>CM060426.1:6673325-7873325 GCA_030545235.1 Helianthus tuberosus
CCATCACTTCAATAAAATTTCAAACACAACCATTTTCGTTACATCAACATTACACGTATTTAAACTAAGTTTGTCTATATAAATGTAACGGGGTGGCAAGCCACTTACCTCAAAGCTTTCCCTTCAAACGAGCGTCCGCACCGACTTGACTTCCCGACGCCTCGCTTGTGTTGCCTAGAATATACAAGCCAATTATCATTAGAACCTTTCGGCTCATAACTAAAGCTTGTTACTTTGCCAAACACCACAATTAGTGTTTATCAACGTCTTTTAGGCATTTTGTCGAGCACCTTATGTGCATACTACTTAATTAGCCATTTTTATTTAATTAAACTTTGGTAAATATAAGAATTTCATTCTTATTCAAGCTTCATTGCTCATCACAGCCCATACCATCATACTAGTTCAATCAACTTAGATTATTACTCACATAGTTCATGCAATATGTTGGGGTTTCTCATTCTAGATAGAAACCCACTTCATGATATGGCACATAGCTATATTAACACACAATTTATCAATCTTTTCACATGATTTCAGCTAGGTTTATGATTCTACACTCTAATCACACGTCCTTGAATCATAACATTACTCAATCATTCAAGAATTTCTACTAATCAAACTTTACCCAAAAATCAAACATCACCAAATCTGAAATTGCAACTTACCTAGCGTTAGACAAGTGTAGGTGATCAAGATTTTTGATTCATGCAGTGATTACATGCCCAATTCACCCTTCAATTGATCAAATTAGATGAAATAAGGGTTTGGGGGTTCTTCCCCTCTCCTGGTCGCTCCCACACACGCACACACTGATGTGTGTGTGTGTTTAATTTGTTTTATTTTATAAAGATCAAGTTTGGTCATTTAGGTCCCTCATGTTTAGAAGCTTTTATAAAGAGGGTTAAAAGTTCTTGATCTTTATTCATTCACTTAATTACACAATTAATAACTAGGCTAATTGTTCCTAGTTAACTTAGTTAATTCCGGGGGTTATAACCCCGTTTTCATTCTGAGTCCCGTTAATTCTCGGGCCTATTATATACTTTGCTTTCTCAAAGTATTTCTCATCATTTTAATAAATATTAGATTTATTTATTTAAATCCTAAAATTTACCGGGTAAGTTTTACCACTAACTGTATTTTACCCACCTTTTAGTTTTAACGGGTTTGATCGCCAAACCCGTTTTCGGGGTGTTACAAGTCTACCCCCCTTAAAGAGGTTTCGTCCTCGAAACCTTTTCTTACATAATTTATCAAGTTTAACTCTATGCATTTGATCTCGATAATCAATTGAGCATTGCTCATATTTCAAGTGATTGTTAGTACTACCAGAAGAGTATGATAATATCTTTTTGGTTAATAATCATCTACGTATCATATATGGCATAACGCAACTTGAAATAGCGTAATCTCGTTATTTCCACTAGTTTAGTTCACTTAGCGATATCCATCGCTTTCATATACTATCAAATTCTTTATGAATCCGTTACTTTGACCCGTTTAAGGGTCTTTAGTGAAATCCTCAAATTTTAACAACAATTTCTTTTGTTTTCAAATTTATTTAAATGACCTTAACCGGTCTCACTAACTAGACTTATTAGTCCAGTTACTTTTTACCGCTCGCTTAGTTATAACGTGATTCTACTTTACATTACATTTCTTGACCGTGGTCGTGTCACATCATGTTTAATTTATATCAACCTTTCATCTTTGAAAATATCGCTTTTCGAATATATCGTCTTGCGCCTATCAGTGTCAAGACTTGTATCTTTCATGTTTACTATTTGAATTCCTATCAGAATTTATATTTGTAAAGACGTTATTTCTTACTAAAACCGAAGTTTTAGTTTAGGATCTTCTCTTTATCTTTTGTCAATTATCCGTACTAGGATATTGACAGTCCATGATTTATTATTTTACAGTCTTAGTTTTATGCGGGGATTCTCTACTGGTTCCCTTGCTTGTCTAAGTAACCCTCAGATTCTTTCACTTAGCCTCGTAGGCTATTTCTTTAGGCTTTTACCTCTTTAGGGCGTTGCCTTTATGTCCCTTTTTCCCTTTTTTATTCATGACCCGTGGGTCAGTTTAGTCCCGTAGACCTTTACACTGTTTATAACCCGAAGGTTATAATGATCCCGTAGTTCGTCCCTTTTATGTTTGAAAATTTATTTATTTTCGCATCAAAATTTCGTTCACTCCGACTGTGATTCGTGTCTGCAATCATTTCATATTCAATTTCGACCCATTACATGGGTTCATTAATATCTCGCGCTTTCCTTTATTCGGTTTGCGCCCATATTTGTATTCAGTCTCGTCCCATTACCGGGCTCATTATCCTTTCCAATGTTACGTTTTATCTAACCCGTTTAACTTGTTCGTGTGAAAATCCGTCACTTATGAATGTCAAACTTTAATATTTGTTCGACCCGTTCAACTTTAGAATAGTTGAACATGATTTATCAAAACTTCTATTTACTTTATCTTGTCGTCTTTTAGTCATGACTCGAAATCCACGTCTTTTAACTTTCCATCCGAGTTCCCGTTTCTCGGTCTACGCATGTGTTTAAACCCTTACCCACCAACCGGGTGTTTTACCGAAGTCGTTATTATTGCAACCCTTACGGTATGCATTATGACTTCGTTTCGCTTTTATATTCCTACTTTGTTCTCAAGTTTGGCGTTTTACAAAATCGACCCGTTTAGAGACATATTTGCACTTTCCGGGTTCGCGTGTAAGTACACTCCCTCCCATTGCATATCTTGATCATTCTACGTGTTTATCTTCTTCGGGTTCGAGTGTAAGTACACCCCCTCCCAATGCGTACCTTAATTATTTTACATGTTTCTTTGTCCCTTCCTTCGGGCTCATCATCCTAATGTAATACGCTTCCGTCACCCGGCTGTGCGTTTACATTATTATCAAATATTTTGCTCATTTGATTTATTTGGGTACTTTTAAGTTAGTCCCATTTACCCCGCCCTTACTACATCGGATGTAAATGTGTCCGCTATAAGAAACTCATGGTATCATATGCCACTACTTACTTGGCCAGAGTAAGCGATTAACACATGACATACACGACCTTTTTATAGTTTTCACATCACGCCCTATGTAAGTAACGCCTCTATTTAGTTTTCTTGGAAATAATATCCTGGATATGTATTTCTATTCAGGTTTTCCAAGTTTCTAATTTACCTATGCAACAATCTTTCTCTACTTGTTTATCGCATATTACTATTTATGCGATTATATTTAAAAGCGTGCACCTGGAAACGCTTGCCTCGTTGGGCGTTCCCTGCCTTTAACCATGTCCGCGGTCGTTACGCGATTTAGCCCTTGGTGAGCATGCTCCTCTTGTCATACTTCGGACTGTTCCTCCATCATATCCGTAACTTGTTCAACTCTTGTCATCTTTAAATGCAAGTGTCCCTTAAGTAAGACATTTCACAAAAGTTAGTAATGTCAACTTTACTAAACGCCCGCATCATAATACAAGGCTTTTCTACTGTAAGTGTCAACGCACGAAATTTTGTTTGCTATATCTATCATTTAATTAGGGTAACGTGTATTACACGATAACCCTATGTGTTGTTTACAACACTCTAATACGCTAAACGATTAATATACATGCACTTACCGGATTTGCGATCAAGCCTCGAACCGAACACCAATCTTTATTAAGAGCATAAGGTTTAAGTCCAAGCATAGTTTTCCCACCATACTTGAATCTCTTAAACCAAGGCTCTGATACCAACTTGTAACACCCTAGTTTCTATTTAACGTTTATTGTATAATTTAAAACTCATAATCAAGTAATTATACTCACAATTATACTGAAAATACGGACTTGTTAAAAACTTTTACAATTTAAAGTGATATAACATAATATGAATTAATTCGCCGCTTTAGAATAACGACGGAACAACTTGCGGAAGCTTTAATTAACACGTGTTCGGTTCTTGCTCGACGCTTGATCTTCATCCGGGCTCTCGATATACTCCTGTGTTCAAAACCAACTTAAAAGTTAGTTTTGATAATTTAAATAACGGTACAAGACAAGATAAATGATAATTGAAAGAAATCACAATGTAAATCTCTTGATCCAAAAAAATGACCTCACTTTGGCCTCCACCGTAACTTACGGTGACACCGTAAGTTACGGTGGTCTCTGTTTGAGAATTTCCCCACCGTAACTCAGGGGGAAACTACCTTAACAACTTCAACCCTGGTCACCGTAAGTTACGGTGGCCCCTGCATCTGCCCTTTTTCATTTTGCCGTTTTTGACACGAAAACCTCCGTATCTTTCTATCCGCTTGTCCGTTTGACCTACCGTTTCTTCCTACGTGATTGTAATTTGATTCTCTACCTTATGGAGTTAAAATCCAACATCCGGTTTAACAAAATTTCAGACTTTTAAGTCCTCGGCTTACTACCCTTTTTACCAAATTTTGACCCGTTCGATTTTTTTATCAACCAACATGTTTATTCGCTCTTTAAACTCACGAAATTCATACTTTCCATAACTCCTATCATATTATTCTCAAATCACGGGTTTCTTACATATTAGAAACCCGTTTACGTTCAAGTTCATATTTTGACCCGTTAAGGGTATTTAAGCACCTTCTAACTTAAATTCACTTTCAATTGTTTCTAGCATTACATTACCACATTTCTTATCATATAATTTTCCACCACAACTGTAATTATGGTGGTATACTATGGTAATCTATATAAAGCGAGTTTTACCCCTTGACTCGTTATTTTACGGCAAGGACTCAATTGGAGCCATTTGACTAACGTATTACATCTTTCAACTTCTATACCCGTCCTAAGTATTTATCTAATCGTAAAACTCGTTCTCAAACAACCTTTAAGGGTTGTTTGTACTATTTAGCCTACGAGGGCATTTTGGTCAATTTTAGTCATTCTTTCTTTATAACGAAGGACTTTCGCTAAAACTTGACTAGAGTATCACTTCTACTAAACTCTAAATATACATACCTGGCTCGGGTCATAGCATCGACCCATATACATACCTTTTGCTTTAAATTTTCTAGTTAAAGCAATGCAATCACATATTATATCCTGTTATCACAAAACTCAACAAGTAGTCGTCAGTTATTATTGTCAAATGGTATTTGTACACCATTTGACCCGTTTAGTCGACATGACCATTCGTCAACGTATGATAATAGATTAATACCATCATGCCCCTTGAACCTATTCCGGTTCGCGCCATGGTTCTTATTACTTAAAAACAATATTTTTAAATTGTTCGACCCATTATAACTTTTACCAAATGGTGTCTCCATTTTGATCGCTTTTATTTTAACTATCAATTTGACCCATTTGGTTGTCGAGTGAGTTCCATCACTTCAATAAAATTTCAAACACAACCATTTTCGTTACATCAACATTACACGTATTTAAACTAAGTTTGTCTATATAAATGTAACGGGGTGGCAAGCCACTTACCTCAAAGCTTTCCCTTCAAACGAGCGCCCGCACCGACTTGACTTCCCGACGCCTCGCTTGTGTTGCCTAGAATATACAAGCCAATTATCATTAGAACCTTCCGGCTCATAACTAAAGCTTGTTACTTTGCCAAACACCACAATTAGTGTTTATCAACGTCTTTTAGGCATTTTGTCGAGCACCTTATGTGCATACTACTTAATTAGCCATTTTTATTTAATTAAACTTTGGTAAATATAAGAATTTCATTCTTATTCAAGCTTCATTGCTCATCACAGCCCATACCATCATACTAGTTCAATCAACTTAGATTATTACTCACATAGTTCATGCAATATGTTGGGGTTTCTCATTCTAGATAGAAACCCACTTCATGATATGGCACATAGCTATATTAACACACAATTTATCAATCTTTTCACATGATTTCAGCTAGGTTTATGATTCTACACTCTAATCACACGTCCTTGAATCATAACATTACTCAATCATTCAAGAATTTCTACTAATCAAACTTTACCCAAAAATCAAACATCACCAAATCTGAAATTGCAACTTACCTAGCGTTAGACAAGTGTAGGTGATCAAGATTTTTGATTCATGCAGTGATTACATGCCCAATTCACCCTTCAATTGATCAAATTAGATGAAATAAGGGTTTGGGGGTTCTTCCCCTCTCCTGGTCGCTCCCACACACGCACACACTGATGTGTGTGTGTGTTTAATTTGTTTTATTTTATAAAGATCAAGTTTGGTCATTTAGGTCCCTCATGTTTAGAAGCTTTTATAAAGAGGGTTAAAAGTTCTTGATCTTTATTCATTCACTTAATTACACAATTAATAACTAGGCTAATTGTTCCTAGTTAACTTAGTTAATTCCGGGGGTTATAACCCGTTTTCATTCTGAGTCCCGTTAATTCTCGGGCCTATTATATACTTTGCTTTCTCAAAGTATTTCTCATCATTTTAATAAATATTAGATTTATTTATTTAAATCCTAAAATTTACCGGGTAAGTTTTACCACTAACTGTATTTTACCCACCTTTTAGTTTTAACGGGGTTTGATCGCCAAACCCGTTTTCGGGGTGTTACAAGTCTACCCCCCTTAAAGAGGTTTCGTCCTCGAAACCTTTTCTTACATAATTTATCAAGTTTAACTCTATGCATTTGATCTCGATAATCAATTGAGCATTGCTCATATTTCAAGTGATTGTTAGTACTACCAGAAGAGTATGATAATATCTTTTTGGTTAATAATCATCTACGTATCATATATGGCATAACGCAACTTGAAATAGCGTAATCTCGTTATTTCCACTAGTTTAGTTCACTTAGCGATATCCATCGCTTTCATATACTATCAAATTCTTTATGAATCCGTTACTTTGACCCGTTTAAGGGTCTTTAGTGAAATCCTCAAATTTTAACAACAATTTCTTTTGTTTTCAAATTTATTTAAATGACCTTAACCGGTCTCACTAACTAGACTTATTAGTCCAGTTACTTTTTACCGCTCGCTTAGTTATAACGTGATTCTACTTTACATTACATTTCTTGACCGTGGTCGTGTCACATCATGTTTAATTTATATCAACCTTTCATCTTTGAAAATATCGCTTTTCGAATATATCGTCTTGCGCCTATCAGTGTCAAGACTTGTATCTTTCATGTTTACTATTTGAATTCCTATCAGAATTTATATTTGTAAAGACGTTATTTCTTACTAAAACCGAAGTTTTAGTTTAGGATCTTCTCTTTATCTTTTGTCAATTATCCGTACTAGGATATTGACAGTCCATGATTTATTATTTTACAGTCTTAGTTTTATGCGGGGATTCTCTACTGGTTCCCTTGCTTGTCTAAGTAACCCTCAGATTCTTTCACTTAGCCTCGTAGGCTATTTCTTTAGGCTTTTACCTCTTTAGGGCGTTGCCTTTATGTCCCTTTTTCCCTTTTTATTCATGACCCGTGGGTCAGTTTAGTCCCGTAGACCTTTACACTGTTTATAACCCGAAGGTTATAATGATCCCGTAGTTCGTCCCTTTTATGTTTGAAAATTTATTTATTTTCGCATCAAAATTTCGTTCACTCCGACTGTGATTCGTGTCTGCAATCATTTCATATTCAATTTCGACCCATTACATGGGTTCATTAATATCTCGCGCTTTCCTTTATTCGGTTTGCGCCCATATTTGTATTCAGTCTCGTCCCATTACCGGGCTCATTATCCTTTCCAATGTTACGTTTTATCTAACCCGTTTAACTTGTTCGTGTGAAAATCCGTCACTTATGAATGTCAAACTTTAATATTTGTTCGACCCGTTCAACTTTAGAATAGTTGAACATGATTTATCAAAACTTCTATTTACTTTATCTTGTCGTCTTTTAGTCATGACTCGAAATCCACGTCTTTTAACTTTCCATCCGAGTTCCCGTTTCTCGGTCTACGCATGTGTTTAAACCCTTACCCACCAACCGGGTGTTTTACCGAAGTCGTTATTATTGCAACCCTTACGGTATGCATTATGACTTCGTTTCGCTTTTATATTCCTACTTTGTTCTCAAGTTTGGCGTTTTACAAAATCGACCCGTTTAGAGACATATTTGCACTTTCCGGGTTCGCGTGTAAGTACACTCCCTCCCATTGCATATCTTGATCATTCTACGTGTTTATCTTCTTCGGGTTCGAGTGTAAGTACACCCCCTCCCAATGCGTACCTTAATTATTTTACATGTTTCTTTGTCCCTTCCTTCGGGCTCATCATCCTAATGTAATACGCTTCCGTCACCCGGCTGTGCGTTTACATTATTATCAAATATTTTGCTCATTTGATTTATTTGGGTACTTTTAAGTTAGTCCCATTTACCCCGCCCTTACTACATCGGATGTAAATGTGTCCGCTATAAGAAACTCATGGTATCATATGCCACTACTTACTTGGCCAGAGTAAGCGATTAACACATGACATACACGACCTTTTTATAGTTTTCACATCACGCCCTATGTAAGTAACGCCTCTATTTAGTTTTCTTGGAAATAATATCCTGGATATGTATTTCTATTCAGGTTTTCCAAGTTTCTAATTTACCTATGCAACAATCTTTCTCTACTTGTTTATCGCATATTACTATTTATGCGATTATATTTAAAAGCGTACACCTGGAAACGCTTGCCTCGTTGGGCGTTCCCTGCCTTTAACCATGTCCGCGGTCGTTACGCGATTTAGCCCTTGGTGAGCATGCTCCTCTTGTCATACTTCGGACTGTTCCTCCATCATATCCGTAACTTGTTCAACTCTTGTCATCTTTAAATGCAAGTGTCCCTTAAGTAAGACATTTCACAAAAGTTAGTAATGTCAACTTTACTAAACGCCCGCATCATAATACAAGGCTTTTCTACTATAAGTGTCAACGCACGAAATTTTGTTTGCTATATCTATCATTTAATTAGGGTAACGTGTATTACACGATAACCCTATGTGTTGTTTACAACACTCTAATACGCTAAACGATTAATATACATGCACTTACCGGATTTGCGATCAAGCCTCGAACCGAACACCAATCTTTATTAAGAGCATAAGGTTTAAGTCCAAGCATAGTTTTCCCACCATACTTGAATCTCTTAAACCAAGGCTCTGATACCAACTTGTAACACCCTAGTTTCTATTTAACGTTTATTGTATAATTTAAAACTCATAATCAAGTAATTATACTCACAATTATACTGAAAATACGGACTTGTTAAAAACTTTTACAATTTAAAGTGATATAACATAATATGAATTAATTCGCCGCTTTAGAATAACGACGGAACAACTTGCGGAAGCTTTAATTAACACGTGTTCGGTTCTTGCTCGACGCTTGATCTTCATACGGGCTCTCGATATACTCCTGTGTTCAAAACCAACTTAAAAGTTAGTTTTGATAATTTAAATAACGGTACAAGACAAGATAAATGATAATGGAAAGAAATCACAATGTAAATCTCTTGATCCAAAAAAATGACCTCACTTTGGCCTCCACCGTAACTTACGGTGACACCGTAAGTTACGGTGGTCTCTGTTTGAGAATTTCCCCACCGTAACTCAGGGGGAAACTACCTTAACAACTTCAACCCTGGTCACCGTAAGTTACGGTGGCCCCTGCATCAGCCCTTTTCCATTTTGCCGTTTTTGACACGAAAACCTCCGTATCTTTCTATCCGCTTGTCCGTTTGACCTACCGTTTCTTCCTACGTGATTGTAATTTGATTCTCTACCTTATGGAGTTAAAATCCAACATCCGGTTTAACAAAATTTCAGACTTTTAAGTCCTCGGCTTACTACCCTTTTTACCAAATTTTGACCCGTTCGATTTTTTTATCAACCAACATGTTTATTCGCTCTTTAAACTCACGAAATTCATACTTTCCATAACTCCTATCATATTATTCTCAAATCACGGGTTTCTTACATATTAGAAACCCGTTTACGTTCAAGTTCATATTTTGACCCGTTAAGGGTATTTAAGCACCTTCTAACTTAAATTCACTTTCAATTGTTTCTAGCATTACATTACCACATTTCTTATCATATAATTTTCCACCACAACTGTAATTATGGTGGTATACTATGGTAATCTATATAAAGCGAGTTTTACCCCTTGACTCGTTATTTTACGGCAAGGACTCAATTGGAGCCATTTGACTAACGTATTACATCTTTCAACTTCTATACCCGTCCTAAGTATTTATCTAATCGTAAAACTCGTTCTCAAACAACCTTTAAGGGTTGTTTGTACTATTTAGCCTACGAGGGAATTTTGGTCAATTTTAGTCATTCTTTCTTTATAACGAAGGACTTTCGCTAAAACTTGACTAGAGTATCACTTCTACTAAACTCTAAATATACATACCTGGCTCGGGTCATAGCATCGACCCATATACATACCTTTTGCTTTAAATTTTCTAGTTAAAGCAATGCAATCACATATTATATCCTGTTATCACAAAACTCAACAAGTAGTCGTCAGTTATTATTGTCAAATGGTATTTGTACACCATTTGACCCGTTTAGTCGACATGACCATTCGTCAACGTATGATAATAGATTAATACCATCATGCCCCTTGAACCTATTCCGGTTCGCGCCATGGTTCTTATTACTTAAAAACAATATTTTTAAATTGTTCGACCCATTATAACTTTTACCAAATGGTGTCTCCATTTTGATCGCTTTTATTTTAACTATCAATTTGACCCATTTGGTTGTCGAGTGAGTTCCATCACTTCAATAAAATTTCAAACACAACCATTTTCGTTACATCAACATTACACGTATTTAGACTAAGTTTGTCTATATAAATGTAACGGGGTGGCAAGCCACTTACCTCAAAGCTTTCCCTTCAAACGAGCGTCCGCACCGACTTGACTTCCCGACGCCTCGCTTGTGTTGCCTAGAATATACAAGCCAATTATCATTAGAACCTTCCGGCTCATAACTAAAGCTTGTTACTTTGCCAAACACCACAATTAGTGTCTATCAACGTCTTTTAGGCATTTTGTCGAGCACCTTATGTGCATACTACTTAATTAGCCATTTTTATTTAATTAAACTTTGGTAAATATAAGAATTTCATTCTTATTCAAGCTTCATTGCTCATCACAGCCCATACCATCATACTAGTTCAATCAACTTAGATTATTACTCACATAGTTCATGCAATATGTTGGGGTTTCTCATTCTAGATAGAAACCCACTTCATGATATGGCACATAGCTATATTAACACACAATTTATCAATCTTTTCACATGATTTCAGCTAGGTTTATGATTCTACACTCTAATCACACGTCCATGAATCATAACATTACTCAATCATTCAAGAATTTCTACTAATCAAACTTTACCCAAAAATCAAACATCACCAAATCTGAAATTGCAACTTACCTAGCGTTAGACAAGTGTAGGTGATCAAGATTTTTGATTCATGCAGTGATTACATGCCCAATTCACCCTTCAATTGATCAAATTAGATGAAATAAGGGTTTGGGGGTTCTTCCCCTCTCCTGGTCGCTCCCACACACGCACACACTGATGTGTGTGTGTGTTTAATTTGTTTTATTTTTATAAAGATCAAGTTTGGTCATTTAGGTCCCTCATGTTTAGAAGCTTTTATAAAGAGGGTTAAAAGTTCTTGATCTTTATTCATTCACTTAATTACATAATTAATAACTAGGCTAATTGTTCCTAGTTAACTTAGTTAATTCCGGGGGTTATAACCCGTTTTCATTCTGAGTCCCGTTAATTCTCGGGCCTATTATATACTTTGCTTTCTCAAAGTATTTCTCATCATTTTAATAAATATTAGATTTATTTATTTAAATCCTAAAATTTACCGGGTAAGTTTTACCACTAACTGTATTTTACCCACCTTTTAGTATTAACGGGGTTTGATCGCCAAACCCGTTTTCGGGGTGTTACAAAATATATGTAGTTTATATTTCTAGTATGTTGTGTTTTTTTTAGTATGTTGTCTTTTTTTTTCTAGTATGTTATGTTTTTGAGAAAAATGCAATTTGCGTCCCTGTGTTTTGTGCAAAACATCAACCTGATCCCCTAAATTCATTTTTTCATTTTTTGAGCCCCTGAGCTTATGAATTCATAACACTTTGAGTCCCTCCGTCAGTGTGCCGTCTGTTTGACTGTTTGAGCCAGGGGTAAGACCGTCTTTTGGCATATATTAATAACACTTTGCGTCCCTATGGTATGAGTGAAATATCAACCTGAGCCCATAAATTCTTTTCTTGCTTTTTTCTTAAGAAATCATTGATTTAATAATTCAAATTAACTCTTTTTAAATAAATGCAATCTAATAATTAACTCTTTTTAAATAAATGCAATCTAATAATTAAATGTATACTATATATAACAAATTATTAAAGCCTAAATTGTATATTAAATGTAAACTTTTAATACATACAATACAGAGACAAAACGTCATACCAACTTCGTAGACTTGACGGAACTTACAGACTCGATAACAAAAGACCGTAACATACAATACAGAGACAAAACGTCATACAACCACAAGCAATTGTGGATCTTTACTGACGGGTGCACTTCGGAATGTAGCAGATATGAATGAATATAACCCCAGTGTAGCTCTTCGATTTTCCTTGAAATTCCAGAGCTCGCTAATTACATATCTGCCACTGGGGTTGTATTCATTCATATGCAATTGATCGTTCTGATCAATCACTTCCTTATGTGCACCGCACCATCTTCCAGGAGGTTGTCAAGTGTTCTCGCCTTCGTAGTTGGTGTTTTGCGTATCTTTACATCCGCATCCATTCTATACAATATTTTCACAAAAAACATCACAAACAAACCTTCTGTTTAAAAACTGAAACCAAAATACCCAAATCAACCCATTCACAAATAACTGATTATCATCATCATGCGGCATTCAGATTATCAACATTCAGATTATCAAAGAACTGATTATCAAAGAACTGATTATCAAAAACTGATTATCAAAGAACTGATTATCAAAAACTGATTATCAAAAACTGATTCACAAATAACTGATTATCATCATCATGCGGCATTCAGATTATCAAAAACTGATTATCAAAAACTGATTATCAAAAACTGAAACCAAAATACCCAAATCAACCCATTCACAAATAACTGATTATCATCATCATCATCATGCGGCATTCAGATTATCAAAAACTGAAACCAAAATACCCAAATCAACCCATTCACAAATAACTGATCATCATCATCATGCGGCATTCAGATTATCAAAAACTGAAGCCAAAATACCCAAATCAACCCTCTGTTTTTTCACAAATAACTGATTATCATCATCATCATGCGGCATTCAGATTATCAAAGAACTGATTATCAAAAACTGAAACCAAAATACCCAAATCAACCCTCTGTTTTTCACAAAAAACATCACAAATAACAAAAAACATATATAGATAAGATGATGTTCCAAACCTCTGTTTTGAAGATGAAGATGGATGAAGATGATAAAGATGAAGATGATGATGATGATGATGATGATGATGATCGGTGTTGGGAGTTGAGAGAGAGATTTCGAGATTTTTTGAGAAGTGTGATGATGATGATGATCGGTGCAATTGATATATATTTGCTATTATGTGTAGATATTAAGGGATAAGGGTGTTAAGGACATTTCATACATGTTACAACAGTCAAACAGACGGAACACTGACGGAGGGACTCAAACTGTTATCTCAAAAAACGAAAAAATGAATTTAGGGGCTCAGGTTGATGTTTCGCACAAACCACAGGGACGCAAATTGCATTTTTCTCTATTTTTTTAATGACTTTGTAGTGTTTTTTTTAATGAAATTATGTTTTTTTTTTATTTTTTAGTTATTAAAATTGCCATTTAATTTAAGAAAATAAATATTTAAATAAATAAATAATTAGGTAATCATGACGGTGGCTCCATCCACACCCTGCAAATTAAAGGGGGATCCTAGTTGGCCTGATAAAGCCCAAAGGGGGCTCCAACCACACCCTCTAGCCTAAGCTTTTTGAAACAACTTATTGACTTATTGGTTTTTCCCCTCACATAAACCTTCGTTGCCAATCATCATTTTGGAGTTTATGATTTTTCAAAAATTCAATAAGTTAATAAGTTGTTTCAAAAACCTTAGCCAATGTTTTTAAGGCCGGACCAGACCGGCCGACCGGTAACCGGTACTTCATCCGGCACGGTCCTTGCTATCGGATCGTTTTTGCACATGGCCGGCCGGTTGGAGCATGGGCCGGTGGTCGGAACGGAGGTCGGACCGGAAAACCGGTGAGATTCAACGGTCGGACCGGTAAGGTTTTATCTCTTCCATAAAAGATAAAAGAAAAAGATGAAGGAGATGAAGTCTTAAGCATATACATCTTAAACATCAATGAACAAAGTTGATGGAACGGTTGTGCCTCGGTTGACGGTGACAGTGGTTTTGTTTTCTGGAAGAGAGAAGCAAGTATAAATGAGTTTTTTCACGTATTTGTTTAATTGTTTGCTTCAACTTGAGGGTGTCCGGTGTGGGTGCGGAAAATGTTGTTGCCGCGCGGCAAACACCGCCGCCTACCCTTTGCCGATGCGGTTTCTTTGCTGAATCGGTGAGGTGATGTCGTGTGATGAAGGGAGGGTATGAGAGAGAGAGGGTAGTGTGGGGTGGGGTCCATTCCAATCTCAACCAATCACACATTTTTTCCTTTTTTTAAAATAGTTTACCACTTTACCAAGTGTCTAACCATTGCCAACACTTTTGAGCATAGTTTACCACTTTGATATGACACACTCTCATTAGTTGATTTTTTAGTTTGCCACTCTCAAGTGTTTAACCACTCCTTACACCCTGATTGATTGTGTTTAAAAAGCAAGTCTCTAGCTAGGCTGGTTTACTATTAACTTTTTATCATTTGTCTTATCAACTGCTATTTTAACTTAAATTTATAATATTTTATTAACTTAAAAGAGAGTAATAATCATTTTTTATTGTTTATTTGATTACTATTTTATTTATATAATAGAAACTAGATACTTGTTTTTATGATTGTTTACTAGGATTTTGACCCGCCGCGCGTTGCGGCGGCGTCAAAAGTTAAAGTAACTCGTATTTATACTGTATATTTGACCCGACTCTTTACTTAAAAAAAATTACATTGTCATTGAATAAAAACGTATTATATTTGACCCGACTTGCTTTCAAATATAGTTTACTAACGTACACAAAAAAGTATAAAACGTATTATTTTTTACCAGACTCGCTTAAGAAAAAAATTTATGTCAAAACGTGAGCCATTTACGATCGATTTCGGTTGGGATTGTGTTGTAGCACAAAAGAATCATATAAAAAAAAAAACCTAAAACATGAACGGATCAAAAGGGTCAGGTTGAAAGTCAACCATTTTAATCCATTAATATTGCAATAATATTGTTTTTGGTAATATTAGTTATTTGTAGAAGCATAAAAAATAAAAAAGAAATCGATTAGAAAGTGTTTGTGAATCTAAGGAAACCAAAAAGAAAAGCTGAAGGGCTATGGGGAAAAAATAGCAGGGACCATATACGTTAAAATAACCGGCATTTCTATTTAAGTTGCACTTAAGATTTGATATTCATTCAAGATCAGAATACTCCATTTTTGCTACCACGATATCAAAACACTACCTTTAATAATTCTGGGATTAAATTTTAGATAGCACTACAATTTCTTGCCCATGACATCCTGTAATATTTGCAATTTCTCTTGTGGAATCACCTTTATTTATAATTTAATCGCAACATTCTAGTTTTTGTATGAACAAATGTATATAATCCTGAAAGAAAACTGAATCAGTTTGAATGCAGCACAAAAAAATTTTACAATCTTTAGGTAATTTTAGATCAAAATAACAAAGATTGGGATTTCATAATGGCGGTTACGAATATTACATTTTATTTAATGTCAATCTTCAAATTACGATAATCACTTTTAAACAACATTCAAACAACGTAATCAAACAATTCAAGACTCCAGGAAAAATCCAACTTATTAAGCAACATATACTATCAAATATCATGAACCAATAAAATCCCATCTTCCGGTTGGAGCAAACCACCACATTACCATGACATTTAATCAAGAACTTACTTGCCATCATATACTTTGGCAGGTGCATCTCCAATCTTTGGGCCAAAAAAATGCTTTGGATCAATTAACCACTTGCTTCAAAACAAAACTCCCTATCCCGAGCAAAACCCAATTCTGGAACCTACCATCCTCCACTCTCTATCTTCAAACCCTCACTGATGACTTAACACAACACACATTGAGGACAAACTTTCAAACCCACATATTTAAGTTAAACCCACAAAATATTCAAACATATTTTATTATCAAGAGTTTATTTCAGATTAACCTTACATGAAACAAAACCCCAAATATTCAATTTTTATTTCCACTACAACAAATCCGTCAAAATCAAAGAAACCCATTGCAAAGCTTCATTTAAAGAATCACCGCCCCATAGTAACGTACTATCTCGGGAACTCTTCATAAAATTCCACTAACGCAAACCGTATCTAGACCAGAATCGTGTAAAAAGCAAAAAAGTTAAGCGAGAATCTTACCTAGCCTGAAGCTGTTACAGAGGTTTGGCTGAAGAAAAAGGGCAAGATTAGGAGTTGAGCAGCCGACGGTGGCGGAATCGAGCCACCAACAC
This sequence comes from Helianthus tuberosus, assembly GCA_030545235.1. Lineage (NCBI taxonomy): Eukaryota > Viridiplantae > Streptophyta > Magnoliopsida > Asterales > Asteraceae > Helianthus > Helianthus tuberosus. Next base: position 6,690,038 of record CM060426.1, read on the forward strand.
CTCCAGTCCCCGGCGGTGCTAGCGGCGGTCCTCCGCTGGTTCCAGGCGGAGCAATTGATCCGTTGTTTTTCCACATCTCCGGTCCGGAGTTGTTCCACATCGTTCGCTCTGTTCCTAAACCCTAACCATAAAACCCTAGATTTGGAACAGTTTACACCGGTCTGATTGATCGTTTATGTGATGGTTGTGGTTGATGAGATGATTGTTTGAAGTGAAATTGGTTGAGATATGAGATATTTTGAGTGGTTCAACGGCGGTTTGTGCTAGGGTTTTGGATGTGAGTGATATGTTTCAGTCGAGTGGAAACGAAGGGGGAAATAGAAGTGAGGAGAAAGTTGAGGACGTAAAAGACAAAGGTCCTCCACCGACCTTTGTCTTTAATATTATATAGATTTTGACCATGCCGCGCGTTGCGACGGCAAAATCACGTTTGTGACTTGGATCGTGTCATTAACGTCGTTAGACAGCAATGTAAAGTAGTGATATATCGGTCCAATATCGCCGATAATATCATTACCGATATTTTGCACCGATGTCTAACCAGGGGACCGATAACCTATATATCTGCGGTATTAACTGCATAGAATTTTTTTCTTAAGGTATGCAAATGGATCATATAGGAAAAAGAGAAAACTAACCATGCGATGAAGAAATCTTGTGTCACACCCCAACCGATGGCGGAAACATCGGGGTATGGCACTGAGCGAAACAGATTGTCCAGAAGTTTCCATAACAATTATCATTACCAATCAATTTAAAGTAACATGTCCCATACCATGTCTCAAAAGGTAAAACAAATTATTACAGACAAAATCTAGGCAAATAGTTCTATTCCGACAACTCAGATTTTTCAAATAGAGCAATTGTTTATCTGCTACTAGAGACCCTTGATTTCATTTGTACAGACAACTAGTTGTTGGCCTCTAGAGCCTTATTCTAGCCTCGATTTCCTAGCAGATAAGCATCCTAAGAACCTGTCACATACGTTAAAATAAAAGTCAATACACATAGTGTAAAGGTGAGCATACAAGTTTGATAATAGCATATAGAGTTCGAAAGCGTTACGCATAACCAGCACGTACACATAGTGAAATGAGGCATGTTAGTTATCGACATGAACCTATCGATACCAATGATTGCAGATTGACTACCCAAGGCAGTTCGTAATACATGATCACCACTGTAATCCATGCAAATAATTGTCCTTAACAACCCCCGAGTGAATGGGTGTTGAGTCCAAACTAATAGTACTACCGTTGCTAAGGCAGGTAGACAACATTCCATGTGTAAACATAACAAACAAGCATTCATTTAGTCACGTATAACATGCGGTAACGGTTACCGTTTAAAGTATTGAGTAGTGTCTTTGATGGATTTTAGAATAAGTAACGTATGTAACACCCAAAAGTGCGTAAAGCAAAAAGGGATCGAGTATACTCACAGCGATGATGGATTGAAGGGAGCGCTTAGAGCGGAATTAGCCTGGTTAGAATGATAGCATAACGATAAGCGACGCGTAAAACGATGCAATGTGTAAGTGGCTCGGACAGCAGTTCGATCGGATGGTAATCCGATCGGACAGCCAGTTCGTGCGGATGACAACCCATTCAGATGGTTATCCGGTCGGACCGTAGTCCGGTCGGATGACTATTCGAGTGGATTGTTTCTTCCTATGAGAAGGATGTGTTTGTGTATGATGGCTTGACCTTTGAAGTTTTTGTTGTAGCATTTTGAAAACATTGAAGTATCTCTACCTTTCAAGTCGGTCAATCGGATGGTCAGTCGTGCGGATTGACAATCCGCTAGAATGGTTATCCGGTCGGACGGCGACTCGAGTGGCGAGGTTACTCAGTGAGAACAAATTCACAGCAGGGTGGTCACTCGGTCGGACGGTTGTTCGACCGGGTGGCATCCTTGGTGCATTGAACATGTTGAAAATCGATTGAGTGTTAAAGTCCAAGTATCTCATGATCCGAAGAGTAATCCAGTCGGATGGTAGTCCGGTTGGACAGCAGTTCGTTCAACACTCAAACTTTAGATAAGGTTGGTTAAGTGTGGGACCCATGGTGCAAGCCGTTCGGATGGCCAGTCGCTCAGATGGCTGTCCGTTCGGACAGTAGTCCGGTCGGATAGCACTCCGTGCTGGTTAATCCATTCGTCTTTCACTTGGTCGTTTTGATTGTTTGTAGTTTTATCGAGACGTTGTGACAGCGTGTTAACCAACAGAACCCCATCTTGACCCAGGTGGCCCGATCAAACAGGAATCACCCTAGTTCGACCAGTTAACCGGTTCAAGACGGTTGTTCTTGTTTAACCCGAAATCGGTGGTCTTGTGTGTAGAATCCAGATCTTGAAGTAACACAACACTAAGAATGAGTAGGAGACTAGATCAAGGCCCGATTCTATCGGTTTTGAGTGCATTGAGTGTAAAAGAGTTGAAAGAAAGTTAGAAACCATCTTTCAATCCTTTTTCACCACGAATGTGTTTAGATCTATGCAAGATCTTTGTTTACTCGTGTGGAAATCGGTTAGATCTAAGTTGTTCTTGGTGGGTTGAGGCCAAAACATGAAGTTCATAAGAACACCATGATGACGTCATCCTAGAACACCTCAAATCTAGTGATTTCACGGTTAAAAGTTAAGATTCAAAAGATAGACAGGTGTAGGAGTGCGTGTAGATTAAGGAAGTACAAGATTTAGGACGAGATCTTACCGAAATTGAGAGAAATCGAAGAAAAGGTGAGGAGCACGAGCTGTTCGGACGTCAGTTGCCAAAAGTGGTAACTATGAGAGTGACATGGGGTGTTTATAGGATTCCCAAAATGGAAAGGGGCAGGTCGGTCGGATGGCATCTCGCCCGGATGACTGTCCGGTCGGATGTCATCTCGGTCGGATGGCAACCTGGCACCACTATCAAGTGGCAGCCCGGTCGGATGGCAATCCGGCCGGATGGCACTTGGTTCGGGTGTTTGGCGCGACGATTTTTGCTGTTTCGATTTCGATTGCGATCGTTTCGATGCGATAGGGTTTCCTAGTCAAATTACTTTTAATCCCAACTACTCATATCTTGCACTATCTCTTCTCCACTAATTAACATACCATTTCGATTGCGATTGAGTTCGATTGCATTTGAGTTTCGATTGTGATTCGATTGATTACCACAACATAACATAAATGAACATGCATAAGTAACACGTAAGGCACACACACACGTATAACAATAACTAAAATGCGTAATTCTAGTTGCGATTCGATTCGATGTCGATTAATTAACATAGTTTGATTATTGATTAGTTAACTTTATCGCATTGTTACTTCCTATAGTTCACAGTCGTAAGTCGATTAGACAGCGAATAACACGCGTCGATTACTGGTTACTGACACTTACTCCACATAATACAACTAAAATAAACACATAAAAGAAATTCACTAAAAGTCAAGTCGCGCGATCGGTCGTTGACTTTGACCTTGACTTTGACTCTTGAGAACACGGGGTGTTACAGCCTTCCCTAGTTAAGGGAATTTCGTCCCGAAATTAGGCTGAAAGATGTACAACACCGTGAGTCACTTTGGAGAACTTTCTCTCTCTAGACTTTCACTTTCTAGAACAGGCTCCTCCAAACAACTGCAGGTATTTCGCCTTCATGTCGCTTTCGAGTTCCCAAGTGAACTCTGCGCCTCGTTTGCCTTCCCATCGGACTTTCACAATAGGAATGCGCGAGCGTCTGAGCTGCTTGGTTTGGCGATCCATGATTTCGACATGCTTTTCCACGAAGTGCAGTGTTTCGTTTACTTGAAGGTCATCGAGAGGTACAATTAAATCATGCTCAGCCAGGCACTTTCGTAGGTTTGACACATGGAAAGTCGGGTGGACGTTACTAAGTTCCTCCGGTAGTTCAAGTCTGTAGGCGAATTTTCTGATCCTTTCCAGAATCTTAAAAGGTCCAACATATCGAGGCGCTAATTTCCCTTTCTTGCCGAATCTGACCACACCCTTCCAAAGTGATACTTTAGGAGTACGTAGTCGCCAACGTCAAATTCAAGGGGCTTGCGTCGTCTATCGGCATAACTTTCTGTCGGCACCGAACTTTCAGCAAGTTGTCTCGAATTTAGAGGACTTTGTCAGTCGTTTCTTGCAATAGCTCTGGACCGGTTAGTTGCGAGTGACCGATCTCGTGCCATACAATTGGCGATCGACATTTTCTTCCGTATAAAGCCTCGAATGGTGCCATTTGAATGCTGGAATGATAACTGTTGTTATACGAGAATTCGACTAACGGCAGGTATGTATCCCAATTACCACCAAAGTCTATGACACACGAACGGAGCATGTCCTCAAGAGTACGAATCGTTCTTTTAGTCTGACCGTCGGTTTGAGGGTGGAATGCGGTACTTAGATTAAGCGATGTACCGAGAACCGTTTGAAACATTTCCCACAGTCGTGAGGTAAACCGAGCATCACGGTCAGAGATGATGTCGCGAGGCATCCCATGATTACAAATGATCTCGTTGGTGTAAATTCGGGCTAATCGCTCTACCTTGTAGTCTTCCCGTATTGGTAAAAAGTGAGCTGATTTGGTCAAGCGGTCAACAACAACCCAGATGCTGTCGTGACCTGATGACGTGTGCGGAAGCTTTGTTATGAAGTCCATAGTTATACTCTCCCACTTCCACATAGGGATCGGTGGTTGCTCGAGTAAGCCAGAGGGTCTTTGGTGTTCGGCCTTAACCCTTGCACAAGTCAGGCACTTTCCAATGTAGAGAGCAATATCCCTTTTCATGCCCGGCCACCAGTACTTGTAGCGAAGATCCTGGTACATTTTGTCGGCACCGGGATGAATAGAATACCGGGATTTGTGGGCTTCGTCCATTAGAATCTGTCGCAAATCGGTCCGTTTAGGGATCCAAATTCGGTCCAGAAAGTGGAATATCCCATTCGACTTACTCATAAGCTGGGCTCCATCGTGGTAAATTCTTTCCTTCTTCAGAGTGCGTTCATTAAAACATGCATGCTGGGCTTCACGAATGAGGGCTTCGAGATCGTACTGGGCTTGGACGTTACGAGTGCTAAGCAGATAGCTCTGTCTGCTGAGTGCGTCGGCAACAACATTTGCTTTGCCTGGGTGATAACGAATCTCACAGTCGTAATCGTTGAGAAGTTCTACCCATCGGCGTTGACGCATATTAAGTTCCTTCTGATTAAAGATATGTTGTAGGCTCCGATGATCGGTGAAGATCGTACACTTGGTACCATACAGGTAGTGTCGCCAAATCTTTAAAGCAAAAAAACTGCGCCTAGCTCGAGATCATGGGTTGTATAGTTCTTCTTGTGGATTTTAAGCTGATGAGATGCGTAGGCTATAACCTTGTCTCGCTGCATAAGGACACAGCCAAGACCAAGGTTGGAAGCATCACAATAGACAATGAAATCATCGTTTACGTCGGGTAGAATGAGAACAGGAGCATTGCAAAGCATGTGCTTGAGGGTTTGGAAAGCAGACTCTTGTTCAGTTCCCCAAACAAAAGGCTTGTCTTTATAAGTGAGAGCGGTAAACGGCATAGCGATCTTCGAGAATCCTTCGATAAATCGTCGATAATAGCCCGCTAGCCCGAGAAAAGAACGGACTTCAGACGGGTTCTTAGGTGTAATCCAACTCTTAACGGCTTCAATCTTCGTGGGATCGACGTGAATACCTTGACTATTTACGATGTGACCCAGAAACTAAACTTCCTCCAGCCAAAATTCACACTTGGAGAACTTAGCATAGAGTCGATTCCCCTGGAGTAGCTCGAGAACCAAACGTAGATGTTGCATGTGTTCGGCTTTCGATTTGGAATAGATCAAGACATCGTCGATGAATACGATGACGAAACGGTCAAGATATGGTTTACACACGCGATTCATTAGATCCATGAAAACCGCGGGTGCGTTGGTTAAACCAAACGGCATAACAATGAATTCGTAGTGGCCGTAGCGAGTGCAAAACGCGGTTTTGGGTATATCTTCCTCTTGAATGCGTAGTTGGTGATAGCCTGAACATAGATCGATCTTAGAGAAACATGTAGCACCTTGTAGCTGATCAAAGAAATCGTCGATTCGGGGTAGGGGATATCGGTTCATGATAGTTAACATATTCAATTCCCGATAGTCGATGCACATCCTGAACGACCCATCCTTCTTTTTGACGAAAAGGACTGGCGCGCCCCAAGGAGAGGTGCTCGGGCGAATAAAGCCTTTCTCAAGTAATTCATGGAGTTGGTTTGAGAGTTCACGCATCTTGGACGGTGCGAGTCGGTAAGGAGCTTTGGCAATAGGATTGGCTCCAGGAATGAGGTCGATACGAAAGTCGATATCACGACTTAGCGGAAGACCGGGAAGATCTTCAGGAAAGACGTTGGGAAATTCGCAAACTACAGGTACCTGGACTACCGCCTTTTCTTTCTTTTCCTTCTCCGCTACTACAATGTTAGCCAAGAAAGCTCTGTATTCCTTGCGGAGATACTTGCTAGCTTGGACACATGACATGAGCTTGAGACCTTTCGAAGGAGTTTCACCGTAGACACACAATAAATCACCATTCGCGAGCGAGAATCGAATCATCTTATCGAAGCACACAACTTCAACATGGTTTTCGCGAAGAAAGTCCATGCCTACTATGATGTCAAAACTTCCGAGTTGCATCGGAATAAGGTCGATTGGGAAGATGTGAATGTTGAGCTCGAGAGTACAATCACGAAGAACAGAATTCACGGCGACAGTTCTTCCAGTGGCGACTTCAACATCGAATGTCGAGGGGAGATGGGAGAGTTTACGACTAAGTAGCTTCTCGAATTCGAACAACACAAAGCAATTATCAGCTCCAGTATCAAACAAACATGAAGCATAAATACCATTCACAAGGAAAGTACCATTAACCACGTTGTTGTCAGCCTGGGCTTGGCACACATTGATGTTGAAAGTTCTGGCGCGTGCGGCTAGCTGCTGCTGCTGAGGCTGTTGCTGTTGGTGTTGCTGCTGCTGCTGGGGCTCTTGTTTCACAACCCTGTTTGGGCACATGTTCACAAAGTGGTTGGGATCACCACATGCGAAGCAAACTCGGCCGTTGATCGCGGGTGCCTGAGCCGCTTGTTGGCCTTGCGGGGCTGGGAGCAGAGCTTGATGAGCAGTGGCTTGAGCTGGGGCTTGGCGTGGACCAGTACGGCAATTAGCAGTGAAGTGGCCGTACATGTTGCAGTGAGCGCAGAAACGACATGTAAGACCCACCGGGTGATGGTATGAACATGTTGGGCAAGCCGGGTGGGGGCCTGTGTATGCACGCTTTGCTGGTGGTGCATAAGTAACTGGTGCTGGACGGTGGTGCTGCTGCTGCTGGGCCGGTACGGCCTGAAGAGGAGCAGCAGTGGTGGTGACAGCACAGTTCTTGTTGCTGGAGCTGCTATTGTTGTTCTTCTTCTTGCGGCGTGAGGACTTTGACAGTTGAGCGGTGGCGGTTTCGGCAGTTGGAGCGGCGGTGGTAGCTTAATGCAGGTGCTTCGAAGTTTTATCCCAGACACCAGCCTTGACCCGCTTGTCGTTGATTTCAGCGACCAGTAGGTAGGTCTCTTTGATCGTCTTAGTCTTAGCCGCTTGCACGAAATCTGCAACACAGTCAGGCAGGGCTCGGATATACTTCTTGATTGCCATGTCAGAAGTCTTCACTTGATCAGGGCAGATGATACTAAGCTGCTTGAAACGAGCAGTGAGAGCAGCGTTCTCCCCATCCTTCTGCTTTATGTGCCAGAATTCATCTTCTAACTTTTGGCGTTCATGAGGAGGGCAGATTTCTTCCAGCATGACCTCCTTGAGTTCGTCCCACGACAGACCGTAGGCTGCATCGTTCCCTCGTTTATTCCTCTCATCCGTCCACCAGTCTAAGGCGCGGGACTGGAAGATGCCAGTTGCGTTGAGAGTGCAGAGGTCGTCGGGGCAACCGCTCTGTCGTAGAGTAACCTCAATGGAATCAAACCATTGGAACAACGCCGTAGGGTCTTCCTCGTCAGTGAATTCCTTTGGCCCACAAGCCTTGAACTGCTTGAAACTGAAGGCAACTTTGGGGGTAGCTTTAGGAGCTTCGGTTCTCAACTCCTCAGATGATTTGCTGACGTTCTCGTAGACATCACTCACGGCTTTTGCTACTTGTTTAGCGATGATAGCAGCAAGACGTTTGTCTCTCTTTTCTTGATGAGAAAGTGGTGTGTGACGGGATGATGGTCCAGTTGACATTGTCTGCAACAGACATCGTCATAGGACTCAATACAATGTATTCGAATCTTACCTCACACATCTACTACTTACTAAAGCTTAGGAACACAATGCAACATGTATCGCATAAACACATAGGCACATAATCACTGATTCACTTAAACACATAAGCACGTAGGCACGTAGAGCACGGAATCCACAAGCACATAATCATGTAATCACAAGAGGCAGTCAAAATACAGAAACCTATCATTCAAAGTCCGTGCGTATTCGAGCGCGTTTAGTATATCGAGTGGTATAGTATAAGCGTATATCGTAGCATAAGGTCGTCCATAGTTTAGCGATTTGTTAACGTTGTGTAGTGTGTTGTGTGAGTAGCGGAAAAAGGCGTTAGATTGAAACCAGTAGTACCTCAAAACGCTGACAATTAAACATAAACCACATAAAACACATAAAATTGACGAGTCATCAGAGTCAGCAGTGGCGGCTCAAAATCGAAACACATAAGAAAAAATCGAGAAATAGATCGTCTGCGGCTATTAGACATTGACTACCCAAAGTGATTCGACTATTCACAAGGACTTGTTGTGCACATTTGACCTTCAGGGCAGTGCCTTTGCCTCGATTCTTGGGCGTTGGGCACGCATCCCGTTAGTCATATCGTGACTTCAGGTCGTTGGAGTCCGTCGAGACCTTGGTGAGAGTTTGTAAGAAGGCGGAACTAGTCGTCAAGGTTAGGGTTTCACCCCTGGCTCAACAACTTTGTCCCTGTTTCGATAAAATAAGAGAGAATTATGCGTCAAAGTATGGATTTCACTCCTGGTTCAACACAAATTCTCGTGTTCAGAATTAAAATATGGGTTCATCAAGCAATTCAGTCGAGAGTTTGCGGTTTTCACACCTAATCTCGACCTAATCGCTCATTCATAATTGAAAATTCGAGTGCAGTGATAGTGTAGTATAGGCGAGAATAGCGAGAAATAGTAGTAAGCTCGTACATAATCCCTAGCGGATATGCACAAGTCGGTCTGTTGGTTCCTAACTATAGACTAGGTCTCTAAGACATCGACCCGGACTAGGTCGTGTCTTGCCTAATTCCCTATAGTTATGGCTCTGATACCAATCTGTCACACCCCAACCGATGGCGGAAACATCGGGGTATGGCACTGAGCGAAACAGATTGTCCAGAAGTTTCCATAACAATTATCATTACCAATCAATTTAAAGTAACATGTCCCATACCATGTCTCAAAAGGTAAAACAAATTATTACAGACAAAATCTAGGCAAATAGTTCTATTCCGACAACTCGGATTTTTCAAATAGAGCAATTGTTTATCTGCTTCTAGAGACCCTTGATTTCATTTGTACAGACAACTATTTGTTGGCCTCTAGAGCCTTATTCTAGCCTCGATTTCTTAGCAGATAAGCATCCTAAGAACCTGTCACATACGTTAAAATAAAAGTCAATACACATAGTGTAAAGGTGAGCATACAAGTTTGATAATAGCATATAGAGTTCGAAAGCGTTACGCATAACCAGCACGTACACAGAGTGAAATGAGGCATGTTAGTTATCGACATGAACCTATCGATACCAATGACTACGGATTGACTGCCCAAGGCAGTTTGTAATACATGATCACCACTGTAATCCATGCAAATAATTGTCCTTAACAACCCCCGAGTGAACGGGTGCTGAGTCCAAACTAATAGTACTACTGTTGCTAAGGCAGGTAGACAGCATTCCATGTGTAAACATAACAAACAAGCATTCATTTAGTCACGTATAACATGCGGTAACGGTTAGCGTTTAAAGTATTGAGTAGTGTGTTCGATGTATTTTAGAATAAGTAACGTATGTAACACCCAAAAGTGCGTAAAGCAAAAAGGGATCGAGTATACTCACAACGATGATGGATTGAAGGGAGGGCTTAGAGCGGAATTAGCCTGATTAGAATGATAGCATAACGATAAGCGACGTGTAAAACGATGCAAGGTGTAAGTGGCTCGGACAGCAGTTCGATCGGATGGTAATCCGACCGGACAGCCAGTTCGTGCGGATGACAACCCGTTCGGATGGTTATCCGGTTGGACGGTAGTCCGGTCGGATGACTATTCGAGTGGATTGTTTCTTCCTATGAGAAGGATGTGTTTGTGTATGATGGCTTGACCTTTGAAGTTTTTGTTGTAGCATTTTGAAAACATTGAAGTATCTCTACCTTTCAAGTCGGTCGATCGGATGGTCAGTCGTGCGGATTGACAATCCGCTCGGATGGTTATCCGGTCGGACGGCGACTCTAGTGGCGAGGTTACTCAGTGAGAACAAATTCACAGCAGGGTGGTCACTCGGTCGGACGGTTGTTCGACCGGGTGGCATCCTTGGTGCATTGAACATGTTGAAAATCGATTGAGTGTTAAAGTAAAAGTATCTCATGATCCGAAGAGTAATCCGGTCGGATGGTAGTCCGGTCGGACAGCAGTTCGTTCAACACTCAAACTTTAGATAAGGTTGGTTAAGTGTGGGACCCATGGTGCAAGCCGTTCGGATGGCCAGTCGCTCGGATGGCTGTCCGTTCGGACAGTAGTCCGGTCGGATAGCACTCTGTGCTGGTTAATCCGTTCGTCTTTCACTTGGTCGTTTTGATTGTTTGTAGTTTTATCGAGACATTGTGACAACGTGTTAACCAACAGAACCCCATCTTGACCCAGGTGGCCCGATCAAACAGGAATCACCCTAGTTCGACCAGTTAACCGGTTCAAGACGGTTGTTCTTGTTTAACCCGAAATCGGTGGTCTTGTGTGTGGAATCCAGATCTTGAACTAGCACAACACTAAGAATGAGTAGGAGACTAGATCAAGGCCCGATTCTATCGGTTTTGAGTGCATTGAGTGTAAAAGAGTTGAAAGAAAGTTAGAAACCATCTTTCAATCCTTTTTCACCATGAATGTGTTTAGATCTATGCAAGATCTTTGTTTACTCGTGTGGAAATCGGTTAGATCTAAGTTGTTCTTGGTGGGTTGAGGCCAAAACATGAAGTTCATAAGAACACCATGATGACGTCATCCTAGAACACCTCAAATCTAGTGATTTCACGGTTAAAAGTTAAAATTCAAAAGATAGAAAGGTGTAGGAGTGCGTGTAGATTAAGGAAGTACAAGATTTAGGACGAGATCTTACCGAAATTGAGAGAAATCGAAGAAAAGGTGAGGAGCACGAGCTGTTCGGACGTCAGTTGCCAAAAGTGGTAACTATGAGAGTGACATGGGGTATTTATAGGATTCCCAAAATGGAAAGGGGCAGGTCGGTCGGATGGCATCTCGCCCGGATGACTGTCCTGTCGGATGTCATCTCGGTCGGATGGCAACCTGGCACCACTATCAAGTGGCAGCCCGGTCGGATGGCAATCCGGCCGGATGGCACTTGGTTCGGGTGTTTGGCGCGACGATTTTTGCTGTTTCGATTTCGATTGCGATCGTTTCGAAGCGATAGGGTTTCCTAGTCAAATTACTTTTAATCCCAACTACTCATATCTTGCACTATCTCTTCTTCACTAATTAACATACCATTTCGATTGCGATTGAGTTCGATTGCATTTGAGTTTCGATTGCGATTCGATTGATTACCACAACATAACATAAATGAACATTCCGGCCGGATGGCACTTGGTTCGGGTTTTTGGCGCGACGATTTTTGCTGTTTCGATTTCGATTGCGATCGTTTCGAAGCGATAGGGTTTCCTAGTCAAATTACTTTTAATCCCAACTACTCATATCTTGCACTATCTCTTCTTCACTAATTAACATACCATTTCGATTGCGATTGAGTTCGATTGCATTTGAGTTTCGATTGCGATTCGATTGATTACCACAACATAACATAAATGAACATGCACAAGTAACACGTAAGGCACACACACACGTATAACAATAACCAAAATGCGTAATTCGAGTTGCGATTCGATTCGATGTCGATTAATTAACATAGTTTGATTATTGATTAGTTAACTTTATCGCATTGTTACTTCCTATAGTTCACAGTCGTAAGTCGATTAGATAGCGAATAACACGCGTCGATTACTGGTTACTGACACTTATTCCACATAATACAACTAAAATAAACACATAAAAGAAATTCACTAAAAGTCAAGTCGCGCGATCGGTCGTTGACTTTGACCTTGACTTTGACTCTCGAAAACACGGGGTGTTACATCTTGCTCTTTTGACAGTTCTCAGAGGTTACAAAGTCAAAGATTGCGTATCTGCAATCAATTTCGGGCAAAGCCGATGTAAAATCATCCTAACTTTCAGTAGGATTGCCAGTCTTATCCACAACAACTTCATTTTTCTTTTCGTCAATTTCGAAAATCACGTAACGGTGTGCCTTCTTTCTTTGTAGTTCCAAGAAGGTGCCTTACAGTGATCAGCAACACCCATTCCAGAAGAAGCATTCTTCTGCGTATCAATAGTATGTGTAAGAATACATAAGAAAAATAATTCTAAAGTCATTCCCCAAAATCGCCGTATAAACAAACCATAAGAATTCGTTTCATTGCAGCTACTACTGACGTGATTCTACAAAACTTATTGTTTACCCACTATAAGAACCGGTTGCACATCATCAAATCACTGGAAATTATATCTGACTTTGTAACGCGATAATCAAATACTCACTTACAATATGCAAAAGTATCAAACCTTAAACACATGTTCTTTAAGTGTAAAGTAGTCATTTGGAAAAAAATTAAACTCGAAGCATCGATTAATCAACCGATTCGAAGCTCAAGTCAACTACAACTAACAGATTTTGCTCCAATTCAAAATTAAAGTTGTAATTTGTAAAATTCAAGTTTTTCTCACATACATTTTTCAAAACTTTTTTTAACAGCAAAAAAAAAAAAAAATCAAAATTTATCAACTAAAAATCCCATATATGATTGGCCAAAGATAACATAACATCAAGAATTAATAGTAAATAGTAATACCCTACAAAATCAACTATGAAACCTTTTCTAAAATCAAATTCAAAACCTTTTTTTAACAGCAAAAAAAAAAAAATATTATCAACTAAAAATCCCATATATAATAATATGATTGGCCAAAGATTACATAGCATCAACTAATTAATAGTAATTAGTAATACCCTGCAAAATCAACTATAAACCCCTACTGATAACCATTAACAAATCATAAACAAACAGAGATCATATGTCAGCTCATAATTATACCAATTAACTACAGAAAAAAAATATCTTAAGCTAATTCCATGATTGATTTATAAACATAAAGTAAAGAAATTTTTACAAAAAAGATGATAAAATGGGCATACCCCTCCTCGGAATCTGAACGGCATGATCAGTCTTCTTCGATATGTTGGGTGGGTTTAGAAGGTAAACCATAAAATAAGAATAAAGACTGAAAATTCAATTCCAATTATGTAAAGATTGGGAAGATGATTGGGAATCGGGGGCGGTGCGTAGAATCAACGCTTGTTTGATTTGAGTGGATGAAGATGAACTTGTTGCTACTTGCGTTGTGGGTTCGATTAACCAAATATCTGGAAGAAAAGGACACGAAGACACACACGTATTAAGAGATTAAAAGAGAAAGGGTAGGTGGCAAAGCCACCGACCTTTCTCTTTAATATTATATAAATTGGTTAATCAAATGATATTGCATATTTTTTGGGCAGGTAATGTTATGTATTTTATATGTATTTTTATATAATTTATGATGTAATCCGGGTCTTAAATCCGGTGGAACTGGTCGGACCGGTCCGACCTTTGACCCCGTAAGGCGACCGGGTCGACCTTCGGTTCGGTTATGAAAACATTGACCTTAGCGAAACATGCCCGTAACATCCTCCGATCCATCAAATCACAATCACACCGGCCGCCATTTTTAAACCAACCCCACCATCTTCATCTCCTCAACTTCGACAACCCCATAAACCCTAATCTCCACATCAAAATGTCACAGAAAGAACCACAAATCATCAGAAACAAACAAGAAATGAGAAACTGGTCAAGATCAATGCGAGCCCAAAACAAAACAATCGGATTAGTCCCAACAATGGGCTACCTCCACCAAGGCCACCTCTCCCTCATCACAGAAGCCCAAAAACACACCCACCTCACCGTCGTTTCAATCTACATCAACCCGGGCCAATTCACCATCAACGAAGATCTCTCCACATACCCATCTGACTTCCAAGGCGATATCAACAAACTCAAATCACTCCCCAACGGTGTTGATGTTGTTTTTAATCCACAAAACTTGTATGATTATGGGGTTGAAACAGGGGAATTGGGTGGGGAGAATGAAGGCGGTGTTGTGTGTTGTTTAGAGGGTGGGGGGCATGAGACATGGGTTAGAGTTGAGAAGCTGGAGAAAGGGATGTGTGGGAAGAGTAGGCCTGTGTTTTTTAGAGGGGTGGCTACTGTTGTGGCTAAGTTGTTTAATATTGTTGAACCGGATGTTGCGGTTTTTGGGAAGAAGGATTATCAGCAGTGGCGGGTTATTCGACGGATGGTGAGTTTGTTTGTGATTAACTGTTTGAATTGTACATTGTTGTGAAGATAGTCTGGTTCAGTTTGTTATAGACTTTTGTGATTTAAACGTTTTCGTCTGTTTGATGCTCAAATTGTTGCTAATTATGATCATACTCGGCTTCATATTGAGTGTTGTGAGTTTCCTTCTTGTTAGTGAGATCATTGTCTATTATAGTTATTATTAGTATTTGATATATTATTAATCTTTAAGTTTGTTCGCTAGACATTATTCTGTTTGTAGTATGAATGTTTCAATAGTTATTGACGTTCTATCATTATCATTGGTTGGTTGACTTGATCATTATCCGTATCGTTCTAATCTCTCTATGTAAAGAGATTGGAGTCCAGTAATTCATCATCATCATCATATTCAGTAAATCCCACCAATAGCAAAGCTAAGGTAGGGTTTGAGGTGGGTAAGATATAGACAGCCTTACCTCTACCCCGTAGGAATATAGAGACTGCTTCCAGTGAGACCCCGGCTCGATAGTAGTTTTGCATCAAGCCTTGGACATAAGGCACATAGCACTCAACAATCGGGACAAAGGCCGATTAGTGCATGTACCCTTTTGTCTTTCGGCTATCATCGCCACCACATAATGCATGATTAACCATCCGCCACTTTTAACGTTATTTTCACGAAATTAGTAAAATATATTATTGAGCAATACAAATTTTCAATTCTTTTAAATTATTTCATGATTTTCGAGTTTCTACAACTTATGATAAATCTTTATCACATAAATCTGATTGTTTTTTAATGAACAATGTACATTTAGGTTCGAGATCTTGATTTTGCTGTTAAAGTGATTGGTTCTGAGTTGATGCGAGAAGAAGATGGCCTGGCAATGAGCTCGCGCAACGTGCATCTTTCACAACAAGAGAGGGAACAGGTCCGGGTCCAATTCATTTTTATTGTTTTTTTATTTTGGTTACGTGGGCTCAACTCCATATCAGAAGAAACTAAAATAAAATATAAACTGTTTTTTTTCGAAAATTGCAGGCCTTGTCGATAAGCCGGGCTTTATTTGAAGCCAAATCAGCTGCCAGAAAGGGCAATAACAATTGCAGTGAGTTGAGAAGATCAGTGATCGAAAGTATAGAAGCAGCCGGTGGAAAAATAGATTATGTTGAGGTGAGAATAAGTGTTTAAACCCATTAAAGTGAAGTTAAATAATCTTCATTTTAATGGGTTGCTTAGGTGTTGAGCAACCCACAAGATAATATGGGCACCTTACTGATTTGATCAACTACCAACATCAAGTGGGGGGCTAGTAGATTTCTCTAAACTTGTTCTACAAGTTATGATGCTTCAGTTTTCAGGATTTTATTTTTTTATATTGTTTGTGAACATTTTCAAGTTTCGGAAATTTGCTGAACTCATGTATCTATGTTTGTTGTCGAGGATGCAGATTGTGGATCAAGAAAGTCTAGAAACGGTTGAAGAGATCAAGGATGGAGTTGTGGTGTGTGTCGCGGCATGGTTCGGCAAGGTGAGGTTGATCGACAACATTGAAATTGATGCGTCGTAGTACTCACGATACGTGAAAATAATTGTTGTGAAATGTTAAATTTCATATACATTGGCATTAAAATCAAAATATTTATTATTGATGAAAGAAATTTGATTGTAAAGTGAGAAATGTGTAAATGCTTCTTGAATTTGGAGTGCCATCTCAATCTAAAGGACCACATAGGATAAACCAATACTGAAATTACATTATTTGATATCATGTGAAATGAAATAAAAGTTGAAATCATCAAGCATTGGTTGAAAAGGACTGATACTTTCATTCCACACATCTCCTGGCAAAAGTATTTGATCATTTGTTGGAAGTATCACGACACCTCCACGTGATATGTAAAAAAAATAAATAATGTACATCAAAATAGTACAAATTGTCTTTTATGTAACCGACACCGACACCGACACCATGTTAAAATTTATATAAGTTTATTGATTGCACTATATTAAACAATTAGGTTTGAAAGTTTATTGCATATAATGACATAATTTATATAAAGTTTCATACAAGTACAAGCTATACAAACATTGTCTCTCAATATAAGCTTTTAATTTTTTATGTAGAATGTAGATAAGTGCAATCAGGCAAAAAATTACATATGAAAAATTATATAAAACAATGAAAGAAGAAACAAATGAACAAAGGACAAGGTGTTTTCAATTCAATAAAATGTGCTTCACTTGCCACAGTTGAAGCCGCCACAAGCTGATAGAACGATAATGAGAATCAGGGCGATAATGATGCCAAGAACTATAAGCTTTACCTTCATATTTTGCAACCACATTTTCCTTCTCATCTGAGTACCCTGTGTCCTGAAATCTTGTGCCTGCAACATAACATCCGTCATATATAAGATTTTACAAATTCAAGATCGGTATCGTATTACATATAAACAAGTCCCATTTCAAGCTCAAGATGCCAAAAAAAAATTCCCATTTGCATTCACTAACCTGAGAGCGAAGGTTCTCTGTCTTATCAACCAGAATTTCAATCTTTTCTCCACGGTCAAGAACCTACAGTACAGAAGGTGTCAATCATGACCCATTATTTAAGTAAATTATAACAACTAATTTCAACCTGAGTCCACCTTTTTGACCCAAACCAAATTAATACAATTCTAAAACAGCCTATCTTGACCCAAACTCATTTTGCTCATAACCTGTTTTTGACCTAAACTCAGTTTGACCTGTTAACCAACCTGACCCACACATTTTACCCGGCTTACAGTACATATTCAATGCTTAATGTCCTACATTATTCATGCCAGGTAAGATGTGAATTTCACATAGACCTTACCTTCTCAATGTTTTCCATCATCACCCCTTTAACTTCTGAAACCTGAGCCTTCACCTTCGAAAGCTTACTGATCTCTTCTGGATGATCCACACAATATTGCATCTGTTCCTTCAGCTTGGGACTAACAAAAAAGGTTTGTGTGAGTGCATGAGAACTACAGAACTAAAAGTTTGATAGTTAATACATGGGAAAGATTATTGCAGTTAAAAAGGAGAGTGGAAATACCCAAATTCTTTGTTCAGGCTGTTGGCAGTAGCGGTTGCAGCTTTCCCGCCACCGTATTTCTTGGTGAAGTCATCCTTGATGCGCTCAAG
Organism: Helianthus tuberosus; assembly: GCA_030545235.1. Classification (NCBI taxonomy): domain Eukaryota; kingdom Viridiplantae; phylum Streptophyta; class Magnoliopsida; order Asterales; family Asteraceae; genus Helianthus; species Helianthus tuberosus. Next base: position 6,707,966 of record CM060426.1, read on the forward strand.
ACAAGCAATTGGAACCTGTCTGCCAATGGATTCAACCGCAACAACACAGTATGCTTCATGAATAGAGAAGATAATGTTAGTCAACATATGTAAGAAGTTTATTAGCCAAGCGCATAAAAAAATCCAGGCATTTAAGCTGTTAAATTTACTGTTTTATCTATGCTTGGTTGGTGAATATAGTTTATCGTAATATTTAAACCGTATTTCCACCATGTTTGTATACTTGTTGAGGCATGCTTAAGCTATTAAACTATCATAAGAACTTCACATTCTACAGATATGGATCCCCACTCAACTTTGGAACCTTGAATTCAACCTACAAACTGATGTAATTAACAGTAACATCTACATCATAACAGATATCTACATGATTGAACCAGTAGCTGACAGGTGGTTATATTACAGCCTGATTGGTGAAGCACTGGTATGACACTCAGATCAGGGTATCAAAGAAATGTCACGCTTACCATCCGGCCTCTCGCACCACCAATATTATCCGCTCTGCCCCCGATGGGTTGCCCATCCAGGAACTCACGGTTTTGTTTTTGGCCGCACGGTGGAGACTTCCCAGGAGGTCATCCATCCTAGTACTACTCCCACCTGAGCACGCTTAACTATGGAGTTGGTGATTTAAGAGGCATTGGATTACTTATGATGTGGGATTTGCCTAGGGTGTTACAGCTGATATCCTATAGATGTTAAACATCAAAATCCTACAATAAGTAAAAACCAGAAAAGTCCAAAAACATGGTAAATATAGCAACATTTACATGTCGGTGTGAAACTCAACTTGCAAATGTAAACAATTGGAAGCATAACTTGCATATTCTTTACAATTTACGATTCGTAAATAAAACAAGTTAATGAATTCCAGATCTAAAGTACGTCATAAGTAAGTACCACATCATGCATCTTAGATTCACATTCAAGCAACAACAATACAATACAATAAATACACATGTGCATCAATTTCATCAACAAGAAGCAGATCAAACAAGCAGGATCATCATACTCTACGCAGGTAATCATTATTCATTCACATCAACTTAAAAAACGAGCATATTAATGTAAACTGCTTAACAAAACCTATAAATCATGTAATGAAACAGAATCATCTAGAAACAGCATCAACATAAAATATAACAATAATATATAAACAACTAAATCTACAATAACATTTCAAAAGCGCAAATTACGTCTCATCATCAGATCAACTATAAAAACAAGAAGATATAGACCAGATCTGACTCACTGAATCCATCTTCAACAAGGTAGTTGAAGGTGTGACCGTCGCAGTTGTAGGTGAACTTATTATTGGTCGCGGGAAGCTTCTGGAGACACTGAGCAGCAATAGTGGTGAAATTACCGGTGAATTCCGTGTATTCGGACAGAATAACCGTTCCTCTGGCCACAAAACTGTAGATCAACGACTGTTGTCCCATAGTAACAACCTAATCTCCGTCTCCGGCAACTATTGATGCGTGTGGTGGAATCGGATGAAGTTTTGAGAGAGAGAGAGAGAGAAAGTGGAAGGTGAAATGAATGAGAAGAGGGATTATGGGTTCTGTCTGGTATATGAAAAGGGGGCTGTGTTGTTGACGGTGGGGTTTATGAAAATGCCTGGGTAATTAGAAGGAAATAACGAGAATGCCACGCGGTGTTTTGTTGAAAATCTGCATTTGAATTTTCAGATCTATATGGCATACGCATACTTCCTCTCCTCTCACCAAAAAAAAAAAATAATAATAATAATTAGGGTATGTTAATTAAGTAAATAAAACTATGGGTTAGGATTAAATACAAAGGATAAAATAAATAAGAAGTGTAAGAAGGATTCTAGTCCATTGATCTTAGATTTGAATGGTTGAGATTGGTTGTAGGGAAAAGAAGATAATAGAAGGGCATAAAAGGAATCATATATTTATGGATTTTCTCTCTCCACATGCAAGGCACATGCCAATTCCCCCATCGATTTAAAACGTCCATAACTTTTTCATACGACATTTTTTTTCAAAAAAAATTTCACCATAATAACGAGCGTTTTTTTATCTTTAATATGAGTACCATATTATCATATAAAAATAAAATAAAAATTTTCATTTTTACTGGGTTTTTTGGCATTGTGTTAAAGGTTCAGGTCATTGTGTCTTTTAACTGGGTTTTGGTCAGTAGAGTTTCTATACATTGTGTTATTATCAAAACCTATAACACAATGTTAATTTGAGTTATATCCATTGCGTTTTTATAAAAACTTATAACACAATAAATGACACAATGAAGATTTTGTTATATCTGGGTTTTCTATAAATTGTGTTATTAGTTCATGTCATTGTGTTTAATATGTTATTCATTGTGTTTTAATATATTGTCCATTGTGTTTTAATATTTTGTTCAATTTTTTTATTATCTTGTTCATTGTGTTTAAGTTTGTTATGTATTGTGTTTTTAGTTTGTTTTTCATTGTGTCTTCATCTGCTCTCCATTGTGTCTTTTATCTGCTGTCATTAATTGTGTCTTTTATCTGTTGTCATCAATTGTGTTTTTATTTAGTCTGATTCTTATTGTGTTATATGTTATCGCCATTGTGTTATACGTTATGGTCATTGTGTTTTAGTATGTTGTTCATTGTGTCTTTATCTGTTGTCATTGATTGTGTTTTTATTCTAATTTACATTGTGTTTTACATCATGTCCATTGTGTAATATGTTATTCATTGTGTTTTAATATGTTGTCCATTGTGGTTTAATAATTTGTTCAATTTTTTTATTATCTTGTTCATTGTGTTTTAGTTTGTTATGTATTGTGTTTTTAGTTTGTTTTTCATTGTGTCTTCATCTGCTCTCCATTGTGTCTTTTATTTGCTGTCATTAATTGTGTCTTTTATCTGTTGTCATCAATTGTGTTTTTATTTAGTCTGATTCTTATTGTGTTATACGTTATGTTCATTGTGTTTTAGTATGTTGTCCATTGTGTCTTTATCTGTTGTCATTAATTGTGTTTTTAATCTAATTTACATTGTGTTTTACATCATGTCCATTGTGTAATATGTTATTCATTGTGTTTTAATATGTTGTCCATTGTGGTTTAATAATTTGTTCAATTTTTTTATTATCTTGTTCATTGTGTTTTAGTTTGTTAATTATTGTGTTTTTAGTTTGTTTTTCATTGTGTCTTCATCTGCTCTCCATTGTGTCTTTTATTTGCTGTCATTAATTGTGTCTTTTATCTGTTGTCATCAATTGTGTTTTTATTTAGTCTGATTCTTATTGTGTTATATGTTATCGTCATTGTGTTATACGTTATGTTCATTGTGTTTTAGTATGTTGTCCATTGTGTCTTTATCTGTTGTCATTGATTGTGCTTTTAATCTAATTTACATTGTGTTTTACATCACGTCCATTGTGTAATATGCAACTGGGTTTTTGAAATTTTTTTGAAAAATATAACAATATGGTACTCATATTAAAGATAAAAAACGCTCGATTTTATGGTATAATTTTTTTTTTTAAACAAATGATGTATAAAAAAGTTACGGACGTTTAAAAGTTAGGGGGAAATAGCATGTGACTTGCATGTGCATATTCTCTTTCCTCTTGTAGACAAAATTACCCTTTCCATTTAATTACTCATAGGACACTTGTCACTCTCTGGTGCCTTCTTACCCTTCTTATTTTTAAATCTTTTGTATTATAACTCAAGGGTGGAGATACAATAGGAAGTTTATTTGGCTAGGAAGGATAGGAAGTGATCTTGACCATCCATTAAGTTAATCAAGGGCTAAGATTAAATCAGGCAAATTGAAATGAAGAAAAGAGGCGCGTGAGTTTGTTCAAGGGCATTCTAGTCAATCCAAGCCAATAGTTTCTCTCTCCTCCAATTCCCCCCCATTTTTTAAACGTTAATAACTCTTTCATACGACATTATTTTTTTATAAAAATTGCACCAAAAAAACGAGCGTTTTTTTATCTTTAAAACGAGTATACTATTGCTATATTTAAAAAAAAAAAATTTAAAACCCAGTTGCGTAAAACGCAATAGAAAAACCACCAGTTACGTAAAACGCAATGAAAAAAAAACCTAAAAAATGACATTTTTCTAAAACGCAATGCACCAAAAACACAAAGAAATGACTTATTTGTAAAACGCAATGGCCAGAAAACACATAAAAATGTGTTTTACCTAAAACGCAATGCACCAAAAACACAAAGAAATGACTTATTTATAAAACGCAATGGCCAGAATACACTTAAAATGTCTGTTTTCTAAAACGCAATGGACTGAAAACACATAAAAAAGTGTTTTACCTAAAACGCAATGCACCAAAAACACAAAGAAATGTCTTATATGTAAAACGCAATGGCCAGAAAACACTTAAAAATGACTCATTCTAAAACGCAATGGACTGAAAACACCTAAAAAATGTGTTTTACCTAAAACACAATGACTAAAAACACTTAAAAATGTGTTTTTTTCTAAAACGCAATAGCCAGAAACCACATAAAACTCTCTTATTTCTAAAACGCAATGGACACATAAAACTGTCTGTCACTGTGAACTGTCTGAATTGTCTACGAATTACTGTCTTCGAAATGAGCCAATTTATGGAAATTTAATTTTTCTGATGCGTTTTTAGTACAGCAATTTAATCGAAAAAAACCCCAGCCAGGGGCTCTGCCCCTTGGACCCCGCCAGGGGCTGCCGCCCCTGGGACCCCGCTACCGGGGGCTGCCGCCCCCGGACCCCCGCAAAGATCGTAAAACGCAATGACTAAATCAAAAACCCAGATCATGAAAATGAAATTAAAGAATTTCTTACATGGATCGAAGCCGATTTCTTCATCAATTGACGAAATTTGAATGATAGAAACACTTATCAACGCTCGAATCGAACGAATCGAGTGATTATCTCCAAAATCACCAAAAAAACGAGATTTTTTTATGAAATTAAACTGGGTTTTCTTCAAAAAAAACTGAAGAACACGTTGATCGGGTTCTGAATCATTGATTTGTGATGAAAATCGCACTATAATGTAGTGATTATTGAGATGGAAAGTGAATAAATAGTTGAAGATGGTGGGTTTTGAAAATGATGGGTTTTTGAATTTACTGGGTTTTGAAAAAGGAAGAAGAATGAGTTGGATTGACTAAAATACCCTTTCTCTTTATTTTAAAATTTGCCACATGTCATAATACTATGGCTTCCTATCCTTCCTAGCGAAAATTAACTTCCTATTTGATCTTTACCCTATAACTCAACCCATAAAACTATATAATAACCTTTTTAAAAAAAAAAAACTGAGATATATTATTAAGTGTTAGGATCAAATACAAATAGATCTTTATCATATAAAATAGCCTTAACATGAGAAGATAAGGAAGTTTTTATTTTTTATCTTTTTCTATTTACTTGTGAGAAGCTAAGGAAGTTTTTTTTTTCTATTTACTTGTATGATATTTAACTGTAAATGTAAAAAAATAAAAAAAAATCATGTATTTACTCTATTATAGTAATTATATAATTACTGGGTAATTACATAATTACTCTTTTTAGATATATTTTTTTTAATTTTAAAATGAAAATACGTGCTTGACAAGATGAGAAAAAAAAAATTATCTCTTTCAGTTTTCATATTAAGGCCATTTTGCATGTTAAAACTAATTTATACCGGAACCTAAACCATATTTTCAAAACTAAGAAGAAGCAATAGAGAAGAAAGGGTAACAACGATTCAGATACGGGTTAGAATAAATAAAATATTAAAAAGTAAAAGATAACGAAGTTTTAGTTTATTTATTTTTCAATAAAGTAACTTGTAATTTTTAAGTAAAAGACTACTTTTGTTATGAGTTTCTTATATAAATGTAAACTTTTGTTAAACTACGTGACTGAAATTGATCCTATACAAAATTTGTTTACTATATAGTGACTATTTTTTTCTAGTTCATATAAATCAAACAACTTAAAAACTTTACAATTTAGTGATTTTTTTTCTTTAGAACTATATCATACTTTTGGTTAAATGTGAAAATAATAATAATAGTAAGTTTCATATATGTTTCATCCAGATAATTTAATTCTAATTCTAGAAGTTTTAACATCTATAAAAAATGAGAACAAAGAAATAATTTTGAAACTTAATTCTCTTTGATTTATTATATATTTTGAATTTCTTTAAGCAAACTTAATAAACAATAAAACTATGTATACGTAACCCAAAATCAAAGTTGTAATAATCTAAAAGTCTATATATTCAAATTATAAATTGAAAGTTTGTTGACCGGCAAGAACATACATACTAATGCTCTTTAAAAAAAACAACAAACCACTTGCTATTATTTAAACTTAGATAAAATGAATCTCATTGACGTATTACTTTTATTTTATGTTAAGAGAATTATGTTTCTAGAATCTATAGAAATTAATAAATAACCAAAATAGGTGTTTTTCTATATCAGTTTAGGCCAAAACTTCTCAACAAAATTATATACTAATAGAAAAGAAACTGAATGAATAGTGATTTCAACATATATTAATTTATTATCTTGATAATTACCCACCTCATTCAAACCCTAGCCCTTACCTATTTTCTCTGCCTCTCCCTCGACCTCTCCAGATTCCGGTCACCGGAGCCAGATTCCGACCAGGTCTCTGGCGACCATCTCCGGCCACACACACGCCGAAACACCCCCTCAACTCCTCTCCGCTTTCAACCCCATCCCTGACCTCTGCTCTATCGAAAGGCCGGCCACCACTGTGGTGGTGGCGGTGTCGTACGGCGCCATGGACGCAGAGAGAGAGAGAGAGAGAGAGATAGACGATTAGAGAGAGAGAGACGGAGCGGAGAAAGAGGGACGGCAGAACCGTCTGCCCGGCGGCCGGAAACGCGCGTCACGGTGGCGGTGTTGCTGGTTGGATGCGGCGGCGATGACTCGTCTCAGAAAAACACCATCGCAGTCACCGGAGAAACCCGCAACACGCCGCAACCATCGGAGACGAAGTCGTTACATCGGAACCCGACGACGGCACCGGGACGCAAACCGGAATGATCAGACCAATCGCTTGGTATACCCTTCTTCCTCCTTTGCTTTCTAGATTAATCTTATTTAAACTCATATCATATTACAAGTAATTATAACTTGCAACAAGTAAGTTTTGAATATAACCATATCAGTGTTTGTTCGGTTGGTTGTAAATTGTAATGAAGAAGAATGCTAATGTCCATATAAGACAAAAAGCCAACTATACAATCCATTCAATTCTTTTCTTTGAGAACTGTTAATTATATTGCATCTAAACAAAAAAAAGAAAAGGAATTGTAAGTTGAAAAAGAGTATATACATATGATTCTGCAGTTGCTTTTGAAATATAGAAGATGAGCTACTGTTAATTTTTACATCATGGAATTTGATAAAGTCCTCACCAATCCATATGGTTAGGGTTGAAATCGAAACAGAGACGGAGACGGAGAGAGTAAAGACTTCAAGCAGGTTTTGTTGGCGGCGGCGGCGGTTCCATAAGCCTCAACGGCGGCGGCGAACACAGCGTTCAGATCCACGTAACCAACGGTCACTGGATAAAAGTGGTTCGATGAGAATTCCGACGGGAAAAGAACTAGGGTTCCGGTGATGCTGGACGACGATTTCAGGTATGACTTCAGGTTGCATGAAACTCTTTCATATAGATCTGATTTCTATTACTGCCATTGATTCTGGTTGGATGGGCATACAAGGGATTGCATTGGCTTTAAAATATTTGCTTTTTGAAGGCTTGGGAACTGTATTGTTTGGATAATTCTGATGTACCTAGAACCAAAGACCTTCCAGTTTTGCATTCTTGATATCCCAAGTTTCGGTAAGAGGAGGTGGAGGTATTGAGAGCAACAAAATTAGATGCACTCGAGTGTCATAAATGTAATAACACTAACAAACCAAGAATGAATATTGTATAACACCAAAAGATGTGTCGATGTTTTGTATGGAAGCCTTCCCAATCCCATGATCTTCACACAATTATAATTTAACAGGTGGAAATTTTCACATATTAGCCTTAGGTATACTTAATTTATTAGTATTGTTTTCATTTTGGTGTATACTTCAATCGGACGCGACGCGTTAGCGGTGCGCCAAAGAAAGAAGGTGTGACGACACCACCAAGTTAAGCACCAAGTCAACAACAGACTGGTAAATTAGCTCAGATTGGACCTTTAGTAGGTTCGGTGGTGTTGTCGGATAGGAAAGATAGCCGGGTTTGGGAGCTGGACGGGTCGAATTGCGTTTTAGTTAGCAGTTTGAAAAAGAGGGTTGTGTACATCAAGATATGTCGTTTGTTTGGAACAGTTGGGTGCCCAAAAAGGCGTGCATCGTGGAAGGGCGAGCGGAGCTGGACCGTCTTTAGACTAGGGCTCTTTGGTTGCAAGGAACATAAATATTGACTTCCGACTATATCCTTTGTGCGCTGATGATATTGAGATTGCGGAGCATTTATTTGTTTCGTGTCATTTCTCGCAAACTGTCTGGCAGGTTATTGCTTTATGGTGTAACATTTTATCCGTCTTTGCATTCCGTATTAGTGATATTCTGGAGATGCAGAATTATATCCCTACGTCGAAGAAGAAGAAAGTCCTGAATGTTGTGTTCATTACGGTCTTCAGGTCCATTTGGAAAATGCGAAACGAATCTCTTTTTAGTCAAAAGGCGCCATCAATTGCTAAGGTGGTGGAAGAGGTTAAAACGGTTAATTAAAAATTTTATTATATTTGCCATATTGATCACTTTCTTAGTCCCGGAACACCAAATGTGGCATTTTTTAGCATTCATTGTTTTATTTAAGATATTTTACAATCTTGATAATGATGCTTATATATGATTTATGAGTTGTAATGTAAAACGTACATGATATCACACCAAGAACGACCTGGTTGAGCCTGCCGCAACGCGGCGCTATTTATAAAACTAGTTATAAAATAACAAAGATGCCGCTACTTGCAACAAATTATATAAGGCGTATACTAAGGGGTGTTTGGCTTGTCACAATCGAGTGACTTTTTGGAGTTTATTGACTTTTCCTCTCAAATATAACCTCAATCATAAACATCATTTAACTTTTCAAAAAACCAATAAGCCGGTCCGGAGTGGCAGCGGCAAAGGCATGCGGCACTGATCGGTGACTGATGCCAACCTTTTTGCCGCACATGGTTTACCGATTGTGGGGAAGAAATCGGTGAAGGGTTGCCGATGCGGGGAGATGGATGATAGGAGAGAGAGGGGGTGTGTGGGGTGGGGTCCATGCCATCTCAACCAATCACACATTTTTTTTAATAGTTTATCAATTCATGAAGTGTCTAACCATTGCCAACACTTTTGAGCATAGTTTACCACTTTGACATGACACACTCTCATTGGTTGATTTTAAAGTTTACCACTTTCAAGTGTCTAACCACTCCCTACACCCTAAGTCAATAAGTTGTTTCAAAAAGCTTAGCCAAACATGCCCTAATAAAATTAGAAAATGTCAGTTATGCTCTTCCAAAATAGAATATTCATATACTAATAAGTGAAAATCTTTTATTAACACGTGTTAATCTCTGGTGCACTCTCATCTTGTTTTTCAATTTATTTTTTCTATTAAACAATAATAATATTAAACAATAGTTTCACTAAATATAACTTAAATAAAGATAATAAATTTTTTTCAAACTTTGAATTAATAATAATATATAATTTGTATTATCTTCTTCTTTGTAGGAGGTAGAAGTCTTTTTCTTATAATTTTTTTTATTAAACTTTGAAATAATAATAATATATAATTTGTATTTTCTCCTTTACTGTTGGAGATAGAAGAAGTTTTTTTTTTCTGTGTAGAACTGTCAAAATTATAATATATTCAGTTTAAATGTTCTATTTTTGGCTATTTATTTGTTTCCTTTTATACCTTCTAACAGTTGCTCTTATATGTCTCATTTTTGAGGTTTTGATCGTTTGGGCTTGGAGCTTCTTGCTGGGCTACTTATGCTTGTGGGCTTATAGGTCATGTGCTATTTAAGAGGGGCTCTGCCTCGGGATCATGTGCACCGCCTCTCATTGTTTCTTCTTCTCAAACCCTTATCTATAGATCCCTCACACGTACATACGTGAGGAATCATTTGGTTCTTGTTCAAATCTTTGATTCAGTTGTAAAGCCTGCCAATCTGTGATGACTGGCTAGTGTCCTTGTACTGTTACTCGAAGAAGTTTGTAATAAATCTGCATTTTATCTTGTTTTGTGATTCAATCTTTGAAGTTCTGACATGGTATCAGAGCTCCAAGGTTAATTTGGTGCTCTGGTGATCTTCCGTTGCGCTCGTCGTTGCCTGCTTCTCCGGTTGAATCAGTCCAAAGACTCCGATTGAAGGTTGTTTTGTGGTGGTGGTTTCTTGGTGGTCCTGTGGTCCGCCATACCTATTTCCTGCTTCCATTTCATTGTGGTTGCTACGCCGCTGTTGGAATACGAAACCCTAATTTTTTAGGGTTTTCTCATCCGGTTGTTTGAAGACATTCTTGTTTGTCCCTTTTAGGGCAAACCAACAGATCTGGTCCTCTGTCTTCTGATCAAGTTCTTGTAACCCTAAGTGAAGGTTACAAGTCTTGATCCCTTGGATTTGCAAGCACCCACTGTGAGATTGTTCTATCTCTGCTCTTTATTTACTTATTTTTCATTTCCTGCATCACTGAGTCAGTGTGTCTAGGCATCCTTTGTTTACCGGACTAGTCGGGCCGGCACTTGATCGAGTCCTATTTACTTATTTGTTGCATTTATCCGTGTCATTAAGCTCCCTGAATATTGTCTGCGGAGGCACCCTTTGAGTGATGAACCTCTGATCGGACCTCTGTTCAGGCTTCGCTTTGTCCCTGACCTCTCTGTCCCCTTCTTTTTTCTGCTGTTTTTTGCTATGGTGTTTCTGTGACTATCTGTTCACTTGTGACTGTGTGATTATCTGGCATACTGTTCCTTACTGTTGCTGTGTTTATCTGTCTGTTTGTAACCGTGTGCTATCATGCCTGATACAGAAAAACAAGGTGAATCCTCTGTCACCTTGGTTAGTAAATTAGATGCAAGTGATCCGTTATATCTTCATGCTAGTGACTCTAGTAGTCTCTCTATTGTCAACATTAAACTTAAAGGAACTGAGAATTATGTAGTTGGGTCAAATGCTATGAAACTTGCTTTAACTGCTAAAAATAAGCTAGGGTTTATAAATGGCACTTGCACCAAGTCTACTAAAGATGATGTGTTAGCAAGTCAATGGGATAGGTGTAATTCAGTTGTCTTAACTTGGATTCTCAACTCTGTCTCTGAAGAATTATATGTTGGGCAAGTCTACTCTAGTCTTGCTAGTGAAGTCTGGAGTGACTTAAAAGACACCTATGATAGGGTTGATGGGTCGGTTGTGTTTGGGTTATACCAAAAGAGTAATTGTGTTAGCCAAAATGGCACTAGTGTCTCTGAGTATTATCATAGACTCAACACTATGTGGAAACAATTTGATGCCATGGTTCAATTGCCTTCCTGTACTTGTGATTAGAGGTGGCAAACAAAACCCAACCATGATATTTTGGGTTATTTTGGGCCTATTTAAAAAAGAAAATAAGTTAGATTGGGCTAGGGATTTAGTCAAGATGGGTTAGAATGGGTTTTAAAATGCCCATCTAAATTTTCACATGGGTCAAGATGGGTTTTTACTCCCTAAACCTAAAACACGCATCTTCATACAGACGATAATCTTCGTTTCTGCTGCGTCCAGTGAATCTTCATACGATATTCCTTTCTAATCATGCTCACACCCTTGGTGCGATTCATCTACAGACGAATCTCCATACAGTGAAATCACCCTTGGCAAACGAATCTCCATACAGTGTTTGGATCATTCCTTTTTCGAGCTTCTTCCACCCTTGGCAAACGAATCTCCATACAGACGAATTAGTTTCAGACGAACCTGCAAACTTTTTGAGTAAGTTATTGAAATTGTTTTATGGGTTTGATGAAATTCAATGTTTTGATTAAGAATTTAGGGTTTTAGTATTCAAATCTTGAAGGGGGTGAGTCAAATTTGGAATTTTTTGCTCCTTTTTTGGGTTTTTGTTGATCAATTTAGGTTTTTGGATATTAAAGTCTATAGATTGTTGAAATTTGTATATAGATTGTGGCAGTTGAAATTTGGATATTAAAGTCTATAGATTGTTGAATTTTGTATATAGATTGTGGCAGTTGAAGTGATTACTGATTAGGGCATTTAGATATCAAATTCTATGGATTTTTAGTTTTTTACGGTTTGTATATCTAGTAGCAGTTCAAGTGGTTTAGGGTTTTTCTTGGATTTGGTACTTTCTTTGGTTATCGTTATTTTGTTAAGATGACTTTTAGAATTAGTTGATTATCATTGATTCTATAGAGAATGATTAATTGAGTATATGTGTTTATTTATTTGTAGGAGACAAATTATGTCCACTAATCCCGAGAACATCGCGCTGCGTCGTTTTATTACCAATATTTTGCATTGTTTTAACTGCTGATGTTACCAATATTTTGCACTGTTTTAACACATCGCGCTGCGTCGTTTTATTACTAATATTTTTGCACTGTTTTAACTGTTTTAACTGCTGATGTTGCCAATATTTTGCACTGTTTTAACACATCGCGCTGCGTCGTTTTATTACAACTGTTTTAACTGTTGTTACAGGTATTAGATGGTAGTTAAGGAGAAGTTAGAACTGCTCATGTTATCTTATTGGGCCATATTTTAACTGTTTTAACTGTTGTTACAGGTATTAGATTAGATGGTAGTTAAGGAGAAGTTAGAACTGTTTTAACTGTTTTATTTATTTTTTATTTTTTTGAATTTTTTTGAATTTTTTGAATTTTTTTGAATTTTTTTTATTTTTTTCCACTTGCAGCCTATATTTTCTGTTAACGGATCAAGTTTAGCTTTCATCCTGTAACGGGTCAATTATGGTTACTGGGATAGAAAGTAGATTTTTTAATCACTAACGATAATGCTTTAGATATTTGTCTTATTGATGAATTTTTGTTGAACCAGTTCATGGCTAATACAAGAAGATAGTTCAAGTATGATGCTCAAAAGAATGTTGTTAAAAGTTGGTATTTGTTAATTATTTTTTTGAATTTTTTCGAATTTTTTTCAATTTTTTGAATTTTTTTCAATTTTTTGAATTTTTTTTATTTTTTTTTTTTATTTTTTTTTTGATTTTTTTTGAATTTTTTGACAAAAACCCATTTTGACCTAAACCCATTCTAACCCATCTCTTAATAAACCCATCTTAACCCAAACCCATTCTAACCCATGCCCATCCTAACCCATTACCCAAACCAACCCAACCCACCCATTTTGCCACTCCTACTTGTGATGCTTTATCTAAATACAATGAGTTCAGTAAATTGATCAAACTTATGCAGTTCCTAATGGGATTAGATGACATTTATCAGCCTGTTAGAACAAACCTGTTAACCAGGGATCCTTTACCTACTGTTAAAACTGCCTTTTCTGTCATCTCTAGAGAAGAATCTCACAGAGATTCAAATAAATCCTCAAAAACTCCAAATGTTGGTTTTGTTGCCAAGGCAACACAATATAATGATAACAAAAAACGTTTTAATAAAGGTCCTAATCCCAACTTAAAATGCACACACTGCAATAAGGTTGGTCATGTGATTGAAAAGTGTTTTGAACTTCATGGCTATCCATCAAATTATAGAAATAAAACTAATCAAAACAATTCTCAATGGTCTAAAACCAACTTGTCTGCTAATAACTCTGTTGCCAATACTTTGAATGATCAACCTGCTAATTCCTCCTTGAATGCTTTAACTGCTGATCAATTTTCTAAGTTGCTAGGCCTTCTAAATGATAATAAGCTGGAAGATTCTCACAAATCTAATATGAGTGGTAAGTGCTATAATGCTTTCACTTCTCTAGGGTCTTATAAAAACACCTATTGCTTTAACTCTAGTTCTTTTCATCAAAATAAACTAAAATGGATCGTTGATTCGGGGGCTAATCAACATATGGTTATGAACAATGACAACATGTTTAATCTTGTTGACGTGTCTGAGTATGATATTACTATTAAACATCCTAATGGAACCGATGCTAAAGTTAAACAAATAGGATGCTTTAAACTGTCTGAAGTTGTGATTTTGAAAGATGTTTTCGTTGTCCCTGAATATTGTGTGAATCTTATCTCTGTTCACAAACTTGCTAAAGATAATAAACTTAAAGTTGTTTTTGACGAACATAATTGTTATATTCAGGATGTATCCTTAAAGAAAACCTGGTGATTGGTAGGCAAACTGATGGGCTCTATTTCTGTGGTAACTCTAGTATACCTGTTATTGCTTGCTTTAATAAGACTGAAACGATAAAGCTTTGGCATTCCAGACTTGGTCATCCCTCAGACCAAGTATTACATGTTCTAAATCTTAAAAATGAATCAGGTCAAGCTGAACCATGTGACACTTGTCACAAGGCCAAACAACATAGAATTCCTTTTCCATTAAGTGACCATAAGTCTAAAAGGGTTGGTGACCTTGTTCACCTTGATGTTTGGGGTCCATACAAACGACCCAGTCTTGATGGGTATAAATTTTTTCTCACTATTGTAGACGACTACACCAGATCTGTCTGGGTCTACCTAATGAAATCCAAAACTGAAGTGTTTGAAAATATTAAAAATTTCTATGATCTAATCCTAACTCAATTTGAAACAAAAATCAAAGCTTTTAGAAGTGACAATAGGTCTGAATTTATTAACACTCAAAAGGAAAATTTTGTTAAAGCTCATGGCATTATCCATCAAACTTCTTGCACTTACACCCCCCCCAACAAAATGGGATTGCTGAAAGCAAACATAGGCACCTTCTGAATGTTACAAGAGCTTTATTGTTTCAATCTAGTATTCCTTTAAGGTTCTGGTCTGAATGTGTTCTCACTGCTGCCTATCTGATTAACAGGATTCCCTCTTCTGTGTTAGGTGGTAGAACCCCTTATGAATTACTTTATGGTTTTAAACCTTCTCTTGATCACTTGAACGTCTTTGGATGTCTATGTTATTTTACTGTTTTAACCAATACCGATAAACTTGAACAGAGAGCTGAACGATGTGTCTTTATGGGTTACTTAAATCTAAAAAAGGGATACAAACTCTGGAGTTCGGATCAAAGGACATTCTCCTTCTCACGAGATGTCAGTTTTTATGAAACCCTTTTCCCTTTTAAAACCAAACTATTTTCTGAAACTGACCTAGACAGAACAAACATTTTGAATCATTCAAATTTTTTTGACATCTATGAGTCTTCAAGTGATACAAATCCCAATGATGAAGAGAAGGAGTTGTCTGATTCTGTACCTGAGACACAACAACACAGTAGCTCGAATGAGCAAGTTGATGTTGCTGACGCTCAGCAGTCATTTACCCCTGATGACATGGCTAATGTTCAGCATCATAGTGAGTCTCAAAGTGAGTCTGTGAGGGTTGAGTCCAGTGGTACAAATGACGAATCAGTCCTTCCTGAGGGTAACCAATCTAACCTTAGAAAGTCCACTAGACATGTGTCTGCCCCTAAAAGGTTCAATGACTTTATTGTTGGAAATGCTAAATATAGTTATAATAATGTTGTTAACTATGCAAATCTATCTAGTGAAAATATGTGCTTTGCTGCCAACTTAAATAAGACCTCGGAACCCATTAACTATAAAGAAGCATGTAAAGATAAAAGGTGGATAGATGCAATGAATGATGAACTTTCTGCTTTATATAGTAATGATACTTGGGACATTGTTGATCTTCCAAATGGGAAGAAACCCATTGGGAGTAAATGGGTTTACAAAGTCAAATACAAATCGAATGGTGAAATAGATAGGTTTAAAGCCAGGTTGGTTGCCAAAGGATTTAGTCAAATTGAGGGCATAGACTTTGAGGAGACCTTTTCTCCTGTTATCAAAATGGTCACAGTCAGATGTATTATCAGTCTCTCTCTGCAAAATGACTGGCCCATCTATCAACTTGACTTCAACAATGCCTTCCTTTATGGTAACCTAAAGGAAGAAGTCTATATGACCCATCCTGATGGATTAAATATAAATAATAAAAACAAGGTCTGCAAATTAAAACGGTCCCTATATGGCTTAAAACAGGCTCCTCGCATGTGGAACGAAAAACTTGTTCAAGTTCTTGTTAAAATTGGTTTTGTTCAGTCTAAGTGTGATCATTCTATGTTTGTTAAGTCTGATAACTCTGTGTTTACTGTTTTATTAGTCTATGTGGATGATATTTTGTTAACAGGAAACAACTCTAATGAAATTAACAAAGTCAAATCCTTCTTAAAGGAAGAATTTCAAATCAAAGATCTTGGTTTTTTGAAATACTTTCTTGGTATTGAAGTCATTAACAACAATGATGGTATTTGTCTCACCCAAAGAAAGTACTGTATGGATCTTTTAAATGAATATGGGATGAGCGGATGTAAACCGGTTAACTGTCCCATAGAGCAAAATCATATTTTGACAAAAATGAGTAAAAATGAAGAATTAAAGGAAGTTAGTATCACTGAATATCAAAAACTTGTAGGCAAACTTATTTATCTTTCCCACACACGTCCTGACATTGCCTACGCTGTTCATTATCTGTCCCAATACATGCATAAACCAACCGAAGCTCACTCTCAGATTGCCTTTAGGCTGCTGAGATATTTAAAAAATGCCCCGGTTGCGGAATCATGTTTAAACAAAGTGATTCTTTTAAATTATCTGCCTATGCTGATTCAGACTGGGCTAAGTGCATTGACAGTAGAATATCTGTCACAGGCTTCTGTATTTTTCTTGGGAACTCTTTAGTTTCTTGGAAAAGCAAGAAACAAAGTGTTGTCTCTCGTTCCTCGGCGGAAGCTGAGTACAGGTCTATGTGCAGTGCTTCATGTGAAATTTTGTGGCTAATAAATATCTTAAGGGAATTAAAGGTAAAGGTTGACCTTCCTGTAACTCTCAGGTGTGACAATACGGCAGCTTTATCTATTGCTGCTAATCCTGTATTTCATGATAAAACGAAACATTTTGAGGTAGACCTATTTTTTCTAAGAGAAAAAATAGCTGCTGGCATTATCAAGACAACCGATATAAAAACGGAGTTTCAACTCGCGGATATGTTTACAAAAGGGCTGCTGCCAAGAAATCATGACGAAATGTGTAAGTCCTTAGGGCTTACAAACCTGTTTAAACATTTAAACTGAGGGGGGATGTCAAAATTATAATATATTCAGTTTAAATGTTCTATTTTTGGCTATTTATTTGTTCCCTTTTATACTTTCTAACCGTTGCTCTTATATGTCTCATTTTTGAGGTTTTGATCGTTTGGGGCTTGGAGCTTCTTGCTGGGCTACTTATGCTTATGGGCTTATAGGTCATGTGCTATTTAAGAGGGGCTCTGCCTCGGGATCATGTGCACCGCCTCTCATTGTTTCTTCTTCTCAAACCCTTATATCTATAGATCCCTCACATGTACATACGTGAGGAATCATTTGGTTCTTGTTCAAATCTTTGATTCAGTTGTAAAGCCTGTCAATCTGTGATGACTGGCTAGTGTCCTTGTACTGTTACTCGAAGAAGTTTGTAATAAATCTGCATTTTATCTTGTTTTGTGATTCAATCTTTGAAGTTCTGACAAGAACCAGGCAAGTGTATAAATTTTTATTCTCATTTAAATTAGATTTAGTTAAATTATTTTTTTAATATTATTATTATTTAATATTTAATAGGGTACAGAAATAAGATATAATATTAAATCACAAACTTCCAGATCTCTCTTATTTATTTATTATTTCTTTTATTTTTCCGCTTATTAATGATTGTCTAATATTTCACTGGGTCTACCACGTGTAATACACATGTTTCCAACCTAATAATAAATAAAAAATAAAAATTATAATAAGTAAATAGTACATCAAATTCATTATTTAAATACATACCTTGAAGATGTATATGTTAATCGATTACGTTATATTTATTTAACTCGTGCAATACACGAGCTATTTTAAAGATATAACTATATTGCTTATCGTATAAAATTAATTTTATGCAACCCGTGTAAAACGCGGAGTTCTTAGCTAGTGGACCTAATATAAAGAAAGATAACTTTCTCTATATGTATTGAAATGAAAAATAATATTTATATTTTATTGCAATACAAACCCAACAACCCAACCAGTTGCCAATAAGAAAAATATAGCGTTTAAATTCATTTTGATATTTTTTTTTCTTAAAAACAACTAATTTTAACTAAAGTCGATTTTAGTCAGAAGCTGTATATTAAACGAGCAAAATTGATGCTTATCCAAAACAGTCTATTTTGGCCCTTTAACCGACTAGATCCGTAGATTTTCTCAGGCTTAATAGTAAGCTACTTTTAAAGATTTATAATCAATAAAAATGGTTTTTATTAAATCTGTCCAATCGTATTATATTTTTATCCAATAAAGTTTCAGTCTTGCAAATTAATACTTTTTAGGCCGTAGAAAAATTGGTCATTTGGTTGTGAATACGCCTAGAAAATCAAGAATAGGTCGAGTTGACCAACCAACTTTTTTGCTTAAGTTTTTCTAGAATTCATATAAGCATTCATGAAAACGGTCAAATATGAGACCAAGCATGAACAACGACCCTAACATATTACAACATGTTGATTTTTAGAAATGTTAATCACAAAACAAAACTTTGTATGGCTACTGTTGACGCGTTTACATCATATAAAAATGACTATAAATGTGTTCGTTGTTACCAGAAACATGATTAAAAAATCATAGTCCACCCTAAGACCCATTATCAATATGAATATATAACTCAGAGGTTTCGTTTGCGAAGTTCTAGACGGATTTGGAATAAAATGGGCTATAGCAAAATTCAGGTCAAATGGGTTGTAATAAAAATGAGTTAGGTCAAAATGGCTTCGACTAAAATGATGTTGGGTCTAAAATTTAGGGGTGAGCAGAAAACCGAAATAACCGAACCGTAACCGAAAAAACCGACAAAACCGAACCGAAAAAACCAAACCGAAGTAAAAACCGACAGTTCGGTTTTCGAATTTTTAATAACCGAAAATTTCAGTTCGGTTTTTGGATATCCATTTCCAATAACCGAAAAAAACCGAACCGAACCGATAGGTTACAAGGCCCAATACATATATTTTATGTTTAAGTTGTTAACTTGTTAGCCTTAATCCTTTAACAGTTTAACCCACACTAGTTGTTAATATGTTAGTCTTTAACCCATACTAGTAGGCCCAGCCCAATACATAACATTATAAAAACACATTAGTCCTAATAATCAAATGAATTTCAAAGTTTTTGAAACCCTGAAAAGAGGGAGGAAACATTTGATGTTTACTTACGAGATGGAACGGAAAAGAGGGAGGAAACATTTGATGTTTTAGTTTGGTGGAAGGCAAATAAGATTAAGTTCCCTATTCTATCTGAAATTGCGAAGCATGTTTTAGGAATGCCAATCTCAACCGTTGCATCTGAGTCGGCTTTCAGCACAAGTGGTAGGGTGATTGATAGGTATAGGAGCTCTCTTACTCCTAAAACCGCCGAGGGATTGATTTGTGCCCAAGATTGGTTACGGTCTACACCAACGGATTTGCAAGACCTTTACGTGTATGGTGAACAACTAGAGATTTTGGTTGAAGCTTTGGAAAAAATGGAAATTGGTAATACCATTTATAATTTATATGCTCTTGTTTTTTACTTAAATTTTAATATATTTATGTGCGCTTGTGTAGATTGCATACACGGAAAGAAAACGCCAAAAGACTCAATCGTTGAAGATGATGAAGGCGATAATGAAGATGAAGATTGGGACTAACGTCTAAAAGTAGAACTTTTTAGCGTTTTTGGTTTAAAACTTTGTTATTTAAAACTCTAGCCACTTTTTGTAATGTTGTGGCTTCACGTATGGTCCACTTTTTGTAATTTGCTTGGCCAACCAGTTGCTATTTCGCTAATGGTTTCGTTTGTATTTTGTTTACGGTATAACTATTAATGGAAATCCTTGTTACTTGCATGTTAGTTTTTAGTTGATGATATAATATACATACTGATCTACTGATGTCTTGTGTAGTTGATGAAATCAATCACAAAGCATACTGATTAAGGATATCATGCCCTCTAGGCATGTTGAGTTAGAAACAGAGATGGTAAAAACAAGTTAAATTCTAAATCAAGTATTTATTAATTAGTACACAATCTTGCATATGATAGCACACTGCACATCTAGTAATGAAAGAAAAAAAAAACGGTTATTTAACCGAAACCGAGCCGAAACCGAAAAATAACCGAAAAAATCGAACCGAAATAACCGAAACCGATCGGTTATAGAAATGTAAAAACCGATTATAGCAGTTACGGTTTCGGTTTCGGCTCAAAACCGAACCGAACCGTGCACAACTGCACACCCCTTTAAATGAGTTGCTTTAGGCTATGTCCTATGGGCTTACGCAGGCCCGGTTATTAGGCTGGGCAGCCTGGGCGATAGCCAAGGCCCAAAACCAAAAAGGCCCAAAATTTAGAATTTTGTTTGTATACATTATAGGAATAATAAGGGATTGTTCCATATAGAATAAAAACGAGTATTCCAGCTAGTGGTATGTGAGTTTCCTATAATTGGTTTTGTGTTCAATTCTTTGTTTTCCCTTTATTTCAACCTTTGTTTTTTATTTGTTTGGCTGGCCGGTTGGCCTTTGACTTTTTTGTTTTTTCTTTCCTTGTTTCATAAACGTTTTTTTTTTTTTTGTGATGCAGCTTTTTAAATTCTCTCTTTTACACACTAAATTTAAGTTACTCCTAAATTAATACTAGAGTTTTATGCTCATATGTTGATTCTTATTTGTGAAATTAGTAAATCTTGCTACATATCCAAAAATGTTAATGAGAGCCGCACAATTCGCTTAAACAAGTTAAATTATTTTGTTACACTAGTTTTTTTTGTTTATTTTATTACAATTATTATCGTCTTATTATGGTTTCTTGATATATAATTGATAAGTTTATATCGTACGGAGTGGGCCCAACTTTTTGTCTCACCCGAGGCTCAATTTTTTTTATCATTCCCGGAGACGGCCCTGGGCTTACGCTCTTTCCCTCCACATCAGTGTCAGATCATAAAGTAAGTGTTACCTTATTTTACATCACCAACTCACTTTTCTTCACTAACACACACTATGGTTTCACCCCCTTTTCACTTCGTACTAGTGGGAATGTCCGCGCCTTGCAGCGGGGCATTTGTTATGACAAAAAAAAAATAACACTCCTTTACCGTCGTTAGTGCAATGTGGAAGAGTGAATCAAAGTCACAAGCCTCTTGAAGCTCAGGTGCTCAATGTTTAAAAAAATACCTCCATTCTAATGCTCCAATCATCTGGATCTTCAGATCGTACAGGATTTTTAAGGATGATGGAAAATTCAACCATCCAAGTTTTTACTAATGGTAACATCAAGACACTTGTTTCTGTCTAAAAATCAAATGAAAGAATTCTATTATTTTCATCACATAGCCACAGACTCTAAATAAAAGATAAGTTCTGACCAATACAGTGAAGTGTGTGTGATACTCGTGTTGATCAGTTCTGTTTAAACATAATGGATAACATGAATAACATACCTTTGATTGCATCAGCACAGGCTAGCAGAGAATCCAGATTGAGACGCAGCAACAGAGTTTGACATGATTGTCAGCTTGATCTGGTTCCTCCTTAGGGTGTAAAGTGATGATGGTGATGAACCGAAAGTAGGGAGGTTTCGGTTGTGGGGAGAGATACGAATTTTGATGTTATGAGGGTTTGTAATTGTGTAATTTGTCTAACCCTTAAACTCTCTAATAATCCCCTTATTTATACACCCAAGAGGAAACCCAATTAGTTAAATAAGGGTAATATGGTCCATCAACAATTACCAACTAATTATAATAGGTTATTAATATATTTTGATCTATATTATATAAATGATAATGATGGCTACTAGATTAAATATAAATAAATAAATATTTAATCTTACATTCTCCCACTTAGCCGAATAATCATTTATCATGAGTATTAGATAAGTCTGATCAGAAGTTAATACTCATTTTAGCCTTAAACAAGTACTATAGCAGAGAAATACAGCCGTTGAATCATTATGCGACTCAGGACCCCCATTAGTCATACTATAGCCTTAATTTAAAACCTAACAGTTATGATTAAAATAAGTAAGCCCTTTAACGTTTGATTTGTATTTATAGTTGTCTATATGTCATTACACCGGCAGAACATATGTAAGAGACATACAAAATCAAACTGATGAGGAAAATTGATTAATAGTTAGTCATTCATAGTACGATATGCAGTTGTACATGGTCAGCAATTAAAACCCGTCTCTTTTATGAGCACTCTTAATAAGACTTATAGGTAATAGACCTTTAGTTATAGGATCCTTAAGCATATCACGAATGCATTCGATACAAAGATTTAGTTTCCTCAATTCGTTCATAAACGAATAATTAATTGTGTATCGAAATTTAATGCAGTATCTCTCGAACTGTTACTGTTCAAGGAGACATGGTAGCTGACTTTATCACAACAAGTCTTCAATATATTAATTATATGGAGTTAATAAAGTCATGAGTCCACTGATAAATTTCCAACAACATTTAGTGACTATATTATGTCGTTATAACTTAGGTTGTTGATATCAGTCTATTATGACTCCTCCATGAGATAGGTTTTGTCTGCTGACATAAAGATATACCCAAAATTACATTTTGTCATCTTTGAATATTACAAAGTTAGAGTAATAAACCGGTTTTAATTCTCACTTCTTCTTTAAAATATAGTCTCTCATTTCTTTTAAAGATATTGTAATACTCTATTAAATGCTTCACATTAATCTAGACATATCTAGTGTGTTGCAATGTGAGTAATATCTAAACGAGTATAGACTTGAACTTACATAAGGCTTCTAATTAATGAAGCATAAGAAATAATCTCATTTATCCTATTATCCTCTAAAGGAGAGCAGTATTGTTTGTTACATATGTAAGGACCAATTTAATGTTAAACTTATGGAACGGAAGTAATGTCCCATTTGGTCTATCTCAACATGTTATGATATCTATTATGTAAAAGATATCTCTGAGATCTATTATATCAAAGTTTGTGTTAACAATGCTTTGACTTATGTAACATCTACTTGTCAAAAGAATATCATCTATATAGACAAGTTTATCTTAGTTGCTCCCACTCATCTTGAGGTAGGTACATTAATCCACTTGGTTGTTGATGAAAATAATTACGTTAAGATTTCATCACATTATGACGTTTGCATTAACCCATACATGGATTTTATTGGCTTATAGACAAACTGTTCTTTAACCTTAAGTTTAGAACTTTCAGGTTGTTTTATGAACATGTAAATATGTCAGCCAGTTGTTAGGGAAAATTGTTTTAATGTTCATCTAATGTAGCTCAAAACTATTATAAGCTACTAGAACAGTGATGATCCTAAAAGAAATCTTTTGTTAGATATGTAAGAAAGATTCTTTAATAATTTATCTCTTCCTGAGTACAACCTTTGACAATCAATCATGCTTCTTTGTGTCTTAACGTTTATATCAGGATTTGGTTTAGTTATGAACACTCTTAGGTTATTCAATCAAATCCCAAACGTTATGCGAACACATAAAACAGTTTTACTAGAAAACAGTTTTATTCTATTTAGAAGATTAATTGACGCTAATGGCTTAATTAGGAGAGATAGGATCAATAAACTTTTCCAAAATCCATTTCAACTCCAAATTAGGGAGGTTATGTAATCATCAAAGTTAGTAGGCTTTTAAACCTAGATGACCTCCTGAGTTGATTATTGGGTTTGTTAGAAGTTTCAGTTTTATGGATTAGCTCTTGATTAGGTTGCTATCATTTTCAGGATTCTAAGTTTGTAAGAGTTGGTGCAGTATGGTGTACAAGAGGTGTAATCGGAGTTAAATTCAGAGTAACATTTAATGACACTCTTCCCCCCGCCTCTTGTATTCCTTGCAAGTCATGATAAGGACTTTGACTGCTCCCACTGACCTTAGAAAACTTTAGGAACTCAGCATGCTTAGGGTCATATATTTAACGACCAAACAAAATTCTAATAGAGAAAACATATTAATGACGTTAGTCATTGTAGTTTCTCTTGTTGAGGATTATGTTAGTTTAGGTAAGAAACCTAAGTGTGCCCACAATTAAGCAACAATTAAACTTTTGTAAGAGTGGCATTAGATTTTAAGGAGACAAGTGATGATAGAACAGGGTCAAGATGGAGCAGTGTCTTGTACAAGAGGTGTAAACTGAAGTAATATAAAGTTTTCACTCCCCCACCTCTTGCAACTTTTTACAAGTTATAATTAAGACACTTAATGCTCCCACTGATATATGATATCTCTATAAATGCTACAAGATAAGTTTCAATTAGGTATGTGACGTGGGAACCTATCATATATATGTTAGACTTTACTTGATTTCCTTAATGTCCAGATGTCATAAGAAACTTAGGGACATATTTAATAGAAATCTTATTAAGTACATACATGAATAGATTTCTTCTAAGAACGTGGGTCATATACGACAAAATTTAGATACAAGTAGATAGTCTTTAAATGATAAATGAATTATGTCTGAATATTCCATTTGGAATAAGTTCCACGAATGTCAATGAATGACTTATGATGGACCCATACTTATTCCTTAAGCCAAGTAATATTTAGGGCTATAACGTCATGATTTAAAATCACTTAGAATGAGATTAGATAAAAAAATCATCCTCATTAACCATGTCATGATTACTCATGAATTTTGGTTATAATGGATGAAATTTGTAAGTCTCATTTTCCTTTTATCAAATTCTCATTTACATGATGACAAAAGTTGTGAAAATGTAAGGTATCATCTAGTTTTATCTTAGTAATGTTTCAATCCAGATATTTAGAACAAATAAAATGAGAGTTTTAAGGTAAGTGTGACGTTATGTTGACTATGCAAACCTCACAACCTTCATAACATTGCTTAATTATGATACTATATTCTGATTAATATTCAGAATTTGTAAGGTATCGAATAGCTTTGTTAGAAGACTGCCTATTATAGTTCTTATAGCCTTAACATTTAATTTTTTCACTAACTCTCGTGTTAGTTATTTGTCGAATTCTGGTAAGGAAACGTATGGAACTAGAGTCAACTAATCATGTGTTAATAGGAATATTATAATTAGTAGACTTAAATATCTTTAATAAGCGACTATCTAATTAATTCATCCAACTGTTCTTTAGAATAATGGATAGTCTCGGTGCTTATGTTTAGTCTAATGACATAATTATGCAGTGAGATTTTCCCTTGAAGAACCTTAGAGGTGGAATTAACATTTGTAATTTGTCTATGGACCTTAGAACAATCATCTTTTAAGTTTTTAAGTGGTTGTAAGGTGAGTAACAACTTATTTTCCAGCTTCAAACATTTATTTCTTTGTACATATGTTGCTTATCAACACACTCATTATACTTTGGTATTTTTGAGTGTTATAGTTGATTTATAAGGCATCAAATTGTACAAGTGAAAATCTTAATATGTAATGTACTGGAAAATGTACTTATTTCCATGCGTAAGCCCTTAACTTTATGGGTCATGGTATTGTACATTATTATGTATTCACATATACCACTTAACTTTATAGTTTAGAATTATGAAAGAAGGCATGCATCTTAGGAGTTCTAGTGATTATTCCATATATAAGAGATTAGCCTTAGGAAAGACTTAATCTGAAATAACTTTAGTGATAGCATTATGGTAGAGAGTTCTTGATTATCATAAGAAACATCATGTTCGATTTGTCCTAATCGTCATGCTCTAATTTTCTTCTTTATAATCTTTATCAGAAGAGAGCAATAGGATTATCGTGTCTTAAGAAATAATCAAGGATTTAATTTAAGAGCTAATTCTAATAGAAACTTTAAATAAAGCAAACATTTTAGGTTTAGGAATTAGAGTGGATGAGATATATGTAGAATTAAATTATAGTGAGTAAAATTATGGGTACTAAGAATAAGACAGACGAAATGATCATAAAATTAATTAAGGATCATTATGTAAAGAGATTGTGATATGTCAATTACTAACATAAAAAATAATAGACTTAGTAAAATTCTACTTAAACAAAGACAAATCAGCTTTGGCCAGAAGTGTAATCATTTAAGTATGTGTGCAAAGTAATCGTGACAAATCAGCTTTGGCCAGAAATGAGACAATCACTTTAGTTATGCACTTGTCAAGCATGCTAAACATAAATGAATTAAATCAGCTTTGGCCAGAATTAAGACATTTCACGTGTGTAATGCATACTCAACATAGCCTTTTATAATACTTGAACAATAAATAGATGTATTAAATCAGCTTTGGCCAGAAATGATACATCAGAAGCTCATTCAAGTAAAGCTAGTTTGGTTTTGTAAAACATTATTTGATCCTTATTAATTAACTAAGTATTTACAGAACCAATTTTTTAATAGCAAACCACCTGTTGGCGCGGATCGAGTCTTGTGCTATCAGTAATGCCCAAGTCTTATGCGATCAATAAGGCCCAAGTCTTGTGCGATCAATGAGCCCCAAAACAAATTTGTGCGATCAGTAAGGACTTGTGCGATCAATAATGACTTGTGCGATCAGTGAGGCCCAAATAATTTGTGCGATCAGTAAGGCCCAATAACTTGTGTGATCAGTAATGCCTTGTGCGATCCACAAGTCTTGTGCGATCCACAAATCTTGTGCGATTTCCCTTGTGCGATCATATCATTTTTTTTTTTTTTTTTTGTGATCTGATCTTGTGCGAATGTCTTGTGCGATCAGATCATATCTGATCTGATCTTGTGCGACTGAAGGGAACTTGTGCGATTATGATTTCGAACCTACTGTTAATAGCTGTTTCTTGTGATTATAACTAAAACTCGAAATTTAAGGGATTGTGGGATAGTGTTTCCTATTTTATTTATGATCTAAACTTATCAAATATTTCGAAAATAATAACTGAAATCTATTAACAGTTTTTCGAAATTTTAATAGATAAAATTAAGATCAAAATCATGAAAAACACCCACTAATCCAAATTATATTCCAAAATAAGGGAATTTTCGAGTTTTCGCTTAGAACACTATGATGAACCCTAAAATATAAAAAACATAATTCTGGGTTCCGAAATCTAAATTTTAAGACTTTCTTTAATGGATTTCGAATATTAGTTTACCCATTATAATTTCGAGTCAAATTCATTTAAACATCAACTTCCGAAAACAGGGATTTCGGCAACAAAACTCGAAAACAGCCGTGATCATGAAGGCTTAAAAATTTTCCTGTTTTCCAGATTTTTGATCCCAGAATAATGGATACGAAAACAGAACTGATTTATCAACATATGCTCTGATACCACATGTTGATCAGTTCTGTTTAAACATAATGGATAACATGAATAACATACCTTTGATTGCATCAGCACAGGCTAGCAGAGAATCCAGATTGAGACGCAGCAACAGAGTTTGACATGATTGTCAGCTTGATCTGGTTCCTCCTTAGGGTGTAAAGTGATGATGGTGATGAACCGAAAGTAGGGAGGTTTCGGTTGTGGAGAGAGATACGAATTTTGATGTTATGAGGGTTTGTAATTGTGTAATTTGTCTAACCCTTAAACTCTCTAATAATCCCCTTATTTATACACCCAAGAGGAAACCCAATTAGTTAAATAAGGGTAATATGGTCCATCAACAATTACCAACTAATTATAATAGGTTATTAATATATTTTGATCTATATTATATAAATGATAATGATGGCTACTAGATTAAATATAAATAAATAAATATTTAATCTTACAACTCGTACAAACTCTGCTTATCCAAGCGTATGTATTGTTCGCCAGCCTAACCTGGTACAATATGTTAAGGAAATACAAAATATGAATCCAATTTACAAATAATAATAATAATAATAACAACAACAACAACAATAGTAACTTTTGGCTTTATTCTACATACCTAAATAACATCAGTGACAAACAACGCGTCTTAAACATAATAAAGTGTGGGTTCCATCACTCACAATTGCATCAAAAGCTCCATTTCCAGCCAAACTGCTCAATATATGGCTGAACATAATACTTTGTAAATTCTCCCCTAAAATAATAGATAAAACGCATGCTTAATTGAAGAATGAAGTGAGTTCTTATAATATCATAATACGAATTTGTTCAAAGCATTATAACATCATACTGGCATGGTGGGTCAAAACGGGTTCAGGTTCGAACGGGTCGTTCCTTTGGGTTGGAACGAGTTCAGGTCAGCATGGGTTTTGTCGAAACGGATCCAGGTCGAAATGGGTTTCGGGTTGGGTTGGTTTTAAAAAAGGGGTTTTTGTTAAAATGCTTGCAAAGTTTACATATTTTTCACCAGGATTATCCATTTCAAAATTCGGCCTTTCAATTGAATCAAACTTTACACTCAGCTTTTCAATTTTTTCAAATAGTTCTTTGATTCGGGTATCTTCTTTCCTGTATGAAAACTAAACAGGTTATTTCAAGCTCACTTATATTGACCACATTGTCATGTTTTTATGAGATTGTTAAATTTTAGATCTTTTATTTAGTAGATACAACGATAGTTCCTTCTTAATAAGTTAAAGGTCCATCCACCAGCTAAAGAAAATGAATGAAAATATTTTAACATTTTTTATCTGATTTTACATACCTAGGATTAGGATTACCTTAAACAACTTTCTGGACAGCTACATGTAGCTCACAGATAGGCTTGACCACCGCCCACTGGATGTTATATCAAGGGTTCTTCTTCAACAATCCAAACTCCTTTAATAACATATCTTCACACTCACACACCAAATCTAATTATAACTATTATTTTTCAAAATTAAACCACAGTAATAGGCATTAGTCGTCACAATAATAAAGGTTACAAAACAAGGAGGGAAATCAATAAAAAAATTTCTTTTATATAATAATAATTGAAAAGTGGAAAAATCTATATGTATATAATAAAAACGCACCTGCTGCTTCAGCTTTCCGCTGTGTTAATTCACGATCATCAATGAACTCTTCAGTGCCATTCTTAGTGAATGAATTTAGAGCTTTAAGTCATTGAAATTCTTGCTAGGTGTGTTGAATATCACAGAATGCAAACTAATTTCTTGTGGCATTATATCTATCAGCACAGAGCACACCTAAACTTCAAATTGTCCGATTATTATGTTAATCGAATGAGTTCAGTTTAGTAAAACTGATGTAAACAACGTCATTGAATGTGTTGTGTATATCTATTAGAAAAACTGATAATGTGTTGTGTATATCTATTAGAATTAATTGGTTACCTGATGGCGCAATGGTAGTTACGGTGCGACCGAAAGCTCCAACGAACAAAGGTTTACGACAAAGTGTGATGGTGGCTGCGTAGATCACCGGAAATGGAACAAATTAATAAATAATCACATAAACAAAATAAAAACAAACCAGGTAGGCGATGATTGGTACCTTGTTAAAATACAGTTTAAATGTTTCCTTTTCCTTTTATTTTTCCTTCTCTAATTCTTTCTTATTTGTTTTATTGCGAGGTTTGGTGTTTGGGCTCCCTCCTTATCTCGGGCTTGCCTTGCTGCTGGGCTTTTGCACTTGGGCTTGTAGTCGTTAAAGGACAGCTGGTGTTTAGGGTTACTACCCCTTGTAATGGACAGAAGGTTCCAGGCTTTGATACACGAGCTCTTCATTTCTCATTTTTCCCTTTTTGATTTCGCTGCTCTTGTTCCCTTTCCTCACACGTACATTCATGAGTCTAGGGTTTATCTTCATCTTGTATTGATCATCCTGTTGGAGATCTCTTGCTTACTTATCAATCTGTGATGACTGTTTTGTTCACTCGTTGTATTTGATGCTAAGATTTCATAATAAAACTGCTTTGTTCATTTGATGTTTGAGTTCTGACATGGTATCAGAGCTCCGAGGTTGAGTCGGTGCTCTGGTGTTCTTCCGTTGCGTATCTTGAAGGTCTGATTCACAGTGAATCAACCTAGGGCTTTCGATTCGGAGGCAAAGGTTTTCCGGCAACTTGACATCTTGGTAGTCCTTAGGGTCTGCCGACTTCAATCCGTGGAGTATCCTCTCTCTTACTGCTACTGTGCTTGAAACCCTAATTTCCAGGGTTTGGTGAATCAGTCTCTGGAGTACTGGTTTTGACGGCGGTGCCCCTATTTTCTTAAAGAAGGTCCTCGTTGGACCCTTTTAGGGCAAACCAACAGGACCTGTGCTTGGTTTTCTGATCAAGTGCTTGTAACCCTAAGTGAAGGTTACAAGCCTAATCCGCTGGAGTATTACGCACCCACTGTGAGATCGTTTTCTCTCTCTCTTTTACTATTTTGCATCACTGAGTCCTGTGTCTAGGCATATTGATACTGGGTTTTAGGCAACATCGGCTTGATTGGGACACAGAGAGGGTACACTCTGTTGCATTTGTGGTCAGTCTGTTGTCTTGTGGCTCCCTGGTTACCGTCTGCGGAGGAACCTTGAGTGACGAACCTCTGAACAGACCTCTGTCCAGGCTTCACCGTGTCTGGTCTGTGTTTATCTCTGTGTTCTATCTGCATGTGTGTTTTGGTTCATATCACTGTGCTATATTATCTTGGTGCTTCTTGTCTCTGTGTTGCTGAACTGTGCTCCTGCTTGCTTGTTTTTTGATTGCCTTTTGTGTTTTAAATGGGTGATAAGTCTGAGCCATCTATGACCTTGATTAGCAAACTTGATGCTAGTGACCCGTTATATCTCCATGCTAGTAACTCTAGTGGTCTCACAATAGTTAATATAAAACTAAAAGGGACTGAAAATTATGTGGTCTGGTCTAATGCTATGAAACTTGCTCTTATGGCTAAAAACAAATTAGGCTTTATTGATGGAACATGTACTAAGTCGAAAGACAATGATGTCCTTGCTAGTCAGTGGGATCGGTGTAATTCAATTGTACTAACCTGGATTCTGAACTCTGTATTTGATGAGCAATATGTTGGTCAAGTCTATTCAAAATTTGCTTCAGAAGTTTGGGATGATTTAAAAGATACTTATGATAAAGTTGATGGGTCTGTGGTGTTTAGCTTATATCAGAAAATCAATTCAGTAAGTCAAAATGGCTCTAGTGTATCTGAGTATTATCATAAAATAAACACTATGTGGAAGAAATTTGATGCCATGTTACAGTTGCCCTCTTGTACTTGCAATGCCTCATCTAAGTTCAATGAGTTCAATCAGTTAATCAAACTTATGCAGTTCTTGATGGGTCTTGATGATATTTACCAACCTGTTAGGACTAATCTTTTGACTAGGGATCCTCTACCAACTATCAAAACTGCCTTCTCTATTATCTCTAGAGAAGAATCTCATAGAGGATCAAATAGTGGGTCTAAAATTCCTAATGTTGGTTTTGTTGCTAAGTCAAATAACTTTAATGACAAGAAAAAGTTTAACAAGGGCCCTAATCCTATTCTTAAATGTACTCATTGTAAGAAAATTGGACATACTATTGATAAATGCTTTGAGCTACATGGCTATCCTACCAATTATAGACAAAAACCAAATAGTCAGTGGTCTAAGTCTAATAATTCTGTTAGTAATGGCAATAGTCCTTCTGTGAATAACTCTGTGGGTGATAAAGGTGCTAGTTCCTTAAATACTCTGTCTACTGATCAGTTTTCTAAGTTGGTAGGGTTGCTGAATGAAAATAAAACAGAAGACTCTAATAAGTCCAATGTAGGAGGTAAATGCTTTAATTCCTTCTCTAATATAGGAAATTTCAAAAACCTTTTCTGTTTTAACTCTATGGACTCCTCAACACAGAATCTGAACTGGATCATAGACTCTGGTGCAAACCAGCATATGGTTATGACCAGTAAAAATATGTTTAATTTGGTTGATGTCTCTGAATATAATATAACCATTAAGCATCCTAATGGGACATATGCTAAAGTCACTAAAATTGGATGTTTTAAGCTATCAGATTCTGTGATTTTAAAGGATGTCTTTGTTGTGCCTGAATACTATGTGAATCTCATTTCTGTCTATAAGTTAGCTAAAGACAATAAGCTTAAAGTTATATTTGATGAAAATACTTGCTACATTCAGGATTCATGCACAAAGAAAACCCTGGTGATTGGTAGACAAACTGAGGGTTTGTACTTTTGTGGTAACCCTCTAGGCACTAACTTTTCTTGCTTAAGTAAAATTGAAAACATAAAGCTCTGGCACTCAAGGCTGGGTCACCCAGCTGAACAAGTGTTAAAGGTTTTACAAATTAAAACTGAGCCTAATGATACCAAGCCTTGTGACATCTGTCACAGGGCCAAACAACATAGGGTACCTTTTCCTCTAAGTGACCATAGGTCAACTAAAGTAGGGGATCTAGTACACTTGTGTAACACCCCGTGTTTCTGAAGTCAAAGTCAAAGTCAAGATTGAAGTCAAAGGAAGACAAGATTGCTAATTGTGATCTGTCTCTCCTTGCTCAATCCCTGTGTTGACTTCTTTGACTTCTGCGTTTTCAAATGCTACAACAAAAACTTCAAAAGTCAAGCCATCATACACAAGCACATCCTTCCTAAAGGAAGAAACTATCCACTCGAATGGCCATCCGATCGGACACACTACTCAATACTTTAAACGCTAACTGTTACCGCATGTTATACGTGACTAAATGAATGCTTGTTTGTTATGTTTACACATGGAATGCTGTCTACCTGCCTTAGCAACGGTAGTACTGTTAGTTTGGACTCAGCACCCGTTCACTCGAGGGTTGTTAAGGACAATTATTTGCATGGATTACAGTGGTGATCATGTATTACGAACTGCCTTGGGCAGTCAATCCGCAGTCATTGGTATCGATAGGTTCATGTCGATAACTAACATGCCTCATTTCACTCTGTGTACGTGCTGGTTATGCGTAACGCTTTCGAACTCTATATGCTATTATCAAACTTGTATGCTCACCTTTACACTATGTGTATTGACTTTTATTTTAAAGTATGTGACAGGTTCTTAGGATGCTTATCTGCTAGGAAATCGAGGCTAGAATAAGGCTCTAGAGGCCAACGAATAGTTGTCTGTACAAATGAAATCAAGAGTCTCTAGAAGCAGATAAACAATTGCTCTATTTGAAAAATCTGAGTTGTCGGAATAGAACTATTTGCCTAGATTTTGTCTGTAATAATTTGTTTTACCTTTTGAGACATGGTATGGGACATGTTACTTTAAATTGATTGGTAATGATAATTGTTATGGAAACTTCTGGACAATCTGTTTCGCTCAGTGCCATACTCCGATGTTTCCGCCATCAGTAGGGGTGTGACAACTTGGATGTTTGGGGTCCATACAAAGTCACTAGCATAGATGGGTACAAATATTTTCTCACTGTTGTTGATGATTTTACCAGATCCGTATGGGTCTATTTAATGAGATCCAAATCTGAAGTTTTTGAAAACATACTAAGTTTTTACAATTTGGTCAAAACCCAATTTGAAGTTAATATCAAAGTGCTTCGAAGTAATAACGGGTCAGAATTCATTAACTCTCAAATGTCTGCCTTTGTTAAAACTAAAGGAATCATTTATCAAACCTCATGCACTTATACCCCACAACAAAATGGTGTTGTAGAGAGAAAACATAGACACTTGTTAAATGTTGCAAGAGCTTTATTATTTCAGTCTAAAGTCCCTCTTAAATACTGGTCTCAATGTGTGCTTACTGCTTCCTACTTAATTAACAGGCTTCCTTCTTCTGTGCTACATGGTTATTCTCCTTATGAAATGCTGTTTGGTTTTAAACCTTCTCTTGATCACTTGAAAGTTTTTGGTTGCCTTTGTTTCTTCACCATTTTAGACAACTCTGATAAACTTGAGGAACGAGCTGAAAAATGTGTTTTTATGGGGTACTCTAACTTTAAAAAGGGGTATAAGGTCTGGAGTTTGGACCAAAGAAAATTCATTTTTTCCAGAGATGTCAGTTTTCATGAAACTATTTTTCCTTTTAAAAATAACTCTCCTGATCAAATCAATACAAACCTTTTAAAACAACTAAACTTTTTGGATAACCTTGAAACTTCAAGTGATACAAATCCCAATGATGAACAGAAGGGTGTCACTAACTCAACTACTGTGACTCAGCAGCACAGTGATGCAGTTGAGTCAACTATTGATAGTGATGCTCAGCAATCATCAGGAACTGATGATGTGTCTGAGAATAATGAGTCCATGGGTGTTACAACTGAACCTGTGAGGGCTGAGTCTAGTAGTGTTCATGATAAGTCAAACCTTCCTAAGGGTACTCAAAACATTAGAAGATCTACTAGATCTGCTTCTGCTCCTAAAAGATTTGATGATTTTATTGTTGGCAATGCTAAATATAGTTATGATAAAGTTGTTAATTATTCCAACTTACCTAGTGAAAATATTTGTCTTGTTGCCAATATCAATAAAGTCATTGAACCATGCACTTATAAAGTTGCTCTTAAAGATAAAAGGTGGATTGATGCTATGAATGATGAATTGTCTGCTCTATATAAAAACAATACTTGGGATATTGTCGATCTTCCTAGCGGTAAAAAACCTATTGGGTGTAAATGGGTGTTTAAAGTTAAATACAAATCAACGGGTGAAATAGATAGGTTCACAGCTAGGCTTGTTGCTAAGGGCTTTAACCAACGCGAGTGGATTGACTTTGAGGAAACATTCTCCCCTGTTGTTAAAATGGTGACAGTTCGATGTGTTGTCAGTCTATCTGTTCAAAACAATTGGCCCTTATATCAACTTGACATAAATAATGCCTTTCTTTATGGGTTAAATACTGAAAAACAAAATAATGCCTTTCTTTATGGGTTAAATCACATCTTAGGGAAGAAGTTTATATGACTCTACCTGATGGGTTAAATACTGAAAAACAAAATAAAGTTTGTAGATTAAACAAGTCTTTATATGGCTTAAAACAAGCCCCACGTATGTGGAAATGAAAGACTTGTTCAAGCGTTGGTTAAATTTGGGTTTGTTCAATCTAAATGTGATCATTCCATGTTTATTAAGTCCGAGAAGTATGTCTTTATTGTTCTCTTGGTGTATGTTGATGATATTGTGTTGACTGGGAACTGTGAACAGGAGATAATTAAGATTAAGAGTCTTTTGAAAACTGAGTTTTTAATCAAAGATCTAGGCTTACTAAAGTTCTTTCTTGGGATAAAAGTAATTAAAACTAACAATGGTGTTTGCCTTTCCCAAAGAAAGTATTGTATGGAACTTCTAAACGAGTATGGGATGAGTGTGAGTAAGCCCACCAGTTGCCCCATAGAACAAAATCACGTTTTAACAAATTTAACACTGAAAGACTCTAAAACGGTTGATGTCATTCAATACCAAAAACTGATAGGTAAACTAATTTACCTATCACATACCAGACCGGACATTGCTTATTCTGTTCATTACTTATCTTAGTTCATGCATAAGCCGACTGAGGCACATACTAAGATTGCCTTCAAAGTGTTAAGGTACTTAAAGGGTGCCCCTGGCACTGGCATTTTATTTAGAAAGGGCAGTACCTTTCATCTAACAGCCTTTGCAGATTCGGACTGGGCAAAATGTGTTGATACCCGAAGGTCGGTCACTGGGTTTTGCATATTTCTTGGTGACTCCTTGATTTCTTGGAAAAGCAAGAAGCAAAGTGTTGTGTCGAGATCGTCTGCCGAGGCAGAGTATCGATCCATGTGCAGTGCTATTTGTGAAGTGTTGTGGTTAATAAACATTTTAAGGGAATTAAACGTTGATGTGGACATTCCAGTTGTGGTAAAATGTGATAATACAACAGCCCTATCTATTGCTGCCAACCCTGTCTTTCACGACAGAACCAAACATTTTGAAGTTGATCTCTTTTTCTTAAGAGAAAAAATTGCTTCAGGGTTTATTAAGAAAGTAGGAGAGTCAAATCTGAGAATCAGTTGGCAGATATGTTCACCAAAGGCTTGTTGCCAAAAGTTCATTCTGAAATGTGTAAGTCTTTGGGTATTACTAATCTCTTTACACATTTAAACTGAGGGGGGATGTTAAAATACAGTTTAAATGTTTCCTTTTCCTTTTATTTTTCCTTCTCTAATTCTTTCTTATTTGTTTTATTGTGAGGTTTGGTGTTTGGGCTCCCTCCTTGTCTCGGGCTTGCCTTGCTACTGGGATTTTGCACTTGGGCTTGTAGCCGTTAAAGGATAGCTGGTGTTTAGGGTTACTACCCCTTATAATGGACAGAAGGTTCCAGGCTTTGATACATGAGCTCTTCATTTCTCATTTTTCCCTTTTTGATTGCTGCTCTTGTTCCCTTCCTCACACCTACATTCGTGAGTCTAGGGTTTATCTTGTCACGGCCCACGACCCGGTTTGACCCGTTTCATGAGCCGCGGCAGAAAATACTGCGGTATTTATTTAATTGAGTTTTACAGCGGAAGTTTTCATCAGGATCTTTTAAAATGTAAATATTTCCCAATTATTTTATTTCACAACGCGGGATAAACCCGGTAATTTACAATAGTTTGATTTCACAAAGAAATCTTTTATTTTTACAAAACATGTTTCTTTATTTTATACTGAGCCACTTCCTTGAGCTTGTAGTGCTATATGACACTTTTCCTAGATCATATGTGATCACCTGAAACATGTTTGAAAAAGGTTTTGTCAGCGGGAAATACTGAGTGAATTATTCTATTTTGCATAATGATGCATAGTTATCAATTACAGCATAAGAGCGATTACAATGGCTTCTATCTTATTTTTATCTGGCCTTCTGTCACAATGGTGACATGTCACAATGGTGACGATGGTCATACCACTATTTAGATCAATGAACCTAAATAGTGATGATTATCCCTGTAGGTCAATGAACCCAACAGTGATTGTCCCGAGTAGGTCAAGGAACCTAACTGGGAGAAATTAGTAATGTGCACAATACCCCACTAACCAATAATTCAAGATATCCATGACTTAGTCCCTGTAATTATAACCTTGAAAATAATTTGAGGTATTGTAAAATAATTTGATATAAAGAAAATGACTCACAAACTGTGAGAAAACATGATTTTGTAAATAGATTTGATAAAAAGAGAGAATGACTCACATTGCAGATTTATACGGGCAGAGCCTAGCCTACTGATTAGCCTTTTATCCTAATTTCAATAACAAGCACACAATTTGGGGTTAGTAATCAATCCAGCATTTACGATAACTCACGAGATCAAATTCTCACAATGAATGACAAAGTGCGGTACTTCAACTCATCCATCGAATTAACGACGAACGACAAAGTACGATACTTCAACTCATCCATCGAATTAACGACGAACGACAAAGTATAACCCTAATGTGGGCGGCACTTAAACATTCATTGGATATATTGATCAATTGGACAATGAATCGTAGCAGCGATTGTGCTAATACCCTGATTGCAGCTTCAATTAGAGACCTGTGTGTGTTAATTGAAGTATACAGCAGAAAACTCGGTGTATAATTGAGAATTCTTTCGATGTAATATGTTCAGAAAGCAAGTGCCAATGTCTGCTATTTATAGGTGAAATTTGGAAAGCCATACGCACCGTAGGCCTAACATGCCCTACGCATCGTATGGTAAGCATACGCACCGTAGGCCTTACTTCTCTACGCATCGTATGGGTTTGAAAGTCGGTTATAGAGTAGCCACGTGTGGGACTAGGCCTGATGACTTGACAAACTCGAATTCTCATATGTTGACAGCAATTTAAGTGGATAATCATCCACTAGGGTTTACCCCCTCTGAGTTTTAGGGGCCCTAATCCTGATTCCAATTGTTCTAGAAATTTTAGGGTTTGCACAGAATCACTTGGGTGTCTCAATTAGGGTTTCCTATTGGTCAAATTAATTTGATAATTATGACTTTTGATGAGAGTCGTTACATTCTCCCCAACTTAATAAAAATCTCGTCCTCGAGATTTACTGGTATAATTGAGAATACTTTCTCTTCTTTTTGGATTCCAGTTCCCAAGTATATTAGGATCCTGTCTTTGAATCCTACTTTACTTAAACTAACACTATTGGTTTACCTTTATACCTTGGAAAGGTACTACCAAAGATTCGTCTGATAGACATTTCTTGAAATTGGATATATAAAATATATCATGTATTCCAACTAACCTTCCTGGTAGTTATAAACTATAAGTAACTGATCCAATATGTTGAATTACTGGAAATGATCCTACGTATCTTTGGACTTAGTTTTCCTTTCTTACCAAATCTAACAACTCCTTTCCAAGGAGATACTTTTAATAGTATTTTGTCTCCAACTCGAACTCCAACGGCTTTTATCTGCATAATTCTTATGACTATCTCTTGCCGTTTTCAGTTTTTTTTTTTTTTTTTTCCTCGTGATACTGAATATCACAGTTGTAGTTACTTAGAATTTTCATTCATCTTCTTTGCCTCAAATTCTTTTTACCAAAAAAAAAATATATATATCTTAAATTCTTATAATCCGTATAGATAGTATCCTTACTTCCATACAGATAATGTTTCCAAATCTTAAGACAAAATTATAGTTCCTAATTCTAACTCTTGAGTGGTATAGTTCCTTCGTATCTTTTTCAATTGTCTTGAGGCATATGCAATTACCTTTTTGTATTAACATATATCCAAATCAGAACTTTGAAACTTCACCATATACTTTTAAAATCTTCTGTTCCTTCTGGTAAGGCTAGAATTTATAGTATTGGTTAACTTAGTTAATGGTATAGCTATTTTGAAAATTCCTTAATAAACTGTCTATAATACTTAAACCTACAAAATTCCTAATTTCCATTGCGGTTTACAGAATCTTCTATTTGGTAATCACTGCTATCTTAGCAAGATCTAAGTGAATATCTTCATGATTCACCATATGACCTAAAATTGCACTTCTAGCAGCCAAAATTCATTCTTCGAAAATTTTGCGTAAAGCTTTTCTTTTCTTAACAACCAATATTGTGCTAACCGATAAGGTTCCTTGGCTTATTAATAAAATTCCTGGAATTTAGATAAATCTTAAATTCTATCTTCATATCTGGTGGTAATCCAGGTAAATCTTCTGGAAATACATCTGGGTATTTGGAATTACAGAAATTTCCTTAAATTCTGTATCTTTAGTATTAATGATTACTGAAATCATATATACTATTCTTTGCTTTCGTTCATAATTAGCAAATTCTATTACTGATATGAACTTCATAGGCTTACATGGTTTATTTCTTGTAATCATAATTACTTCTCCCATGATGGCTCAAATTTCTATAGAATTGTTATCATAGATAATTTGAACATAGTTGTTTTACTAATCCATCCATTCTTAACACAATCTTGATTTCAACTAATTTCATAGATAATAGGGTTGCAGAAAATTTATGACTTAAAAGTTCTATGTTCTGCATAACCTTATTTATTTTAACTGAATTCCCATCTGCTGTTTCTAATATAGAAATTTATCTAATGCTTGTTAACGGTAAGTTAAAAGTTTGGCAGAATAAAGTATTTATAAAACTTTGGTTTGCACCAGAGTCAAATAATACTTTTAGGTAAATGTTGTAAGCTAAAAACATACCGGCTATCACATCTGGAATCATCTCGGCTTCATGAGTAGTCAGCTGAAAGGATCTCGCATTTCTTTTTGCTCCTTCTGACGGTTTGGCTTGATTGTCAAATGGTTTATTCAGTTTTGGACAATTTGGCCTAAGATGTCCAGCTTCTCCACAGTTGTAACAGACTGAAGATTTCTTTCTCCTGCAGTCTTCTTCTTGATGCCCCGGAATTTTGCAAAAATTGCAATATCCTTTGCATCTTCCAAAATGCTTCCTTTTGCAAAAATTGCAAAATGGACTAGTAGAAGATTGCCCATTCCTTCCTTTCTTGAAATTGTTATGGTTACCCGAACTGAATTCTTGGGTAATCTTT
This sequence comes from Helianthus tuberosus, assembly GCA_030545235.1. NCBI lineage: Eukaryota > Viridiplantae > Streptophyta > Magnoliopsida > Asterales > Asteraceae > Helianthus > Helianthus tuberosus. The sequence continues at coordinate 6,748,072 of CM060426.1, forward strand.
TGGGCTACTTCCTTCCTTCTATTTTCTTCTCTTGTTCGTACTAGCTCGTCAGTCATAGTATTAGCTAATTCTACTGCATCATCAATCGTGCGAGGTTTCGCAGCTTTGACAATATTACGAATTTCGGAAATTAATCCCCAAATATAACGAGAAATAAGTACCGGTTCTGGCGAAGCCAGGGTTGGTACCATTCGAGCATATTCGAAGAATGTCGTAGTATACCCTCGACAATCTACATCCATCATCCGGTGAGTTAGAAACTTATTTGCCATTTGATTTTTTTCATATTCGGGACATAATTTTCTTTCTACAAGACTCTTAAATTCTTCCCAGTTCATAGCATACGCCATCCTTCTTCCTTTTGCCTGTAACACTGTGTTCCACCATTCTAACGCCACTTCTTTGAAAAGGTTTGATACGTACATGACCTGATCATCCTGAGCACATTTACTTATGGCAATTACTGCCTCGATTTTCTCTAACCAACGTAGTGCCGCAGTCGCTCCTTCATTGCCTGCAAACTCAGTGGGTTTACAAGCAAGAAATTCCTTATAAGTGCAACCAGGCGTTGCAACTTTCCTTTTCTTAGGGAGCGGAGCTTGCCGTGGTTCGTTATCATGATTAACATGATTATTACCTCCGTTTACGCTATTACTAAAATTATCTTCAGAAATACGTTTACTAGGAACAATTTCTTGCAGTTCAATTGGATTTTTAACAGCAGCAATGATTGATGGAATAGCATTGGCTATCCCTTGAGCAACTATTCCTGGAATAGTGTTGGCTATCTCTTGAGCAATGATATTTTCTATATCTTGCCTAGTCACATATTGATTCCCTGATTGTTGCTCAGATTGATTACCCTCATTAACTGGTTCATTGTTTTCCATCTGATATCTATTTTATAGATAAATAATTAGTATAAAGGAAATAATCAAATGTCACAATTTAGTTGCACATAATCATGTAAACGAATATACAAACAAAAGTTGTAACTTTCTAAAATTTCCTTATATCATGTTTCTATATACACCCGTTTTATTATTTATTTTACACATACTGATTTTACTGTTACTATTACACAACCACAGTTTCATAATCCCCTATCCTTTGTCAGATGATGTTCTAGTAACGGCGTTTCTTCTCATCGTATTTCCAGGAGATCTGTCCCAAAGTCTCTTGGATCCTATTCCCAGCATCCATGTTGTCAAAATGATGGAGTTCAGTCCTATTCTCGTTACTTAGTGGTGAATTTGGTAAAAGTTCTGGTTTGATCTTAGGAAAAAGCCTATAGGGATGGTTTTGTAACAGTATCTCATTATCCAACCATTCGTCTATATTCCAGTGATTCGAAGAGTTTGGAATAGATGGTTCTAAGTTCATAAAATTATTTTCATTAACAGACTCAATAGTATCATCGGTTGCCATTATAAAATCTAGTTCTTCTTGAGATGGTAACTCTTCAATTTGCCTAGAGCTTTCCCCAATTTCCATTTTCTTAAGCTTAGGTTTCTCGAGAGGTAAAGCGCTAAATTCTATAGGTTCTTCTATGTCTGGAATATACCTATTAAAATCTCTGAAAACTTCGATTCTTACTGGATAGAGATTTAAATTCTGAAGGGCTTCTGACAAATCACTCATGCTGTTTAGCCAAATACCCATAATTATTAAATCATAATAAAATTTTATAGAACAACTTTTTAAATAGTATTTCATACTACCAAACCAACTAAAATTTAAAACATACTAGGTTTTATTTGAAATTTATTTATAAATTTTCTTGACTGTAGATAATAAAATACTAAACTTTAAATCAGAATATTTAAAGATTTATATTTACTATTACAGTAATCAACATATAAAAATCTATATACTAAATAAGTATGATGACTTAATTTATATATATATTATCTAGTCATTATCATGGTGGATATTGGTTAGTGCTGCCTTGTTTAAGCATAGGTGATCAGTCCATGCCTAACTAAGGCTAGGTTATCCAATATCTGCCTTTGATAATAACCTTAGTATTTAAAAATAATCTTAATACTACTACTATTAATATATTATTATTAATAATAAAATTATTAATAATAAATAACTAAACAATAATTTTAAATAAGAGTATACTTCAAACATAAAAATATAATTTCTTTACCACAATATAGTAATACTATATTAGGTAATCCCATATATTAATCAAATAAATTTATATAATGTTTTTTTTTTTTTTTTTTTTTTTCGATTAACGATGATAGAGCAATAAATATTACAATATTGTTAACATATAAGAATCTGCCCATACTATTCAAAATTAGTTAAATAATTGAAACATATAATCACAAAATAGCAATGAATAAATAAATAAAATATTATTAAGTATTTTCTAAATACTTAATTGGCTTAAATCAGTGGCTCGATAAGTGGCTCAATAAATGGCTCTGATACCACCTTTTTCTGTCACGACCCCCGACCCGGTTTAACCCGTTTCAGGAGCCGCGGGACAGAAAATACTGCGGTATTTATTTAATTGAGTTTTACAGCGGAAGTTTTCATCAGGATCTTTTAAAATGTAAATATTTCCCAATTATTTTATTTCACAACGCGGGATAAACCCGGTAATTTACAATAGTTTGATTTCACAAAGAAATCTTTTATTTTTACAAAACATGTTTCTTTATTTTATACTGAGCCACTTCCTTGAGCTTGTAGTGCTATATGGCACTTTTCCTAGATCATATGTGATCACCTGAAACATGTTTGAAAAAGGTTTTGTCAGCGGGAAATACTGAGTGAATTATTCTATTTTGCATAATGATGCATAGTTATCAATTACAGCATAAGAGCGATTACAATGGCTTCTATCTTATTTTTATCTGGCCTTCTGTCACAATGGTGACATGTCACAATGGTGACGATGGTCATACCACTATTTAGATCAATGAACCTAAATAGTGATGATTATCCCTGTAGGTCAATGAACCCAACAGTGATTGTCCCGAGTAGGTCAAGGAACCTAACTGGGAGAAATTAGTAATGTGCACAATACCCCACTAACCAATAATTCAAGATATCCATGACTTAGTCCCTGTAATTATAACCTTGAAAATAATTTGAGGTATTGTAAAATAATTTGATATAAAGAAAATGACTCACAAACTGTGAGAAAACATGATTTTGTAAATAGATTTGATAAAAAGAGAGAATGACTCACATTGCAGATTTATACGGGCAGAGCCTAGCCTACTGATTAGCCTTTTATCCTAATTTCAATAACAAGCACACAATTTGGGGTTAGTAATCAATCCAGCATTTACGATAACTCACGAGATCAAATTCTCACAATGAATGACAAAGTGCGGTACTTCAACTCATCCATCGAATTAACGACGAACGACAAAGTACGATACTTCAACTCATCCATCGAATTAACGACGAACGACAAAGTATAACCCTAATGTGGGCGGCACTTAAACATTCATTGGATATATTGATCAATTGGACAATGAATCGTAGCAGCGATTGTGCTAATACCCTGATTGCAGCTTCAATTAGAGACCTGTGTGTGTTAATTGAAGTATACAGCAGAAAACTCGGTGTATAATTGAGAATTCTTTCGATGTAATATGTTCAGAAAGCAAGTGCCAATGTCTGCTATTTATAGGTGAAATTTGGAAAGCCATACGCACCGTAGGCCTAACATGCCCTACGCATCGTATGGTAAGCATACGCACCGTAGGCCTTACTTCTCTACGCATCGTATGGGTTTGAAAGTCGGTTATAGAGTAGCCACGTGTGGGACTAGGCCTGATGACTTGGCAAACTCGAATTCTCATATGTTGACAGCAATTTAAGTGGATAATCATCCACTAGGGTTTACCCCCTCTGAGTTTTAGGGGCCCTAATCCTGATTCCAATTGTTCTAGAAATTTTAGGGTTTGCACAGAATCACTTGGGTGTCTCAATTAGGGTTTCCTATTGGTCAAATTAATTTGATAATTATGACTTTTGATGAGAGTCGTTACATATCTTCATCTTGTATTAATCATCCTGTTGGAGATCTCTTGCTTACTTATCAATCTGTGATGACTATTTTGTTCACTCGTTGTATTTGATGCTAAGATTTCATAATAAAACTGCTTTGTTCATTTGATCTTTGAGTTCTGACATACCTGAATAGTGATCGAAGTACACGATTGATAAAACTCATGGCGATGGACGGAGGTGTATGGCAGTGGACGGAGGTGTGATGAATTGGTGTGTGGCGGCTGTGCAACGACATGAATAATGATGGCGGCTGGAGGTGTGGTGAGGTGGTCACAGCAGTTTGATTCTGAAGAACCGAATTTGAGAACAAGAACAAATTGAGTTTGATGCCTCTAAATTTGCATATTTGATATGAATTCATGGAGGTTTTTTGGTTCATGTGGAGACAACCAGAATGATTTTGATGCGTTACTGTAGGTTACATTAGGTGCATAAAGAACAAAATATATGATTGGTCATGAATTATGAATTTATGATAAGTTTGAAGTCAATTAGTGTTTGAATTCAATTTATTGCATTAGTTACAAAACCTTTAAGACTTCCTTCCGGTCAAATGTCTAAATTGCCCTTAAAGTGTCTTAAAACTTTGGACAATGTCCAAGTTTACCCACTCTAAAATGGCTTGCTTTATTTATAAATGTAGCTTCAAAACTTGTACACGTGGTAAAATTACCAAAATGGTATAAAACCCAGTTTACTTAATAAGGTATTAGATTATAGATTATAGATTACTGCACCCCAATCATTTTTTAATCATTACCTATTTATTTCTTATGTTTTATATATCATTTATTTATTTATGTATTTATTTTTTATTCCTTGAAGCAAAACAATCTGCAAAACGGGTCGAAATTCTTGAAAGCTACTCCAAACGAGAGGTTTTTCTGGTGGCCCGCTCTTGGAAACGTTAATCCAAGTCGTGACTACTGCAATGCCTTATTCTTCACTCCAACCTCTTCTTGCCATTTTTTTTAGTGTTGGATTTGAGTATGGTGAGTTTTTCGAAAGTGTATGGTATGTTAGGTGAACATATATTAGTAAAAGGAAAATGGATTTTTTTTTTGTTAACTAGCCATTTCACATAGGGCTCACCAACAACTTTTCTCCTCCACGCGACACCCTACTCCGCCCCTTCCGGTGATGTCACTCGCCCTTCCACGCCAAGCCCCTTGCCACATGGTACGAGCGTTGGCCGATAGTAAACCATAGAGAAAATGTATCAAAGAAAACCCTCACTAAATAAGAATCTATAAAAACCCCATAAGACACAGACTAACCGATGACAAATTGGAAGGTGGAGGCGGAGGTGGTCGAAAGGCGGAGGCGGAGGACGGCCGGTGTCGGCGGTCGGAAGGTGGAGGCGCCGCTGCTGATTCTGACCCTAATGTTGCTGAAGGTGGAGGCAGGAGGCGAGGTTTTGTTTTGTGATGTTTTTATGGTTATGTTTGGGGTGTTTGGGATTCCTTCTCAAAAACAACTTATTAACTTATGTAAGTCATAAGTTATAAGTTAGAATTTCTAACTTTTCAAAAACAACTTTTTCACACACAAAAACAACTTAAATAAGTTAAACCAAACACTATAAAAATAACTTATTAACTTTTATAACTCAATAAGTTATAAGTTGCTCCAAAATAAGCTAACCCAAACACCCACGTTATGTGCTTGTGCGTTGTTGTTGTAACCTAAATGGGTTTTAAAGTAAAGAAAAAATAAAAAGAGAAATAAAAAAAACGGAACAAAATTGTGCCTCGTTAGGGATTCGAACCTGGGAGTCTTGGGAAGAATAACACGGAGATAACCAATGGAGAACCAAGGCTTTTTGTTTATGGGTTCCTTTTATATTTTACTTATGGGTTCCTTTTCAGTTTGTTATATATATTTACACTCAAAATTAAAAACCGAATGGGTTCCTGGGAACCCGTTCTTTGTTAATAGGTCCGCCCCTGATGTCAGCGCTGGTTGAGATGGTTGTGATGAGGTGGTGACGACGTCACCAATGGTGGTGGTTGTGTAGACACCGATGGTGGTTGCGTAGCGGATGTGGTGGTTGCGAAGGCGTTAACAATGGTCGTCAGTGTTGCTCGCTAAACCTATTCTAAGTTGGCAAGTTTTATAACTTAGCCACTCATTTTGTTCAATTGTTTAATATGAACCGACCCAAATTAACTCATATGGCAATTGTTTTTACCCAATTTAACCAATTGATATATTATTGGATCATCATTGCCAAGCTTAGTTCTAGTATAACCATGCATTAAACGAAACTTATTAGATATCTAAATGTATTAGTGAACTTATTGAAATATTGAATGAGCACGAATGGTAAAACTTCTTAAATAAAAACGGATAATAGATCTTATCTTTTTTTAAAGGTGCCAGATTAAGTATATATAAACCAATCAACGACTAGCAAGACACTAGCTAGTCAGGCCAATGAAGCAAAACTAGAAGTGCAATAGAGGATTCAACATCCACACTCTCCGGTTAACACGACATCTACGAACAAATGCAATGGTGGACAATAGAGCTTATTAAACGAACAAATAGAGCATGCTTATGGTTCATTAATTTATGTTTATGAACTTTCAATAAATAGTTCGTGCATTTATCAATCTCATATGTTTATACCTAAACAAACGAATAAAAACACTTACATAATTGAAGATATAAGTATTATGTGTATTTAAACTTTAACATTTCTATGAGGGGCTACTGTTCATATATTTTACCCCTTTTCATGTATTTTCGTTTATCTAATTAACATACAGATTTTTTAAACAAATAAACAAGATAATCCATTCATTTAAGGGTATGTTTGGCATGCAGCTTTTGTTGGAAATTTTAGTGAAAATGAGTTTTTCACTAAATATTTTGGACATCAATAATATTTATATATGTGTTGTATAAATAATTATTTATAGTTTGTGTTCAAACTATGTCCAAATAGAGCTGAGATGAATGAGATATCGAAACTTGAAGTTGTATGTTTGGAACAAACAAAGATGAATAAAATGGATTAGTTTTTGTGAACTTGTCCCAGATAGGTGGGATGACAAAACTCAAAGTGGTATATAAGGAGGAGCACTCCTTATAATTTGTTTCCTTCAAGGCAAACACTAGTGGGGACCAAAGGGTGCGCCGCACCCGCACATATGCGCAAGAGTATGGATGGCGCATGACCAGGTGGCATCCTGGTATGCGCAGTAGCATCCGTGTGGCGAGCGACTCCACATCTAATATGAGCGCATGTGGTGCATTTTGAACTTCGCACACCGCCTTTGTATTTTGCCCATGAGCGTGTGGTCAAATACATGGCGGGTCCGCTTCTGGCGCACCATTGGGTGGCGCAGGCGGATGCCATACCGCGTGTCGATATGGCGCGACAGTACAACTCCAGGCGGCACATGGCGCTACACGTGGTGGGTGTCTCACGTGTGGCGCGAAGACTGCGTAGCATGCGACTTGTCTGCGGGCGGGTCACACACAGTCAACCCAGTCTCCGTCAGTTACATGACAGCTTTGACAACCACTTAAATCCATTAAAATGATATTAAACCTTGTTTATTATAGAATTAATTGTCTAATTCATGACGATAATAATTGAGGTTTAATGGCTTCTTTATGTGTGTGAGTATAAAAAGAGAATGATGGTTCATTCTAGATAATCGGAAAAAGAAGAAAAGAAATACACATAAAATAGAGGTCGTTTGTTCCATGGAAATTTTAGAGAGGAGCACTCTCTAAATTATCCTTTATCAACTTCATCTTTTTCCATAACACCAAATTATACCCGGTGTAATCTCGGGCGCGAGAGCCATCTCCGGCAGTACAATTACTGCTTCGGTTGTTGTATCCTGGAAACAGACCGTCTGAGAGGAGGCGCGGAATCTGTTTTAAGGGCCCCGTGTCTAACACGATCCTCAACCAAAACCGTCAACGACAGTTTGTTCATTCTTGCAGCGGAGGTTCATACAAGCTGGTGCGGTTGAAGTTCTTCCAAAGATGTTGGCTTGAATCAAGATTGGTACAATTAAATTGTATTTTATTTTGGTTTATTTATTTTTTGTAACCGGTATTGTACTAGAAGAATTTCCCACAAATAACGAGAGTCTCGTTATTATTTATTTTATTAATATTTTTAATAAAAAGTGAACCTAGTTCCTACAATCTTAAAAAAGACTTTCGTGAAGATTGTTGCTACAATCTTAAATCCCTTCTCTACGAGGATTTAGGTTCACGAAAGTTAAAATATTTAATGGGATTTTTGTTAAAATCTTGTAAATATTTTTAGGGGAAATATTTATTTAGTACAATGAGTCGGATTAATTTTATGATTGGAGTACAATCTTTAATCCAAATACCGGGTTGCAAAACGACTTTTTGATTCAAGTTTTGGAGTTCATGGTTTTTGTTCGTGTTTAGATAAAACCGAACATATACAAAATAATATGTATTTCAATAGGTTTTTGAAATACTAAATTTTCTAATGAGCGTATTAGAAAATTTTATTTTGTAACCCCTTACAAATTAAATGTTTGTAACGTTTAATTTATTTTTAATAAAGCTTTTAGTAACCATCATTGTGAGATTAATGTTGGTTTTAAAAGTCTTGAAATATATTTATTTTCTAATTAGCATATTAGAAAATAATTATTTTATAAGATAACTAGTTTTAATATCTTCTAACGAGCGTGTTAGAAACGTTGTTGAAAGAATAACGACATTAAAACTTTTTATCTCTAACGAGCGTGTTAGAATTGTATAGAATGATAAGTTTTAATATCATCTTTTATATCTAATGAGCGTGTTAGATACGATGATTGTGTAAAACTAATTTGTTAAAAACGATTAGATTTTCTAACGAGCGTGCTAGAAAATGTACGTTTAGATTTTCTAACGAGCGTGTTAGAAAATAGTATTATTTCAAATAATTACCGACGAGCGTGTTGGAGACAATTATTTTGGATAATAAACTTTGTAACGGTTTCGTCTAAACTATTAAATTTCTAACGAGCGAGTTAGAAACGGATTTTTTCCACATATGTTTAAACGATTTTTATTTGTTTATTTCTAATGAGCGTATTAGAAATAGTTTATAATTTTTTTTTTATAAACTTCGAAACAAATTTTGTAATCGATTATTTCTAGCGAGCGTGTTAGAAACGATTTAAAGAGTTTGATAGTTGTTTATTTTCTAACGAGCGTGTTCGAAACGATTTAACGACTTTATCAATTGTTTATTTCTAACAAGCGGGTTAGAAAACGTTTATTTTATGTAAACCAAAAATGGCTTATGGAAATAAATAATCGTTTAATTTTCTAATGGGCGTATTAGAATTAGTTTATCTTATAACCAACTATTTAACGATTTGCAATCGTTAATTTCTAACGAGCGGGTTAGAACCGGGTTAACTATGATAAACTATTTAAGCTGATTTGTAATGGTTTTATATATTTTCTAACGAGCGTGTTAGAAAAGATATGTGTTCACTTCTAACGAGCGTGTTAGAAAACGTTCATTTAAACCCAAAGTGAATAATTGTATTCGTTTTATTTCTAACGAGCGTGTTAGAAGCGGTTTACTTTATAAAAACCGAATATTTCGAATGTTGTTCAACTTTTTAAATTCTAATTAGCATATTAGAATTGGTTATCATACAAAGCACTCATTTTAACGATTGGTAATCGTTATTATCTAACAACGGTTAGAAATGGTTTGAATATGATAAACCATTTATTAAAACGATGTGTATTCGTTTTATTTTCAAACGAGCGAGTTTGAAATTGTTTTATTTATTAAACTATTATAACGTTTATTGTCTTGATTTGTAATCAAAACATAAATATATAGTTTAATATTAAAACACTTGCAAAAACAAGAAATGTTTTGAACGAATAAAACATGTCTTTGCAAAGTATAACGTCTTGAACCATATAATAGTCTTGGAGAGACTATTTGGTGAAAAACAACTCGATGTTGTTATAAATATAATAAGTTGCTCAACTACTTGCGAGTAGTTATTGTAAACAATTTTATACTTTGGACAACTTGTGATTATTCAAGTTTAGAGTTCCAAGCTGAGGGAGTACCTCAAAACATGACACCGAACGAAATAATTGCGTTTATTTCGGTAAAAAGTGTTGAAGATAATAACATTTTGGCTTTTGATGTTTAGATATCATTGGTGTATCCGTTATTTTGGACTACTAATAAGTTGTCAAAAGGATACACATTTTGATACAAAGTGTACAAAGTAATTTACACAAACACAACGAGCGGGTTGTGATCATGACTTATGTAATAAGTCACAAATCAAACATCAAATTCATAACGGCGTCGTGAGAAACGTGGTGTATGGTTTGAGATGGAATACACGAAAACGAGATATGTCATCTAATGTTGAGAGCATCAACATGGAAATGCACATGTAAGTTTTCAAAGAATATAACATATGAAAGAAATATATGTTATTATTGTAAATGGTTTTAATAAATTTAGCAAATTTATTAACGGAAATTTACAATAGTGATGGACTTGTAGATGCTTCTACCACCATCAATGTTGTTTAAACTATGTGGAGGCTTGGTCCTCAATTTGGGAGAGTATCCCGATACATGGTATTAATGAAACAACAACATGAATGTATATATCACTATAGGCATACGTGAATGCTTTGTTGTTGAGAGTCAATCTAATTGGCTATATCTCAAGACTCAAGTGATTTTATACAAAGATTTTTCATCAAAGTGACTTGGATTAAGACTTATGTTTAAGTCCTTAGGAAGTCAACGGTGAAGCCTTGGAGATAAAAAGGCAAACGAGTTATACTATGGTTTTGAGACCTTCCTAAAACCGTTGGTTTTGGAATGGTGAAATAAAATTTCATTATTGTGTCTAAACTAAGAAACGAATGTTCGGAAGAGATAGTGCGTTATCTCTTAAGGCTGTGAAGAATCAGAATGATGCATCTTCTGTTCACATGCTAGAGTATTGTGGTCTAAAGCATGCTAGACTAATACTTGTTAATTTATATGCTCGACGGAGATTAAATTAACTTTAAACATTCAAAATATGTGATGACACAAGAACGAATTTTGTGCTAAACAAAACTATAAATATAACTTCATTAAAATGCAAGCAATGTGGGGGGAGGAGCCCATTTAAGAAACAAACCCTTTAGGGTATGTGGAAATGGTAGTTGAGAAGTCTTCTCAAACTCGAAATGAAAGGGAGAACCTTTCATCACCCTATTTGGATGCTATCCAATTACACTTAAATGTGGGGGTGACTTGCATTTGAATATGGAAATGGTAGTTGAGAAGTTTTCTCAAACTCGAAATGAAAGGGAGAACCTTTCATCGCCCCATTTGGATACTATCCAATTACACTTAAATGTGGGGGTGACTTGCATATATTGCAAACACTTGACCAAGTGGAGTACACAATGGTTATATGGAGTCAATTGAGTAGATTGGACTCGAATGCCAATTGGTTAGATTCAAAATCTAGTAAGATGTCAGTCATGACACACCAAAGGCATGGTGAAAACGTGTTTGGCCATGAATTGAGTTTCATGTCATTCTAAGACAAGGTACATAACTGGATCCAGGTTGAGATCACGAGTTATAAGTCTTATGAATCGACTAAAAGGCAAAGGTGACTAGCGAGTCAAGAACACGTTAGAACAACTGATCTCAATTTAAATTGTCGTGGTGACTTAGCGAAGTCAAAGATAATTTTGGATCCAACAACCAGTGGGTTGATAAGAGATCAGGTGGTGGAATGGGACTAAAGCCATGGATAAAGGGACATGAGGGAAACCTAACCTAGTTGACTGGAGATCCCAAGATCTAGGTTCAATAGGCCAACTTAATCATGAACCGAAGGGTAGTCACTGTGGGGGCGTAGCTAATATATATGTTTATATATAAGCTAGTTTAAATGTTTCATATCTCCCCCTAAAACTATAAAAGGGTGTTTAAATACGTCCTAGTCCATTCCTATAATATTCAGTGACATTGTTGTGAGGTTAAGCATAATATGTGGTTTTATGATTTGTGTAAATCATAGTAAACCATAATGCTTTTAATGATTTAAAGGGAAATCACCTATGTTGGAGAGAAGTGTGGTCGCTTCGAATGGAATTAGGGCATAATTCCTAGAGCTCCCGCAGAACCAGGAAAGTGCTCCATGACCATTATTGGAGACATACATGAGGAGATGGCCCGGCTAGGGAAAGTATTGTGTGAATGTATATTGTCGTCTACATAAATGGGGGGTTGTTCAAAGACATCACGTCTACAAAACCCTAGGAGGCTAAGTATGCTTCACAAAGGAAGGTTCAAAGGCTACACCTACCTATCCTGCAATACTCGACTGTCGAGTTTTCATCGGGGAATTTTGTGTGTTTTAATCGATCTCCATTCATGTGGGGGATTGTTGGAAATTTTAGTGAAAATGAGTTTTTCACTAAATATTTTGGACATCAATAATATTTATATATGTGTTGTATAAATAATTATTTATGGTTTGTGTTCAAACTATGTCCAAATAGAGCTGAGATGAATGAGATATCGAAGCTTGAAGTTGTATGTTTGGAACAAACAAAGATGAATAAAATGGATTAGTTTTTGTGAACTTGTCCCAGATAGGTGGGATGACAAAACTCAAAGTGGTATATAAGGAGGAGAACTCCTTATAATTTGTTTCCTTCAAGGCAAACACTAGTGGGGACCAAAGGGTGCGCCGCACCCGCACATATGCGCAAGAGTATGGATGGCGCATGACCAGGTGGCATCCTGGTATGCGCAGTAGCATCCGTGTGGCGAGCGACTCCACATCTAATATGAGCGCATGTGGTGCATTTTGAACTTCGCACACCGCCTTTGTATTTTGCCCATGAGCGTGTGGTCAAATACATGGCGGGTCCGCTTCTGGCGCACCATTGGGTGGCGCAGGCGGATGCCATACCGCGTGTCGATATGGCGCGACAGTACAACTCCAGGCGGCGCATGGCGCTACACGTGGTGGGTGTCTCACGTGTGGCGCGAAGACTGCGTAGCATGCGACTTGTTTGCGGGCGGGTCACACACAGTCAACCCAGTCTCCGTCAGTTACATGACAGCTTTGACTACCACTTAAATCCATTAAAATGATATTAAAACTTGTTTATTATAGAATTAACTGTCTAATTCATGACGATAATAATTGAGGTTTAATGGCTTCTTTATGTGTGTGAGTATAAAAAGAGAATGATGGTTCATTTTAGATAATCGGAAAAAGAAGAAAAGAAATACACATAAAATAGAGGTCGTTTGTTCCATGGAAATTTTAGAGAGGAGCACTCTCTAAATTATCCTTTATCAACTTCATCTTTTTCCATAACACCAAATTATACCCGGTGTAATCTCGGGCGCGAGAGCCATCTCCGGCAGTACAATTACTGCTTCGGTTGTTGTATCCTGGAAACAGACCGTCTGAGAGGAGGCGCGGAATCTGTTTTAAGGGCCCCGTGTCTAACACGATCCTCAACCAAAACCGTCAACGACAGTTTGTTCATTCTTGCAGCGGAGGTTCATACAAGCTGGTGCGGTTGAAGTTCTTCCAAAGATGTTGGCTTGAATCAAGATTGGTACAATTAAATTGTATTTTATTTTGGTTTATTTATTTTTTGTAACCGGTATTGTACTAGAAGAATTTCCCACAAATAACGAGAGTCTCGTTATTATTTATTTTATTAATATTTTTAATAAAAAGTGAACCTAGTTCCTACAGCTTTTAGGAGCTTTAGTTTTAAGCTTTAAAAAAAAAAACTCCTACTCAATAAAAGCTCGAAACTTCTAAAAGCTCCATGCCAAACATATTTCAAGTTCATTAGTTTGGTTAACAACAAAGTGAAGCAGTGAACAATAAAGTCTACAAATAACGGAAGAAGCAATTGTGTTCTTGTAAGTCTAACGCATGTAGTACATAGTTACGTACAAACAAATGGTGCTGGCAAAATTGGGAGCCTAAAGCTAAGACTACATGGTGTGGAGGGGCTTGAAGGAAGGGTATGTTTTTTTGAGCTCGAACAAGATACATGAACTCTCGGGGCCCGAGAATTCATGTACCTTGTTCGAGCTCGAAAAAACGTGCCCTTAGGCCTTAACGAAATATATACCATAAGGGCTGGAATTCGTTGTTTAAAGGTCTAAACCTAATGAGAATGAGCTAATAACTAATCTAAACCATAGGAATAGTTTTGTAAGTAGGCATATGTTGGTGTTTGTATGGGTATACCCTATTAATTTTTTTACATACATATCGGGTTTTTTTTTTAATTTTTTTTACATATACATATCTTTTTTTAAATAACGTGTCATGTCCGATGGTCCTCCATGCCCACCCCCAGGGCTGCCCCTAGGCGTGGAGCGACATGTGGCAACCACGCCAGCATGGTGGTGTAGAGAAAAAAGCATGGGGTGAGAAAGTGGCGTGGAAGAAAATAAAAAAATTTAAAAAGAAAATAAACATCAACCAATCAAAACAGACCAAAACTACACCTACCAATCAAGAGCCTCAACCTCACCCACATATTTGTCTCAAAGTAGACGAGGCGGATCGAGTGGTTCAAGTGTGTCATTTCAATCACAACTCGGTTATTCCCCACACTCTCAACCTCCATATTTTTATGCCTAAACTACACAACCGGGATTTTACAACACCCAACCCCAACCCAATTATCCACCACAATTTTTTCACTACCACAAGGTCCCATGATGGTTGCACCCGGTGTGTATGAATATCCTACGGATGCCCAAAACGCTTATGACCGGTGTACTTATCGGAGTCCACCGACTCAATCTCCAAGAGATAATACTTATCGGAGTCCACAGACTCAATCTCCAAGAGATAATGTTGAACACATGCTTCTAATATACGATGATAACGAAGATGAAGAATTTGTGCCTGAGACATAAAACTTAGATGAAGACGAAAATGAAGATTATGTCGAACATGAGAAGAACTCGAAATCGAAGAAGAAGCCGAAGATGAACTGAAAGGAAAGGTGGGTAAGGCGGATCGTCAAAGTTGGACGAAGAAACAAGAAGAGGCGTTAGCGATGGCGTATGTGCATTGTAGTTTAAACAAGACAAAAGGCAATCAACAAAAATCGGAAGGTTTTTAGAAAAAAGTTCTCACATGTTACAATGCAACGGTTGGGGGAAGTTCCTGAACCGTTCATCAAGTCCGTCCAAAATGAAAAGCTATGCAAGTAAAGTTGAACTTATTCAACGGCTTTTAGCATCAAGTGGTATAATTTTTTACGTTTAAATACTTTCTATTTTTTACCTTTATATATTGTTATATTTTTACCTTAATATAATTTATATTTTTGTTATAGGATCTTTTACGTCCTAGCGGAGTAACGATGCTTATGTTATGAAACAAGGGCTAAAATATTACAAAAAAAAAAAAAAAAAACATCCGGGTGGCTTTCTTCATATTGAGGCGTGAGAGGTGCTTAGAAAACATAAGAAATGGGTCCCGGTATCATTGTTGAGTGAAGAGAGTGGTAGTTCGGGGCAAAAAAAGAAAATCATCGGATTCGAGTAACTACCAAGCGGGTACACCGACTACCGAATTCACTAGTGATATACCCGACATAAACGTAGACCCCTCTCCAAGAAGCAAAAAAAAGAAAGAGAAAAAAGATAAAGGACCCGCAACGTCGACCGAAAGGTCAATTGGTATGTCCGACAAGCTCGAAGAATACAAATTTATGAAACAAGAGTTGGTGGACATTAAAAAGAAACGAGAGGAAAAATTTATGGCGTTGGCGGATGAACATCGAGAGATGTTGAGATCAATTAGGTTTGATAAGGATTTGGAGACGTTTAACAAGCCACAAGACAATGTCCATCGGAGATGTTGGAAATCACACTAGCTCAAAAACGTGAGATCGCAAAAAAATATAATTGGCCATGTAGTTTTTAAATTTTTTATGGTTTTTATTTATTTTAGTAGTTTTAATTTTATGTAATGTCTTTTTTTTTAAATTTAGTTTAATGTAATGACTTTATTTAATTGATTATGTTTTATTTATTTTGTTTAAATACATAATTATTAAATTAAAAAAATAGTTTACTTCTACCCAACCCCTTATGTTTTTGGGCAAGAGGGGACTTAGAGATGGAAGTTGACACGACAATAGATGATTGATGATTGGGTGGATGAAAAGTTTACCGCTTTCCATGAGGTGACCACCCCTTTCATCCTAACTAAAATATTATACTATATTAGTATATGTTTGAGATTACTATTCGATATTCAACGTAAGTAACTATATTTATAAATTAACCATTAACACTGCACTCTTTACATGCTTAGACACCCAACATGATTTTAGAGATCTAAGTTCTTATTATACAATTGAGCACAAATGCTAATTGCTACTAATCGTAATTGCTCATGCCACTATCACATTGGTGGGAAGGGATGCATATTGGTGGTTCGGATGGTGAAGTTTGTTGACCCATTTCATGTTGGTTTTTTTTTTTGTTAATTGCAAGTTATGTGTAGTCATAACGCCCCTTTGCGTTATGGGGCGTTATGCATTTAAGCCCGTAGTCATAAAGTCCCCGCCTAATCATTACTAAATTATTAATTTCTAATTTTTTATAACTAGAATTAAGACCCGCCGCCATGCGGCGGGGATTATTTATTGATAACTAAGTCGATTTAGTGCGCACACGTTATGTTGAACCTATCAAACAGGAAAAAATAGACGATGTAAAAACGTTCACCCGCAAAATTTAGAACGAAACGTAAAAACGTTAAACCAAAGACGCACGTTGTGGTGTGTTAAGTCACAAAATTTAGAACGAATGATAAAGCTAAAAATTTGCGGAAAATAAAAAATATAAAGGAACAAAGTTGAAAGTAAAAAAAGTTGTGAGGATAAATTGCAACAGATAAAAAGTTTTGTGTTAAAAGTAAAAAAAAAACAAATAGTTTTGGGTTAAAAGTAATTTATAAAATACTTTTGGGTGAAAAGTTAAAAAATCAATTTTTTTTTTTGAAAAACCCCCAAAGCCAAGGTTACAACAACCATATGCATAACCATTTTTTCTTTGAAAAACCCCCAAAGCCAATATTACAACACATAAGTAAAAAAAAATCAAAGTGGTTAAATCGCAAAAGATGGAAACTTTTGAATTAGAAGTGAAAAATCAAATTAATCAAAGGGGTTAAATTACCAAAGATTAAAACTTTAAACTTAAATTGTCAAAGATTAAAACTTTAGGGTTAAAAAGGAAACAAAGATTAAAATTTTAAACTTAAATTGCCAAAGATTAAAACTTTAGGGTAAATTGTCAAAGATTAAAACCTTAGGGTTTAAAAGGAAACAAAAATTAAAACTTTAAACTTAAATTGTCAAAAAATTAAAAGTTTAGGGTTAGAAAGGAAAATTTCCATTTTTTTTGAAAGCCTCCCAAAGCTAAAGATACAAGATATATATGCACATATAAGTTGCTTCTTTATAAGGTTTTAATTATTTTCTAACTTTATAAAATTAAAATTCATTTCATTAAATAAAAAAAACATTACACTAAAATAAAAAAAAAACATTACACTTAAAAAAAAACATTACAGTAACATAAAAAAAAAACGGTTCCAAAAAGAAATCATACTTATTTTCCATTCTTTGCTTAAAGAAATCATACTTATTTTCCATTCTTTGCTTAAAGAAATCATACTTATTTTCCAAATCATTAGTAATGCGCAAAAATAACCTTTGGCTCATCCAAAAACGCCGTCTAAAAACATTGGGTCCGTGAACCGATGTCGCATCAAAATAGTCTCTCATCAAACGCTCGTTCGCGGCTTCACGATCTCGCAAGATATAGGTGCGCCGCAAGATGGGTCGTGGAGGGGGAGTAGGCCGAACGTGCTCAAATGCTTGTATCATAAAAGTACATGCACTCGTAACCGCTTCTTCCTCCTCCGCGTCTTCTTCGGGTGAAAAAAATCTTCGGTAAATATCGGTGAACGAGTCTTCCGACGGGGAACCCATTTTTTTTAATAGGGTGGGAGTAGCTTCAAAACTTTTTAAAAAATATATAGAGAAGGAGAGAATATTTGAGTATGATTTGTTAAAAAAATGGAAGAGTTGGGAGTTATTTATAGTGTGAAAATAAAAAAATTGATTTTTTTTTAAGGAATATGACCGTTTATTAACGGTCAAAAATTAAAAATATCAATTCATCACGCCGCTAAAAACATCGAGCCACACCCCATTTTCGATTGATAGCGCCCCACGTTATGGTGTGCCCGGCGTTTTGCCGGCGCCATGACCGGGCATACCGCCCCACTACGCAAGTCCTTATGGAGAAATGTTGCCCTGCGAAGCAGGCGTCATTGCCAACAACTCTACTCAACTCTAAAGATGTGGGTCAATAATAACTTAATAAGATGATGACGTCGGTCTAGGAAGTAGGAAGGAAAAACAGGGGTCAGTTCTCTAAAGCAATTTGCTTTTTAATTAATTTAACTAATAATACCACACGTAGCTAGATTTGAGCTGATGATCACCCTGTAAAAATATATCGTATATTGATGATCAACTAATTTTCCGTTGAAATGGAGGACTTGGATTATGGCCATTGTATCCAATGCTAGGGCTTCGGTTCTAGTCAACGGATCCCCAACCCAAGAATTTCCATGTTATAGGGGTTTGAGGCAAGGGGACCCGATATCTCCATTCTTGTTCATTTTGGCAATGGAGGCTTTGACCGGGGTGATGAAGAAGGCGAGCTCAATTGGTTTATTTAGAGGCATTTCGGTTCCTATGCACGGCCCGGATTTATCCCATTTTTTATATGCGGATGATGTAATTTTTGTAGGTGAGTGGTCGACGCAAAATGCAATAAATTTGAATCGTATATTGAGATGCTTTTATCTAGCCTCCGGGTTAAGGGTGAATCTTGCAAAAAGTAGTATCTTTGGGGTGGGAGTGGATAATGCCCAAGTTCAAGATTTGGCGGAGGTTTTGAGGTGTAAAACCGGGACTTTTCCGTTTAAGCATTTGGGGTTGCAGGTTGGGGCGAACATGAACCTTATAAAACATTGGGAGCCGGTGGTGAATACTTTCAAAAAAAGGCTAGCGTTATGGAAGGCGTCAACTCTTTCATTTGGCGGTCGGATTACTTTGGTAAGTTCGGTTTTGAGTTCCTTACCGACTTACTATTTTTCCCTTTATAAGGCACCGATTCAAGTAATAAAAACTTTGGAGCGGTTACGGAGAGAATTTTTGTGGGGTACCACTCCGGAGCTTAAAAAAATGAATTGGGTAGCATGGAAGAGCGTTATGACACCTAAAGATTTTGGTGGTTTAGGTTTCGGGTCATTACGGGCTGCAAATATTTCAATGTTGGCAAAATGGTGGTGGCGGTTTAAATCGGATCCGGAGGGTTTGTGAAGAAAGATTATATGGAGCTTACATTATAACCCAAGGAGTTGGAATTTTATTCTGGTTAAGTTATCCACTCCCGGTCCTTGGAAATAAGTGGCAAACATATCTAAAGATTTTGCTGAATTGGGTATGGATTTGTCCACATTTTTCCATGGGGTTCCGGGTCAAGAAAGGAGGATTGCTTTCTGGAAAGAGGTATGGTTAGGTGAAGAACCGTTATGTATCAGTCATCCTAATATTTTCCTTTTGGAACGTCAAAAAGGGGTGACTATAGACGAGCGTGTGAAGGTCTCGAAAGGGGGTTTGGAACTGTGTTTTAGTTGGTCGCGACACCCGTCAACCCAGTCAGAATTGGCTGAGTTAAGTGCACTTTCTGCAGCCGTATATTCTTACAGTTTCGGTGTGGGAAGCGATTTATGGAAGTGGAAAGCTGAGTCTTCCAATACTTTTTCGGTTCGCAGCGCTAGGCTTTTGATCGAAAAGGCTTTACTTTCAGATTTGGGTTTAGATTTTAAATGGAACAGCTGGGTTCCATTGAAGGTGAACTTTCTCGCGTGGCTCGTGGTGATGGATAGGCTTCCTACTGCTATGGATTTGAGGAAAAGAAACATTTTTATCCAGTCGGTCGAATGCAAAGTTTGTAACGAAGACTGCGAGACGACGACCCATTTATTCATTTCCTGCAGAATGGCGCAACAGGTTTGGGAGTTTATTGCAAGGTGGTGTAAGGTTGGATCTTTATTTGCTCTGGAACTAAAAGATCTGTTTAATATGCATACTCGGTGTCGTGGCTCTGCAAAGTGGAAAAAGGTGATGTTTTCCTTGATTTAGATTGCGGTTTGGGTGTTATGGAGGAACAGAAATGATGTCGTGTTTAATAACAAACAGCCGAACTTGGTGAAGATAAAGGAAGACATTCGAGTGTATGGTTACCTTTGGATTAAAAGTAGAGCGAAATGTAACGAGTTATGTTGGAATGATTGGTGTAATTTCGATCTATCTAGTATGGGAGTGCAATAGTTTGAAGTCGTTTTGGTTCTTGGTACATGTATATCCTTTCCGGGTTAACTGTTGTTGACCGGAAGTGTATTAATAAAAAGTTTGTTTGCCTTTCAAAAAAAAAAAGTAAAAATGTTTATTCATAACCATATAGGTTCAATGCTAAAACACACAAGTATAGCACGCCGAAATATATGGTAACAATGTGTTAAAATATGGGTTTATTATTTCCTGTTTCAATTCAATATTGCCCTCTATTTTTGCCTTGTTTTAATCATTCCTTTTATATTTTTGTTGCCTTTTATGTTCTTTTTTGCCGTTGCTGCTCTTGGGCCTGCTCGTGAGTTTTGGGCTGCTGTGGCTGGGCCTTGTTCCTCTAGGGCTAAAGGTTTCTCCGTTGATAAAAGGGGGCGCTGCCTTGGGATCAAACACACAACAACAACAGCAACTTTACCATTACATCAAAAGCTGTCTCTCTCTCTTCAGTTCTCGAGAACCTTCTGCTAAGGGTTTCTCCTTGTCTTGTTCGAGAAGATTTAGAGGTCTTGTGTTCTGTATCAAGTTGTAACAGATCTGTTTCTGATCTGCTTGTCTTTTACCATTATCATCCGGCAATCTTGTGCTGGAATTGTATCTTTTCGTGTTGGAATAATCTGTGCCGACTGTTGAATAATAAAGTTGTTGCCTTTTGATACCTTGTTCTTGACATGGTATCAGAGCTTCATAGCTCTTGGTGAATCGGTGGTAGTTGGTCCGATCATTATTCCGCTGTGGCTGTCTGTTCGATCCTCCTGATCTGTTCGCTTGAAGTTGCGCTGTTAAAAAAGGTTGTAACCCTAGATCTAAGGGTTTGTTGGTTGATCAAAGTCTTGGTGGACTATCTGTTTGCCGACGTTGATCTTGTGCTGTGGTCTTCATCAACCGATATTCTAGGAAGCTGCCGCTCCAGTTAAAGGTTCAATCCTTGAAGATTGTAAAACCTTAACTGGATTTGGAGAAACCCTGACTTGGGTTCTGGGTGAGATCGTTTCTTGCTGTTTTTTATTTTGTGC
Organism: Helianthus tuberosus; assembly: GCA_030545235.1. Taxonomy (NCBI): domain Eukaryota; kingdom Viridiplantae; phylum Streptophyta; class Magnoliopsida; order Asterales; family Asteraceae; genus Helianthus; species Helianthus tuberosus. Next base: position 6,769,628 of record CM060426.1, read on the forward strand.
TTTTACTTCTGTTCTTGCATTTAGGCATCCTGTTTGCCGGACTAGTCGGGCCGGTGTTGATTGGGACACAGGAAGGGTTCATCCTGTTGCATTTTATGTGACTTTGTTGCTGTTTGTTTGTTATCTGCTTCTTACTCTGTTTGGTTCTTGTTTTTTCCTTTACTGATTGATATTAGTTTTCTTACTGCTGCTGGTTTAGTTTGACTCTATTGTTTGTGGCTCCCTTGACATAGTCTGCAGAGGCACCTCTTGAGTGACGAACCTCTGATCTTACTCCCTGTCTTGGCTTCGCCGTATTTTTTTCTGGTTTTTTGCTTCTTGATTGCTTGCTATCATGCCTGATAAAGATAATGAGTCTCTTAGTAACACTCTGGTCAGTAAAATTGATGCTGGTGACCCACTTTACCTTCACCCTAGTGACTCGGCTAATCTGACCATTGTTAATATAAAACTAAAAGGCGCCGATAATTACAATGTCTGGGCTAATGCTATGAATCTGGCATTACAAGTTAAAAATAAGTTAGGTTTCATTGATGGATCCTGTACTAGATCTACTACTGATGAAGTATTAGGAAAACAGTGGGATCGTTGTAACTCTATTGTTCTTACATGGATTTTGAATTCAGTATCTGAAGAGTTATACTTGGGTCATGTTTATTCTAAACTTGCCTCTGTTGTGTGGAAAGAACTAAAAGAAACTTATGACAAAGTTGATGGGTCAGTGGTCTTTAATTTGTATCAAAAGATCAACTCCTTTTCTCAAAATGGCTTACCTGTCTCTGAGTATTATCATAAACTTAACTGCATGTGGAAACAACTTGATCAAATACTGTCTCTTCCTACGTGTACTTGTGATGCATCCAAACAGTTTAATGATTTCAATCACCTAATTAAATTGATGCAGTTCTTAATGGGTCTTGACAGTATTTACCAGTCTGTTAGAACCTCCCTGTTAACCAGAGAAGTTCTTCCCTCTGTGAAAGAAGCTTTCTCTGTTGTTTCCAGAGAAGAATCTCACAGAAATTCTAACACCTTTTCAGAAAAAACACCTAGTAATCCTGTTGGTTTTGCTGCTAAAACTGGAAATTCTTTTGATTCAAAAAGGAAAAATGTTAGACCCCCTAACCCTAATCTTAAATGCTCTCATTGCAACAAGACTGGACATACTGTTGAGAGATGTTATGAACTAGTTGGTTACCCCTCTTGGATGAAATCTAAAACTAGTGGTAATAAAGGAGGCAGGGTTAGTAATAATGTGGTTATTGATGCTTCTGAAACTTCTTCATCTTCTACTGTGAATGGTTTAACTAATGAGCAGATTACCCAATTACTTAGCCTTTTAAATGACAAGTCCAGAAGTGAAACTCAAGACAGCAAGTTTGCTGGTAGGTCTAGTTGTGTCTGCTTTAACAGTTATTTTGACAATATAAAACCTACATGTGACTTTAAACCTGCGTATTGTTTCTCAAACTTTGGAAACAAAGGGAAAAAGGCTGGGTGGATAATTGACTCGGGGGCTAATCAACACATGATTACAGATGATTCTAATCTTATAAATGAAATAGATGTTACTGAATATAACATCAAAGTTAAACATCCCAACGGGACAAGTGCCCTTGTAACTAAAATTGGTGATGTTAAGCTAAGTAATAAGGTGGTTTTATATGATGTGTTTGTTATTCCTGATTACTGTGTCAATCTTGTTTCTGTTCACAAACTTGCAAAAGATTGCAATCTGACTGTCGCCTTTGATGAACATAATTGCTATATTCAGGATTCTCAAACAAAGAAAACCCTGGTGACTGGTAGACAACTTGATGGTCTATATTTCTCTGGTAGTTCAACTTTGACTGACAAGGTGTGTAATGCTAGTGTTGATATTAATCTTTGGCATGCTAGATTAGGTCACCCTGCGGAACCTGTGTTGCATGTTTTAAAAGACAAACTAGATATTAAAAGAGACATCAAACTTGAACCTTGTGAGACATGTCATAGGGCTAAACAACATAGGGAACCGTTTCCTTTAAGTGACCATAAGTCTAAATCTTTAGGAGAACTTGTACATCTCGATGTATGGGGACCATATAAGGTTCCTAGTAGGGATGGCTCTAGATACTTTCTTACGGTGGTTGATGATTACACACGAGCTATTTGGGTTTATCTCATGAAAAACAAAGATGAAGTCTTTTACAATATAAAAGGATTTTTTAACCTACTTAAAACCCAATTCAATAAACACATTAAAGTGTTCAGAAGTGATAATGGTACCGAGTTTATAAATAAACAAATGAAAGAGTTTTGCTATAATAATGGTATCATACATCAAACCTCGTGTGTTCATACCCCACAACAAAATGGGATAGTTGAAAGGAAACATAGGCACCTCTTAAATGTGGCTAGAGCCTTACTTTTTCAAGCTAGTTTCCCTCTTAAATTCTGGTCTGAATGTATCCTAACTGCTACCTATTTGATTAACAGGACTCCTTCATCTGTCTTAAATGGTAGGTCCCCTTATGAGCTTGTGTATGGTTTTGCCCCTATGATGAGTCAGCTAAGGGTTGTTGGGTGTCTTTGTTTTAGCACTATTTTAAACAATTCTGACAAGTTTAATAGTCATGCGGAAAAATGTGTTTTACTTGGTTACTCTAATGAGAAAAAAGGGTATAAACTATGGAGTCTAGATCAAAGAATCATATTCTATTCTAGGGATGTCAGATTTTATGAATCTGTCTTCCCATTTAAAGAAAAGAAAACCTCTCTTGATCCAGATTCTGAAATTAATACCACAAACTTTTTTGACCTATTTGATCAAACTGACACCCAAAACTCCAAACCTGACTCCACTCCCAATGATGATAGCACAAGCATGAATCCTATTACTCTAAATCAGCCTCAGCAACCTGTAAATGACTCTAACAATACTTTAGGAACGGCTGATGTACAGCAACCAAGTAATGTAGAGTTAGAAACTGGTAGGGTTGAGCCGGATATAGAAATTGAGGAAAACACTAGCAATTCTGAGGGAGCGAATATAGAACAACCTAGCACTACTTTAAGGAAATCGTCTAGAAATGTAAAATTTCCTTCTAAACTTAATGACTTTGTTGTTGATGGTAAGGTCAAATATGGTCTTGAAAAAGTTTTAAATTATGCTAATCTTGATTCTGAAAGTATGTGCTTTGCTTCTATGCTTAATAAGAGTTGTGAACCTAAAACCTATCTTGAAGCTAAAACGGATAATAATTGGGTTACTGCCATGAATGATGAGTTAGAAGCCTTACACAGAAATGATACTTGGGATATTGTCGATTTGCCTCCCAATAGGAAAGCCATAGGCTGCAAATGGATTTATAAAATCAAATATAAAGCTTCAGGCGAAATAGAAAGGTATAAGGCTAGACTTGTAGCTAAGGGGTTTAGCCAAAAGGAAGGAATAGACTTCTTTGAAACCTTTTCACCTGTTGTGAAAATGGTTACCGTCCGATGCGTTCTAACCATTGCTATCAATAATGGTTGGGACACTCATCAACTTGACATAAATAACGCTTTTCTATATGGTAATTTAAATGAAGAAGTCTATATGACCCTTCCCGATGGCTATAATTCGAGCCATACTAATAAAGTTTGTAAACTTAAAAAGTCCCTCTACGGTCTTAAACAAGCTCCTCGAATGTGGAATGAGAAACTTGTTGATGTCCTTGTTGATCTTGGTTTTGAACAAAGCAAATGTGACCACTCCATGTTTGTCAAAACAAGTAAATCCGTATTTATTGTTTTACTTGTTTATGTGGATGATATAGTCCTAACCGGAAATTGTTCCACTGAAATTTCAAAAATTAAATCTCTACTTAAATCCAAATTTTTGATTAAAGATTTGGGTCCTTTAAAATACTTCCTTGGGATTGAGGTTTTAAAAACCAAAGACGGTTTATGTTTATCTCAAAGGAAATATTGCCTTGACTTACTTGCTGAATTTGGCCTGACGGGATGTAAACCTGTTAACAGTCCAATTGAACCTAATCATATTTTAACACACCTGTGTGAAAAAGATAATACCCCTTTACCTGATGTATCTGTTTATAAAAAATTAGTGGGAAAACTAATATATCTTTCACACACCAGACCTGACATTGCTTACTCTTTTCAATATTTAAGTCAATATATGCACAGTCCCACTAATGCTCACTTTAAAATCGCTCTAAGGCTTTTAAGATATCTTAAGGGCTCTCCTGGAAAAGGCTTATTGTTTAAAAAGGGGGATTCCTTAGAACTTAAAGCTTTTGCTGATTCTGACTGGGGAAAATGTGTCAACTCTAGGAAATCTATCACAGGTTTCTGTGTCTTTCTCGGTAACTCTCTTATTTCATGGAAAAACAAAAAGTAGTCTACTATTTCTAGATCTTCTGCTGAGGCAGAATATCGTGCTATGTGTGCTGCGACAAGTGAAGTCATGTGGCTTCTCAACATTTTAAATGAACTTAAAATTAATGTCAACCTTCCTGTTTCCCTTTCCTGTGATAATACAGCTGCTATTTCTATAGCTGGTAATCCTGTTTTTCACGATCGTACAAAGCACTTTGAAATTGATCTCTTTTTTCTAAGGGAAAAAATTTCAAAAGGTGTTATCAAAACCATTGGTGTTGCATCAGAAAATCAAACTGCAGATGTGTTCACTAAGGGGCTGCTTGTTCAAGCTCACAACAAGGTATGTGATAAACTTGGTCTATTTAACTGTTTTGCATATTGAATTGAGGGGGGTGTTAAAATATGGGTTTATTATTTCCTGTTTTAATTCAATATTGCCCTCTATTTTTGCCTTGTTTTAATCATTCCTTTTATATTTTTGTTGCCTTTTATGTTCTTTTTTGCCGTTGCTGCTCTTGGGCCTGCTCGTGAGTTTTGGGCTGCTGTGGCTGGGCCTTGTTCCTCTAGGGCTAAAGGTTTCTCCGTTGATAAAAGGGGGTGCTGCCTTGGGATCAAACACACAACAACAACAGCAACTTTACCATTACATCAAAAGCTGTCTCTCTCTCTTCAGTTCTCGAGAACCTTCTGCTAAGGGTTTCTCCTTGTCTTGTTCGAGAAGATTTAGAGGTCTTGTGTTATGTATCAAGTTGTAACAGATCTGTTTCTGATCTGCTTGTCTTTTACCATTATCATCCGGCAATCTTGTGCTGGAATTGTATCTTTCCGTGTTGGAATAATCTATGCCGACTGTTGAATAATAAAGTTGTTGCCTTTTGATACTTTGTTCTTGACACAATGTACATCACCATGTCATATCGTTGGCCCGTGTAAGGTTGTTGGGACTTTCTTGAAGTGAACAACAATAACAACAAGACATTATAATAATAAAACAAATGAAAATCTAATGATAAAACTAACTAATAATAGTAACTAATAGCAATAGATATAATAATGTAAATATAGCAAATATTTTCCATTCGTCATATTTGCAAAACAGTTGTAAATCTCCAAAAATAGTGGAGATCTAATATATTATTTATACAGAATGAATGCTGGGAAAGGGATCATCGATCCTGTTGATATCTGTATTGCCTCTATCAAGTATAAAAATAGAGATATGATTTTGCCATATTTAAATTTTTTTTTATCTAATATATTATTTATACAGAATGAATGCTGGGAAAGAGATCATCGATCCTATTGATATCTGTATTGCCTCTATCATGGTATCAAGAGTCCATGCATATTTGCCAATAACCCTCCCTTTCTCAGCAGCCTTTTCTCAATCTTTCTTTTATATTCATCCCCATCATCTACCTTTCTCAATGGAGTCTAAAATTCACCCTGCATCAACAGTCACGAACATAAAAAGCCTGATTCCCGTCGTCCTCGAGATGGAATCCGGCCAGTATGCCTCCTGGTCCGAACTATTCAAAATCCAGTGTCGAGAATTTTCGGCCAAAGAATGGGTGAGAAAGAGGTGAGAAAGTCATAAGAGGGGGATGGGTGAATGGTGTTTGCAAACGGGAAGGTCGTTTCGTCAAATGCAACATGGCGAGAGGCAATTATTTGTCGAGTTTTTATGTTAAAGCATGTGTATCCCCGATGGGTGGAGGGGTACCCGAGAAAGACACACGGGAAGGAGCGGTGGTCCAGCTTATGAATAGAGGTAGAGGGTATTAGGGGGTAGCAAAGACAACCGAACACACGTAGATGATGATATGTAGGTGTACGTTGGTAGAGAAGCTAGGTTGGGGTGTTGTTGTGGTTCTTTTTGTTAGGAAGAATGTTTAACAGATAGGTGGCGGTGGCGAGAGCATGGTGCCAAAAGGTATTAGGTAGGGAGGCATGAGCAAGTAAAGTGCGAATCATGTTGTTAATGGTACGAATTTTGCGTTCGGCTTTGCCGTTTTAAGACGAGGTGTGTGGGCAGGATAGGCGAAAAGTCATGCCGTGCTGGTTAAAATATTGTTGAAAAGTCAAGTTGACGTATTCTTTGCCATTATCACATTGAAACGTTTTTATTTGGCGTTCGAATTGTGTTCCAATATTTTTATGAAAATGACAAAAAATAGAAAAAACTTGTGACTTTTTCGAGATGGGGTAAGTCCATAAGAAATCTGTTAAATCATCTAAAAATAAGATGTAATAACGATGTCCGTCTCCGTAGATCCATTGGAGCACAATGGCATCCAATCGATCCCAAGAGTCGTCTCATTGTGATTGCTTGTCTTTTTCCTTGTCCGGGTCTTTGGACGCACCAGGTGCCGATGTGGGTTTAGACATCAACACTTTCCCGACCATGTTTGTCGTCTCAAAAAGTCCTTATACGGATTAAAACAAGCACCTCGGGCATGGTACCAAAGGTTCACAGATTATGTGCTTACGTTGGGTTTCGTGCAGAGCCGATGTGATGCCTCTCTCTTCATTCTTCATCACGGTACGGATGTTGCTTTTTTACTATTATATGTAGACGACATTGTTCAGGTTACATCTTCTGATCGTCTTCGACAACGACTTATGGCTTATCTTGCAAGTGAATTCGCCATGAAGGATCTCGGGCCACTTAGTTTTTTTCTTGGCATCTCCGTATCTCGATCACAAAGCTCTATGTTTCGATCGCAGCAGGCGTACGCATTAGAGATCATTGAACGGGCAAATATGACTCAATGCAATCCAGTCTCCTCACCGGTTGACACGAACACCAAACTGAGCGCTTTTTCGGGAGATGATTTCGATGATCCGACTCTATACCGGAGTCTCGCGGGTGCTCTTCAATACTTAACCTTCACCCGCCCAGATATTAGCTACGCCGTTCAGCATATATGCATGCACATGCAGCTCCAAAAACAGCCCACTGGCTTGCGCTGAATCGGATTATTCGATACATCAAAGGTACGATCTCTTTTGGTTTGACCTTGGGGTCCGCAACCTCACCCACTCTCATTGCTTACACGGACGCCGACTGGGCTGGTTGTCCGGACACGCGACGTTCCACTAGTGGATATTGTGTCTATTATGGTGACAATCTCATTTCGTGGTCATCCAAACGTCAACCAAAGATCTCATGATCAAGCGCCGAAGCAGAATACCGTGGAGTAGCCAACGTAGTAGCCGAGATATGTTGGCTACGCAATCTACTTTTGGAACTACACCAACCATTGGCACAAGCTACTCTAGTTTATTGTGACAACGTCAGTGCGATTTACTTGTCGGGTAATCCCGTACAACACCAGTGAACGAAGCACATTGAGCTTGATATTCATTTTGTGTGCGAACAAGTTCAACGAGGACAGGTTCATGTCCTACATGTACCCTCACGCTACCAAATAGCCGACATCTTCACCAAAGGATTGCCACGGATTCTATTTGAAGACTTTGGAGCCAGTCTCAGCATCTGGTCTCTTCCTGCTTCGACTGCGGGGGTGTAATAGCATAGAGATAATAATGTAAATATAGCAAATATTTTCCATTCCTTATATTTGCAAAACAGTTGTAAATCTCCAAAAATAGTGGAGATCTAATATATTATTTATACAGAATGAATGCTGGGAAAGGGATCATTGATCCTGTTGATATCTGTATTGCCTCTATCAGTAACAATAAATCCAAAAAATGGCCTTGGATGAAATATTAATTAAAAAGGGGCTTAAAATATCATCTTGTTAAGTTGATGGGGTGGCATCTGAATTCATTATTTTTATTAAGTTGTTTTTTTGGTTGAAAAAATGGAAGGAAAAAGAAAGAAGAGACCCATGAACTATTCATATACTAAGATTTGGGCATCAGGCCCAAACTTTCACCGAGCTTCCTAGAATGGATTCCGCTTATGTGAAATTCGCCTAGCTTTTCTTTGTTGTTTATGCTTATATTTTAAAGTAGTTTATAGCTTATTTTCTATCATTTGATAAACTCTTTTTAAGTGTTTGGATTAGCTTATGGCTTATTTTCTACCATTCTTCAAATAAACTAAAAAACCATCTTTAAATAAGCTTCTTCAAATTAGCTTTTATAAGCTAATAAACATAAGCTTAAAAAGCTAAACCAAACACAAAGTTAAGCTTATTTTGTAAAAAAAAAAAAGCGCTAAAAAAGCTAGGCCAAACACCCCCTTAAAATAAATGAAGTTTGATGTATTATTAAACACTTGTGGTCTGCTCAGCAAACCACCCACCGGACCACCTTGTAAGTGATTCTATCCCTGTAAAAACATGTAATTTATTTATGTAAAGTCTTGATCTGTTTTATGTAAAAGTTATTATGACATGCAATTTGTTTTTGCGAAAATAGAAAAAAAGCATTAAAAAAATGTATATATATATATATATATATAGGTAAAGAGTACGGTACAAATTACCTTATCGTACATTATATACGCGAACATAATATCCATACACGTGTCCTGATTGGTTTTTTAATATAAGGTTAAATGAGACAATCAATTCAATCATCTGAGGGTAAATTCGTCTCTTCATTCAATCAGCGAGCGAGAAGTTCGTTAGACTAATATCCTTGTATTTATCATTCGAATCAATTTCAAATTTTTCATAATTCTCAATTTGCAGTTATCGTTCTTCTGTGTTAGGGTTTTATTCAGTTGTTTTTTTTTTTCGATGGATCCACAGAGCAGCACTGGACGTGCAAATGTTGATGTTGAAGAAAGTCGACCTATCGGTGATCATGCTCAATTATCCGCATATCAGAGAGTTTCTATTAAGGATGTTTTAAATCCGCCATCTGCAAATTCAAATCCAATTGCAAGTTCAAGTGCTCTAAACGATTGTTTTAATGGTAATTATGTTAATTCAGATCTCTAAAATGTTTGTATACCTGTTTTTTGTTTAATCGCTCTTCTGATTTTACATTGTTGTAACTGTTTTTGAAGTTTGAATGTTCAGTATATTTTTGACATGAAAGAAACATGTACAAATTCGCATGTTATTAGTCTTTCAATTCGCATTTGATGTTTTTTTCCCTTAAGTATTTCGCATGCTATGGTATATTAAATCGCATAGATATATCAGATTAATCAAAATCATCAATTTCGCATGTTTTCTTCATAGATTTCGCATGTTTTTGATTTTTCTGATTTGATTCATTTAGATGAAAGGGTTTACACTCCGGAGGTTCAAGCATCAGCTACACCTGTGGTTGGAATGCAATTTATCTCTATTGAACAAGCATATGCGTTTTACCAATCATATGCTAAGTTAGCTGGTTTTTCTATTCGGAAAGGTGGTGAAGTACACAGTGGTGGTATAATCAAAACTAAGTATTTTGTTTGTTCTAAAGAGGGACATAAGCCACTGTGTATTGACGATCGTTCGAAGTCAAAAAAGCAATTCAAAACAAGGAACAGGGGGACTATTAGAACTGGATGCAAAGCTCAACTTATGATTTGCACTGTGGATGGTAGATTATATACAGTAAAGAGATTTGTTGATGGTCATAATCATAAGTTTGTTTGTCAAGATGATATTCACATGCTGCCAGCTTACAGACAATTGTCAGATGTCCAGGAGGAGTTGGTTTGGGAACTAGGCACTTTAAACCTTGGTCCTGTCAAAGCTTTCCATATAATGAGGAAACGTTATGGTGGTTTCAAGAACGTTGGTGCCACGGTTGATGATTGCAAAAAATTTAGGAAGCGAATTAACAGCTATATAGGAGAATATGATGCTGACATGGTGATTAATAGGATGACTGACAAAAAACAGTATTTAGCTGATTATTCGTTCGAATATTCTGTTGATGATGGAAAACGTTTAACTGGTTTGTTCTGGGCTGATGGTTTATGCAAGCTTAACTATATGGAATTTGGGGATGTGATATCCTTTGATGCAACTTTCAAGACAAACAGGTTAGTGTTTGAAGACAAACATATTTTTTTTTACTATTTTCGCATGTTATATGTCTTCATGAGCTATTATATCGCATGTGTAAAATTGGTGTTGACTATATCGCATGTTATACTTTTGTTTTGGCATGTGGTTTTTTGTAATTCGCATGTTTTCAACGTATTTTCGCATGCGTTGTGCAGGTACAAGATGGTGTTTGTCCCGTTCACTGGCATTGACAACCACTGTCGAAATGTAACATTTGGAGCTGGGTTGTTAGCATCGGAGAGCATTGAATCATATAAATGGCTTCTGAATTCATTTTTAAAGTCATTTGGTCAGCAGCCAAAGGTTGTAGTGACTGATCAAGACCCTGCTATGAAACAGGCTATTGAGGAGGTTTTCCCTGTCAGCAGACACAGATTGTGCATGTGGCACATAATGAAAAAAGTGGCAGATAAGGTATAGTATGCTATATTGTCTTCTGTTAGTGTTATTTTTTTGTATATTATATATTTTTGTTATAGGTTGATATAAAAAGCATTTATTGTCATAGGTTGGACACGAGTTGTGCAATAACGATGAGTTTAAAAGGAGGATGTGCGACATTGTATGGACTGATTCTATTGAACCCGAAGAATTCGAGAGACAGTGGAAGTTGGTGATGATTGAGTTTGGTCTCACAGAAAACAAATGGATCGATGATATGTTTGTGATGAGATCCATGTGGATTCCGGCTTTTTACCGACACGAGCCAATGTCGGGACTTATGAGAACAACCTCAAGATCAGAGAGTGAGAACCATTTTTTCTACCAGGTGTCTAATTCACAACTCACTCTCGTAGAGTTTATGAATCATTTCGACGGTGCAATGGATATCCAACGTTTTAATCATAGAAAGAATGATCATATTTCAAGATATACTAAGCCCGCTGATTTGACCGGAACTTCTTTGGAAGAAGATGCTGCTAAGAGATTCACCAGGTCTATATTCTTTGATCAGTAAATAGAGATTTGTGGTACAATTTCTGAATGTCTGCCGATGGACACCAAAGTAGAGGGTCCACAGATCAGGATAATGTTGAAGGACTTTAAAGCCCATGGAAATGGTTTATTGGAGGTATTATAGCATATTTATTTCACACATGCGATTTGTTGATAACATATATGCGAATTTCTTTTTTTTTTTTTTTTTTTCAGAATTATCATCTTGCAATATGCGATTTTGTTTTTTATCATGCGATTTTCAAAATTTATTCATTTGCATGATTTTTTAGGCATGCGAAATTGTTATGTTATACATGCGATTTTAATTGTTACTATATATATATATATATATATATATTTTGGTTTTTCCAAGGTGTGGTTCAAGAATCTTGAAGATGATGTAAATGCACAGTGTAGCTGTTTGCGTTTTGAGCAGTATGGGCTGCTATGCAAACACATTTATTTTCCTTTCAAGATGTTTGGTGTTAAAGAAATACCAAACAAATATGTTATGAAGAGATGGACGAAGGATGTTGTTCCGAATGAGTTAAATGTGAAGTACAATCTAAATGTGGGTGGCAAGGATGTGCAACACAAGGCTAAACGGATTGCTCGTGAAATCATCCACACAGGGGAGTATTTGGTTAGTAATTTGATTTCCGACCTTGATCAACTTGTTTTAGTCAGGGATCAAATGATGCAGCTGAAAGAGAGAGTTGATCAGAGTCAAATAACCAAGCAACTTGATCCAAAATTTGACCGATTTTCAATGTTGATTGGTTATCAACAACCAGTAACTAATGCTCCTCCTACTGTCCGTGTGCCGGCTGGTATAAGAAACAAAGGTCGCGGCTCGCATAAAAGGATTAAATCAAAGAAAGAACAAATGATCAGCCGCAAGGGGAAAGGTCAAGGACATGTAGCGTATGTAATGAAAAAGGTCATGACATTCGGACTTGCGAGGAGCTGAAAGCCAAACTACAAGGTAAACAGCAAAAAAAGAAGAAGAAGGGCATCCAGATTGTAAGACCCTAATACGTATTTGACAAAAAGTCGCAGCGGAAATTCGTACCATAAAATTTCTTTCATTACAACATCTTGACTTACTTGAAAGTTCGTTTAATATGTATCTTTTACAAAAATAAGGTGTAAGTCCTGTTTGCTAAAACACATACTCAATTATTCCCGTACAATCTATCTTGTGACTCGGTCTTCGATCTCTATTCTTCGTAATAACCTCCCGTGATTCGTACAACCTGCACTCACCACATACATTCATAACATTAGTGCACAATACATAAACAAGATTCAATCACGTACACCTCCCATTCCAATTATATGTCTATCTTTAAGCATTACATCCACCTATCATTTCCCTGGTGAGTCTTCGATAAAGTATCTGCATTAATGTTCATTCTCCAGGCACACTATTAATAACGTTAATCCTCAATGTATCGAAATCATGCATACATACCCACTTACATTCATACATACACATCTACATACTTACATGCATTCATACATCTCTACATACACGCATACATACCTACTTACATTCATACATTTCTACATACACGCATACATACATACGGATCTTCATATATATGTAAACACACATCTACATACGTACATACGTCCCTACATTTCTACATACATGCATACTCACATTTACACATTCAAGATCTTACCAAACCCTTATATACTCATACATACCCTTATGCTTACATACGTAGACATCCTCATGCATATATACCTTCCCATATCTTCACATGCATACATACACTCAGACGTACCTTCACATATACATATATATACACATCTACAGATGTACATACCCATATATACACATACAAGCTCTCACATACTTCTTACATAATCATACATTAATTACATGGGACTTAGACTTAAATTTATAGCCCATAAACATCTAAGGAACCATCAAAATCATGTTTGGAAAGTCCGCCGTAGTCCACGGATAACAAACTGAAGCCTATGATACATAAATCAACTTAAATAACAAATTTTTAGGTTTTTGAACTTGGGGAGGGTGTCGGCGACGGCCCTAGGGTCGTCGGCGACGGCCCTTGCAATTACCCGTAGCCAAAAACCCCCGTAGACAGTCAAATAACCCGTCATCCAAAAACTCACTTTCTGGAGCCCGTCGGCGACGCCCCTAAGCCCGTCGGCGACCCCCTCTAGAAATTGCATTTTTCTGCAGTTCCGTTTCGTCGTCCGTACGCACTAAAACGCGCATAACTTTTGAATCGTTTACCCATTTAACCTCCCGTTTCTTCCTACATGCTTGTAAATTCACATTCTATCATATGAACTTGAAATCCAACATCCGGTTTAAGGAAATTATTGACTTAAAGCTCTCGGCTTTATATACCCGCTTTTACTTATTCGACCCGTTCATGCATTCATTAACATAACTTGATTGTTTGACCTAAATTCCTCATGAACCCTATAATTTCAACATTGTCTATCATAAAAGATTAAGTTCTCGGATGTCTTGCATCCTCTTGACCCATTTTCGCTCAAGAGCTTATTTTGACCCGTTAGGGGTATTTGCGCATTTTAAGGTCCTTAGCTTACGAAAATCATACTTCTCGCTTTCTTACTTTTTCAAAACATTCATTTAATCAAATAGCTTGTTTGTAATCAACTTTTAGGACCATTTGCTCGTTTTACCCATCAAGGGCGTTTTTGTCAACTTTGACCCATCCTTTACTACTAAAGACTTCATTTCATAAATTACCGATCATGCGACTTATCTACAATGGTAAATGCACATACCTGGCTCGGATCAAAGCTATGACCCGTTCTAATACTTCATCCGCTGAATTGCTAGATAATAGCAACGCAAATCCTTTTTCTATACATTCTACAAATTCATAATACTTAACAAAGAAATTCATTAGTCGATAACGCCAAAGGGTGACATCTTCACCGTTTGACCCGTTAAGTCTAAATGTCCATTTTATCCTTGTGGGATGTTAGTTATTCGTCATCCCATCCATGTAACTTATTACTTTGTTAACTTGCAACCAAAATTACCATAATACCCTTTTATCCCTTTTTAACCATCAAACTTAGTTTCTTGTCATGAACACATGTTTCGACCCGTATCAAAACTTGTCGGAACTTCATACCTCATTTATAAACTTATCATATTCATAATCTATAAAATGAATAGGTATTCTACAAGGAGGGTGTAAGCTTAACTTACTTTGCATCTGAGTACGCTTCCCGTGCACATAAGTTCCATTTGACCCGCTTCTTTCCCAAGCTTCCATGTCGCTTATCAAGCATCAACTATCATATATCATTCTCAAGATAGTTAGCTTATTCATCATTCATCACAGCTTTTTCATTACACGGATCTTATATGGAATTTATCATTCAACCTTATAACATGCTAATCCATCATTTCTTACCCGATTTCTTTAAACATTCACACACATGTATGACTCCAAACATTATTAACATAAGTAAATCATCAATTTACATTACATCATCTAAAACCCACTTCATAACTACTTGTTAATCACTTACAAGTGATCTACTCTTAAGTTCTTCATAATTTCATCATACTTTTGATATGTGTACTACATTCTAAGCATAGTGTACAACTAGTTCATGCATATCCTTCAAATCTCATACATAATTCATCAATTTCTTCCTTCTAATCAACATGAATCATACATGCATAAACATCAAACATACTAGTATCACATTTCTTTCAATTCCTCTAACAAGAATCCATCATACAAATCAAAATACATCAACATTCAACAAGAATTAGACATGGATGATGATTCAAATCATCATTCTCACCATAACTAATGGGTTTCACCCTTAAACATCAAATTAACCTAATTCATGCATAATCCATGTTCCAAATGTTGATTCTAATACATACTCATACTCAATTTCATACAAATTCGTGATTTACAACATAACCCGCTTCATGCATAATCACCAAACTAACTTTTAAGACATACCTTGCGATCCCCTTGTGAAGGTGATCATTAATCTATGCTCGGTTATGAATTTAAGCTTCATTTTGCCTTTCAATTTGATGAAAAGGATGAAGTTAGGGTTCTTGGCTCCATGGGAGCTTCCTGCTCATTCTCGAACACACGATGTGTGTGTTTGTGTGTGAGAGTTTTGTTATTTAGTAACTTAACTTTCATCTTGTTCCATTTGGCCCCTCATGTTTGTCACTTAACATAAATTGCACTACTTTAGTCATTTAAGACTTTTAACCACACACTTAACTAGGTTAAATAGCCTAGTCAGTTATTTCATACTAAGTCCTATAGGAACATACGACAAATATAAACATTCGGGTTTTGGGGTGTTACACAGATCGAAAATGTTGCTAGAGACAAAGACAATGAGGTTGATGATGATGAAGAGGAAGATGAGTTTGAAGATTACAGTAGTGATGATGGATCTGAAGAAGAAGATCAGTGGGAGGACGTTTCGGAAGATGATGAGGATGAGTAGTTTTTTCTAAATGGACATGCGAATTTATACGAAACACTTGCGATTTTTTATATTCATCTGTTTATACCAGTTTTCATGCGATTATAGTTTTTAAACATGCGATTTTATAATAAGCAGTTTATATAAATTTTTACATGTGATTTCACTTTTATTACATGCGATTTGTTAGTTATCTTGTTTTTTGTTATGTGACAATGATGGCTATATCATTCATGCGATTTAATATTAAGAGATAACATAATATGTTCAAAAATATGTACCCAAAATATAATAATAGTTATTGTCTAACACAACCATTACTACAAAAACGATTAAAAAGAGTTTTTTAGTTACTTGGAGTAAATATTTTGTCACGTTCAGAAGAGCTGAACTCCATCTTCTCCTTCACAGTGTTCAGAGCATCTGTCAGGAAAGAGAAGGCCAAGTCATCAGCTCGAGATTGCTCTTTTATGTGATCCAAAGCTCTGTCTCTGAAGGTTGATGGTGGTTCTTGAAGTAGCTTTTCCCATACTGCTTGATTTTTCTTGATTTGTTCAAGAATTTTGCCCTGCACATCAAGAATCAAATGAGAAGAGGTGACATCAGTGCTTAATTCTGTCAACGTGCGAGTTGACAATAGCTCTTTGATTGCAATGTTTTTGATTTTTTCTATATCTTCAGATGCCATTTTTGTTGGTCTGTGTTTTTGTGTGTGTATTTCTTTGTCTTCTATGTCTTAATATGGAAGGTAGTTATATCTAGGTTTTTTATATTAATATAGTGAAATTATTATATAAGTAGGGTGGTAAGTTCTCTAGTATTTATTGTAAAATTGATCATTACATGTCAAATTACAGTCACATCGGTCATAAATTAAGTATTTTTTTATATATAATACTACTATTTTTAGTTTTTAAGATTCGTACTTTGTTTTTTTTAGTTATTTATTTATTTATTTATTTTTTGCATTCTTAGGAGAAAGCAATTTTTAATTGTTTTGCACTGTTTTTATTCGAAATCGCATTTGAATGGATACAAATTCGCACATTATATAAAATCTCAAAGAAAACTTAACATTTTACTGAAATCGCAAAGATTTATCATGAATTCGCACACTATATGAAATTTTAAGGAATACTTAACTTTTTACCGAAATCGCATGTACGTTGTTATGAATTCGAACACTATATGAAATTTGAAAGATTTTTTTTTTAATTGAAATCGCATTTGCATTGTCCATGAATTCGCACATGATATCACAACCTGTATCATCTTCTTCTTGATTAATTGTTATAATTTCGATTTATAAATTCATCAGAAGTTCACAAACGTGTCCATCGATTTGTGTTAGTTCAGAATTTCTAAATTCATCAGAATTTCATTTTTCACAGAAGGATTTGGTGAATAGGAATCGATCGATTTTTGATTAATTGTTATAATTTCGATTTCGGTTTTGATTTTAGAATCTTACGTTATGATTTTGAGGTTTTTGTTTGCTGATTATCAAGGGTTTTGATCTCGCATTTGACGATTTTAACCTTGGCGGTTTCTTTTTATTAATTTTAATTTGATAAATTTAATAGTAAAACACCCTGTTTAAATGAGATGATCTGACGGTTGTGAATGAAGCGTACTTAATGTACGATTAGGTTATTTGTATGATAACCGGCCTCTCTATATATATATATACATTTTTTTACCTTTCTCACACTTTAGACCTTTCTCTACCTATATATATATATATATATAGGGGATCGCTAGAATGAGAACCACCACGAGTTATGAGAACCACGAGAACCGCGCCCCGCGGGTGGCCGTTGACCACGAAATTTTTTTTACACCTAGATCCGTATATTTTAGGACCGGGTGTAAATTTTCGGTTTAAACGGCGCGCCCGAGGGGGTAGTTTTTTACGCCCAAAGTTTGGGTTTTTTTAATTTTTCTTTTTTTTTTACCAAACTTTGGGCGTAAAAAACTACCCCCTCGGGCGCGCTGTTTGAACCGAAAATTTACACCCGGTCCTAAAATATATGGATCTAGGTGTAAAAAAATTTTCGTGGTCAACGGCCACCCGCGGGGCGCGGTTCTCGTGGTTCTCATAACTCGTGGTGGTTCTCATTCTAGCGGCTCCCTATATATATATATATACATTTTTTACCTTTCTCACACTTTAGACCTTTCTCTACCTATATATATATATATATATATATATATATAAATATATATATAGGGCTTGGTTATATAAGAAACTCTATCCTTTTAAGGAAACTATGGAAACCCATTGTGAACCATTGATTAGCTTACATCAAACTTGATCAATGGCTATGATTATTTTGGTATGAATAAAATTAAAAAGAAATAAAAGGTACTGCCATTTAGTACCATTGAAGGGCATTTTCGGAAGTCAACAAAGACATTGGAAAACAGAAATCACTGCCATGCAGTAGCCGTCTAATCAAGAACAGCAAACAAAATTCAAAATTTTTTCTTCTTTCACATTATACTCATTGCTCATCTGTTCCGGAACGCTAACACAGAAGCCGATAGCGGCCAACTTGGAAAATGAGGAACTCGTTCATAATATTGTCGTCGTCCGTGAAGATGAAACGATTAAGGAAGATTCAGAGTTCAATTAAAAGGTTAGTTTTGTTGTAATCGGTCATGTAAAAGGTGGTTTTGTTCTACCGATTTATCGGAAAATGGCACCTGAGTTTGTTTTCTTTTATATATGTAGGACTTCGAAACACAGATTAGGGCAAAAAAGGTCTGAGAGCCGTACAGTTGTGATTATATCCGACGAACCCAAGACAGGACCTTCCAAACAACAATCTGACTTTGGTGCGACCCAACGGGAGTTAGGTTAGAATTTTTATGACTCTTAACATTGTTCAAGGTGATCTATATATGGATAGTGTGTTGGATAAGAAATTGTGCATAACAGAATTTTGTTGGCTGCCTTGCAGTGTATGATGATACCGATAGTGTGTCACCAAGCCATGGGAAAAGACGGAAAGCAGGTAACGGGTAACCAGTAATATTGTTTATAATTTGTATAATGTCTTGTTGGGCTAATCGTTTTCGTTACGAATCTATCGGTGCTAAATGAAGGTTGTGTGGAAAGTTCCTTTTGTTACAATAGTGGCTAATTGCGTATCCAGTTAAATCTGAGTAATATGTTTGAAACTGTAGGGAAGAAAAGCATTGTCGGGGATAGTTCTGGGTGTGGAAATAAAAGAAAACGTGGTTAGTTAAATATTGTTGGCTTTGATTAACATGTGTTAATTGGGCATGACCTTGAAAATTCATTAACATGTGATAATCAGCAGGGGAAAGAAACAGCGCCGATGATAAGTCTGGCAATGTAATGCGAAAAAACCGTGGTTAGTTATTTTTTAAGCCCTTCAAATTTTTGGATGTTACGAATGAAAAATTGTTACATGTTGTCATAGGTGGTTGTAAAGTACACTAATTGTTTGGGTTGTTGTGGTTTCGTATAAAATGTTATTTCAGTAAGTAGGGCAGAAGTGACGGCTACATCGAAGGGTGGGACGTTAAGGACCAAAAAGAAGAAGGGTTCGGAGGACAATGGGAAAGGTAAAGCAGGGAAACCAAAGGTAGTTGGTAACAAACCGGAAAAGGTTCAGAAAGCCCGTAAGCGAGCAAAAAAGGATGAATTTCCAGGCATAAGGACAAGATCTGCACCACTGCAGTTTTATAAATGTGTACGGGCATTGACAGAACAACAACGTGACGCAGTCAGGCAAATGGGCTTTGGTCGTTTGCTAACTTTCAGCGTTGATGGTTTGCCGGCTAAGTTAGCTTATTTTGTTGTGGACAATTTTTATCCCGATAAGATGGTGATATGTACGCCTGCCGGGGATATCAAGGTGAACAGGAAAGTGATACATAAGTTGTTAGGGATTCCGACTGGTGGACAAAAGATTAGTTCGATTAGTAAGCTGCCGATGCTGATTGATGCCATTGCTGATTGGAGGGCGAGATACCCGGGTGTAATGGTGCCTCCAACAAAGATGGTGAAAATGATAGATGAGTCCGATGGCGAAGACAGTTTTGATTTCAGGATGGATTTTGTAATGTGTTTTGTGGCAGTGCTGGTTGATTGTCATAAACAAAGTTGTTTACGGGAAGAAATCTTAGAGTATCTGGATGACGAAATGGACTTTGCAACAATAGACTGGTGTGACCTTGTTGTAGAAAAGCTGAGAACTTGCAAAGATACCTGGAATCGGCTTGACCCACAAAGTTTCTTCGTCGGTCCTCTAACGATTCTGATGGTAAGTGCACTTTTAATTATTTTAGATAATTAACATGTGTTAGAATACTTGATTATTTCCGGGCTGAACAGATCGTTGTTTCTTGTAGTTGTTGTACGTTGATAGCATTGAGTGCACGGGGATGGAGGTAGACAGTGCGGTGTGTCCTTTAGCTTTTTGGAACTTGAAAAGATTGCGAGAGAGAGAAAGGCTTGAAATACTTGCTGGTGGGTTTGGACTAGGACGGTTTAAAGGATTAACACGTCCCAGAAACTATAACGTGGAACACTGGGCAAGTAAAGAGGTAAAGTTATATGCTCTAACATGTGTTTTTTTCAATTAGTATATAGTGTTAGTATCAAAATGTTGAAAAACTATTTTCAACAGGAGAGGTTGACGATAGTACGACAGTTAATAAACGTGACAAAGAAGAACAAAGTCAAAATTGAGGGGATGTTAGAATCGCTATTGGTGGAGAGCCATGAAGACGAAGAAGTACAAACGTTGAAGGCAACGTTTGAAAGTATGTTTGAGAAGAAAGTTAGTGAAAGTGAGGATCACGATGACGCGGTAGATTTAGCGTCACACAAGATCAATTCGGTCTTGGGAGATTTGAGAAATGATGAAAGCTTTCACATCAACGAAGGAGAGAACGCTGGTTAGTAACTGTTATTCTTTGTGTTATTTAGTTTAATAATTTGGAATCCATTTATCGTTGTGCAAACGATTTCGTAGGGGATGGCATGGACGACGATTTTTCGGATGGGTCACCAATAGCGAGCTTGTACAGGAAGTCGCTTATCCGGCGAAACAAAAAAATCAGTAAAAGTAGATTGAAAGCAGTAGGATCTTCAGCAATAGACTTTGATGCCCAAGAAGGTGTGCTGACAATGTTTATGAAATGAACACTGAACCACGTGTTAATGTGATACCTGTTGTGTTGGTTATCATTCTAAAAGTGATCACTGTAACACATTTGACGGGTGTGGCAACCTGTATTGATTGACTAATTTTTTTGGGGTTGCAGCTGATGTTGCGGGCCAATCAATCGTAGATGATGGTGGAGAAGACTATGTTGAAAAGATGGAAGATGGTGGAAAGTCGGGTCAGGTGAGGAGATCTGCAAGAATCGGGAAGTTAAAGCATGTTAGTGAGACAGAAGAAGGGGCTGTGACCCCAAAAAGAAGAAAGACAAATATGAAATTTGGTGGACAATACACGGATGGTGGCAAAGAAAAAGGTAAATTGTTACATGTATTACCATTTTAAGAGTACGTTTATAGCGCGAATAGAGTTTATGTACCTGTACTATATGTTATGGAATGAAATGTTTTGTCTAACACATGTTAATGTGACTTTGATCGTATAGTTTAACATTCTATTGTGGTTGCAGCAGATGGTGCGGGGGAATCAAGCGTAGTTGCTGATGGAACTGAGTGTACCGGAGCGCTGGAAGAAGGTGGTATGTCGTTGCGGGTAAGGAGATCTCCCCGTCTGAATAAGTTAAAGGATGCTCCTGAAATGAAAGCAAGCTTTGTGACCCCGAATTGCCCGAAGACAAAGATAAAGATTGATCGGGAAAAAACGGATGATGGACTCGAATCAGGTAAACTGTAACATATGTTACCAGTTTCATCATACATTTAGATTTAGAAGTACACGTTGATGGTGACGCGTAGTTTGTTGCTCGTTAAAATTTATTACCCTCTAATATGCGTACGTGTCTGAAACCCATTTAATATTTCTGTGATGTTATAGGCTTCAACAAGTCTGAGAAGCAACTGGAAGAGAGAGAACTGGGGTTTAGTGAATTTGTGGAAGAAACAAATGAAGTCGTCGAAGGTGATAAGAGTGTTCATGAAGCTGGTAATTCAAGTGGAGGTGACTGTAGTATTGGTGGGGCCGAAGAAAATAAAGGAGCCGGAAGCGTGGATAAAAGTGATGCTGAAGAAGTGTATAAGCCGCTGGGTTTAATGCGTGCAATACTGCGTATTAAAGCAGCAGAAGTGCATGGTGCTGTTAATGATAAGGACGAACATGTGGTTCTGGATGGCAAAGGCAAGGGGGCTGTTGATGAGTGTGACCGTGATATTAAGGGTAATTATTTATGCAGCTTCTGGTACTAAGTTGTGCATGAGATGTGATAAGAATGTTTTATGCAGCTGAAGAAGGTAAGATTGAGCATGATGGGATGCATTCAACTGATGTAAATATGCAAGGGTGCAGTAGCGCGGTGGTAGACTCTGTCACAGGCGCAACTTTCGATAAGGACCAGGATGTCGAGGGTAAAGGGAAAGCGGCTGAGGAGGTGTGTCAGCTGGAAAAGAACGGTAAAGATTTTCATGCTCTAACATGTGTTAACTGCTCCCCTACCTGTATCATTTAGTGAGTTAACATGTGTTAATCATATACACAGTCTTCGGAAACCGTTTTATTTTATTAGCCATGTTTAGGCATGTCTAATTTATTCGAAAAATGTTTATGCAACTACAGATAGTAAGATTGAGAATGAAGTTAGGGCTGCAGCTGATGGAAGAAAAGAAGAGAGTGGTGGCGTCGTGTTTGCATCTGTGGAAGGTGCTGTTAATGATAAGGACGAACATGTGGTTCTGGATGGCAAAGGCACGGGGTCTGTTGATGAGTGTGACCGTGATTTTAAGGGTAATTATTTATGCAGCTTCTGGTAC
Source organism: Helianthus tuberosus (assembly GCA_030545235.1). Lineage (NCBI taxonomy): Eukaryota > Viridiplantae > Streptophyta > Magnoliopsida > Asterales > Asteraceae > Helianthus > Helianthus tuberosus. Next base: position 6,792,371 of record CM060426.1, read on the forward strand.
TAAGTTGTGCATGAGATGTGATAAGAATGTTTTATGCAGCTGAAGAAGGTAAGATTGAGCATGATGGGATGCATTCAACTGATGTAAATATGCAAGGGTGCAGTAGCGCGGTGGTAGACTCTATCACAGGCGCAGCTTTCGATAAGGACCAGGATGTCGAGGGTAAAAGGAAAGCGGCCCAGGAGGTGTGTCAGCCGGAAAAGAACGGTAAAGATTTTCATGGTCTAACATGTGTTAACTGCTCCCCTGCCTGTATCATTTAGTTAGTTAACATGTGTTAATCATATACACAGTGTGCGAAGGCGATACGATTTTTGATGAACGGAATTTAGATGGCCCCAATTGGAGTCTTGGAATGACACAATTTGGGGGTGAATTGGACGTGTCACAGGAAATCAGTACGATAGAGCATTAAAGAAACTCAGTATTGATGGGTTAGTAGGAGTCATCTGTAATATACTTATTTGCATTAAACGTGCAGGGTGCACAAGTGGGAAGGTGGATGATATTTCTCGGACAGAAACAGTGCTGGAGCCTTCCGGTGAGCTGAAATACATTCATTTACTGTGAAAAGTGTTGTATTCTTCAATGCGTAACGTAAGTTATTTATTTTATATGTTTTAGGCGATATGGAGGCTACCACAGACTTGAGTATGGTTATAATGGTAGAACCAGTTAGCTCCTATGACCCGACCCTTGCAATCCACAAAGGGCTAACTGGTCTGGAATTTTGTGGGGGTGATATGAATGATGTGGAGGACAATATTCCGCTTGCAAACCGTGTGCGTATGTTGGATGAGTTGCGGGCCCAAAAACGGAAGCTCCCTTTCAGAGAAAAAGTGGCAGCGGAAGCAAACAGATCACCTTACTATATAAGGTCTGTTGACATGGGGCAGGCAATAACTAAGAAGGAGGCAAATCTGTGGGAGTACATATACGTTGATGAAAGCCCATTGCACTCTTTAAATGGGCATTCTCGTAGGAAGCGGTCAATGGAGGCAAACGTGTAAGTAGAACTGCAACGTGGTTTATTGTTTTATAATAATAGGGTAAACCATGAACCAAGTTCCACACTAGATAATTCGTTATATTTTGATTTTTTCCGCAGGAGGGAACAGAGTTCGTCGTCGGTTGTTGATGTAGATAGTCCGATACACATGGCTGTGTAAGTAGGGGGGTCACCGTACCAAAAATTTAGTAAAATAATAAATAACATGTGTTAAAGTATGCAATTTAATTTATAATTTGTACATCTGAAACCAGGGAGTTGCTGTTTAGAAGCCCTACCCATGTAGAAGCGTCTCGGGCTATGTTCAAGAGTTTAAACGTTGGCAATGAGATCTCAGATGGTATTATCGACTGTTGGGCGGAGGTGCTAAACTTCCAAGAGAAACGGAAATCACGGGGGGCTTACAGTAGGCAATTCTTTGGTACCAAAGTTGTGGTGAGTGTCATGTATATAGAGATTACAGTGTGGCGACTTTTTGAGCTTATTAATTTATCTGTTGTGGTTAAAGTTTCCGTGGATGCTAACAACTGAGGAAGGTGGAGTCGAGGCGCGGATGCACAAGTTTCGGCTTGGAATAAAAGGTGCGATTAACAGCGGTGAAAATGTTCCTGACTTTCGAAATCACGACATTGTTTTCTTCCCGATATTGGAGCACAAACACTTTTACTTGCTAGTGTTTGAGTTACGCGACCCGGGAATTTATGTCGTTGATAATGACAAAGCCCGCCAAGGTCAGTTGATAGAAGATAGTGTCTACTACCTCCACAAGGACACAGCGTATAAGATCGTAAGTTTCTTATAAACTGACAATTGTTGAACAAATAAGTGTGATAATATTGAGCAACTGCTTTTTTATTGAGCATGGCTTGTATATGTGTATGCAGAAAGATATGTTTGTGCAATATCTTCGGGAGGTTGGGAATCCGCGAGCCGATGACATAGAGTACTGCAACATCCAGCATATGCCGGTTCCTTGGGCGACCACCGCAAACACAACTGATTGTGGGGTCTTCTTGATGCGGCACATGGAGTGCTACATGGGGAAAAACAAAAGTTTTAACTGTGGGTTCAGCATGAGTGGGGCGAGGAAGATGGCGGAGGTGCGAAAGTTGAGAAAGAGGTATGCTGCGCACATCTTATGTTCGGAGGTGAATGTGCTGCTGCCAAAAATCAAGCAGCATTGCTGAATAGAGTAACACGTGTTAGGGGGGTGAAATGGTAGTTACTGTAGCACCAGTGTGCATTAATTGCGCCAGCTTTGTTTTTGGAAACATGTAATGTACTTTGATGGATTTGGGGATGGTGCTTTAAACTTACTGCGGGGTAGGTGTTTTGTTGGGTATGGCATCGTCACGATGTCTTTTTGGGGATAGACTATCTATATAAAATCTGATGTTTAGTAACTTGGTAATTCTATACTCTAAAGAATATTGATGTGTTGTTGGATGTGTTAGAATATTATTAATCTAGTTGATTGACGTAGTTGATAATGTTTTAAATGAGGTTGTTTGAAATTATATAAAGGTACGTGTAACATTATAGGAAATGAGAAAATGATGCTTCCAAGGGAACCACTCTTTCTAAAAATGTAGTAGGAATATTGGAAATTGGGGAAAGTAGGTGGCAGAAGTCTACAAACATAGGGGTTGGTGTCTATACCACAACTTTATTGGGAAAGGAACCATTGCTTTTTGGCCCCTTATGGTCACATCAAAGTCAAGTCACAAAGACCTATATTAAATGTACCCAGTTCAAACCTCTATAAGTATTGTGGTGAAGAACCAAAGTCATATTCTGTAATACTTCACCACTTCAGTTAACCATAAACTGTTAGCGGTTCCAAAGTGGTGTAATCTCATGGACCCGTGTAAAGGTAAGGTTACGGCTACCCAACCAGGCATGGAGAAGCGGATGCAAAAGGGGAAGGAAGCATGTGAGGGCCAGTACGGGGTGTGCTACGAAAGAAAAGTGTCTCACAAAAATCAAGAAGACGGGAAAACTGGAGTAGCATCTGGTGACGATGTTGCAGAAAGCGGAACCAAAAATGTAACTGATGTAGCTGGTGTGTCGCAAGAAACGTCACGCCGTAGGGAACACGTTGTTCCAGAAGCTGGTAAGTTGAAGGGGCTACCAGATGAGTTGGTTAGGTTGCTGACGGATCCAGACCATGAATTATGTGGTTGCCCGTTGTGTCCATACTCACCCGAAACAATCCAGTCCTGGTGTTACCATGACCCATGGGAGAGTGAGCGCAGCCCCTCTCCTCTGTACTTTCATGATGAGGAATTTCCCACACCATGATGAAAAGCTTGTTAGAGATGGAGGATAACAATGGGTAGTTAGTATGTTGAAAATGGTTGAAGATGTGTTAACCTGATGACCCTATGTTGTAACAAAACGACATACCAATGTCGTTTTGTTGGTATTTTATTATGTTTTTTTTTTTTTTTTTTTGGCAATCAATGTGTTTTAGACGCGGGGGGGGGGGGGGGGTGTAACCTATTAGTAGAATGTGTGTTTAAGTTGGCTAGACGTGAAGTTTAATTCTATAACCTGACGTGGTTTAATATATAAGTTTTTTTTTGTGTGGTTAAGACAGATTGTTTTGATCCTTTCAAGGTAAAAGAACCAAGCATTATGGGGGCTAACATGTGTTAAGCATCTGTTTTTATGCCATTGTAAAAAAATAAAACACATAGCCACCAGTATCAAATGTAACACATTGGAAATGATGATCCACACCCGTGAATGGCACAAAAACCATCTTGTACCTATGAATAAAAAATTGATTTGATGTCTACAATATGTAAAACTTTTTTGGGTTAGGGTTGTATACTTGGGGATCAGGCCTAACACATGTTAATGGGGGGGGTGGGTTTGACTAACCTGTTAGTGCTGTAAGTTGCGTCAAACGCGAGGACATCGCCAAAAGCTTTGTAGTTTAGCTTTGAAATCTCATCAGCCCAGAACCTGTTTTTGTGTGGTTAACACAAATTGTTTTGATCCTTTCAAGTTAAAAGAACCAAGCATTATGGGGGCTAACATGTGTTAAGCATCTGTTTTTATGCCATTGTAAAAAAATAAAACACAAAAACACAATTATCAAATGCAGATAATATTTAGATATGCCCATTAATAGCAAATAGAGGTCCCCAAAGAAGTAGGGCTACAAACACAAAAGTGGCCAAGGCCGTAGAGTTTCTTACAATCCTAATTATGGTTAATGGGATCAAAATAGTTCCACCTTCTTACACACGTAACAGAGAAGAGCAGGATGATGTCAAAAGACTGTTACATGTGTGTAAGAAGGACAAAATGAAGAGAGTCTCCCATGACATAGTACTAGAAAACGACAATAAAGATTTTAATCAGAGGGTGAGTCGCCAGAGGCGGTCTGCCTTTGTTGTTCAGCAGCTGCCTTTGCTGCTTTCATTGCAGCCACCTTAAGGCAGTTGCGTGAGTCGTGGTCGTCGACATACAGACCACAACGCTTGCATAAACGAAGCTGCTTTGGACGTTTTGGTGGTTTTGCCTTTGCCTTCTCACCGGGCCCAGAAATGCGAGTATGAGTACCACATCCTTTATTGCGTGCAACTTCTGGATTAGCAACTTCGACTGGAATGTTGATTGGCTGTCCAACTATTTCTTCCATTTGACACTCGTTTGATTCATTTTGAATTGTAGACAATGGTTGCTTGGAAAGCACATTGATCTTGAAATCCCTAAGTTGGTCAACCAATTTTGCCAACGAATCCTCATCGGTTCTGGCCACATCAACGCATTCAGTAACGAGGTCGAGGATTTCATTCCGCATAACGGACGGTGCGTGTGGGTTGACTCCGTATCGGCTGGAAATTGAAAAAACCTTGTTGGGGAGGGCATCTCGATGCCACCTATCGTTTATGTATTGTGGTGGAATCCTTTCAACATTTTTCAATCGATAGACGCAAAAGACATGGCGACACAGATATCCGATACGTGTGAAATTCCTGCATGAGCAACTGGCGGAATGGTCTACAGTGTTATACGTAACCTGTTTTGAACATAGACAGCAAAAAAGAAAGCCCTTTAGATCTAACATGTGTTAGAGGATGGGTAATAATGAAATTGCCTAACATGTGTTACCTGATAGACGTTTGTGATGTTGTTCCTTTTATCCAAATGAGTGACGTCTATCAGAAGACTGGAATTGCTGGACTCGGTTTGGTTTGTGATGTAGCATAAAAACTTCCCTTTAATTATCTCTTTTTGAACTTGCGCGAAAACAACGTTTGTGTAAATGGTGAACGCGTGCTGTTCTATCGCTAAATCAGTATTGCCAGTGAACATCGTGGATGAGGTTTTGTACTCCGATACACGTTGACGATATCGTTGGCTGTCTACCCTATTTTCAAAGCACATCATAAATTGTACAAGGGTGTTTGCGCTTGTTGAGTTGACCTTGAAGGCAGCGTTAGAGCTTTCGCAGCGGGAAGTGGTCTTCATTAAGCAACACATGGGCAGTTCCCTGAAGTAGGCTGGTACCCAGAGATGTTTGATGTTGTACATGTCGTTCAACCAGCTGTGGTCTTGAAGCCCAAATGTTTGTAGGAGGTCATTCCAGCGGGACTCAAACGTTTCAGGTTTGATATAAATATTCCAAACCAACCGGTGAATGCAGGACCGAAGATCAGTGTTATCGAGAACGTCGGCAGAAATCTGAAAAAAGTTAATAGTTACTAACACGAGTTAGATTAAAAACAGTTTGAGAAGACATATAAAAATTGTGTTATGTTGGATAACACATGTTAAGGGCTAACAAATTAAGCTAACCTTGGAGGGTAGTTTTTTCATTATATGCCACATGCATAGACGGTGTCGTGATTCGGTAAAGACCATAGGAACAGCTTGTAGCATGGATGGGTCTTGATCACTCAGCACGAGAGTTGGTTGAGTACCGTGTGCCTTCAAGAAAGCCTTAAGCAACCACACATAAGATTCAATGGACTCGGTTGATATCAAACCCGCTCCAAATGTAACACATTGGAAATGATGATCCACACCCGTGAATGGCACAAAAACCATCTTGTACCTATGAATAAAAAATTGATTTGATGTTAACAATATGTAAAACTTTTTTGGGTTAGGGTTGTAAAGCTTTTGGATCAGGCCTAACACATGTTAATGGGGGGGGGGGGGGGTTTGACTAACCTGTTAGTGCTGTAAGTTGCGTCAAACGCGAGGACATCACCAAAAGCTTTGTAGTTTAGCTTTGAAATCTCATCAGCCCAGAATACAGAAGACAACTTTCCATTTGATACAGTGTAATCAAAATAGAAGTTGGGTAGGTTGTCAAAACGCTCACGCAGGCGTTCAAGGAAAACTTGGGCGTCGCGTTCACCAATAAAAATTCGCAACTGGTGGCTCCAGTTTTTAAAATCCATCGGAGTCCCATTGACATTGTGATGCCCTCCTTTTAAAGCTACAAGACATCTATAAGCTCTCATTGGTCCGATACGGTTTAGACTCATATTGTGAATGAATTGTTTCGTGGAGAATGACAGCTTCCGTGATATCTTGCTAAGATCACGGTTGTAACTCTCAACAAGTTCATGATTATGAATATCATTGAAACTCAGAACTGTGTATGAATCATTCGAGATTGAGACTAGTATGCTTGCCTTACAGTCACACCATGTGAAGTTGGTCCTCCGGTGCTTAACAGAAGATTCATCTAGGGTGTCAAATTTCCTCTTGGGTTGTGGTTTTCCATATTTTGAGCATCGAAGATACTTGTGTGTGGGAATTCCATTCCAGACTTTAGTTTGCCCTTTTTTTACAGAAAAACCTGCTTCAAACGCATAAAGTTCATACATCGAAAGAACATCCGCAAAAGTTGGATAAGATTTCCCACACACTGGTATGAACTTATCAGCGACATTAGGAATCCAGTAACGGGTTCCCTGAGGGGTATCAAAAACAAAGTATGGATTCGATGGCCCTGCATCATAAAACGAAAAAGGTTAGGAATCTGCTATACATGGCATGACAAAAGGTTAGAAATCTGTGATATGAGAATAAAGTGGGCTCCCATGTAATATATACAACCGTCTAACTGGCCGCGTGATGATTCAGCAAACATAGAAGGACCATACGGTGATCCAGAAACAGCAACAGTCATGTCCTGCATATGGGAATCTTGGGATGCTACATGTGAACATTATGGAATATGTTTGAACAATGCCATATCTGGGGAAGAAAAAAACAAAACCAAAGTATAGAAAAAACAAACCTTCTTCATTATCCATAACCTGGTCATCATTAAACGCGCTGTTCATGAAATTGTTGGATATCACAACATCCGGGGATCTAACAGGGGCTTCAGATGACCGAGAACAATCAACATGCATATAAGTGTATACAGAAGCTTCGAATGGAACAAGTGAACATGGACATGCAGTATAGTTTGGATTATTAGATTAAAAATTTGTAAAAGACAAAAAAAAAAAACAGGACTTCGTGAACAGTTAAATTAAATATATGGACAAACCTGGAGCATTAAATTCCTCATCATTTTGGAAGTCGCTGCAAAAGAACCGGTTGGGGAAACTATGGACCGGCGACATTGATTGTGAGGTTGGTGGATTTGTCTCCATGGATATTAATGGAGGAATGAAGAGGGGAGTAGAAGATGAATATGTAGTTCTGTTGAAATAATATATAAAATGAGAAATTGTAAAATAAATATGAGGGTGGGTGCATTGTACAAAATGAGTTGATGTGCATTAAATGCTGATGTCAATTCAACCAGCTCATAATCTCTTGCCTAACACAAATTACATAAATAACCTTCCATCAAAAAGTAACTAGAAGTGTGGGAGGGCTACGTGGCTAATTGATGGCCACTATTATAGTTTGCTAAGTTTTCTAAGAATATGGGGTTTCTTACTAAGCATTATCCTATATATATATATATATAGGGCAAGGCTAGGTAGAAAACCCTATATATATGAAAAACCTTAGAAAACCCAACCTCCCGACATTTTTTTTTTTTGAAAAAATTAACACATGTAATATACATGTTTTTAAGAGTTTTGGGCCAAAAAAATCAAAAAAGCGCCGAGGGGATCTTTTAAAAAAAAAAAAAAAAATTTCAGCAAATTCTGTCATTTTTGGCTAACACATGTTAGTCGACCGGACATGGCTGAAATTTGTTTATTTTTTAAAAAAAAATCCCTTCGGCGCTTTTTTGTTTTTTTTGGACCAAAACACTCTAAAACATGTATATTACATGTGTAATTTTTTTCAAAAAAAAAAAAATGTCGGGAAGTGGGGTAAAAATGGGTTCCCATTTGGGTTTCCAGAGTTTTCTAAGAATTTGAGGGTTTTTTGTCTATCTTTATCCTATATATATATATATATATATATATATATATATATATATATATATATATATATAAAACTGCAAAAAAAAAAGGCTTCACCAATTCCGGCGTGTAGGTCATTCGGCTGCCAACATCAGTCAGGTTGCTTGATCTATCTCCTCCTTTGTTGTTACTCTATATTCGATGTGTTTGTTGTTCAACTTTAATTTGTTTTTTGGGTCGTATTTGTGGTTATGATTTTGTTGAAATCAAAATGGGCATGATATTACTGAAGAAGGGCTTAAATCCCTAACATTGCTTTATTGTTATGGTTGCTTCAAGCTCAAGAAAAATTCACCAGTTGGTTTCACTTGCAAATTAAGGGCATGAAGAAATATAAGTATAGTATGATGATGATGGTTGTAGTATTAGGCAATGAATAGATTTTACAAAAAATCTTATAATCACATAAACAATTTGCCACATTAGCCGATTTAGCTTCTTATGTTGCCACATGTGGCATGTCTGCATTCTTTGTTTTACCAGCCTATATGATCTTCTTCTTCTTCTTCTCTGCTTAATCTCTCACAAACTGAAATACTGTTACTCAATGATCAATGACTAAGTGATTTTAACATTGCCATGCTATCTTTTGATGTTTGGGACTCACTAAGATTCATTTCTGAAAAAATATTTTCATTCCCTTTAGCCTCATCAGCAGCAGGTATTATATCCCAAATTACTTGGGGTAGGGCTATATGTGAGACCTAAAGAAATCATGTTTAGAGATAAATTGCATCAGTTTGAATGAAAGACCCTCCGTTATGCTCTTTTATCCTGTATTATGACCTACATAGTATTTGTCCGATTTTCATAAGATGGAATGATGTATGAATTCTTATGGTTACATAAGTCTAGACATATACTTTATACGATATATTTCTTAGACATTTACTCATTAAGTTTTTGATATCAGGGAGCTGAATTGATGAGTAAATATGGTATTAATGTTCCGAAAGGTGTTGCTGTTTCTTTTGTTGAGGAAGTCAGAAAGGCCATACAAACGACATTTCCCAATGAAAAGGAGGTAAATTTTGGCATAACATTTATCTATTTGGACTCCTGTGTAGAAAATAAAAAAACATGTGAGGCATGTCCTACCTAAATTTTGTGAACCGTTTATGGGTTCATTCATATAAACAACACTTTTTTTTTTTGGTTCAGTTGGTGGTTAAGAGCCAAATCCTTGCTGGTGGACGGGGCCTAGGGAAATTCACAAGTGGTCTTCAGGGTGGTGTTCACATTGTCATGATTGATCAGGCAGAAGAGATAGCTGGTATGATTTCATTTCTTGTCATCTTCACTAATTTGCCTATTCAAAGGCTATCATAACTATTGAAAAATGTTATTTTTCTTCACTGATGCTTTTGCCTTTTAATTTGTTGTTCATGCAGGGAAGATGCTTGGGCAGACTCTTGTCACCAAACAAACAGGCCCCCAAGGCAAAGTTTCTCAGCAAGATTTGACATATTATATACTTATTCATCATAATTTCTTTGTTGTCACTATTCAGCTATGTACACATAGGATATACTCGTATTAAAAATTGGATGGTTATAACTTACAAGTTACTAACTTTTTTCATTTTACCCTAATAACCCTTCTCTCTAAATCCTGCAAGCTTTCCCTATCCCGCATCTTAAAAATTAATATGTACACTATACTCGGGTGCAGGTTTACTTGTGTGAAAAGGTGTCACTTGTGAATGAGATGTACTTTGCAATCACTCTGGATCGTACAACTGCTGGTCCTGTAAGCTTCTTCTTCTTACTTATCCTATTATTAGTCTTTCATGTAAACTTGACAGTAGAACACACACTTTGGTGTTCACCGGCCCTCACTTGTTCAGCTTATCATTGCTCTTCGTGATCCAACACAAGAGGATCTTCGTGAGGTATAAGATGTCCATTGTGTGGGGGCATATTTGGTTTAAGGGTATGAGTTTGATACCCACAGATTGTGAATCATATATGTTGTCAACCCGTAACTATAGTTCCTGAATGCAAACATAACGCCACCTTTGAGGTGTCAAATTGTGCGGGTCGAGTGGGCTGTTCGGTTGGGTTGGGCCAGAATTTTTCTTCCAAAAATATTAACCTTTTTATAAACAATTAGCGTGTTAAGTTCGGTTAACAATCTAGGAGGTAATTAGCTTGTTATTCTACCGGTTTGAGATGAAACATAACCACCCGAATGAACCCATATATGTAGGTGAATGGGTCGATATGACAAACTTTAATCTTCGTTAATATTGCGACTCTTGAGTGAAATTGGATGCATGGTGAATGGCGCTGGGTTGGCAATGGCTACAATGGATATCATAAAGTTACATGGAGGAACACCTGCCAATTTTCTAGATGTAGGTGGGAACGCTTCTGAAGGACAGGTAAGTATTTGTTTCAAAGTACAATTTAAAAAAAAAATTAAAAATATATATAGCTCTGATGACACATAATAATAACTTGAAAAAAAAACATGGTGCAGGTTGTTGAGGCATTCAAGATCTTGACATCTGATGACAAGGTGAAAGCAATATTAGTAAACATACCTTTGAGGTGTCAAACTGGGCGGGTCGAGTGGGCTGTTCGGTTGGGTTTAAGTGGACTTTTCGCTGTCTACAGGTTGCATTAAAGGTGCCCGTTGTGGTTCGTCTTGAAGGCACAAATGTTGATCAAGGAAAGAGGATTCCTAAGGTATATATTTTCAATTTATAAAATGAAAGTTCCAATGATTAGTTATGTAATGTTAATGGGACACACTTCGTGGTGGGATAAACAGGAAAGCGGGATGACGTTGATTACAGCTGAGGATTTGGATGATGCAGGCGAGAAAGCGGTTAAAGCACTTAAATCAGGTTAAAAGATACCACTTGCCATGTTTTAATTCCTTTCTTGCCAGTTGAGATATTGTCGTTTGATCACAGAGTGGAATTTTTTGCAGGATTAGGTGGTTTCAACCACAAAAGAGTGCGTTTAGGTGCCCTGCAAGTTTTTGAGCAAAGATAGGTACTTCGCTGTTTGAAACAGCGAACTTCTCTCCTAAAATCTGCAAAAGCTGCTTCTCCCTGCTAAATCAGAATTTGTTTATGAAGGTCGCTGTTTCCTTTCAATACCTTCAGAAGTTCGCTGTTTGATATATACACATAACCGAAGTTCGCAGTTTGAAACAGAAAAGTTTAAGAAGTTCGCTGTTTGATGTTAATATGTTAAAGAAGCTCGCTGTTACATTTAATACCTTCTGAATGTTAGCTGTTTGATATAAGTAATATAAATAAGATCGCTGTTTGAAACAAATGCAGTTTGGGAATGTGAAGGAGATCGTGCACCGGGTCCTGATGGTTTTAACTTCAAATTCATTAAAAAATGTTGGTCGGTTCTCCGCTCTGATTTCCTCACTATTTAATAAATTCTATGAAGATGGTTCTCTTAGTAAGTGTTGCACGTCCTCGTTTATTGCATTAATTCCGAAAGTGAAGGATCCGTTCAATCCCACGGATTTTAGACCAATAAGTTTAATTGGTGTGGTTAATAAAGTGATCTCAAAGGTCCTAGTGAACCGGCTAAAAGGGGTGTTGGGGAAGTTGATTTCGGAACAGCAATCGGCGTTTTTGGCGGGGAGAAACATTATAGATGGTCCACTAGTTCTGAATGAAGTATTAAGTTGGTTCAAGAAGACTAAACGGAGGGGGTTGTTCTTTAAAGTTGACATCAACAAAGCATACGACTCGGTTAATTGGGTGTTCTTAAACTCGATTATGGCTCAAATGCATTTTCCAAGTAGATGGAGAGGGTGGGTTATGGAAACTCTTTACTCCGCTAGGGCCTCTGTCCTGGTTAATGGATCGCCGACTAGAGAATTTGATTGTTCTCGTGGGCTGCGTCAGGGAGATCCGTTGTCGCCGTTTCTATTTGTGATAGTAATGGAAGCTTTATCGGGTGTTATGAAGAAGGCCGATGATGTGGGGCTGTTTAGTGGTATAAAAATTATTAATGAAGGTATGTCACTAACTCACTTACTGTATGCTGATGCTGTCATATTTACTGGGGAGTGGTCAGCAGCAAATGTAAATAATCTCAAGAGGTTACTAAGATGTTTTTATTTGGCTTCGGGTTTGAGAGTTAATTTGGCGAAGTGCAGTATTTTTGGAATAGGAGTGGAGGACCATGAAGTACAAAGTATGGCAAATTTGTTGAGATGTAAACAAGGTACGTTCCCGTTTAAACATCTTGGCATGGTTGTAGGTGCAAACATGAATCTTGCAAAAAATTGGAAATCGGTGATTGATGTATTTAAAAATCGACTCTCATTATGGAAAGCAAGAACATTATCATATGGTGGAAGGATAACGCTTATAAAATCTGTGTTGAACTCCATTCCTACATATTACTTTTCATTGTTTAAAGCTCCGTTGAAAGTATTAGACTCTCTTGATAGAATTAGACAGGTGTTTTTTTGGGGTGGATCGGAAGAAAAGGCAAAAATGAATTGGGTGGCATGGGAAAAAACGATAGCTCCGGTCGAATATGGGGGGTTGGGGTTCGGATCACTAAGGGATGCAAATCTAGCTATGCTAGCAAAGTGGTGGTGGAGGTTCAAAACGGAAAAATACGGCTTGTGGAGGCGTATAATTTAGGCAATTCATCATAATACAAGGGGATGGAAAGACATTCCAGCAAAGATCTCTATACCTGGGCCTTGGAAAAATATCTTTAGTATACGTAATACATTATTAGATGCTGGAATTGATCTAAATTGTGCCTCGGTTGCGGTTCTTGCAAATGGAAAAAACATATCTTTTTGGTTGGATAGCTGGGCCGATCCGGTTCCGTTCTACTTGAAGTTTCCAGAGTTATTCAAAGCTGAAAACAGGAAGGATTGTTTGGTGTTTGATCGTATGAAGGCTGACGGGTCAGGTATGGCATTTCAATGGGATTGGGCTTGTTCGGTGTTGGGCAATGATGAAAGTTCACAACTACAACAGCTATTGGGCCTTATTACTGGGCTGAATATGTCGTCTGGGCCTGATACTAGGCAATGGAAGATCGATAGTTCAGGTTGTTTTAATGTCGCAAGTATAAAAAAGGTGTTGGGTTCGGCTAATCGCACAAGACCGGCTAGAGTTTTCGAGTGGAACAACTGGGTCCCGAAAAAGGTTAGTATCGTAGCATGGAGGGCTGAAATGGAACGTTTGCCGACGAAGGTGGCTTTATCGAATCGGAACATTCCGGTGAATAACCGGCTGTGTGTTATATGTGGAAACTATGAGGAGACTTGTGAGCACTTGTTTGTTTCTTGCCATTATGCTCAGTCAATATGGCAATATATAGCGAACTGGTGTAATATCCCACCGATTATCGCCTTCGACATTAAGGATCTTCTCACGTTACATGTGTTTAGCGCCGGCCCAAGAAAGAAAACTGATGCAATTTCTATAGCAACACAGTGATAATCAGAATTCCCAAACTGGAGCAGGGCCAATTTTTATTGAACAAAACAAAAACCAATCAAAATGTCGTACAAAACTGAGACTAGAATATGAACTAATCTAGATCCCAGAAAATAGGAAACAACCCAAAGAAATAGTATTGCAGGAAACAAAGTTTTAAACAAAGAGATAATGCTGAAAATAGTCGACATGGGTCGGACCAGGTTACGGGTCGGGCTCCTGTTGTGGGCTCAGGTCCGGGCTTGCATCAGCCCGGACCTGAGCCCACAACAGGAGCCCGACCCGTTACCTGGTCCGACCCATGTCGACTACCCAGCTGGACGCCAATTAAAAGAAGTTTATTTAATTTATTTTCAGCATTATCTCTTTGTTTTGAGCTGTTTTTTGACCTTCAGGGCCAACTGACAAACGTCATTATAGCTCCAATAAGGCTGGAGTTGGACTACATCTGCTATTTCAGGTTGTAGGGCACCCAAAAACCGAGCGACAAGTTGTTCTTCTTCCTCTTCAGCCCCACACCTCATTCTTAACCTGTCGAATTCACCAATCAAGTCTTCAACGGTAGAATTCCGTTGGGACAAGTTATGATATTCCAAGAAAGCTTCTTGGCGATAATTACTCGGTAGAAACTTTTCCCGTAATAGTTTCTTCATTTTTTCCCAAGTCTCAATTTTCGACTTTCCCTCTTGAACCCTTTTCTTTTTGACGTGATCCCACCACAAAGAAGCATATTTACGGAGTTTAATAGCAACAAGTTTTACCTTAACCTTGTCGGGGATGTCTTTGAGATCGAAAATGCGTTCCACCGTGCTGAGCCAATCAATAAATTCATCTGGTTGAGCTTTGCCATCAAATTCTGGAACTTCAACTTTTACTCCCATATGTCGAAGCGGATCAGATTCAAAACGGTTGTGGTGTCGACCCCGTCGACCAAAAACATTAACAAAAGGACGACCAATGCCTTCCCCCCCATCCCAGATGACGGAGTCAGTTTCAGTCTCCTCTTCCCGTTCTTCATGTTGCAACTCCAAGTCCCTGACTCGTTGTCGCAGCCTAGCAATTTCTTCGATATCACGTGGATCTCTTCGGTCATCCTCGTTGCCTCGGCCGGCGTCTCTACGGGGTTGGCGTCGAAAAACTCCTCCACGTTCTGCCATGGAATCACAGCTGAGCTCTGATACCAACTGATGCAATTTCTATAGCAACACAGTGATAATCAGAATTCCCAAACTGGAGCAGGGCCAATTTTTATTGAACAAAACAAAAACCAATCAAAATGTCGTACAAAACTGAGACTAGAATATGAACTAATCTAGATCCCAGAAAATAGGAAACAACCCAAAGAAATAGTACTGTAGGAAACAAAGTTTTAAACAAAGAGATAATGCTGAAAATAAATTAAATAAACTTCTTTTAATTGGCGTCCAGCTGGGTAGTCGACATGGGTCGGACCAGGTTACGGGTCGGGCTCCTGTTGTGGGCTCAGGTCCGGGCTTGCATCATTGGGAACCAATAGTGACCACCCAAATCCAATTTGAGAGTCGGTTCAATGCTCCATTCGATCCAGGGGGTGCAGGTCCAAAGTCAGTCAAAACGACATGTGAAGTTGAAATGTTTAGATTGGTCGTGAAAATAATAAATAGGAAGCGAGTTGATGTTCCTTTTGATCCTGGTGGCTTTGGTCCGAAGGCAAAACTCGAGGACGAGTTTTTTCCGAAGACGGGGAGAATGATGCAAGCCCGGACCTGAGCCCACAACAGGAGCCCGACCCGTAACCTGGTCCGACCCATGTCGACTACCCAGCTGGACGCCAATTAAAAGAAGTTTATTTAATTTATTTTCAGCATTATCTCTTTGTTTAAAACTTTGTTTCCTGCAGTACTATTTCTTTGGGTTGTTTCCTATTTTCTGGGATCTAGATTAGTTCATATTCTAGTCTCAGTTTTGTACGACATTTTGATTGGTTTTTGTTTTGTTCAATAAAAATTGGCCCTGCTCCAGTTTGGGAATTCTGATTATCACTGTGTTGCTATAGAAATTGCATCAAAAACAAAAGCACTGTATGCGGTCATCCTGGTAACATTTTGGAGTATTTGGAAGTCAAGAAACGAGCTGGTGTTTACACAAAAAGCGCCGAATATGACAAAGACTCTAGATGAAGTTAAAGCAATGGCGTTTTTATGGGTGAAAAATCGGTCAAAAATGGCGTCATTAACATGGGAAGATTGGTGTAGATTTAAGGTTGGTGGATAAAGATTTCATGTAATCTGGTGTGTTTGTTTGTTTTGGTGGTGTACACTTTCTATGTTTGATGGTAGCTTCTTGCTACAATTAATAAAATATTTTTGTCGGCCGTTAAAAAAATAATAATATATAATTCGCTGATTGATACCTATATCTAATATAATTCGCTGATTCATACTATCTAAAAAGAGTGCACAAACAGCCAATTATCACATGTCTTCTGCCAAAAGACTGCAACATTTACATGCATTGGATGATTACTGCACCTTCACGTGATACCTTCAGTCGTTTACATGCATTAGATACATGTATTTTAATATTATGTCAAGTTTGTGCAGAAATGCACATGCCAAGAAAGTTATAACTAAAAGAGGGTATTGAGGAAACCTTGTGGGAATCACGACTGATATATCTCCGGCTGCGGCGGGTAACCACAGATGAGAAGAGGTGACAACCATGGGTTTAGTCTTCACATGGTTTTTTTTTGGAAGGAGAATTTCTTTGTACAGGACCGATCAGGTCTCCGGGGTCATGTCAAAGACATTCCCCCGTCAGCCCCGCTCTTCCGGACTCGATGTTCGATCGGGCCCCGGCCGTCGTGGAAGCTGACTTCTGCCCGGAAACCATACTGCCCCCACACGAGAGACTCACTGGGGTAACAGTTGGGTAAAACCGGGTTGCCCTCAGGACCGCACCATGCCTCGGTAGGATACGATCCATCATTGGGACGACCATGGTTAGGAAAGTGTCTTTTTATTAAAAGATACCACTTGCCACGTTTTAATTACATTACATCACAGAGTGTACACTCAGTAAAAGTGTTTTTTAATTTTATTTTCGAGGGGTTGGCTAGATGAACCCTATTTTTATTTGTCATACCCCTCTAAAATAACCAGTTTAAAACTTTGTCAAATTTCACCCCTCCGACACTAAATTTATTTTATTTTAAATAACAACTCCTTTATTTCTGCATTCACATTTAACTAAATTCAAATACATGCATTCCATATGTTGGCGTATCCGGTCATAAAATGTCAAGTAGATGAGATTTGCATGTCTTAAAAATACATTTTAATACACGAGTTAGATTCGAGTGTCTAATCTTTCTACCTGCTTAACTTATAGCTTATATGATTTATCATAAATACACTAGTAAGATGAGCATACGTTAACATGGTGTAACACATTCATAGCTACTATCTATTAAATCTTTATAAACACTTGATTTAAGTTAATTTGACCCACATTCAAGGCTAAATCTAGGAGTGCAAACGAGCCGAGCTCAAACTCGTCCAAATACATGCATTCCATGCGTATCGGGTCATAAAATGTCGAGTAGATGAGATTTGCATATCTTAAAAATACATTTTAATCCACATAAGTTTGATTCGAGTGTCTAATCTTTCTACCTGCTTAACTCATAGCTCATATGATTTACGTTAACATGGTGTAACACACTCATAGGCTCATAGCTACTTTCACTAAATATTTATAAACACTTGATTTAAGTTAATCTAGCCCACAGTCAAGGCTAAATCTAGGAGTGCAAACGAGCTGAGCTCAAGCTCGTTTAATTTATGAAAGCTCGAGCTTGACTCGGTTCGAACTGTGTTTTTAAAGTTTGAACTTGGCTTGTGATTATCTTTTTTTCAAACTTAAGCTCAGCCTAGGCCTAGTCTCTTTATTATTTATTAACTAATTGATACAAATTATTATTATTATTATTATAAACTTATATAATAATTATTCCTTCCAAAACCGGTTGGTTAGTCAAAACAAAACACAACCAGACATGAAAAAAGAATGTTTTTTTTTGTTTTCCTGGGGAAAAGAAACACATAAAGATAATGTACGAAGATGTTTATGCAATCACTCATCACTAGTTTGAACCAAGAAACATTTGATTCAAAAAGATACACATTAAAATAACTACCTCTTCGCCCTTGTCGTCGCCCTCGCCGTCCTCCTCGTCCTTGCAGTCGTAGTCGCCCTCGCCGTCCTCCTCGTCCTTGCAGTCGTAGTCGTCCTCGCCGTCGTAGTCTCTTGAGACGGCGGGGTGACAGTAACCGCAATACTCCTTCGCGTCCTCATCTTGTCGTCATCATAGACGTCTTCGGTCCCTTGGTATTGAGAGACTTCCAATCGTCTAATGGTTCCTTGGCGGAACCAGATTCTGGGGAGTTAGAACAAAGACTCTCCGGGATCCGGTGATTGGCAGATCTCCCAACACAAAGGGACCGGAGACGGCGATGACGACGACAAAGATGAGGACGCGAAGGAGTACTACGGTTATCCCGACACTCCCGCCGTCTCAAAGAGATGAGGACGACCACGACAGCGAGGACAAGGAGGAAGACGATCATCCATGATGCTTATACTTTTAATGGAATTTAACGGACAGCACCTTCAAAAAATGGAATTTAATGGTGCTTATACTTTTAATGCGGCTCAAGCACCGCATTTTCAATTCAATTTCACCGCACCTCTAAAGCTTTTGTGTACCAGTGGGAGAAAGATGGGTATGTGTGTGTAAACGGAAGAGTTATATTATAAATAAGACCTGTGGAAATGTGGAATCTTTCTTTTGGTCCCCACTATTTAATCTTATTATTTATATACTATTTATATATTCTATTAATTTGCAACAAGTGAGTGAATTAGTAAGTGTAAGTTATGCATTAAGGGTTTGTCTTGCAAAGTGTTATTGTGCATTTATATTGTTTGGTTGTAAATTGTGTTTAAGTGTTTGTATCTTAATCAAATAATGGTTTCATTACCTTAGCAAATTCAATTTGATTTTTATGCATGTATGGTTGTAAATTGTGCTTAAGTGGTTGTATCCTAATCAAATAGTAGTTTCATTATCTTACCATATTCAATCGGTTTGATCCAGTCAAAGTTGTATTGTTTTATTTGTAAATTATTATTATTTTTAATAATCTAATTAATTTAGCCAAAATCTTGTATAAATATACTTTGCAACATATTGATGCAATGGTTGTTGTAATCTATGCATTATGGTTTGTATAGTGGTAATGATATATATTATATATAGATTACGATGAACCTGTCAAACGGGAAAAAATAGACGCGGGTTCATCGTAACGCACAAGTCCTGGATCAACTTAGTTATTTTATTCTATGTTTTACATTTCGGTTTAATTTTTTCGCATTAACACGCCGCAACTTCAGTGTCGGTGGTCGCTGGCATTAGTGTGGAATTAGTGCTCGCCCCTGCCGCAACGCGGGGTGCTTAATACTAGTTATTATTGAATTGAATATCTGCATATAGTCTCTGTGTATCTATTTATTTTAATGCAGGTATTTTAATAAACAAGAACATCTGTTACATACATACATATATATATATATATATGTATATATATAGAGAGGAAGGTTAACGTACATTACGGTTTAACGTACGACAGGTAATTACGCACGTTCATTTTAAAATCACGTACGTTATAACTCAAAAATCCAAAATCACGCATGTTGAAACACAATAATCACGCATATTGAAAACATTAATCACACATGTTATATAACAAATCACGCACGTTGTTGTACGTGAAGTATGTTAAGCCGTAATGTACGATATACTTTTTCTCTATATATATATATATAGGGTTAGGTTAACGTACAAATGCCCTTATCGTACATTACGTACGCTACAATCTCAGCCGTCCAATCATCTTCCCGCATTGAATTCGCATGTTTTTTGTAACAATTTCGCATGTTGGTTTTTTAACATGCGATTTCATCAAAATTACCACATGCGAAATTGTTACAAAAAAACAACATGCTATTTCATCAGAATTATCACATGTGAAATTGGTACAAAAAACAACATGCGAATTCATAAAAAATTATTACATGCGAAATTGTTATAAAAAAAAACATGCTATTTCATCAAAATTATCACATGCGAAATTGATACAAAAAAAACATGCGAATTCATAAAAAATTATCACATGCGAAATTGTTATAAAAAAAAACATCATGCGATTTTAAAATGCGGGAAGATGATCTGACGGCTGAGATTGAAGCGTACGTAATGTACGATAAGCAATATTATACAGTACTCTTTACCTATATATATATATATGGTAAGGTTCATGTGAGAGAACCACCCTTATTGCGAGAACCGCGAGAACCAATGTGAACACAACCTAAAATAGCTAAAAAACCCTAAAAAAAACCTAACCCCCACCCCCCTCCCCCACCCCCCAAAAACCTAAACCCCCCCCCCCCCAAGCTAAAATGCTAAAAACTAAACCCCAAAAAACCTAAAAAAATCTAAAAAAAATCTAAATTTTTTTTAATATTTTTTATGTTAAAATCGCTACTTTTAGTATCCAAAAAAAAAAATTTTTAATTTTTTTTTTTGGCTTCGAAAAGTAGCGATTTTTTTATAAAAAATATTAAAAAAAAAATTGTGTGATTTTTAGCTATTTTTAGGCATTTTTGGTTGTGTTCACATTGGTTCTCGCGGTTCTCGCAATAAGAGGTGGTTCCTAACGGATCTTTGTCCTATATATATATATATTATTTTGTTCAACATGAATTAGAGAAAAAAAGAGACCCACATGGGTACAGAAATAACGAATTGTGATTGTGAATTTACATTTGACGGTAGAAGAAAATACAACTTAGAAATTTTGAAAAAAAATTGCGGCTAAGATTGTAATCAAAACACATATCAAGTGATGAAAACTTGATATGATGTAATTATTTAGTGAAAAGCACATCCTAGTGCTTAAGTGTTCTACTCCATAATCAAGGTTATGAGTTTAAAATCTTGTAGGGTGTGAGAATTGATGTGTTTATCCTATAAAATCTAGAAGTTCTTGTTAAAAAAATTGTAATTAGTGAATCTTGCGATGACATTAAATAATCAAATAGTTAATAATAACTAAAGAGTTAAGCTCGAGCGTTAGACATTAAGTCCGGCTTGATCTCTTTTAAATTAAACAAATCAACTTTAAGCTTAGACAAGTTCAGAATCAACTAAGTCATTTACACCCGTAGCCTCAAGGATGACTTCAAGTAACATCTCAGTTTAAGTCAGACTTAAGATCCGGATTCCTGAAGAATAAAGCAAAAAATAACTGAGTGGAACGCAAAAATATTTATTACTTGATGATGTCTCGTTGCTTATCCATATTACTGACAACGTAATCAAACTTTTTGATAGAACCATTTGTTTGAAAAATCAAAGTATGGGGCAGAAAATAGATCTGTCCATATTGCACCATGACCTCAATCTTTTTGTGAAGTTACAAATTACTTTGCCTTTCTTTACTATAATTAATGGTGGTTAAAAGAACTGAAAATAAACTGGGTTGACTCGGTCAATTCAAAACCAAGAAATTTGAAGTTACAAATTACTTTGCCTTCCTTTACTTATTACGTAACAACTCAAGCCTAACTCGGTTTCCGTCTATGCCTCAAGCTGACAGTGAATCAATATATTCAGTAGACAGTCGTTTAATTGCTGACGAGCTTGCATACGATGTAAGTGCTACTGCCGTTGAATTTGATAATAATTTAAGCAGTCTAACCGATGAGCAGCGTGTAGTGTTTGATGAGATAACTCAAGCCGTTAATTAATACGGGTGGTCTGTTCTTCGTTTATGGTTACGGAGGGACTGGTAAGACGTTTTTGTGGAAGACATTATATGCATCCATCAAATGTAAAGGAGATATTGTATTAAACGTTGCATCAAGTGGAATTGCTTCTCTTTTGTTATCTGGTGGACGGACTGCACATTCAAGGTTTCATATATCTTTAAATTTAACAGAACAGTCGACGTGTTTTATTAAACTGGATGATGAAGTTGCTGATTTATTGAGAAAAACGAAGTTGATAATTTGGGATGAAGCATCGATGATTCATAAACATGCGTTTGAAACGCTTGACCGAACAATGAAAGATATCTTCAAATGTGATGATTCAGTAAATTCGGAGATGAGTTTTGGTGGTAAAGTTATGGTATTGGGTGGTGATTTTAGACAAAGACTTCCGGTTGTACTAAATGGTAGTAGACGAGAAATCGTTAATGCTTCAATCACTTCGTCCTATATTTGGAGTACTTGCAAGGTCCTTACGTTAACGAAAAACATGAGGTTAACTTATCACACCCCCAAAATCCATAAGCGGAGTATCACCGCAGGGAGCGTGACATGACCAGGATCAAGCCACCAATCATATTGAACAATATAGGTAAATAAATAAATTCCAAACTACACAATATAATTGGTGTCCAAAACAGTTCAACAAAGTTTAATTTGTCAGCGAAAGCACTAAGTTTAAATCCAAATCATAAGTTTAAAAGTTCAACAGTTCATCATGAACACTCAATGTCCATGCTCCACAACGACTCTTCCCCCTGCAAGCTCCTGCTAAGTACCTAATGACCTGCAAAGCATGTAGTAACGAATCAACAACAATGTTGAGCGAGTTCACAGTTGGTTGTCCATTTTAGAGTTGTTCCAAAAACCATAAGTTTCTTATTAACTGGCTCACTTGCCGTGGGGAATACCCCATTGTTTAAAACGTAAGTTATTTAATCCCTTTTTTTCTCTGGCTCTCTAGCCGTGGGGGCTACCCCATGTTTAATCTACTAGAATCGTTACCATATCGACTACTGACGTTAGTCATGTTTATATGCCCTGCGTCAATGTCTATCATCATTGACGTGCCCTAGTCCATTAGTCCACGCCCGTCCTCTGCGGCACGGTGTGAGATTTGTTAAACCTAATAGCGCTATTTAACTAATGAACCGTTCGCCATTGGCCTGGCGATTAAGTCGATATAAAAGGAGGGACTTCGTGATAGAGTTTTGTCTAGTATATTTAAGACTGTCCTACCCAAGAAGGACGAGGAATTCATATTCCTTAACCCATTCTGTCCTACCCAAGGAGGACGAGGAATTCATATTCCTTAACCCATTCCCAACCCACCGGGAATACCATGCTTTGTAGAAAGTGTGAACTCACCTTAGGTTAGCTCGGCAGATAAACAAAAGGTCACTTGAGCTATTTGTGGTCAACCACGTCCTAACATGGTTACCATACAAGTCAGGTCTAGGTTCAGATAACACACATACGTTTCACACATAACTTAATAATTCACGTACACAGATTATTCATGGCAGACACGTAGTATCATGGAAAATAATTAAACAACACGTAGCATGTTAAACAGTTAATCATTCAAGTTCACATGTACAGCTCGCTTGTGCGATTCAAATGATTGGGCTGATGAAGATGTGCGAGCCCAACAATGTTGTGCGATTCTAATCGGATTCGGCCCAATGAGTGCCCGGCCCACAAGGATTTGTGCGATCCATCCTTGGTTGTGCGATCCGGGTTGTACGATCCATCCTTACCCAGCCCAATTAAGATACTCGGCCCAATAACATTAAAACAGTCCAAAGGTTTTTGTGCGGCCCAACATGTTGTGCGATCAGCACTGCCTTGTGCGATCCACAACCTGTTGTGCGATCATGCATAAAGGGTTTGTACGTGGTTCTTAAACAGTGGTACTACATGCAATTCTAACTTGTGCGATCAAGACTTGTGCGATCAGAAACTTGTGCGAGGCGCCCTTGTGCGATTTGGCTTGTGCGATTGCTATTGTGCGATTGTGAGCTTGTGCGATCAGTTATATGTTTTTCCTTAAATCATGCAAGTCAGTTACACATTCCATGATTACACAATTTTTAACAATCAATTCTCAATCAATTACATGAACCTAAAACATAATCAAATCATCGATTTACCTATGATCAGATTCAAATCAAACACCTATCAATTAATTTACTTAGAGCCCTAACCTAATCATGAACAACCACTATTATGTAAATCAAATCGGATCAATCAGAATGTTTATTAGATCAAATGTTCATCACAATTAGATCATTCATTCATGTCGTTTATACATGTTCTCAAACAACATCCAACATGTAAACCAATTACTACCAATTCTACATCCTCGACCGATATCAATCATGTTTCAATATTAGATCTAACTTGTTAATTATCACAAGATGTTTATCAAAATCCCTCTATTATACCGTCTTACTTATTAACATCAAGCAAGACGAGATCAAACACTTAATCATATTATCATTCAATCAAGTTATAACAATAATCAATGTCAAGCAATAGTAATCATATACTAACCGAATGCGAGGTAGGAATCACAAAGACTTCGAGAGTATCAAAATGGCCGACGGCTTCAAAGATGAAAGGCTGTTGTCGTCGCACAAGAGAGAGAGCTAGGGTTTGGTGTATGTTCTTGTTTTGAAAATAATGAGAAAACAAAACTCCCTAATGGATGTGTATGCGTATAAGAGGAGTGGGCCGAACCCTTTTTTGGGCTGCCCTTGGTCTCGAGTTCAAGCAAAGTGGGCCGAGAGGAGTGTGAGTAGAGACATGGCATGCGGCCCAAAGGGTTTGTGCGATTGGACAAGTGTTGTGCGACCGAGATTTATTATACACTCACATAACACATAACAAAATCATAACATTTATTGAAATCAAACACATCGACTATCCACGTAATGTTCATACAAGTTACATTGAGCACAAAGAAAAGGTTCAAAAATGCGAGTTGTCACATAACTGTAGGAGCCAACGTATCTGATATAGAAGAGATTAAAGCTTTTGCAAATTGGTTGCTTGAGTTGGGCGAGGGAAAGATTGGTGACGGTGATGATTGTGAGGTTGTTATAGATATTGCTGAAGATCTGTTAATCAAGTGCTCTGTGGATCCTATGTCAGATTGGATCGACTTTGTATACCCTTCACTTTTTCAACTATACAAAGATAAAATTATTTTGCTGAAAGAGCTATACTGACACCAACAAATGAGGTTGTTCAAGAAATAAATAAAAGATTGCTTGCTTTGTTTCCTGGTGTTGAAGTCGAGTATTTGAGTTCTGATAGTATTTGTCAAACCGATCAAGCAAAGAACCCAACACATGCTAAACTATATTCTCCCGATGTTCTGAATGGTCTTAAAATATCTGGTCTGCCTAATCATCGATTAGTCCTTAAAGTCGGTGTACCTGTAATGTTGCTTCCTAATATCGATCAGCAAAATGGTTTATGCAATGGTACAAGATTACGTATTACTAAACTTTATAAACATGTTATAGAAGCTGAGATTATATCCGGAGGAAACATAGGGACAATAACGTTTATTCCACGAATCAGTTTGACACCATCGGATAAAAGAATTCCTATCAAGTTTCAACGACGACAATTCCCCTTAAATGCATGTTTCGCAATGACTATAAACAAAAGTCAAGGACAATCTCTATCAAGGGTTGGATTGTATTTGAAATATCCAGTTTTCTCACATGGTCAACTTTATGTTGCATTATCAAGAGTCAAAAGCAGAGCCGTTGTGAAGTTGCTTATATTAGGCAAAGATGGAAATGTAACGAATAAAACAACAAATGTCGTCTACAAGGAAGTTTTTTCTGGGATTTGAATAATTTTCTAGTTTGTTTCTTCCAATGTATGCGTTTTTACAGAATATTAAATTTTAAAGTAAATAATTTGTTTTTGGTTGAAGCCGCGTTTAACGCGGGCATTAACCTAGTAACATTATATGTTAAATAATAATAATTATAATAATAACATTTTTACATTATTAGTAGTAATAATAATACAAAATACTAGCGGTAATAATAATCAAACTTTGTAGCAAGTTACAACTTTATGAAATTTGTTGTATTAAACTGAAGTTATTGCCCATGAATTGGATTGGATGAGGGGTGTACGTTGCTAGGTTGATGTATGGACCACAACTGCCAATATGGATTACAACCATTAGGGTGATCGGGGCACTAGCGGGGAGGGGAATCGGTGACCCCATTCACCGCTCGGGAACACCGGCGCCATCGGTGCGGAGAGGGGGTGCAGGGAGGGGAATCGGGGAGGAGACACCGAAGAAGGAGGGAGAGAGATGGTGGGGCCACCCTTTTTTCAACCAATCAATTATTTTTTTTATTTTTTTTTTGAATAAAAAAACAAGTCACCTAAGAGGGGAGTGCCGCCATCAAATTGGGGTGTGAGGGGAGTTTAAGAGGGGAGTTGATGTGACATAACCTGATTGAGTGTGCGTAAGAGAGGCACCCTTATTATAGTTTGTTGTATTCAAACCCCCCCTGTATGTGGGTGATTCTCTTTTCACCTGCCATTATTGATTACCACCATTGGTCCATTATTGCTTTCTCTTTTCACATTGCAGGTGTAAATCGTACATGATACAGTAACTTTCGTTCAATACAACAAAATTTCATAAAGTTGCTTCCTACAAAGTTTGGTGATATTAAAAAAGAATTTATTTTCTAGCATATTAAATTTCAACGAATATCATATGTATTTTCACGTTACAATGACTAACTTGTTAAATTAAAAGTAATATATAAAAAAGTAATTATGAATATCATTACTTTACTATTTTTCAACTGAAAAATCACTCAGCTTATATTGTTTTTCATTATAAAAAAGGATTTTACAGCTACCAAAATGTCTATAAAATTTGTTTATATTTAGTGATTCTATTTTCAAGTTTTACCTATGTAACATATTAGAACTAAGACTAAACTGCAATTTTACCCCCTGGGGTTTAGGGTAATTGGCAGTCTTACCCCCCTAAGGAAATAATTGCAATTTTACCCCCCCCCCCCCAACGTTTGCTGTTATGTCGCAACTTTACCCCCCGGCGTCAAAGTTGTTAACAGATCTGTTAACTATAACTTGAAATGACTATATTACCCTTCCATTTTACCCCCCAACATTCCTGTTAAGTCGCACAATTACCCCCCCTGGTAAATTACTAATTTGTCATTTGTTATTACCCCCTGTACTTTGTGTTAAGACACAACATTACCCCCTGCAACTTCCAAAACCCTTCCCGCCAAAATCAGAAACCTGTTCTATGATTCTTGAAGAAACACGTAACTAATTTTAGGGTTAATTAGTTTGGTTTATGTTTCTACCATAAGGGTTAATCTTCTTTTAACTTTCTGAGCTCCGATCGATCCGACAATCCTGCAAAATAGAACACCGTTAGCTCGTTAAGAGAGGAATATGGGGGTTTCTCTCTTAACCAGACTCCGGCGTGAGAACAAGTATCTGCTTTGAGGAGATAATTGTGTGTTAAGAGTGAGAGTAGAGGGAATGGAATGTTTAACCTGTGCATTGAGGTCTCTATTTATAGCCGGAGATGTGTAGAGGAGATGGGCTGATGGGCCTTGGGCCGGAAGGCGACAACTTAGAGGATATACCTTTTGTCTCACTGGTGTCGACCGTTAGTGTCTTCTAGAAGATCTCCGGTGCTGGCGCACCTTGATTGGAGCCACATGTCTTAGTTGTCGGCCTTGTTGTCCCTCTGCCATCAGCAGGTGTCGCCGCTCTCTGATTAGTGCCACATAGGCGTCCTTGTGTACTTTCTGTCTCCTGCACGTCAGACGATCGTGGAGCACGATAGAGCACAGCCTGGAGGACGCTGATTGGCTTCCCCTTCTGCCACTTGTACCTTTAGTACCTTCTCAAGTGGCCTTGCTCTTTGACTCCTGCGCGACCTTAGCTGAGCTCTAGTAGCTAGCGCGAGGTTGCAGGATGTGAAAGGTCTTATTCAGAACGCTAAGTATAGAAGTTGGTGTTGTCTTTTGTTTGGACCTCGGGCGAGACCCTGTTTTGCTTGAACATCCCGCGCGGGGTCTAATGAATGATCACCAAAGTGATTGAGGAGTATGGTCCAAAGCGCGACCAGGATGGTCTGCGCGGCGTTTTTGGGACCATACCCCTTCAAGTCCCCCCCAGTCCAGTGTTGCATCACGCGCGAAGTGAGTGGTTGGAGCTCTGGACTGAAAAAAAAAGGAAGTGCTTTATGAAAATGCTTGCCAACTCCTGGTGAGTCGCGCGCGTGTAACTGTTTGTCAGTTACTACGGCGCGACTACCGGATTTGTTTTGTTTGAAAAGCTCTGCTTTAGATCGTACAAGCGCAGGTGTATTAGGTACTCATGAACGCTGCGTGGCCTGGGTAACTTCTGCATGAAGTTTGTAGTAAAATTGAGCGGGAAAACTCTCAATTTTTGAATTCTGACAGGTTGGTAGCAAATGTCGTTGATGGAGACGTTTGAGTTGACTGCTGAGACGTCCGTCATCAAGTTGTCCCTGACGGTTCGGCTTTCCGTCAGTCGAGTGAGGCCCACGCGCGCGTGGTAACCGTCACTCCGGGAACTGCGACGCACGTTGCAGCTGCTGATTGGATACGCGCGCGGTGAATCCGGCACGTCTACTCATCGCATTAAATGCGATAAGTATATATAGTCGATCGATAGGAGAGATGAGGATCGCAATTCCTTCTTCTGTTTTTCTTCTCTCACTATTTCCTATTTGAATCTTCAAACCTTCAACGAGGCAACAACAGATCTTCAAGTTTCCTCTTTGAATCTTCAAGTTTTCAAGGAAGTAAAAACAGATCTTTAAATTTCTTCAGAAAATATTCGAAGCTTCTACTTGAATACTCATGGCTGAAGAAGAACATCAAAGCGATGAAGGTCCCCTTCGTGTCCTCAAGTGGGACCTTGGGTTGTTCGAACAATGTACAAGAAGATTCCGGTTTCCACCGGAGTGGGATGCTCGATACCCCGGCCAGAACCAGACGGCCGCCGATGCACCACCGTGGTACATCACACTTTTTGAAGATTTCTTCTTGCAGGGTAACTTCCGGTTACCGGCGACTAAGTTCATGGCCCATATTCTTCATTATTATGGGTTCCATATCTCACAGATGAGTCCACCCGGTATGGCAAGGGTGCGACATTGCGAGTTTTTGTGCCGGTCCCACGACATAGAGCCCACAGTTGAGAGATTTAGGGTATTCTATCAGCTGATCAGGAACATGGGGTTCTATTCCTTTGGTAATCGGGGGTCTGCTAAGAAGATCCTTCTGAACCCTCCGAAGAGTT
The DNA here is from genome assembly GCA_030545235.1 of Helianthus tuberosus. NCBI lineage: Eukaryota > Viridiplantae > Streptophyta > Magnoliopsida > Asterales > Asteraceae > Helianthus > Helianthus tuberosus. The sequence goes on from CM060426.1 coordinate 6,821,469, forward strand.
TCCATGACTGGAAACAAAAATTTTTCTTCATTCGAGAGGAAGTTTCCCAATTGCTATGACCTTCCGTGCGCCAGATGTGATCGAGAAGGAGGAGATGGCGAGTCCTAAGAAGGAGGATTGGTATGTGAAGCTCACTGCTACACCTAATAGAGTTTTCGGTGAAAACGTTCTTGTTGCGACGCGGATGAGTGATCAGTGGCCAGCTGAGAGAAAAGAAGTTCCGATTTTGAAGTTTCAAGATAGAGGTTAGTCATTTCCTTGACCACTTTTGTTTAATTTCGTTGTACTCAATTGTTGAATTTGAAATGTAGAGGCGCGCCTTTACCAAGCTGCTTTCCCACCTTTGGTGGGTCCATGGGCGTGCGCCCGCTGGAACCAGGGGAGCAATATTGGTATGAGGAGATTAAAGGTCACTTTATGTATCCCGTTGCTGGAGCTTTTGCCAATCCACCTACTTCAACCGAAGGTGCGCATATACCTAACCCCCGGCCCTTGCGCGCTATGACTTCTGCTGGGAAAGAGATTGTTTATCTTTCCAGCGAGGAGTCTGTGGGGTCTTCCAATGGGGAGCTAAGTTCGTGGTCTAACATCTTTACAGGTGTGTTGCGCGACCTTGGGATTGACCCCGAGGAGAAGAAGAAGAAGAAACAAGGTAAGAAGAAGAAAATCATTACCATCGATGCTGAGGTGACTAGCAAGAAGGGTGGAAGTAGACGCGCGACTGTCAGTGCTGCTGATAAAGGTACTCTACGCTTTCGTCAGAGTAACTTGGAGGATTACGTTATTATTAGTGACTCACTTGAAGGTTTGTCGTGTATAGGCGAGAAGAAGACCAGCGCCGCTGGCTCAAAGAGCTATGGGAGCGCGGGTTCCCGAAACCCAGATGCTGGGGCTACTCCGTCTTCCATCGCACTTGATGACGAAGAAGAGGAGGAAGAAAAAGAAGAGCCTGCGGAGAAGTTAATAAGCAGGAAGAGAAGTAGGGATGAGACTACAGCTGGTGCTTCGGTGGCGCAGAAGACTGGGGAAGCCCCAGTAATCGTAAAACAGAGCAGTCTGCGTGCTCTTTATAAATTCTCTCCGGGTTAGTTTCTTGACTACCTTATTGTTTTCTGTTACCATTTCTTTTTAACACTTGGTTTCTGCAGAGGCCAAGAAGAAGACCCCTGAAAAGAAGGGTGTAGTGTTTAAAGACCCCTAAGAGCCGGCGCAGAAAAGAACCAAGGTTACAATCAAGCCTTTCAAGTCTGCTGGGTTAGAGGCTGAAAAGGAGAAAAAGAAGGCTGCTGATAAGCCTGCTGACAAGGCTGTTGAGAAAGAGAAGGAGAGAGAGAAAAAGAAGGCTTCTAAAAAGCCTGTTGGTGACGATCCTAAGTAGACCGGGGTCGCTGCTACTACTGCTCATGAGAAAGCGCAGGGTCCGGAGGTCGTCCATATCACGGGGCTTGACCAACCCCCTCACGAGAAAAAGAAAGAAACTATTCAAAGAAAGGGACCCGAGGTTGTTAAACCCACCGAGCCGGCGCAGGTTGATGCCCCCACCCAAACTGCTCAAGTTCCTTCTGCTGCTGGGGGGTCGGCTGCGCATAACGAGGCTACGACCGCTGCAAGTGGCGCGGGTGCTGCTGGAGGTGCAGGAGGGTCGATGCCACAGACTATCGGTCCGAAGGATACCGTGGGCGATATTTATTATAAGACCTACACCGAGGAGGCTCGTGGTAATACTCCCCACCAAGCTCCATGGGGTTTAAAACAGAAGGACACCTTCTTGGAGTTTGGTGCGTGTCGCGATTGGTTCCTGAATTCGTTCCCTCCTGGTGAGGTTAATCGTCAATGGGCGTGAACTCACGATGGGCTATACCAAGTCTATGTCGTTGGAGAAGCCAATACCCGTGCCGCTAACCACCAAATCGTGCGCGACTTACGTACGATGGTTAAGGAGCGGGCTGAATGGGAAAAGTACCGTGAGCGCCTGTTGAGGCAAGTTAAAGATTTTGAGAAAGCTAAGGATGCGTTTACCGAAGAGAAAGCTAAGTTCGAGTCCGATAGGAAATCGGAGGAGTGGGGTCGTGAAGGCCTTAGAGGCAAGCTTCGTGCTACAGAATATCTCTTGGCGAAGGAGCGCGCGGAGTGGAAGGAAAGGTTGAGGATGGGCAAACCGATTGTAAGGACCTTCAAAAATGTCCCAAACTGACCCGGAAGTGGAAACCCGGACCCCCGAAACCCTAATCCATATCAAAAATCAAGAAATCAAGATTCTTGATCCTCTCGCGGGCCGCGTAAAGGATGACCAGACCCTTACGCGGGTCCCGTCAACTTGAAGTTCGACCGGATAAGCATCCGGGCCACGTATCATCCACATGGCAAACCTACTTGTGACCCATCTAACCTACTCGTAGACTAGGTGGCCACGCGGGCCGCGTAAGGGTTGAGCCAAAGCTCACGCGGGCCGCGTGAGACCATAATTCCAGCTATAAATAGAGCGGGTCATGAGCAGTTCACTGGTTTCAACGAAACTTTCAAAATCAATCATATTCTGCTCGAATTTCACTTTCAAATTAGTGGGGTACTGCTACGATACCGGGTATTAACTCGATCGCTGCTACGATTCAATGTCCGATCGATTTAAACTATCTGATGAATGTTTAAGTGCTGCTCAAACTTGGGTTATACTTTGTCATTCGTCGTAAATTCGATGGATGTTTAAGTATTGCACTTTGTCATTCGTTGTGAGGGTTTTAATCTCGTGAGTTATCGTAAATGCTGTATTAGTTACCGACCTAGTTCGTGTGCATTGTTATCTAAATTAGGTTACAAGGCTAATCAGTAGGCTAAACTCTGCCCGTATAAATCTGCAACGTGAGTCATTCTCTTTTTATCAAAGTATTTTACAATACTCCAATCATTTTCAAAAGTTATAATTACAGGGATTAAGTCATGGTTATCTTGAATCACTGGCTAATTGGGGTATTGTGCACATTATTAATTTCTCACGGTTAGGCTAATAAATCCTAACAGTGATAATCGTCACTACTTGGGGAAAGACCCGATAGTGGTATGACCATCGTCACCAGGTGACACGGTGCCAGATAAAAATAAGATAAAAGCCATTGTAATCGCTCTTATGCTGTAATTTATAACTATGTGTCATTTTATCAAAATGAATGACTCACCAGTATTTCCCCACTGACAAAATATTTTTAAAACATGTTTCAGGTGACCTGTTGTAATTCAAGGAAAACGTGCTACGGAGCACTAACAAGCTTGAAGAGGTGGCTCAGTTAAAATGAATAAACATGTTTTATAAATAAGGGAATTTACTTATGAAATTCCTCTATTGTAAATTACAGGGTTATAAATAATCGGGCATTTACAAGTTTTAAAAGATCCTGTAAAATCTTTCGCTGTCGCATCAATTAATAAATACCACGAGTTCCTATCCCGCGGCTCCTGACCGGGTCAAACCGGGGCTGGGACCGTGACATGAAAATGTGGTATCAGAGCCACTGATTTAAGCCTATTAAGTATTTAAAATACTTAATTTTCCTGATTATCATCTTGTAATTATGTGCTCTTATCTTGACTATCTGTTAGTTACAGTATGGGTAAGCAAAGAGTGTCGGATATCTATCTTAAATTAGATAGTTCACCGAAAGATAAGGGAACTTCATCTCAAACAAATTCCTCAAGATACTCAGCAGATACTGAGGAGGGAATATTTGTTCGTAAGGCACAGTATGAGAAACCCCTTACCCCTAATAAAAGAAGTTTGATTATTAGAAAAAGTCAAGAGAAAATGAGGAAGTCACAACCAAAAGAAGGAATAATTAATAAGGAAGCCCAGGAAATAGGCAATAAACCACCATGGGAAGATGAGTTAGATGAACAATGGGCAAATCTCTATATGTTAGCCACTATAGTAGTAAATGCTAACTTATAGTTTAAATCGCCAAACCAGTACTAGCACCTATGTCACCTACAAGTCAGAAACTTTACAATTTTAGTTGTACTAAAAATAAACATTTTATTTCAATAAAATGGTTTGTTAGATATTTGTAATTAAAATTTCTGCTTTCCATTATATGATTCTGTGAAAATTAATATTACGAAATTTTAAACTAAAAGTTTATGTGTTTCTTCATAAATGCTAAACAGCATGAATGAATTATCTGAAGCTCTTGAGAATCTCAATCTCTATCCTGTGAAAATAGAAGTTTCCAGAGACTTTACTGGTTACTTAGCTGATGTTGAAGAACCTATGGAATTCCAAGCTCCACCTCCGGAGAAATCAAAGCCAAAGAAAAGAAGAAGATTTGTGGGTTGGAGGTGTATGCGCAGAAGAAAACCAGCAACTAGGAAAGTTCCCAAGATAGAAAATCCCATGGATAAAGGAAAAGGGATCGAAATTGGGGAAAGTTTTAGGAAAGTAAGAATAGAAATTGGGGAAAGTTCTAAGAAAGCCGAGGAATTGCCACTGCAGGAGGAACTAGATCGCATACTGGCAAATTGTGATATCCTTAGGCCTATCAATGAAAACCTCTTCCCTTATCCTGCTGAAACCCAACTTCCAGTAAACTTGGAACCGGCCATCCCAGATCCTCTGATCCACACTCAACCTCTAGGAGAAATGGATGAATGGTGGACCAACGACTGGCAGTTTCAAAACCTCCTAAATAATCCTTATACCTTTTTCCCTCAATTTGATCCAGAACCTGCACCAAACCCACCAATGAGTAATGAGAACTTAGCTGAACTCCGCCATTTTGGCGAGGAGATGATAGATGCAGGAAATAGGATCCGGGAGGTGGGTGAACAAATCTCCTGGAAGTACGATGAAAGGGAACGTCGCTTCTGAGGTGCCAGCTGACGGGAGATAGTGTGGTTGTGAAGATGTGATTGTATAATAATAATAGTAATAAAAATATAACTCTGTAAAATAACCTAAAAATAAAACTTTTGTAAGATAACGGTGTGTATGGATGCATAATATAATATATAAAATATCGAAAGTCGAAAAATCGACGATTTTGGCTATAATTGTTTACGTGATTATGTTCAATTATTTTGTTATATTTGGTTTTTAATTATTTTATACTAATTACTTATATAAATTAATTACCAGATGGCACACGCTGGTAATGAACAAGTTAACGAGGGTAACCAATCTGAGCAAAATCATGAGGATCAATTTCTGAATAGGCAAGATATCGAAAATATCGTTGCTCAGGGAATAGCCAATGCTATTCCAGCAATACTCGCTGCTGCTCGAAATCCAGTTGAACCTCAAATTATTCCTAGCAAACGTACTCATGAAGATAATTTCAGTAATAGTATAAACGGAGGCGGCAACAACAACAATAACAACAATGATAATATACTACAAGCCCCAACTCTCAAAAGAATGAAAGCTGCAACGCCTGGTTGCACTTATAAGGAATTTCTTGCCTGTAAACCAGCTGAATTTGCAGGCAATGAAGGGGCGACTGCGGCACTGCGTTGGTTGGAGAAAACCGAAGCAGTGATTATGATAAGTAAATGTGTCTAAGAAGACAAGGTCATGTATGCGTCGCATCTGTTTAAAGAAGGGGCGCTAGAATGGTGGAATACAGTACTTCAAGCCAAAGGAAGAAATATGGCCTATGCCATGAGTTGGGAAGAATTTAAGCAACTAGTGGAAAGAAAATTTTGTCCCGAGTATGAAAAGGAACAAATGGCGAATAAATTCCTGAACCACCGGATGGTGAATGTAGACTGTCGAGGGTATACTTCGACATTCTTCGAATATGCGAGAGTGGTACCAACCCTGGCTTCACCAGAACCGGTACTTATTTCCCGTTATATTTGGGGATTGATTGGTGAAATCCGTGATATCGTTAAAGCTGCGAGACCTCGCACTATTGACGATGCTGTGGAATTAGCTAATACTCTAACTGACGGGCTGGTACGCACAAGAGAAGAAAACCGGAAGAAGGAAGTAGCCCAAAAGATTACCCAGGGATTCCGTGTGGGTAATCGTAGTAATTTCAAGAGAAAGGGAACCGGGCAATCTTCCACTATTCCATTTTGGAATGCCTACAAAAGGAAGCATTTTGGAAGATGCAAAGGATATTGCAATTTCTGCAAAATTCCGGGGCATCAAGAAGAAGACTGCAGGAAGAAGAAAGCAACAGTCTGCTACAACTGTGGAGAAGCTGGACACTTCAGGTCAGACTGCCCAAAACTGGTCAAACCAGCCGATAACAAAGCCAAACCTGCAGAAGGAGCTACCAAGAAGAACGTAAGAGCCTTCCAGTTGACTACTCAGGAAGCAGAACTAATTCCTGACGTAATAGCTGGTACGTTCCTAGTTCACGACGTTTATGCAAAAATATTATTTGACTCTGGTGCAAACCAAAGTTTTATAAATACTTCATTCTGCCAAGCTCTTAACTTACCTTTAACCAACCTTAGGCAGATTTTTACAGTCGAAACGGCAGATGGGAATTCTGTTAAAATAAATAAGGTTGTGCGAGAAGGAAAGATAGAACTTTTAGGTCATAAATTTTTGGCAACCCTGTTACCTATGAATTTAGCCGGATTTGATGTTGTGTTAGGAATGGATTGGCTAGTAGCCAATCATGCTCGAATTCTTTGTGATAAGAATTCAATAGAAATTCATACACCCTCAGGAGAATTAGTGGTGATTACAGGAGATAAGCCACGAAAGCCAATGAAATTCATTTCAGTAATGAAATTGGCCAGTTATTCAAGAAAACAAGAAATGGTGTATATGATTTCAGTAATCATTAACACTAAGAGTAAGGAACTTAAGGAAATTCCAGTAGTATCAGAATACCCAGAGGTATTCCCAGAAGAACTACCTGGATTACCACCTGATAGGGAAGTAGAGTTTAGAATTCATCTAATTCCTGGAACTACACCGATAGCCAAGGCACCTTAGCGGTTAGCACCCACTGAAATGTTAGAATTAAAAAAGCAGTTAGATGAATTACTAAGCAAAGGATTTATATAACCTAGTTCATCCCCATGGGGAGCGCCAGTGTTGTTTGTGAAGAAGAAAGATGGTTCGATGCGAATGTGTATCGATTATAGAGAACTGAATAAAGTTACAATTAAGAATCGATACCCGTTGCCTAGGATTGATGATCTTTTCGATCAACTTCAAGGAGCAAGATATTTTTCTAAGATAGATTTACGCTCCGGTTATCATCAATTGAAGGTACAAGAAGAAGACATACCTAAAACTGCTTTCAGAACCAGGTATGGTCACTACGAGTTTACAGTCATGCCCTTTGGGTTAACAAATGCCCCTGCAGCATTTATGGACATGATGAATAGAATCTGTAAACCGTACTTGGATAAATTCGTAATTGTCTTCATCGATGATATACTTATTTATTCCCAAAGCCAGGAGGAGCATAGTGAGCACCTGCATGCACTCTTAACTTTGTTAAGAAAGGAACAACTTTACGCCAAATTCTCGAAATGTGAATTTTGGCTACAAGAAGTGCAATTTTTAGGTCACATGGTGAATCATGAAGGTATTCACGTAGATCCTTCTAAGATAGAAGCAATCACCAAATGGAAGGTCCCGCAGTCAGCTATGGAAATTAGAAGTTTTATAGGATTAGCCGGATACTATAGACGATTTATTAAGAATTTTTCCAAGATAGATGTACCATTAACTAAGTTAACATGTAAAGCAGTTAAGTTTGAATGGGGACCTAGGCAAGAAGAAGCTTTTAGGATTTTGAAGCAAAAGCTAACTAATGCTCCAATTCTTGCCTTACCGGAAGGAACAGAAGATTTTGAAGTATACTGTGATGCTTCAAAGCTAGGATTAGGATGTGTGTTAATGCAACGCAAGAAGGTTATTGCATATGCATCAAGGCAATTGAAAAAGCATGAGGAAAACTATACGACTCATGATTTAGAGTAGGAGCCATAATTTTTGCCATTAAGATTTGGAGACATTATTTGTATGGAAGTAAGTTTACTGTCTATACAGATCATAAAAGTTTAAGATATATCTTTGGGCAAAAAGAATTAAACATGAGGCAAAGGAGATGGATGGAAATCCTAAGTGACTACGACTTTGATATTCAATATCACGAAGGAAAAGCAAACGTAGTTGCAGATGCCTTAAATCGTAAGTATCAAGAGAAACAACGACGAGTTCGTGCTCTTAGATTAAGTTTACAATTAGACTTAATAGAACAATTGAAGAATATTAAAGAAACAACAATCAAGGACAATGCTGAAGGAATGAAAGGAAGAATAAAGGAATTAGAGCAAGGAAGGGATGGAATTTGGAGATTCCATAAGAAACGAATTTGGGTACCTAAGCAGGGAGAATTAAGAAATAAGATTTTAGAGGAAGCCCATAAATCTAGGTATACCATGCATCCTGGTAACAATAAGATGTACCAAGATTTAAGAAATAATTTCTGGTGGATAGGAATGAAAAAGGATATAGCTAGATATGTTTCTAAATGTCTTACTTGTTCACAAGTTAAGGCAGAACACCAGAAACCTTCAGGTCTACTTCAACAATTAGAAATGCCTGTATGGAAATGGGAACTCATAACAATGGATTTTGTTACTAAGTTACCCAAAACCAGAAAAGGTAATGACTTGATTTGGGTAATTGTGGATCGATTAGCCAAATCAGCTCATTTTCTACCCATGAAAGAAACCTTTAGCATGGAAAGATTGGTAAAGCTGTATGTAGATAAAGTAGTATCCTTACATGGAGTTCCACTCTCCATTGTATCGGATAGGGATAGTCGTTTTACTTCCCATTTCTGGAGAAGTTTCCAAGAAGCAATGGGAACTCAACTAAATTTAAGTACTGCATATCATCCTCAAACAGACGGACAAAGTGAACAAACGATCCAAACTCTGGAAGACATGTTTAGGGCATGTGTAATAGATTTTGGTGGGAACTGGGATGACCACCTACCCTTAATTGAATTCTCCTATAACAATAGTTATCATTCAAGCATCGAAGCTGCCCCATTCGAAGCACTATACGGACATAAGTGTAGAACTCCAGTATGCTGGGCAGAAATAGGAGAAAGTCAATTATCAGGTCCTGAAATAGTACAAGAAACTACCGACAAGATCACTCAAATCAAGGAAAGACTGAAAACGGCTCGAGATCGCCAGAAGAGTTATGCCGATAATCGACGTAAGCCGTTAGAGTTTCAAGTTGGAGACAAGGTTCTCTTGAAAGTTTCTCCTTGGAAAGGAGTAGTTCGGTTCGGTAAAAGAGGAAAGCTAAGTCCAAGGTACGTAGGACCATTCCCTGTAATCCAACGTATAGGACCAGTTGCATATCGCTTACAACTACCAGAGGAGCTAGCTGGGGTACATGATGTATTTCATGTATCCAATCTCAAGAAATGTCTATCTGATGAATCTCTGGTAATACCTATTCAAGATGTGGAGGTAAATGAAAAGTTAAAATTTGTTGAGAAGCCATTACAGATAGAAGACAGAAAGGTCAAGTTTCTCAAACACAAAAGACTCATACTGATCAAAGTCAAGTGGGATTCAAAGAGAGGACCCGAGTACACTTGGGAACTGGAATCGGAGATGAAAAGAAAGTATCCTCACTTATTTTAATGAATCTTGAGGACGAGATTTTAAATAAGGTGGGGAGGATGTAAGGACCTTAAAAAATGTCCCAAACTGACCCGGAACTAGAAACCCGGACCCCCAAAACCCTAATCCATATGAAAAATCAAGAAATCAAGATTCTTGATCCTCTCGCGGGCCGCGTCGAGGATGACCAGACCCTTACGCGGGCCGCGTCAACTTGAAGTTCGACCGGATAAGCATCCGGGCCACGTATCATCTACATGGCAACCCTACTTGTGACCCATCCGACCTACGCGTAGACTAGGTGGCCACGCGGGCCGCGTAAGGGTTGAGCCAAAGCTCACGCGGGCCGCGTGAGACCCAAATTCCAGCTATAATAGAGCGGGTCATGAGCAGTTCACTGGTGTCGACGAAACTTTCAAAATCAATCATATTCTGCTCGAATTTCACTTTCAAATTAGTGGGGTACTGCTACGATACCGGGTATTAACTCGATCGCTACGACGATTCAATGTCCGATCGATTTAAACTATCCGATGAATGTTTAAGTGCTACTCAAACTTGGGTTATACTTTGTCATTCGTCGTAAATTCGATGGATGTTTAAGTATTGCACTTTGTCATTCGTTGTGAGGGTTTTAATCTCGTGAGTTATCGTAAATGTTGTATTAGTTACTGACCTAGTTCGTGTGAATTGTTATCTAAATTAGGTTACAAGGCTAATCAGTAGGCTAAACTCTGCCCGTATAAATCTGCAATGTGAGTCATTCTCTTTTTATCAAAGTATTTTACAATACTCCAATCATTTTAAAAAGTTACAATTACAGGGATTAAGTCATGGTTATCTTGAATCACTGGCTAATTGGGGTATTGTGCACATTACTAATTTCTCACGGTTAGGCTAATAAATCCTAACAGTGATAATCGTCACTACTTGGGGAAAGACCCAATAGTGGTATGACCATCGTCACCAGGTGACACGGCGCCAGATAAAAATAAGATAAAAGCCATTGTAATCGCTCTTATGCTGTGATTTATAACTATGTGTCATTTTATCAAAATGAATGACTCACCAGTATTTCCCCGCTGACAAAATATTTTTAAAACATGTTTCAGGCGACCTGCTGTAATTCAAAGAAAACGTGCTACGGAGCACTAACAAGCTTGAAGAGGTGGCTCAGTTAAAATGAATAAACATGTTTTATAAATAAGGGAATTTACTTATGAAATTCCTCTATTGTAAATTACAGGGTTATCCCGAATTATGAAATAAAATAATCGGGCATTTACGAGTTTTAAAAGATCATGTAAAATCTTCCGTTGTCGCATCTATTAATAAATACCACGAGTTCCTGTCCCGCGGCTCCTGAGCGGGTCAAACCGGGGCTGGGGTCGTGACACCGATAGAGAACGTGTTGAGGTTCGATCAGTGTTAACCCTTTTCCCCTTGTACTTTTTGCTTGTCAAATTCTCTAAGTCTGTCTTATCCTTTGTAGGCTGAGTTGAAAGCGCAGGTATCCAGTAAGGATAAGGACCTAGCAGCTAAGGACGTGGAAATTGTAGAGCTGAAACGCCGTTTGCAAGAGCAAACGGACAAAAGTAAGTCCTTAGAAATTAACCTTGAGGCCGAGCGAGTGAAGGCTGCTACTGCGGAGGAGGCCAAACGGAAGGCTGAGGAGGCATGAGACATGAGTACATCTGCCCTCAACGTAGTGCAAAACAACTACTCCGAGGCCAAAGGCATCGTTGACACGCTGGTCTCTGAGGCTGAATGGATGCGCGGTAGAGGAGTAGTCTTGGATCGGTTCTCTTTTTAACTTAAGTTTTATTTGTTAAAACTTATTTCTTATCCATTGCCTTTGCTGTAGATGGCCAACTCTATCCTGAATTCTTCCGAGCTAGATGGAGCTGTTGCTGCTCTCATAGATGCCTCATGCGCGGTTGGTCACCGTGGAGGTTATTTAGAGTGTGCGCAGCATGTTGAAGAGGCACTAGGACAGGAGTTTGACGTTAGTCATTGCTCAGTGACCGATCAGGCTGATGCTGCATTGGCCCACGCTGAAAAGGTCTATGACCATTTATCACCGCCTGTGATGGATTTGGTCGCAGAAGCGCTGAAGCATGATGACTGGTGCCAGCGGCTAAAGGCTATTCTGGACCCCCAGAGACTGTGGAGTTATCCGATGAAGAAGAACCAGTCGGAGGTGATGGTGATGGCGATGGCGATGGGAATGATGACGATGATGGTAGTGATGGTTATGAGTAGTTAGTGTTGATAGGCTTCATGCCTTGTAATTTTCTTTTTAGATGCTGAATGTAACTTGATGCGTGGTCGCGCTATTTGAAATGAAATAATGTTGTTTTGTTATTTCTTATGTGCTCATTGCGCGATGCGCTTTTTAGAACATAGCATTATGTTTGACATTAATATGTTGAGTTACAATTATTGCATTGTTGTTAGAAACTTTGGTTAAGTTAGCGCGAATAAATGTAAGTGTGGCTCGTGTATGAGTAATCGCTCGGTCTCGCGCTATGTTCACGGAGGACCTTGGAGGCCTAACTCGAGAGCTCGTAATTTACTGGAGTGTTTTCGTGCTAATCAAAAGTTTAACATGCATTTGTAACGAAGCAGTCATAATGCTAAATACAAAAGGCATAAGTCAATGCTTTCATTAAGTAGCTTTCAAACAGGCGCTAGGCTAATCATACATCATCGAAATAACGGTGCGTATAGCCAACATAAGCAGTAATAAAGGCGCGTGGCCAACATAAGCTGATAAAGGCGCAAGGCCGAGAATAGTCACATGTAACATTTGCGCAATTGTTGCGCGTTCCACGTGCGCGGAATGATGTGTCCATCCAGAGTGCGCAACTTGTATGCCCCTTTCCCTAGCACCTCATGTATTAAGTATGGGCCTTCCCATTTGGGTGCTAGCTTTCCAGGGCGTTCAGCGTTTGAAGCTTCGTTGTCTCTGAAGACATATTCTCCTGGAGTGAAGGTACAAATGCGTACTCTTGCATTGTAGTACCTTTCCAATTGCGTCTTGTACTTGGCTTCTTTGATTCGCTCTATTTCGCGTCTCTCTTCTAGCAGGTCCAAGTCTAGACGACGCTCCACATCGTTGTCAATTTTATTGACTGTTGTCAAGCGCGGCGAGGGGAGGCCAACTTCAGCTGTGATAACCGCCTCTGAGCCGTAAACTAGGCTAAAGGGGGTTTCGCCAGTGCTCGTTTTCGGCATGGTTCGATGAGCCCAAAGGATGCTCGGGAGCTCATCTACCCAACCTCTTCTCTTGGTGCCCAGTCGGGCCTTTATCCCTTCGACAATACTTTTGTTGACACTTTCTACTGGGCCGTTGCCCTGAGGGTGCGCAACGGAAGAGAAAGTGTGTTCAATCTTCATCTCTTTCATCCACTTTTGAAGGTCTTCAGAAGCGAAATTGGTGCCATTGTCGGTTACAATTTTGAGTGGGAGACCGAACCTGTAGATGATGTGCTCCCATATAAACTTGCGCACCATCATGGCAGTAGTTGAGGCGAGAGCTTTGGCCTCCACCCATTTGGTGAAATAATCGACGGCCACGATTATAAACTTCACAGCACCAGGAGCTTCAGGGAAAGGTCCCACCATATCGATCCCCCACTGTTGGAAAGGCCAAGCAGTGGATACAGGGATAAGATCGTTCTTTGGGCGCAGGGTTTTCGGGGAGTGCCTTTGATAGGAGTCGCATTTGCGCAATTCCTTTAGAGCGTCATTATCTTCGCGACAACCATGCGCGGGCCCGCATGGATGCCGCATATGCCTTCATGGATCTCCCTGATCAAGTAATTTGCATCTTGGGGGTCCACACAGCGCAGAAGTTGCCCCAAGAAGGATCTTCGATACAAGATACCACCATTCATCTCATAGCCCAAGGATTTGTTCTGTATCTTCCTTGCCTCTGCTTTGTTTTCAGGGAGTATTCCTTCTTGCAAATACTGGATAATAGGGGTCATCCAAGATGGTTGCCCGATCTCGATCACATTCACTTGGCGCAGCAAAACCGACGGGTTTTTGAGCACTTCAATTCTTACATCTTTGGCGAGATGTTGAAAAGATGTTGAAGTGAGCTTGCTCAAGGCGTCTGCTGGTTTGTTCTCTGAGCGATTGATGTGAACTACTTTGTATGACTTGAATTGTTGAAGCAACTCTTTCGCTTGGTCCAAATACAAAGCCATAACTTCACCTTTTGCATCATACAATCCGTTAATTTGACTGGCGATCCGGAGTGAGTCAAAATGTGCTTGTAGAATTTGAGCTCCCATTTTTATGGCTAGGCGCAAGCCTGCCAAAAACGCTTCATATTCTGCCTCGTTGTTGGTATTTTGAAATCCAACTTGATGGCATAGGTGAACTCATGTTTCTCCGGGCTAATAAGGCGCAATCCAGCTCCTGCGCCATCTTCGTTTGAGGCCCCGTCAGTATATAACAACCACAACCCATCTGATGCATCTTTGATGGGAGTATCAACAACTTCGCAATCTTTGATCTTATCTTCTGGAACTTCAGTGATGAAGTCCGCTAGTACTTGACCCTTCATTGCTGGGCGCGACTTGTACAGAATGTTGTGGCCCCCCAGCTCGATCGCCCATTTTGCTAACCGACCTGATGTCTCCGGTTTTTGCAATATTGTGCCGATATGGAAGTTAGTGAGTACGGTGATTACGTGCCCTGTGAAGTATCTGCGCAGCCTCCTGGAGGCGTGTAGCAGAGCTAGCACTAACTTTTCCATTGTTGAATAGCGAGTTTCTGGATCTGTAAGCACCCTACTAACGTAGTAGATTGGAGTCTGAACTCCGTCTCTTTCTACTAACAATACCGACCCAACTGCCTTATCCGAAGAAGACAAGTACAGAATGAGTGGCTTTTTCTCAATTGGCGCGATTAGTGTAGGGAGCTTTATTAAACAGTGTTTCATCTGTTGGAAGGCAGCTTCTGCTTCGGGCGTCTATTTAAACTCTTGTTTTTTCACGCAGTTGCGCAAAGTACTGATGAAAGGGTAGGATTTTGCAGCGTGGTTTGATAGAAATCGGTTGAGCGCGGCTAGGAGGCCAGCTAATCTCTGCATTTCTTTGATCGTGCGCGGTGACGGCATCCGCTCTATAGCTTGAACTTTTTTCGGGGTTAACCTTGAAACCGCCGTTTGTAACCACGAAGCCTATAAATTTGCCTTCTTCCATGCCAAAAGAACACTTTGCTGGGTTCAGCTTCATGTTCACGCTTCTCAACGAGTTGAATGTCTTCTCAATGTCCTTTAACATCTGGTCCTCCTCAGGACTTTTAATCACAAGATCATCGATGTAAACCTCGATATGTTTTCCGATGTCATCAGTAAATATCGTATCCATCAGACGCTGGTAGGTCGCGCCAGCATTTTTTAGGCCGAATGGCATCTTTGTGTAACAGAAGATGCCGATGTTGGTCCGAAAAGTTGTCTTGTCTTCGTTGGGAACCCGATGGCTGAGTGGGGTATGGAGGTTACCATGTTTACCTCTCCTTGGGTTTCTCTCCCTATTAAAACATCATGCCTTGATTTCACAGGCATCACCATGAAGTTGACATTTGTGGTTCTTGAATGCTTCCCGTCAGACAACGTGACGGGCAAGCTGATTTGGCCTAATGGGAAGACCATTTCGTTACAGAATCCTGAAAGAGGATAATCAACCGGCTCGAGTCTCGCTTTATCTTCATCATCAAACTGGTTAAAGCATTGCTCATAGATGATATCAGTTGTACTTCCCGGATCAATGAATATGTATTCTGTTTCATAATGGCTGATAATACCGGTAATGACGATGGGGAGCGTGGCGCGTGGGCCCCCGCGTACTACCGGAAATATGACCTGTTGCTCTTGCCATGCAGGCTCGAATGGGCGCTTGCCTTTATCTCTTGCACTGTATCTAGGTCCGTTGACCATGTGTGTTTCCAAGCGCCTAACTTTTTTCTGGTTTCCATCATCGTTTCGCTGAATCTGGCGCGTCTCTTTGCGCACATTCTTTACCTGATGGCCTAACTTTCCACTCTTCAGCGCTTTCTCAATTTCCTGCCTTAGGCTGATACAGTCTTCTTTCATATGACCTGTATCCTTATGAAAATCGTAGTACAAGTTGGGGTCTTGCCCTTGCTTGTTTGTCATAGGTCTTGAGGCTTTGAAATCATAATTCTCCATCATGAGCACCTTTTTCGGTGTCTTGATGAGCGGAGTCCAGTGTTTTTCTCGATTCTCATTCCTCACTGCCTTTCGGTAACCGATGTGATCAATCGTGTCTCGCGCATCTTCTCTGAAGCGAGGCCTTTCATCGTAACCGCTGGACTGGTTTTCCTTCCCTCCAGGGTTCTTGCTTTTGTTGCGCCTGTTGTTATCGCGCGAGCTTCCTTTTGAGAAACGATCTTCAGTGTTAGAATTCTTGGTACCAGCCAGTGATTCTTTAGTTTACGCTACTATCTTCGCAGCTTCCATGAGTTTATCCCATTCCTTGGGCATACCGTCCTTTCCTGTGATAGTCCTGATGAGGCTATCACAGCGAATGGCTTTCTTGAAGTGAGCGCGCATTAATTGTTTGTTTACCCCACCTATCTCTAAACACTCCTTGTTGAAGCAGTGATAAAATCTTCTAGCCCTTCGTTATCTCTGTGCCAGATATCTGTTACCTCAACCGTGTCGCGCTCATAACGTCTCTGTTGGCTGAAGTGGTTTACAAACTGTGTTATGAAATCAACCCATGAACTGATTTTTCCAGGCGGAAGGCTGTCGAACCAGGCGCGAGCAGCCCCAGTAAACGTCTGGATAAATAAATGACACCACATCAGCGTATTCCATCCTCCCATCACGCCAACACTTGTAAACACTCTGACAGTTGGGGGTAGCTTCTCTCTTGATAGTGGTGCCAATGCGATCTTTGGGATGAACTTTGAGTGCTCAGCAGTTTCAGCTGGCCTGTAGGCGAGGCTGAAATCTCGTTCTGCTTCTTCGCTAGAAGCTATGCGCTGCCTTGGCTTGTAGGACTCGTGGTTTTTTGGCAGCCTGTTGAAAACTGACGAACCTTCATCATCTTGCCAGGTGGGATCATTTAGATCAGTATCATCCCATTCGTTGTTCATGTTGTGCGGCCCGAGCCGGCTATGAACTGGTTGTTTGTGCTGCACGTATGATGGATGATCACTGTATGCATCCGTTTCTCCGTATGTGTCGCGCGTATCATGGATGCTCGGCCTTCTCAGGGGAGGAGGTCTGTTGATTCTGCCTTGAAAGTTCTGTTGTGGGGGCGTCTGGCGCGCCTCCTGAGTTGGACCCGGAGGAGTAACCAATGAGGGTTCTGCTTGTAAAATCGCATGCTGTGCACTCAATGACTGATACGCAGTATTGATGGTAGCAATATGTTTGGCATACCAAGAGGCTAAGGTTTCGCCTTCTAATAGCCCTAGTAGCGCCGGGATGTTTGGATTCGGAGTTGGGTTTGAAGGACCAGCGACGTGACTTGCTGGGTTCCCGTCTGGGAGATGCGAGTGAAGCTCGCGCGGGGTCCCCTAGTGTTGGTTATATCGATTTCACCTATCTCTTCGGCAGGTTGGACTTGGACATTCTGATTGTCCTCACCCAATGCTGTGTTAGAGTTCGTTCCAAAACCAAAATCAGGAATGATTCCTTGACCAGCCATGATTGAAGGAACAACAACTTAGAAAAAACTCAGAAAAAGAAGATGAAAGTGATTGGAAAAAAGATCGGTGGGCGCCAATGAAGAAACACGTAACTAATTTTAGGGTTAATTAGTTTGGTTTAAGTTTCTACCAGAAGGGTTAATCTTTTTTTAACTTTCTGAGCCCCGGTCGATCCTTTTGTCTCACTGGTGTCGACCGTTAGTGTCTTCTAGAAGATCTCCAGTGCTGGTGCACCTTGATTGGAGCCACGTGTCTTAGTTGTCGGCCTTGTTGTCCCTCTGCCATCAGCAGGTGAGTGGAGATCGTGGGGCAGGTGTCGCCGCTCTCTGATTGGTGCCACATTGGCGTCCTTGTGTACTTTCTGTCTCCTGCACGTCAGACGATCGTGGAGCACGATAGAGCACAGCCTGGAGGACGCTGATTGGCTTCCCCTTCTGCCACTTGTACCTTTAGTACCTTCTCAAGTGGCCTTGCTCTTTGACTCCTGCGCGACCTTAGCTGAGCGCTAGTAGCCCGCGCGAGGTTGCAGGATGTGAAAGGTCCTATTCAGAACGCTAAGTATAGAAGCTGGTGTTGTCTTTTGTTTGGACCTCACGCGAGACCCTGTTTTGCTTGAACATCCCGCGCGGGGTCTAATGAATGATCACCAAAGTGATTGAGGAGTATGGTCCAAAGCGCGACCAGGATGGTCTGCGCGGCGTTTTTGGGACCATACCCCTTCAATTCTATAATCAAAAATCTGAACCTGTTCTATGATTCTATAATAAAAAATCTGAAACCTATAAATAGCATCAAACAAACCTGTTAAAAAATCTGAAACCTGTTCATAAATCTGAAACCTATAAACCATGTATCAAACCTTCAATGTTTGGTTGTTCAAAGTGTTCTATACTAAAAAAATCAAACCTGTTCAAAAATCAAACATACCTGCTGCACTAGCAATTTCATTCAATGTATCTGACCATGTATCGAACCACTATCTGACCATGTATCAAACCACTGCTGCTATGACCATGTATCAAACCACTGCTGCACTAACAATGTGTCAAACCACTATCAAACCACTGTTGCACTAACAATGTGTTCTAGAATCTGATTAAGCACACTCACATTCAGACATTGTAATTAACAAAATCTGATTAAATGGACTAACCACAATCAAACCACTATCAACTGCACATATTGATCAAATGGACTAACCACTGTCATCAACTGCACATTTTGATCAAACGGACAAAATGTAATCCTAATCAAACATCAAACTTCACAACTGCACATTTTGATCATGTAAGATCATGTAACTGTCATCAACTTATCAAAACATCAAACATCAAACTTCATAACTGCACATGTAACTGTCATCAACTATAAAAACATCAAACATCAAACTTCACAACTGCACATGTAACTGTCATCAACTATGATCATGTAACTGTCATAACTAGGCACATTTTGATCCTAACCAGTATCAAGAACACCAATATACCATCATGAGAGTATAAAAAAGGCTTATCAAGAACACATTACCTGTAAACATTGGTCATAACTAGGCACATTATAAACATCAAAAGATCCTAATATATATACAATTAGATCAGTATTAAACCAAAAGATCCTAATATATTAAACCAAAAGATCCTAATATATTAAACATCAACTACATAACCATTTCCTGTTGCGGGGGAAACTGGAAGTGCAGGAAAGGGCGGCCTCGCATTTTCACAACCACGGAAACCACAATCGATCGGAGTGAAATCCTCATGTCCACTGCAAACACAGAAAGGCCGATGTTCAATAACCCCTATTTTTTACTTGTTCAACCTGACATTACTATAGTTGTTCGATTATACCTGACAGCAGAGAGAACAGGGAGGATCACTGGTTGACAGGGGCATCGTCGGCAGACAGGTGCATCGCCGGAGGTGTGGTCGCCGTTGTGGTTGCCGGAGGTGGAGGTGGAAGCATGGTGTTCTCTGATTCACTCATGATGAAGAAGGAGTGGAGGTGGAAGCACGGTGTTTATAATATGTGCCTAGTGATGATCTCCGGTGGGTATGGAAGTGATGATCGCCGGTGGGTGTGGAAGTGATGATTGCCGGTGTAGGAAGAAGAAGGAGTGGAGTGGAGTGGGGGGAGTGAAGCTTAGGGGGTAAGGGTGAAGTAGGAAGAGAAGTACATGGGTAATCAAAAGATCCAGTATGTGAAATTACATTTATGCCCTTTGACCGTTTAAAGATAACTTTGACTTTGACGCCGGGGGGTAAAGTTGCGACATAACAGAAAACGTTGGGGGGTAAAATTGCAATTATTTCCTTAGGGGGGGGGGGTAAGACTGCCAATTGCCCTAAACCCCAGGGGGTAAAATTGCAGTTTACTCTAGAACTAAAAATGATAATTAGTAACCGGGTTTTATAGCTATTCTCTTTTTTTAACGGTAAATAATCTCATGTGTAAACCCACTCTATTCGGGACGATGTCCAAGGTCGACTCCTCGGTCATCATGAGACCGTGCCCCTAATGCATGGGAACCAGATGGAATCTGTAAACTCTCGCCCCCCGTTAGGTTTGAACCCAGGATTAAATCCCCGATTCGTCCCTTTACCCAGATGTCCCTCGAAAATGGCTCAAACGGGAATCGAACTTGCGTCTCCACTAAAGAGGGCAGACCTTTTAACCATTGGATCAACAAGACGTTTTATAAGTATTCTATTTAGATATAGTGAAACAACCTTGCCTCACATTAGGGGGTGGGGGTGGTGATCACTCATCACTCACAACATCCAATCAAGTTCCGCCATGTCATCAACCATTATTCCATCACTCACAACCTTTTTTAGTGGAAATGTCCATCACTCACAACACCCAACAATAAATCCTCACATTCCCTCACAATATTCCATTTTTCACGCGTGATATTCTCCATGCGTTATGAAATGCACGAGTGATCAAGAAACAGTGGGGGTGGTGTTTGGCATTATTTCACGCGTGAATTATGTCCATCACGGAGAAAAAGTGTCCGTCCCGCATGCCCTTAGCATGACTTTAGTAGTTCCTTAAAAACATGTCCTTAACCGGGTTTTATATGTATAGAAATGTGAAGTTCAAAGAGAACAACCCAGAATTTGATTTTGTGACGGTGGAATCTGCAAAACATGTGAATATTGTATATAAACTTAATTTATTTATTTGAAAAACATGTTTAAGATATATTGTGTATTCACCTGTAAACGCATTATGATATCACACTAGTAAATGTCACATGCACGTGAATACTATGGACCACAACTTTGCCAATACGGATTACAACCATTATTATCGTTTGTTGTTTTCAAAAAAAAAACCTACTTATGTGGGAGATTCTCTTTTCACATTGCAGGTGTAAATCGTACATTCTCTTTTATGCATGTTGAACTTGTACACTGTGTATTAACTCTTACCAATACAGATGGTGATGCATGCTTTATTCTTCAAATATGTGGGCCCATCTTTGTTTGTATGGTCCATTATTTTTGACAAAGCTTTCATTCGTAATTTAATGCAATTGTATGAACCAAGAAAATTTTACGACCTTGCAATAAAGAAGACCTTGGCTTGGCTTGTATTCCTACAGAAACTGAATTTGGAGCCTGCCATGCCTTGTCAAGAGAGTTAGCTTGGGCTTCTCTATTACAATCTACAAGGCAACTCAGATTAAGCATTTAAGCTTCTTGATTAAACAAACGACGTGGGATTCCTTTTTATATGTCATGATTATGTTTAATGAGAAATAGGAATAAAAGTATTGAATATCTTCTAAAGAATATTACATGGTAGACGTGTGAATTATGACTAATCTATTCATGAATGGGCCAACAGAGCTTTTCTTAACCTTTAACACGTCAAACATATAAAAATTTAAAACTAATAGTTTATAAGGAAGGACGTCAATAGTCCACGAAATCGTGTATTGTAACACATAGAACCTTGTAATTTATTATATTTAAAAAAGAAATAGATTATCATTGAAATATAAATATTTTTGTAATCGTATATTACAATTTGTTTCTAAAACAATGATAAATTGACATTAAAAATTGTTTCTACTCAACCAAACCGATGATATTAAAACAATGATAAATTGTACGTTTTCACCTATTACACTGCTCCCTTTTGTTGTTGAAATTCCTGTTGTTTCTAGCCATCAATAACTATCAAACAAAGTGAGGCCATAACTATCAAACAAAGCACCTTCTTACCCTCCTTGAGTCCTTGGAAGACCCGAACCCAGTGATGTGGTCCAAGCCTCCCGAATAGCGTGAAAGACAGGTGCGGGTAACACCTTTATCCACAGACAAATTTAAATCCATACCATAGCCAAGTAGGGACACGAGACAAGAATATAGTCGGTTGTTTTCCATGATCACACCCAATCGACCGCATCACCGTTCTTCCTAGACGATGATTAAAAAGCTCATAAGTTATTTTAGACAGTTAATAAGTTATTCTGTGAGCCCATTTACTTGATGTGTGAAAAGGCGAATGCGTGACTTGTTCTGTTTATCTAATCCGAGAAGAAATGAACATGTTAACCCTGATTTTTTTATCATGTTAGAATAAAACATATTATGACTCGTCGACCCGATGAACCCATTTACTACACTCGTTTACAATCCGCCAACCCGTTACAACTTTAAAGCCGTGTAAATGGGTTCCTGAGTCTTAAAAAGCGCGCCTGAGGCGCCTTTAGTAGCCTAAGGCGTGCTTTTTACAAGAAGTGCCAAAAAGCACACTTTTGGGGATGCTAAAAACCTATTGGATATATATAAAAAATTATATAATCATTTTGCGCCTTGAGTACGAAAAGCCCGCCACTTTTGTGTTTGTGCTTCGCGCATCAGTTTTAGATCTCGTCGATTTTGTGTGCCTCTTGCTTTTTAAAACCAAGATGGGTTCAACGGGTCGACGGGTCTTTATGTTGTTGACTCATTTAGATAAATGGGTTACACACGCAGTGTTCGAGTAAACGACTTTAAATACGTCTGATTTAAGGTTGATATCTAAAACACAACTAATTATATGGGTGGTACTAAAGTTCATCAATTTAACTCATCAACCTGGCAACGTAACATGATTCATACCCCTACTATATGGTCAAACTAACCGATATTCAACTTTAAAACTGATTTGGATTTCCTGAAGGTTATTATTATTATTATTATTATTATTATTATTATTATTATTATTATTATTATTATTATTATTATTATTATTATAAAGCCTTAAAATTGTATTTATGAAACTGTTATGTTTCAGTTTGGTAGTAATAATTCAAAAGGTATCCACATGAATTATAGAAGGCAGGTAGGTTAACTTATTTTTTGTTCTGAACTTAAAGCTTGAGAAAGTGCAACAGCCACTTCTTTAGAATCAAAGTTTAAAAGAACGGAAACGCTTTTTGAGGTGTTTTCCCCCCGTCTCACGAGGCGTAAGGCCGAGACTGTAACACCCCGTGTTTCGGAAGTCAAAGTCAAAGTCAAGATTGAAGTCAAAGGTAGAAAAAATTGCTAATTGCGATCTGTCTCTCCTTGCTCAATTCCTGTTTTGACTTCTTGACTTGTAGTTAGTCTATTTTTGTTTTCGCTCTAGTTGTATTATGTGGAGTATCTATTAATAATCGCATGATAATCGCTATTTATCGCATGTTTAATCGCTTTATCGTTATCACAATCGCACTCGCAACTCGAAATACGCAATTTGATTACTGTTATACGTGTGTGTGTGCCTTATGTGTTACTTGTGCATGTTTGTTTATATTATGTGTGGCAATCAATCAAAACGCAATCGAAACTCAATCGCAATCGAATCGAAAACGCTAAACGAATACGAAGTATAGATGCTTGTATGTTGATAGTAGTTGGGATTAAAAGTAATTTGGCTAGGAAATCCTATTGCATTGAAACGCTTACAATCGCAATCGAAACAGCCAAACTCGCCGCGTCAAACACTCGAACCAAGCGACTGATCGATCAGGAGGCCAGCCGATCGACCAGCCGTTCGATCGACCAGCCGCTCGATCGGACAGCTGTTCGACCGGGCTGCCTAACCGATCGACCAGCCCCTCTTCACTCCTTTCCACTTTGGGTAACCCTATAAATACCCCTTGTCACTATCATACTTACTACTTTTGGCAACTCTCGTCCGACCAGCTTGTTCTCCCCACTTTTCTTCAGATTTCTCGCAATTCCGGTAAGATCTCGTCCTAAATCTTGTACTTCCTTAATCTACACGCACTCCTACACCTTTCTATCTTTTGAATCTTCACTTTTAACCATGAAATCATCAAGATTCAAGGTATTCTAGGATGACGTCATCATGTGTTCTTGAAGAACTTCATGTTTTGGCCTGAATCCACCAAGAATAACTTAGATCTAACCGATTTCCACATAAACAAACAAAGACCTTTCATAGATCTAAACATATTCACGGTGAAAAAGGAATTGAGAGAAGGTTTCCAACTTTCTTTCAACACTTTTACACTCAATGCACTCAAAACCGATAGAATCGGAGCTTGTACCGACTTCCTACTCATTCATGTGGTTGTATTGGTTCAAGATCTGGATTCTTTCCACGAGGTTTACCGATTTTGGGCTGAACATGGAACACCGTCACAAACAGTTGACTGGCCGAATTTGGGTGGTTCCTGTCCGATCAGGAGTACCAAGTATTGACAGGGTTTCTGTTGCTTAGCACGTTATCAAAACACCTCGATAAAACGACAAACAATCAAAACAACCAAGTGTAAGACGAACAAGTTGACCAGGACGGAGCGCCGTCCGAACGGACTACTGTCCGAACGGACATCCATCCGAACGGTCGGTCAGCCGAACGACTTTCACCTTGGTCCCACCTTAATTTTCAAATCAACTCTCAGGAGTTTTGGAACACCGAACGGATTGCCGTCCGATCGAGCTACCACTCGATCGACCGACCATCCGACTATGTGACGTTTCGAAACTTCAACACTTAAACAATTTTAAACATTTTCAATGCACAAAGGATGCCACCTGATCGAACGACCGTCCGATCGCGTGACAACCTGCCGTGAACTTGTTCTCACCAAAGTGCCCAACCAATCGGGTTGCTGTCCGACCGAACGACCGTTCCATCGACCAACCTGAAAGGTAGAGCACTTCAATGTTTTCAAAATGGTACAACAAAAACTTCAAAAGACAAGCCATCATACACAAACACATCTTTCCCAAAGGAAGTAACAATCCACTCGAATGACCATACGACCGGACAACCGTCCGAACGGACTGTCACTCGTATGACCAGCTGTCCGATCGGACTACCATCCGATCGAACCGCTGACCGAACTACTTGCACCTTGCATCGTTTTGCGCGTCACTTATCATTATGATATCGTTCTGAACAGGCTAACCTTACTCCCAAGCGCTCCCTTCAATCCATCAATCGTTGTGAGTATACTCGATCCCTTTTTGCTTTACGCACTTTTGGGTGTTACATACGTTACTTATACTAAATCACATCGAACACACGACGAAATACTTTAAACGCTAACCATTACCGCATGTTTTATGTGACTTAATGAATGCTTGTTTGTTATGTTTACACATGGAATGTTGTCTACCTGCCTTAGCAACGGTAGTACTATTAGTTTGGACTCAGCACCCGTTCACTTGGGGGTTGTTAACGACAATTACCTACATGGCTCACAGTGGTGAGAATGTATCGCGAACTGCTTTGGGCAGTTAACCCGCAGTCATTGGTATCGATAGGTTCATGTCGATAACTAACATGCCTCATTTTACACTGTGTACGTGCTGGTTATGCGTAACGCTTTCGATCTCTATATGCTATTATCAAACTTGTATGCTCACCTTTACACTATGTGTATTGACTTTTACTTTAACGTATGTGATAGGTGCTTAAGATGCTTATTTGCTTTCTTTGGTGTGAAATCGAGGCTAGGAAAGACCTAGGTCAACAATAAACAATTGACTGTAATAAAAATCTGAGTTGTCGGAACAGAACAATTTGACTAGATCTTTTCTGTTATAATTGTACTATCATATATGACATGGTATGGGACATGTTGCTTTAAATATCTAGTAAATATAATTGTTATGGAAACTTCTGGATAATCTATTTCGCTCAGTGCCACGCCCCGATGTTTCCGCCATCGGTTGGGGTGTGACAGATTGGTATCAGAGCCATAACTATAGGGAATTAGGCCAGACTCGACCTAGTCCGGGCCGATGTCTTAGAAATGACCTAGTCTATAGTTAGGTACCAACAGACCAACTTGTACGAATCCTTAGGGGTTTGGTACGAGATTACGTGCTATATCTCGCTATTCTCGCTTGCACCACACTATCACTGCACAATTATTCGAAAACAAACGAGTAATTTAGTCGAGAATAGGTGTGGAAACCGCAAACTCTCGATTAAGTTAAATATTGATCTGTATTTATCTATAAAGCGTGAGAATTCGCGTTGAATCAGGAGTGAAAATCCCTACTTTGACGCGAATTTTCGTCGCAATTTCTGTCAAAACCTGGAACAAGGTTGTTAAGCCAGGGGTGAAACCCGAACCTTGACGACCTATTCCGCTCGATTTTGTTGTACAAAACTCTCACCAAAGTCTCGACGGACTCCAACGACTTGAAGTTGCGTTTCAGCTGGAAGAATGCATGCCATTCGCCCAGATTCGAGGCAAGAGCACAGTTCCAAAAGTCAAAAGCGTATGCTAAAGGTCCTTGTGAATAGTCGAATCACTTTGGGCAGTCAAAGTCTATCGAGCCTGAGACAATCTACTTCTTGATTTTTATGTGTTTCGATTTTGAGCCCGCAACTGCTAACTCTGATGATTCATTGATTTTATGTATTTACCTGCTTATGTGTTTTAAAATTTTTGGAGACCTATTCAATTTTCGCATTCACTTTGATCGACACAAACGACCCGCATTGCTTAACGCTGACAAATCGCTAAATTGTGGACGACCTTATGCTATGTCATACGCTTATACTATACTACTCGATATGTTAATCGCGATCGCTATTCTCGAATATTCGCGGACTTTGAATGATAGGTTTCTGTATTCTGACTGCATCTTGTGTTTACATGTTTATGTGCTTCTGTGAATCTGTGATTATGTGCCTATGTGCTTATGCGTGTTCCTGAGCTTTAGTAGTATTAGGCGTGTGAGGTGAGATTCGATTATGTTGTGTTGAGTCCTGCGACGATGTCTGTTGCAGACAATGTTGTCATCTGGATCTCGCGCTACCTGAGATGCTCGCCGAAAGCAAGCAGACAAACGCCTTGCTACCATGATTACTAAGCAAATGGCAAAGGTTGTACCACAAGTCGTTAGTGAATTGTACGAGAACATGAGTAAATCATACGAGGCTGCTTTCAGCTTCAAACAGTTCAAGGCATGCGGACCAAAGGAGTTCATCGGCGAAGAAGGCCCTACGGCTTTGTTTCAATGGTTTGACTCAATTGAAGTTACCCTACGACAGAGCGGATGTCCTGATAATATCCGCACATTGAACGCTACCGTCGTCTTCCAGTCCCGCGCTCTAGACTGGTGGACGGCTGAAAGAAACAAGCGCGGAAATGATGCAGCCTATGGTCTGTCATGGGACGAGTTGAAGAACATCATGCTCGAAGAGTTCTGCCCTCCCCATGAGCGCCAAAAGCTGGAGGATGAGTTCTGGCATATTAACCAGAAAGAAGGTGACAATGCTGCCCTGACTGCTCGCTTTAAACAGCTCAGCATCATCTGTCCCGATCAAGTGAAGACGCCCGACATGACGATCAAGAAATACATCCGAGCTTTACCCGACTGTGTTGCAGATTTTGTTCATGCCGCAAAGCCAGCAACGATTGAAGAAACTTATTTGCTCGCCGCTGAAATTAATGACAAGCGAGTAAAAGCTGGTTTTTGGGATAAGACTTCAAAGAACCTGCATCAAGTCACCGCCGCACCAACCGCTGAAACCGTCGCCGCTCAACCGTCAAAG
The DNA here is from genome assembly GCA_030545235.1 of Helianthus tuberosus. Classification (NCBI taxonomy): domain Eukaryota; kingdom Viridiplantae; phylum Streptophyta; class Magnoliopsida; order Asterales; family Asteraceae; genus Helianthus; species Helianthus tuberosus. Next base: position 6,848,796 of record CM060426.1, read on the forward strand.
TCCTCACGCCGCAAGAAGAAGAACAACAACAACAGCAGCTCCAGCAACAAGAACTGTGCTGTCACTACCACTGCTGCACCTCTTCAAGCCATACCGGCCCAGCAGCAGCCCTATCACCGACCAGCACCAGTTACCTATGCACCGCCTGCAAAGCGTGCATACACAGGCCCCCACCCGGCTTGTCCAACATGTTCTTACCATCACCCGGTGGGTCTCGCCTGTCGTTTCTGCGCTCACTACAATATGTACGGCCACTTCACTGCTAACTGCTGTACTGGTCCCCATCAAGCACCAGCTCAAGCCACTACTCATCAAACTCTGCTCCCAGCCCCACAAGGCCAACAAGCGGCTTAGGCACCCGCGGTCAACGCCCGAGTCTGCTTCGCATGTGGTGATCCCAACCACTTTGCGAACATGTGCCCGAATAGGGTTGTGAAACAAGAGCCCCAGCAGTAACAGCAACACCAGCAGCAACAGCCTCAGCAGCAGCAGCAAGCCGCACACGCCAGAACTTTCAACATAAACGTGCGCCAAGCCCAGGCTGACAACAACGTGGTCAATGGTACGTTCCTTGTGAATGGTATTTATGCTTCGTGTTTGTTTGATACTGGAGCCGATAACTGCTTTGTGTCGTTTGAATTCGAGAAGCTTCTTAGCTGTAAACGCTCCCAACTCTCCTCGACGTTCGACGTTGAAGTCGCCACCAGAAGAACTGTCGTCGTTAATTCTGTTCTCCGTGATTGTACTCTTGAGCTCAACAATCACATCTTCCCAATCAACCTTATTCCGATGCAACTCGGAAGTTTTGACGTCTTAGTAGGCATGGACTTTCTTCGCGAAAACCATGCTGAAGTTGTGTGCTTCGATAAGATGATTCGATTCTCGCTCACGAATGGTGATTTATTGTGTGTTTATGTCAAAACTGCTTCGAAAGGTCTCAAGCTCATGTCGTGTGTCCAAGCTAGCAAGTATCTCCGCAAGGAATACAGAGCTTTCTTGGCTAACATTGTAGTAGCGGAGAAGGAAAAGAAAGGTAAACCTGGAGTAAGCGATATTCCCGTTGTTTGTGAATTTCCAAACGTATTCCCTGATGAATTACCCGGCTTACCCCCAAGTCGTGATATCGACTTCCGTATCGACCTCATTCCTGGAGCCAACCCTGTTGCCAAAGCTCCTTACCGACTCGCACCGTCCGAAATGCGCGAACTCTTGAGTTAGCTTCAGGAATTACTTGAGAAAGGCTTCATTCGCACGAGCACCTCTCCTTGGGGCGCGCCAGTCCTTTTCGTTAAAAAGAAGGATGGGTCGTTCAGGATGTGCATCGACTATCGGGAATTGAATAAGTTAACCATGAAGAACCGCTATCCCCTGCCTCGCATTGATGATTTGTTTGATCAGCTACAAGGTGCTACATGTTTCTCAAAGATCGATCTATGCTCAGGCTATCACCAACTACGCATTCAGGAGGAGGATATACCCAAAACCGCGTTTCGCACCCGTTACGGCCACTATGAGTTCGTTGTTATGCTGTTTGGTTTAACCAACGCACCCGCGGTTTTCATGGATCTGATGAATCGCGTGTGTAAACCATATTTCAACCGTTTCATCATCGTGTTCATCGACGATGTCTTGATCTATTCCAAGTCGAAGGCCGAACACGCGCAACATCTACGTTTGGTTCTCGAGCTACTCCAGGGGAATCGACTCTATGCCAAATTCTCCAAGTGTGAATTTTGGCTGGAGGAGTTTCAGATTCTGGGTCACATTGTCAATAGTCAAGGTATTCACGTCGATTCGGCGAAGATTGAAGCAGTTAAGAGTTGGATTACACCTAAGAACCCGTCTGAAGTCTGTTCTTTTCTCGGACTAGCGGGATATTACCGACGATTTATCAAAGGATTCTCAAAGATCGTTGTGCCGCTTACCGCCCTTACGCATAAAGACAAGCCTTTTGTTTGGGGAACCGAACAAGAGTCTGCTTTCCAAACTCTCAAGCACATGCTTTGCAATGGTCCTATTCTCACATTGCCCGACGAAAACGACGACTTCATTGTCTACTGTGATGCTTCCAACCTTCGTCTCGGTTGTGTCCTTATGCAGCGGGACAAGGTTATAGCTTACGCATCTCGACAACTCAAAATCCACGAGAAGAACTATACAACCCATGATCTCGAGCTAGGCGCAGTTGTTTTTGCATTAAAGATTTGGCGACACTACCTGTATGGTACTAAGTGTATGATCTTCACCGATCATAGGAGCCTACAACATATCTTTGATCAGAAGGAACTTAATATACGTCAACGCCGATGGGTAGAACTTCTCAGCGATTACGACTGTGAGATTCGTTATCACCCAGGCAAAGCAAATGTCGATGTCGACGCCCTCAGCAGACGGAGCTATCTGCTCAGCATTCGTAACGTCCAAGCCCAATACGACCTCGAAACCCTCATCCGCGAAGCCAAGCATGCCTGTTTTAGTGAACGCACCTTGAAGAAGGAAAAAATCTACCACGATGGAGCTCAACTGGTGAATAAGTCGAATGGGATCTTCCATTTCCTGGACTGAATTTGGATCCCTAAACAGACCGATTTGCGAAAGATTTTGATGGAGGAAGCCCACAAATCCCGGTATTCTATTCATCCCGGTGCCGATAAAATGTACCAGGATCTTCGCTACAAGTACTGGTGGCCGGGCATGAAGAGGGATATTGCTCTCTACGTTGGGAAGTACCTGACTTGCTCAAAGGTCAAGGCTGAACACCAAAGACCCTCTGGCTTACTCGAACAACCCCCAATCCCTATGTGGAAGTAGGAGAGTATAGTTATGGACTTCATAACAAAGCTTCCGTACACGTCATCAGGTCACGACAGCACCTGGGTTGTTGTTGACCGTTTGACCAAATCAGCTCACTTTTTGCCAATACGAGAAGACTACAAGGTAGAACGATTAGCCCGAATCTACACCGATGAGATCATTTGTAATCATGGGACGCCTCGCGACATCATCTCTGACCGTGATGCTCGGGTTACCTCATGACTGTGGGAAACGTTTCAAGCGGCTCTCGGTACTACGCTTAATCTAAGTACCGCATTCCAACCTCAAACCGACGATCAGACTGAGAGAACGATCCATACTCTTGAAGACATGCTCCGTTCGTGTGTTATAGATTTCGGTGGTAATTGGGATGCATACCTGCCGTTAGTCAAATTCTCAGATAATAACAGCTATCATTCCAGCATTCAAATGGCACCATTCGAGGCTTTATATGGAAGAAGATGTCGATCGCCTATTATGTGGCACGAGATCGGTCACTCGCAATTAACCGGTCCTGAGCTATTGCAAGAAACGACTGACAAAATCCTCCAAATTCGAGACAACTTGTTGAAAGCTCGGAGTCGATAGAAATGTTACGCCGATAGACGACGCAAGCCCCTTGAATTTGACGTTGGCGACTACGTACTCCTAAAGGTATCACCTTGGAAGGGTGTGGTCAGATTCGGCAAGAAAGGGAAACTAGCGCCTCGATATGTTGGACCTTTTAAGATTCTGGAAAGGATCGGAAAAGTCGCCTACAGACTTGAACTACCGGAGGGACTTAGTAATGTCCACCCGACTTTCCATGTGTCAAACCTCCGAAAGTGTCTGGCTGAGCATGAATTAATTGTACCACTCGACGACCTCCAAGTAAACGAAACACTACACTTTGTGGAGAAGCCTGTCGAAATCATGGATCACCAAACCAAGCAGCTCAGACGCTCGCGCATTCCTATTGTGAAAGTCCGATGGGAAGGCAAACGAGGCGCAAAGTTCACTTGGGAACTCTAAAGCGACATGAAGGCGAAGTACCCGCAGTTGTTTGTTACATCTTCGGCCTAATTTCGGGACGAAATTCCCTCAACTAGGGGAGGCTGTAACACCCCGTGTTTCGGAAGTCAAAGTCAAAGTCAAGATTGAGGTCAAAGGAAGAAAAGATTGCTAATTGCGATCTGTCTCTCCTTGCTCAATTCCTGTTTTGACTTCTTGACTTGTAGTTAGTCTATTTTTGTTTTCGCTCTAGTTGTATTATGTGGAGTATCTATTAATAATCGCATAATAATCGCTATTTCTCGCATGTTTAATCGCTTTATCGCTATCGCAATCGCACTCGCAACTCGAAATACGCAATTTGATTACTGTTATACGTGTGTGTGTGCCTTATGTGTTACTTGTGCATGTTTATTTATATTATGTGTGGCAATCAATCGAAACGCAATCGAAACTCAATCGCAATCGAATAAAAAACGCTAAACGATTACGAAGTATAGATGCTTGTATGTTGATAGTAGTTGGGATTAAAAGTAATTTGGCTAGGAAATCCTATTGCATTGAAAGGCTTACAATCGCAATCGAAACAGCCAAACTCGCCGCGTCAAACACTCGAACCAAGCGACTGATCGATCAGGAGGCCAGCCGATCGACCAGCCGTTCGATCGATCAGCCGCTCGATCGGACAGCTGTTCGACCGGGCTGCCTAACCGATCGACCAGCCCCTCTTCACTCCTTTACACTTTGGGTAACCCTATAAATACCCCTTGTCACTATCATACTTACTACTTTTGGCAACTCTCGTCCGACCAGCTCGTTCTCCCCACTTTTCTTCAGATTTCTCGCAATTCCGGTATGATCTCGTCCTAAATCTTGTACTTCCTTAATCTACACGCACTCCTACACCTTTCTATCTTTTGAATCTTCACTTTTAACCGTGAAATCATCAAGATTCAAGGTATTCTAGGATGACGTCATCATGTGTTCTTGAAGAACTTCATGTTTTGGCCTCAATCCACCAAGAATAACTTAGATCTAACCGATTTCCACATAAACAAACAAAGACCTTTCATAGATCTAAACATATTCACGGTGAAAAAGGAATTGAGAGAAGGTTTCCAACTTTCTTTCAACTCTTTTACACTCAATGCACTCAAAACCGATAGAATCGGAGCTTGTACCGACTTCCTACTCATTCATGTGGTTGTATTGGTTCAAGATCTGGATTCTATCCACGAGGTTTACCGATTTCGGGCTAAATATGGAACACCGTCACGAACAGTTGATTGGCCGGATTTTGGTGGTTCATGTCCGATCAGGAATACCAAGTATTGACAAGGTTTCTGTTTCTTAGCACGTTATCAAAACACCTCGATAAAACGACAAACAATCAAAACAACCAAGTGTAAGATGAACAAGTTGACCAGGACGGAGCGTCGTCCGAACGGACTACTGTCCAAACAGACAGCCATCCGAACAGTCGGTCAGTCGAACGACTTGCACCTTGGTCCCACCTTAATTTTCAAATCAACTCTCAAGAGTTTTGGAACACCGAACGGATTGCCGTCCGATCGAGCTACCACTCGATCGACCGACCATCCGACTATGTGACGTTTCGAAACTTCAACACTTAAACAATTTTCAACATGTTCAATGCACAAAGGATGCCACCCGATCGAACGACCGTCCGATCGCGTGACAACATGCCGTGAACTTGTTCTCACCAAAGTGCCCAACCAATCGGGTTGCTGTCCGATCGAACGACCGTTCGATCGACCAACCTGAAAGGTAGAGACACTTCAATGTTTTCAAAATGCTACAACAAAAACTTCAAAAGACAAGCCATCATACACAAACACATCTTTCACAAAGGAAGTAACAATCCACTCGAACGGTCATCCGACCGGACAACCGTACAAACGGACTGTCACTCGTACGACCAGCTGTCCGATTGGACTACCATCCGATCGAACCGCTGACCGAACCACTTGCACCTTGCATCGTTTTGCGCGTTACTTATCGTTATGATATCATTCTGATCAGGCTAACCTTACTCCCAAACGCTCCCTTCAATCCATCAATCGCTATGAGTATACTCGATCCCTTTTTGCTTTACGCACTTTTGGGTGTTACATACGTTACTTATACTAAATAACATCGAACACACGACGAAATACTTTAAACGCTAACCATTACCGCATGTTATACGTGACTTAATGAATGCTTGTTTGTTATGTTTACACATGGAATGATGTCTACCTGCCTTAGCAACGGTAGTACTATTAGTTTGGACTCAGCACCCGTTCACTCGGGGGTTGTTAAGGACAATTACCTACATGGCTCACAGTGGTGAGAATGTATCGCGAACTGCCTTGGGCAGTCAACCCGCAGTCATTGGTATCGATAGGTTCATGTCGATAACTAACATGCCTCATTTTACACTGTGTACGTGCTGGTTATGCGTAACGCTTTCAAACTCTATATGCTATTATCAAACTTGTATGCTCACCTTTACACTATGTGTATTGACTTTTACTTTAACATATGTGACAGGTGCTTAGGATGCTTATTTGCTTTCTTTGGTGTGAAATCGAGGCTAGGAAAGACCTAGGTCAACAATAAACAATTGTCTGTAAAAAAATCTGAGTTGTCGGAACAGAACAATTTGACTAGATCTTTTCTGTAATAATTGTACTATCATATATGACATGGTATGGGACATGTTGCTTTAAATATCTGGTAAATATAATTGTTATGGAAACTTCTGGACAATCTGTTTCGCTCAGTGCCACGCCCCGATGCTTCCGCCATCGGTTGGGGTGTGACAGATAAAAACTAAACCCTAAAGGCTAAACCTAAAACTAAACCCTAAAGCTAAACCCTAAAGATAAAAACCCTAAAGCTAAACCCTAAAGATAAAAACCCTAAAGCTAAACCCTAAACCCTAAAGCTAAATCATAAACCTAAACCCTAAAGCTAAACCCTAAAAGCCAAACCCTGTATGATTTAGGGTTTAGGGTTAAGAGATCCTAGTTAGGGTTCGACGAGCCGGTTCCAACGCCGCTGTAATGAGTCCAATCGAAGTTCGTTTGATTCGGTTCCCCACTGTTTCTCACTTTTTTAGTGTTCCCCAATGAACCTCACACTATATATATATATATATTATAAAAAAATACTAAACATCAGATTCAATAATTTAAACACATCACAAAAAACACAAATAGTCTAAAACATCACAAAAGTACACAAAATAGTTTCTAATTAAACTCAAATAGCTAAAAATTCCTCATCTTCGTCATCCTCCAATCTTCCTCAACCCAATCCGCATCATCATCGTCGTCAACCTCGTCAATCAACATCGTGAACGGTTTTCCTTTTCTTAGATGAACTTCCATCGTCCTTCTCAATTGTCCCGCCACCTCTACGTGTTTTAGTTGGTCAACCACCTCTAGTTGTTCTAATGGGCTCGTCACTTTCCTCCTCATTTGGCACGTCACCTCCAATATCACTTTCATCACCACTTGGTGGGCTATCCACTCATCATCAGACATAACATTTTCAACAAGTGAAGGATCATCTCCTTCTTTTAAAGTAGACTTCTTTATAAACTTATTCTTCAACTTCCTATTGTACATGATATAAACCAAATCGTTCATCCTCTCGGTGGTCAACCAGTTTCTTCTCTTTGTATGAACTTGATTGAACGTACTCCAAGAATCTTGTAGAGCCCGGTCGAAGAAGATCTTTCCCAAGAATCTTTCGTGCCAAACTCAATACCCATTGATGATTATAAATGCAATTGCTAATTTTTTTTGCTTTAAGCAATGCATTTTTATGCTGTGGCAATTCCCCAATTTTTTCAAGCATCAAATCGATGCAATGGGCGGCGCATGGTGTCCAATACAAACTTTTTCTCTTCTTCATCAACAACTCCCCGGCTTTTTTGTATGCACTCGCATTGTCGGTCACTACTTGAACGACTACATCTTCCCCGATTTCTTCGACTACCACATCAAGCAACTCGAAAATTTTGTTAGCGTCTTTAACGCAATCTGATGCATCAACCGTTTTCAAAAAAACTGCCATATTGATTGTTGACCAAAAAGTTGATTAGACTACGGTTTCTCATGTCTGACCAACCATCCGATAACAATAACCCCGGTGGTCTTCCAAGTTGCTTTTATCTCATTCACCATTTCGGTGGTTGTCTTAACTTCTTCTTTAAGGATCCAAGTCCATAACTCATGCATCGTAGGGGGCTTCAATCCTCGTCCATAGTTTCCAACCGAATGTAGCATACTAGTAAACGAAGGACTTGTTGCTACGTTAAATGGGATTCCGTTCTCGTAAAAGAATCTCCCAATATCCATCGACACTTGGTTTCGGTGCGCTTTAGCACTCACCGGTGTCATTTTTTTGGAAACAAATTTGGTCAAATATAATACGTTTTCGCGCTTATTTTATCTACATTTCCAGTTGGTCTGTGTCTCACCGAAAATTTAATTTCGAATCGAATGGGGTCAAATATAATATGTTCTCATTCGACGGTAATTCAAGTTACCCTACGGCCTACGTTCAACCCCGCCGCAGCGTGCTAGGGGTAAAATTTCAACCCTTGATTTTCCGTTTTTTGGTACGTTTCCTATGTAAGAGTCGGGTCACATATAAATACGTTATAATTGTATTTTATAAATTCAATTACTTTACATTTTGATCCAACTGCAATGCTATTGAGTCAAATCAAATACATTAAAACGCACGTTTTCATATGGTAAACGCGTGACAGAACGCTTGGGCTAATTCGTTCGATGTTTGCAACTAACAAACCATTTAGTGTGAGTTAACTGACATTTTAACAAGGTTAGTAGGTTGGATCAAAATGACAAAAATAATGGAAAACTTAGTGACCCAGAGGAGAAAAAACTATCTGGACTAAAATGGGAATTTGGGACAAAACTCAGAGACTAAAATAGCAGTTTACTCTTTTATAAACTATTACGATATCGATCAAATCTTTTTCATATTATAAACATGTCTTTATCTGTACGTAAATGTTTCAAATTTTTATAACTTAAGTGAGTGTTAAAGATTAGTACTCATTGCCATTAAAAAAACCGTAATCCTAAAACCTTTTTAGTAGTTACTAGTAATCCGCCTCTATTGACCAATATCACCCTAAACAATTTATAAACCATACACACATAATGCATTTGCATATAGTTATTTCTGGTGGTCGGTTTCTACGGTACCGCAAAATGACTTTAGGAACTTAAAAGTGAAGTAATCAGGACCGGGTGCCTTTCATTTCCACAACTCCATACCGCCTCCTTTATTTTTTCTTTGGAGAACGGCTTAACTAGTAAGGCCGATTGTGACAGGGTGAGTCTTTTGCAGGCCCGGTGATAAGTAGGGGCAAGTAGGGCTGTTGATCCAGGCCCAAAGCTCTTGAGAGCCCAGAGTTTTAATAAAAAATCCATATACTATACGTTTGTTTTTGGGCCTTTATTTTTTAACCTAATTATAATTTTCCCTTCAATTGTGATTTGTGAACACTGAACGATATGATGAGCGGGAAAAGAGAACGAAGCGTCGTTGTTTTAACAATTAGTGTCATATTATAGTTTTTTATATATGATTATTGTGTTTAAATTATATGGGCCCGATTTATTTTTAGTGGCTCCAGGCCCAGACGTTTCGAGATTTCTCGGAGACGGCACTGGTCTTTTGAAACCGTTATTAAACCATGGGGTATGGTGGGGCTTGGGTTGGGCATTGGTTGACACGTGGACTTTCAAAACTCAAGGCTTCAACCCACTTTTGAATGGGGTATGGTGGGCGTGGCTTGGCTGGCGTGGCCAAGCCACATCAGCTTTATATATATATATATATAACCAAAAACTACTAAACATACAACATAATTATTAAAATAAACATACAAAATAATTATCAAAATAAAAACTTATCATTCTTCGTCAGTTTCGAACCCAGGAATCGTTGAAACATGTTCCACCAAATCAGCTCGAAGGTTGTGATGTATATCCCTTGACTTTATTAAAAATTCATTTGCCGCTTTATCTCCGTCTGTTACGTTACCTGGTTGGGGGTCATCATCATCATAGTAGGTTACGACCGCTCTACCTTCATCCTCCAAAATCATGTTGTGAAGAATGATACATGTGTACATCACGTTTCCAATTTGATCCTTGTCCCATCGTCAGATGATGATGATGACGATTCACTATAACTTGAAGAACTCATGGCAATATTGTGTTTTATGTGTTTGATATTGTGTGAGAAAGATGTTAAATGTGGTAAGTATTTATAAAGGAATTTTTTTTTTTTTAAATATAGACCCCAACGGCTAGTTTGAAAGGGTCATTCACAACCCGCCATGTCAGCTTGCTCCCCCGCCCCACGCCCGGCTTGAAAGCCAAGCCTCAAGGGTCACGCCTCAACCCAAGCCCACCCGGGATGGTGGCTTGGGCGTTTTCCCCCAACCCACGCCCCAACCCAAACCCCATACCCCATGACCTTAAGGAACTTCGGCCTTGACTTAGTACTTTTTTGTTTTTATCTTGTAGAGTTTCATTACTTTTTGTCAACGCCCCTTTTCACGCACGAGTTTGTGGAAGCGTTTTGACATTAATTTTCTTTTTCATGGTTTTGCGTCCTCCTCTCAAGGGCACAGGTTTACAACAACATTTCACGATTAATTTTTTCAATGGTTTTATGTGCGTGCTGCAACTCGAACACCACACCTCGGGAAACTTGGCATCTAATTATTAGCTTAAGATGTCAATTTATAACCTAAAAATATCAGCCAAAGAACTAAAATTGGTTCCTGAGAAGAAATCGGCATAATATTAATTTTCAGCTTTAGCGAAAAATAATTGTGATTAAAAGTTAATTTATAATACAGGGAAAAGATCAAATAGGAAGTTTATTTTGGCTAGGAAGTGTAGGAAGCAATATGATTAGGACATGTGGCAACATTTAAAATAAAGAAAAGGGGTATTTTAGTCAATCCAACACTTTCTTCTTCCTTTTCAAAACCCAGTAACTTCAAAACCCACCATTTTCAAAACCCACAATCTTCAACCATTTCTTCACTTTCTATCTCAATAATCACTACATTATAGTGCGATTTTCATCACCAATCAATGATTCAAACACCCGATCAACGTGTTCTTCAGCTTTTTTGAAGAAAACCCAGTTTAATTTCATACAAAATCTCGTTTTTTCCGGTGATTTTGAAGATAATCACTCGATCCGTTCGATTCGAGCGATGATAAGTGTTTCAATCATTCAAAATTCGTCAATTGTTGAAGAAATCACTTCGATCCATGTAAGAAATTCTTTAATTTCATTTTTACGATCTGTGTTTTTGATTTAGTCATTGCGTTTTATGATCTTGGCGGGGGACCGGGGGCAGCGCCCCTGGTAGCGGGGTCCCAGGGGCGGCAGCCCCTGGCGGGGTCCAAGGGGCAGAGGAAAAATTAATTTTTTGTAAATTGTCTCTGGAAACTGCATTCGTAAACTGCATTGGTTCAGACAGTTCACAGCACAGACAATTCATAGCACAGACAAAACTATTGTCATGGTTCAATGCGTTTTAGAAAGAACACTTTCTTTGGTGTTTTTAGGCAATTGCGTTTTAGAACTAAAACATTTTTATGTGTTTTCTGGCCATTGCGTTTTAGAAAAACACATTCTTGAAGTGTTTTTGGTGCATTGCGTTTTAGGTAAAACACTTTTTTAGGTGTTTTCAGTCCATTGCGTTTTACAGAGAACACTTTCTTTTGTTTTTTAGGCAATTGCGTTTTAGAATGAGTCATTTTTAAGTGTTTTCTGGCTATTGCGTTTTACAAATAAGACATTTCTTTGTCTTTTTGGTGCATTGCGTTTTAGGTAAAACACTTTTTTATGTGTTTTCAGTCCATTGCGTTTTAGAAAACAGACATTTTAAGTATTTTCTGGCCATTGCGTTTTAGAAATAAGACATTCGTTTGTGTTTTTTGTGCATTGCGCTTTAGGTAAAACACATTTTTATGTGTTTTTAGTCCATTGCGTTTTAGAAAGTAGATTTCCTTTTGAGTTTTTAGGCTATTGCGTTTTAGAAATAAGACATTTCTTTGTGTTTTCTGGCCATTGCGTTTTACAAATAAGACATTTCTTTGTGTTTTTTGTGCATTGCGTTTTAGAAAAATGTCATTTTTTAGGTTTTTTTTCATTGCGTTTTACGTAACTGGGGGTTTTTCTATTGCGTTTTACGCAACTGAGTTTTTAAATTTTTTTTTTTTTGAAATATAACAATAGTATACTCGTTTTAAAGATAAAAAACGCTCGTTTTTTTTGTGCAATTTTTATAAAAAAAAATAATGTCGTATGAAAGATTTATTAACGTTTAAAAAATGGGGAGAATTGGAGGAGAGAGAAACTATTGGCTTGAATTGATTAGAATGCCCCTAAACAAACTCACGCACCTCTTTTCTTCCCTTCAATTTCCCTGATTTAATCTTAGCCCTTGATTATCTAAATAGATGGTCAAGATCACTTCCTAACCTTCTTAGCCAAATAAACTTCCTATTGTATCTCCACCCATACAATGTTATGTTTATCTTCGTATTATTCTTACCACCGATTTAATCTTGGAACAAGTTTGTCAAAACTAAAGGACTATTAACATATGTAGATCAAAGTATGGTGATCGGTAAATATTTGTTTTATAAACGGTGGATATATTTGCTTTTCAATAAACATTGGAACTAACCAATTAATGTCACGTGATATCCATTATCTTTTGCTTGATATAAGTGTTGGTACAGTAAGAGGCCGAACTAATATCAATCAAATTCCCATCACGTCCTTACAGCAACACGCGGATTGATTTGAGTTTAAAATTCAACTTGGGTTTAAATAACATCATGCCGTTACGTACGGGTTAACGTTTACTTGTTAGCAACATAAACTAACCTCTCTAATTACAAAGAAGACATATATATATATATATATATATATATATATATATATATATATATATATATATATATAGGGGATGGTTCATTGGGGAACACTAAAAAAGTGGGGAACGGGGGAACACTTTAAAAAATTATACTTAACATGTTAAAAAAATATTTTTTTTAAATTTTTTTCGGCGCTTTTTCTTATAAATACAAGTAGAAACATTTTTGATAAAAAAAATCAAAAACTAAAAATATAAAAAAATGTTTAAAAAACAGTTATATCTTATAGAATTAACTTAACATGTTAAAAATAATTTTTTTTTTTAAAAATTTTTCAGCGCTTTTCTTTATAAAAAGGAGGAGAAACTAGTCGAGTAAAAAAATAATTTTTCTAAAAAAAACAATTTTTAGCCTTTTTTTAATTGTTTTTTTTAAATATTTTTAGTTTTTTATTTTTTTTATTAAAAATGCTTCTACAAGTATACATAAGGAGAAGCGCCGAAAAAGATGTTTAAAAAATTAATTTTTAACATGTTAAATTAAATTTTTAAGAGTGTTCCCCGGTTCCCCACTTTTTTAGTGTTCCCCAATGAACCTCACACTATATATATATATATATATATATATATATTATTAGTTTTATTACCATTACTAAAAAACGTATTATATTATAGAAAACAAAAACCTTTTAGTTTTTAAATAATAACTAGGTATAAGTCCTGCGCGCGTTGCGGCGCGGGTAAATCGCAAACATCGAATGGATTAGTTCAAACGTTATGTGATGCGTTAATCTTTTGAAAGCACGCGTTTCGACATATTTGATTGAACTCGGTGTAACCTATATAAGCATTGCAATTGAATCAAAACATAAAGTAAATAAAATTTATACCGTACAATCATAACATATTATATGTGACCTGAGTTATACATAGAAAACGTAACGGGTATATCGGAAAAAGCGGACACATATAATCAAAATAGATTAATTAAACCTTTTAGAAAAGGGAAAAAAAGAAATCACAATTTTACTCCACGTGGATCAAAACAAAATTTACAAAACATTCATAAACTAATCATAAAAACATATTATATTTGACCTGACTCGTTTCCTAAAAAAAGTTTACGTCGAAACATACACCAACTCAAATTTATACCGAAACACACATAAAAATATGCACGTAAAAATGGTTTTTTAAACGAAAACTTGTTATATTTAACCTGACTCGTTTCCAGAAAAAAGTTTATGTCAAAACATAGAGGAAGTCGAATTTATACAGACACATACATAAAAATATACATGTAAAAATTAGTTTTTCTTATGTAAATGAGGTATAATGGTAAACTCAACACAAATTATTAGTAAAAAACTTAATAGGTTAAATATGTTCGTAAAATCGTGCTAAGTAGCACTAATGCCACACCACTGCAAGCAACCACGCACCAACATCAGAAGAGCTCGTACAAATAAAATAAATAAAAATGTAAAAAATAACACCGAATGAAAAACAGACATAAAATCGTTGAATCACGCACGCCTGTTGCGGCGTGTTAATGCAAAGAAATTAGACATAAACGTAAAACGTAGAAAAGAATAACTAAGCCAATTTAGGACTCGGACGTTGCGACGAACTTGTCAAACAGAGAACATTTGACGCGTTGCGACGGGCCTGTCAAACGGGAAAGCACAGACGAAAAAACGTTAAACCCCAAATGCACGTTGCGACGTGTTAACTCACAAAATTTAAAACGAAAAACTTGCGAAAGATGAAAATTATGAGGTTAGAAAGTTGAAAATAAAAGAATGATGGGGTTAAATTGTAAAAGATGAAAAGTTTTGGGTTAAAGGTAAAACAAGTCAAAAGGGTTAAAATGTAAAAGATAAAAACCTTTAAATTAAAAATGAAAATTGCCAAAACTTTTTTGAAAAACTTATAATGCATAAATTACAACAATTGATTGCAAATTTATAGGTTGAAAATATTTCCAAAGGGTAATATGACAAGTCTTTATATGTGATTTTTTTCATGGAAGAATTATATAAGTAAGAGAGGAGTAGATTTAGCCTAACACTTTCAGTAATGCATTTTATATTCCGATAATTTGTTGTTTTCATTTTGCTTTTTGCAATTTTTAACGACAAAATTTTACATCAATTTGTCTTTGACAGAGCTCGAACCTTGACATGACATGGCTGTAAAGAGTGCTGAAGTGATTTGCGAGGCAGAACCTCAAGCGTGCACATATGGAGTAAGAATTGCATAGTTGGGCTGAAGCAGCCTGCTTTGCTCTTGGAGCCGCAGGGATTTATAACTGTAGTTCGGCTCAAGACTGACATGAGAGGAAACATGTTTGGTGTTTTGGTTTGCATATAAAGCAAACATTTATATCTTGTGATTCAGGCATAGAAGTAAATTGTTTTTGAAAGTTTGGTTCGAAAAATGGTTCGGTGTTAAAGTTCCGTCGAGAGTGGCAACAAAGCCAAATACAATTGAACGATCCAAAGGTGTAAAAGTAAAATACTATTAAAATATATTATGATGAGGAAATATTTTAATGAGTAAATTACAAGTTTTGTCCTTTATGTTTACACCAAATTGCAGCCGTTGTCCTTTAGCACAAAAGCTGACAAGTTTTGTATTTAATGTTTCAAAATCTTGCACATTATGTCCTTTAGGCCAAACCCAGTTAGATTTTTTGGTTAAATCTGGTCCTGTGCATTGCACATGAGGGCATTCTTGTCATTTCACATTCAAGGGGCTATTTTGTAAATAACTTTTATTCAGGGACTATTTTATACAAAACTTAAAAATAAAAAATACATAAAAGAGTAAACTGCAATTTTACACCCTGAGGTTAGGTGTCATTGGCACTCCTACCCCCCCTAAGGAAATAATTGCAAAATTACACCCCACTGTTTGACCTTATGTCGCACTTTTACCCCCCGCCGTCAAATTGGGTTAACAGTCAACTGTATAACATGAAAGTCAAAGGGTAAAATTGTCTTTTCACTCTTATCTAAAGCTTCTTGGATAAACTAAACCCTATAAGTAACATACCCACGCACAATTACCCCCCCACCTTCCCACCATCGAGCTCTTACCTTCTTCTCCGATCACAACCACAGCCGATCACAACCACCATCTTCTCCGATCACAACCACCATCGATCCACCATGCACCGGCGACTCCATCTTCTCCGATCACAACCACCATCTTCTCCGATCACAACCACCATCGATCCACCATCTTCTCCGATCACAACCACCATCGATCAGTCGAAATGCCGGTCTTCTTTTGGCTACTCCGCTATATCATCCGCCACACGAAAGGTATAATCTGCCAATTTTAGTTAATCAGGGTCAGATTTAGTCATTATCATGTTATACACAGGGGTTAGGGTCTGATTTGGTTCATGTTGGTTTTTTTACAGTTGACCTGACGATGAGCTTATCAAGCTCATCTTTGGTGTTCCACCTGGTGGTCTCTGTGTTTGGGAGGCCTGTCCTCAACTTCCATCTACCACCGGAGAGTTGAGCGGATGTTTAGTCTAGTAGTTATTAGGCTTTTGTGTAATATGTAGGTTAACTTAACTTAATCGAAGCTTTTGTGTAATATGTAGGTTAACCTAAGGTAACTTATTTAGCTTTTGTCTAAAAGCTTTTGGGTATTTTGTTTGATCAAAATTAGGTTGTTGACATTATGTTTGATTATGTTTGATCAAAAAAGCTTTTGGGTAATGCATACAATCTCCTATATCCTCTGTGTTAAAATGCATACATTCAGGTTGATTATGCATTTGCAGCTTGTTTAGTAACCTGAATGTTCTAAAATGACAGTTTCCTTGGTTGATCACACTGAATGTTCTGAAAGTTGGGCATGAAATCTGAACCTTATGTTAGATTGATTGTATGCATTTGCAGGTTGTTTACTAACCTGAATGCTCTAAAATGACAGTTTCCTTGGTTGATCACACTGAATGTTCTGAAAGTTGGGCATGTATGCATTATGTTTGATTATGTTCTGAAAGGGTGCATAAGTTGCTTAAGTGCATATGTTTGAACATGTATTTTTTGAACAATTAGCTGAACAGGTATTTTTGAAAGGGGGCATAAGTTGATTATGTTCTGAAAGGGGGCATTACAGTTACGAATTGGCTGAACAGGTATTTTTTTAACAGGTATTTTTGAACAAGTATGATGTTTGATCAAAATTAGGTTGTATGCATTATGTTTGATTATGTTTGATCACACAGTAATCAAACAGCCTGCAATGAGGCCTTTGCACTGCAATGAGTCCTTCAGCAACATCAGAGTAAACTGGTTGATCATGTATACACTCATTATGTTGACCTGGTTGATCATGTATACACTCATGTGCATACACTTATGGTCACAGTTTGGGCATAATCATGTGCATACACTTATGTGCTGCAAATTGTGCCATACTCAAAAGTGCCATAAGTTCACATTAGCAGCACACTTATGTGCTCCAAATTGTGCAGCACACTCAACAGTGGCTTAATCAGATTCTGGATGTATACACTTATGTACTGCAATTATGATTCTGGATGTATACACTCATTATGTTGACATTGCAGGTATGATTGTATGCATTCCCACTGGTTGAACAGGTATTTGCTTGTTGGTTTGAACACCTTATAGAAATAACTGATTGTAATTTACCAGTTTTGGAGTCTTTGCTTGTTAGGTTTTAGATTACGTGTTCAAAGAACAGGTATTTGCTTGTTAGGTTTTAGATTAAAGAACAGGTATTTGATTTTGGCAGGAAGGGTTTTGTAAATTTCAGGGGGTAATGTTGTGTGTTAGCACAAAGTACAGGGGGTAATAGAAAAGGACAAATTAGTAATTTACCAGTGGGGGGTAATTGTGCGACTTAACAGGAATGTTGGGGGGTAAAATGTAAGGGTAATATAGTCATTTCAACTTAGACTTAATAGTTCTGTTACCCAATTTGACGGCGGGGGGTAAAAGTGCAACATAAGGTCAAACAGTGGGGTGTAATTTTGCAATTATTTCCTTAGGGGGGGTAGGAGTGCCAATGACCCCTAACCTCAGGGTGTAAAATTGCAGTTTACTCTATATAAAATCTCTTTCTCTGGAATTCAAGAACTCCACCTGCCATCATCACCGCTAGCCTGAGATGTCGGAACCTTGCCGTAAAGTTGGAAGGACCGTCTGAGTCATCACAATCTTTTAATAACAAGAACGATCAAGAACCAATTCCCAAGCTCATTAAAACTAGTCGTCGTAATCTTCACCCTCAATACCGACAACAAGTGTATACAAACAAAATCTGGCATCTGATACAACCCAAACACCCCACTCGGAAATCCCATCTCTATGACCTGAAAACATAAAAGGCTTACTTACTATTAACCTCACCCCTAACTTTCTTCAAACAAAACAATCTAACAGTCAAATCCTTCGAACCGGCTAAAAATACCTCGAATCAGGACTCCAATCAACACAAGTAACTTTATTATCACAATTAGCAAAAGTTCTCAACCCTGGAGACCTCCAAATCTCGACTAACTTACCAACACCAACAGCAATAAACTCTCTGTTAGGGCGGAGGTGAATGAACTGGCAGCGGCCGTTGTTGTCGACGGCGATGAGGAAGACGTCGTCTGGTGAGGCGGCGATTCTGGAGATGTTGGATGAAGATTGGAATGGTAGGGTTAGGGTTTCGGATTTGAGGAGGTCGGTGACGGAGTTCATGGTGGTGGTTTCGGATTTGAGGAGGTCGGCGACTCCGAGAAGGTTTTGGAAGCGGTAGTTCATGGTGGTGGTTAAGGGTTTAAAGGCTGAAGAAAGTGATGAAGGGTGTTTTGTGCTCCGATTGGGGAGATTATGTACTGGTTTTTTTTAAATCATATATATCATTTTCATTATAGTACATAATAGTCCCTATACATTAAACATTTACACAATAGTCCATGTAACGGTGAATAGACAAATATATCCTCATGTGTAATGCACATGACCAGATTTAACCAAAAAATCTAACTGAGTTTGGCCTAAAGGATATAACGTGCAAGATTTTGAAACATTAAGTACAAAACTTGTCAACTTTTACGCTAAAGGACAACGCCTGCAATTTGGTGTAAACATAAATTACAAAACTTGTAATTTACTCAATTTTAATTTTATGTTTTGGTTCTAGTAACGTTGTTTTTGCATGGGCGTCAACGTTTCTATGCAAGTTTATTAATGACCCACTAGTTTGCTTTTTTTAATGGAAATTGTTTTATAATGATACTTTTTTTCGGAAAGACCACACCAAAAACAAGATAACTAACAATTACAAATCCATACTAGATTTATCCATATTACACCATTGAACCCATGTCACCAAATGTCTCTTCGCCCTCTTCTTAAACCATAGGAATCCCAACTGTCGAATTTCTTGCTTCAGCCCTTCAAAATTCGGTTCCTTGTCATTGAATACCCTATCGTTTTATAATGATACTACTTTAAAATATCTTGTTAACTCTCTTCTCTTCTATCCCACCTTGTTAGGAAAAGAAACATGAAAAGTGAGAGCATGATGTTTGTTTGTTTTATACTTCCTCACTTATTTTATCGGCCTCTATTGACCAATATCAGCCAAAACAATTTATAAACCAAACACATAATGCATTTGCATACACTTATCTGTGGTGGTGGGCATGGTTGTAAAACAAGGTTTCCAAGGCCGAGTACTCCCCTAGTAGTCGCTACAAGGTAGGCTGCCGATGCGACTTTCTCTAACTCCGCCTAATTACTCGGAATCGATCAAACGCGGTTAAACTCAGCCAAAAGAGGATCTAGTAGGTCAATTCGGGCCGAGTTTGACTTAAAAAATAATAAAACATAATTTATATGACTATCATATTAAATAATGAATATCATTTTCACGTATTTTGCTATAAATATTAGTAAAATTACGTTATTAGACATATATTTAATTTCCTAAAACTAATTTCTTTATAATTTAACATGTCCGAGTACTCCCCGAGTACTCTCCGCCTATGCCGAGTACTCTCAACTCCCCGGTCGACCGACTAGGGAGCGCCTAGCGACTTTTGCAACCATGGTGGTGGGTACCGCAAAAACACTACGAAGCATTAGCGGCGACTTTTGTCGTCGCTAAAAGTCCCATTTGTCATCGCCAAAGGCTTTACTACTATTTGTCGCCGCTAAAAGTCAAAAAACCAGTAAAAAAAATTCCCATTAATGTTGTTTCCGGTTTCCAGTTTTACTACTATTTCCAGTTTTCCAAATACATACCATACCATTGATATATATAAACACACTCTAGTATCCATTCGCCCAATCCAGATTTTTTCAACCCAGCCCACTCATAGCAAAAAAAAAAAAAGAAAACTGTGCTCCATTCTCATTTGGTATTTTTGGTGTAAAATCATATTAAAGTTTTTCCTCTCAAAAATGATTTCTTATAACCCTGATAATGGATTAAAGAGATGTATCTTTTTTTAATCTTAAAGCGCGGAAATTTCAGAAATCTAGATTGAAAATTGATAGTTAGGATATTTTTTTTCTTCATAAATGGTGTATGTTGGAAGCCTGTGATAGAAAATTGTGCTTCTTTCCACGATCAAGTTATAATACCAAAAGTTTACAAATGTTTACCTGCCCACATTTAACAAAGAGAGCCGCAAGCTGTTATTCAGTTACCCGCAAGCAATTAAACATCACTTCAAATGTTCATCGTACGCTCGGGTCGGGTCACGCCCTCTGCTGTATCGAATGTGCCCACCCCTATTCTTGGTTTCCTGTTATAACAAAATATAATAAGTTAAATAACCATCAAAAGAAAACGAAACTATTAACAACAATGCTAGAAACCCAGAAAACATGTGGTAAGAAGGTGCGACCCGTTTAATTATTTTGAAGCCGTGCTTAAACTTCCTGTAGTAAGTTGTTACATCATCCGACGTCTTACCTGGAACTTTTTCGGCTATCTTCTACCACCGTATGGGGACATCGCTCTAGATATTCACAAAAGCTTTTATAAATAAATATTAAGAGCGTTAATTATATGGATCAAGAAAATGAAATACTAACATTAGTACCTAGTCAGATCGTAGAACAAATCTCAAAATGCATCAGCCAGATCACCAATTCAACTAAAAAATTCTATTAATAATCGTATAATTCGAAATGAAGACCTAAAAACTATCAACAAATTACTCGATTGCACAAAGAACGCAAAATTACATACAAAATTACAACAATCAGCAAATAATGACCTAATACGATTGAGAAACAAACTTTGAATCTAATTTACAGGATGTTGATATCTGATAGGGGAAATAAGAAAACAAAGATCTGGATGCGGAGGGATCAAAAGGTCTTGAGGATGCGCTAGGTATTGAAGATTGAGAAAGAGAAAGAAAGCGGTGATCAGGACTGAGCATGGCAATCGCAAAAGACAACACGTAGCTCATAAAAGATCATATGCTTGTGCCATATAACACAAAGCATATACAACCCAATAAGCACAACTTACAACTACCTTAAGCCTAAAAGTGTTGCTAATTTATAGTATTTAAATTTAAATTAAATAAATAATTGATGTTAAATGGTTGACTATATGTACATGTATACCGAACTGATGACCGCCACCGCTGCATTCGCCGTCCCCGTTGTTGTCGTTCACTACTAATTCCTAAAAGCATATAAAAATAGACATATATATGTTAGTGGAATAATTTACAAACATAACCATGTGACTGATCATCAAATTACTTTCTTTTATTGGCACAAAACAAGTTTCAAACAAAACAAAAACAAATAGCGCGATACTTATAAAATATGAACACGCTAAAACTGCATATTAACAAATACAATAATACATGTACGTATGCATATCATATACCTTCAGATGAGGAGCGGTTTTGTCCTTGTCGTTAACACCGGTCGATTCCACAATGTATTCAGCTCCAGTTTAGGCCCATGGGATCTCTTCCAAGTTTCTTAAATGATCTCAAAACATATTTATTCAATAAAATAGCTAACAAATTATAATAACATACTATAACATGAAGTGGATGTTTTAAGGTTGCACCCGGAAGCGAAAACAGTCACCGGTTTCTCACCAAAAAGAAAGATTCTGTCATCCTTCACATGAGCTCATGGTGCTTCCACTCAAACATGTAAGTATGCACATAAATTATAACCAAGTCAAGTTCAAAGTCAACATAACTATCAACTAAACAAATCCACCATCTACTGAAGTTAATTCAACCTAATTTAGGAGATTTGGGGGAAAAAGTAGATTTTAGGAGATTTGGGGAGAATGAAAGCACTCAATGGAGGGAAATTTGCCGCCTGGATGTATTTTGGGGAATTAGGGGCGACATCCAGATTATCGCGGCTAATGTTGTCGCCCCTATTGCTTACATTTCTTGTAGTGAAAGGATCCGGATACGTTGAGTAGAGGTTGTGAGATGATGCTGAAAAAGCTCAACAATAGACATACGGATGGTGCAAGTTTAATGACAATGGACATGTTTTTTTTTAAGGAAGTCATGCTTGGCAATGTTGAAGGCCCAAAGTGGTTGGTTTAAGTTTTATTTGTAAGCAGAGTTATATATAGGTAGGTCTCAATCAATCAATCAATCTTTTAGGTGGTAACAAGAAAGAAAGAATGTTATAGGTAGGTCTCAATCAATCACGCGGGCCGCGAGCGCTCATGAAACGCGGATACACCAGATGCCGACATGTGTTGACATCGTGTCAAGTCTACAAGCTGACCAGGCCAAGCTATAGTGTTGACCAAGGTTGACGCGGGCCGCGTAATCTTGGACTGTATCTCACGCGGGCCGCGACAGAACTCAATATCACAACTATAAATAGCAGGAATCAGTTTACGATTTCCGTCGCTCATTCACAATTCTCAATCTCGAATTCTGAAGTATTAGGAATAATATTTGGGTATTATACCCCTAATTAGCAAGGTTCTGCTCTGTTGTAAGTATTATAACCCTAGTTTCGTAATAGTTACACTGCCCGATTGATTTAGGGTTCCGTAACAACTGTCGTGGTTCTGCCCGACGTAGTTGTTGGAATGCCGTCTCGGGGAGGGTATTATTAATATTTTCAAAGGGTTATGATACTAACCAATGTACATTTGTATAAATTATAGATTATATCCAGGAAACCCTTACGAAAAGCCTAAGATAGCAATGTGAGTTTATCATCTTTTTGTTAACCTTTTTGTAATATTTTACAAAACCTTAAATGTTTCACAATGCGATTAAGCGGTGATTGAGTCTTTGTTGTTCTTCAATTACTGCCGGTATGTTGGGGTTTTGTATACAAAATTTGTACTACCTGCGAGTAGTAAGTCGAGTATGACAGTACGTTACCATTGGACAATGAGTTAGCCAATGTGTAATATGACCCACAAGTCAGTGGATTGATAGTACCAAATGGAGTAATTGTGTAGACATAAACATTGTAATCGTCCTCGATACTGTGTTAATCGATAAAATATTTCTTGATTAAATTGGGATTCACTCACCAGTATTTTCGACTGACAAATTTTTTTAAAACGCGTTTCAGGTAACCCAATGTGAAAGCCAATTAGTAAAAGCCAGCTGGAAAGCACTGAAGGCTTGGGAATAATGTGGCTATAAAAGTTACCTAATAAACGATGTTTTAAATTTAATAAAATAGGGTTTTGTCCCTATAAATGTACTGTAACAAGAAACTTGGGTTTTACCCATGTGTTTATTAATATTAAATAAGGTGGTTTACTCTGATAAACATTTCCTAACTACGATCTTGATGTAAATTCCGCTGCGAGATTTAACAACCTGATACCACCAAACTCTGAGCTCACGTCCGCCCGTTCCTGGGGATTGGGGGTTATGACAGAAGGTGGTATCAGAGCCTAGCCACTAGTCTGAGCAAAGAAGTGTTCTGCTGACACTTAAAATTAAAAAAAAAATGTGTTAGGAAATAAATTATGGAAATGCGTGCATAACTGTAATTATTGGTTATGTGTTATTTGACTATTTGTTAGTTTTCAGTATGAGTGATCAAGAACCATCAGATATGAATCTTCAGTTATCTGATTCACCTAGGAGTGAAGGTACATCATCACAGCCTGCCCTCTCTGGGTATACTGCTGATCAGGAAGATGGGATATTTGCTTTTAGAGCTAAATCTGAAGAACCATTTCCTAGTAAGGAACGAGGATGGTTCAGTAAAGAAGCTTTTGCTCGTAGGAAAAGAATGCGAAAATTGCAACAGCAAAGGGCCTTAGCAGCTATTAAACGAGAGACCGATGCCCATACTTAAGATATGCTAAATAGAAGCTTAGCTAATTTCCATATCTTAGCTACAACTGCTGCCGACCCGAGTCTGGAACAACTAGTAGCCCCACAACCACAAAACCCAGAACAACCCATGGAGATAGAAAATACTGACAACCAAGTGGAGATGCATAACTTTAATCCCGAAGAAATCCCTAGGGTACCTGCACCAAACCCCCTAGACCCGAACTATGACCCCTGGTGGGACAATAATAGGGACTTTGTGCAACGTTACCCTATCCAGGATTATCCACCTATACAGAACATAGAAGTCTACCCAGGTATGGACCCTTTAGATCCCTATTACCATGATAACTACATTAGGGAGATATTAGAGGATCCTTACCAATTTCATGAACTGTCACCCCCATATCAGAAAAATGCACCCCAGATTCCAAACCCAGTCCGAGAACCTGCACCCCCAATGAGTGCAGAAAACGTTCAAGAACTTAGGACTTTTGGGGAGGAAATTTTGGAGAGCAGTGAGAGAATGCGTCAGGTGGGAGAGCGTCTCGTATGGAAATACGATGAGCGCAATATGGATTTTTGGATAAATCCATATCCGTGAATGAGATAGTGAAACGATGGTAATAATAATATTATAATAATAAAAATAAAATAAAATATGTGTGTACGGATGCATATTATTATTTTATTTCTGTTGGTATTGTAATCTTTATTTCTGTACTAGTGTGTAATAGACGCATAAGTGTATGAAAAGAGTATAGTAGCAATGATCTACGTTTTTGGCTAGATTGTGTGTTATGTGATTTACTATATTAAAATATTAATATGGGATAAATGTTTAAAATTCAGATGGCCGACGAAGGAAATCAAGGAAATCTGAATAACGATAAACAGAGTAACATTAACGTGGTTAATGATAATCCGAGTATCAATAACAATGGAAACCAAGTGGATAATAGTGCTATCCAACACATAGTGGCACAAGGAATTATAGATGCAATGCCATTTATTCTCCAAACTGTTAAAGATGCTGATAATAAAAGTAAACATAGCAGTAAGCGACCAATTGAACCTGAAAACAGTGTAAATAATGGACCGGTACTTCAAATACCTATTCCCAAAAGAAGAAGAACCGTGCCTAACGGTTGTTCTTATAAAGAATTCTGGTCTTGTAAACCAATGGAATTCTCGGGCAATGAAGGGGCCATTGCAACCTTACGCTGGATAGAGAAGATTGAGGCAGTCTTAAGGATAAGCAAGTGTGCTGAAGAAGATAGAATATTGTTTGCTTCTAATTTGTTTAAGAATGCAGCACTAGAATGGTGGAACACAATCCTCCAGACAAGAGGAAGTGATCAAACCTATAATATGGAATGGGAAGAATTTAAAAACAAAGTAGAAAGGAAATTCTTCCCACCCAATGAAAAAGAACAGATAGCAAACAAATTTCTAAATCTTAGGATGACTGGTGTAGATAGTAAGGGGTACACTAAAATATTCTTTGAATATCCTAGAATAGTGCCAACTCTTGCTTCACCAGAACCAGTGTTAATTTCTCGTTATATTTGGGGATTAATTGGAGAGATTAGACACATAGTCAAGGCAGCTAGACCACAAACCATAGAAGAAGCGGTAGAATTAACAAATACCTTGACTGATGAGTTAGTCCGTACTAGAGAAGAAGACCAGAGGATAAACCTAACCCAAAGGCTTACTCAAGAATTCCGTTCTGGAAATTACAATCGTAGGAATATGGGTTCTACCTCTGCACCATACTGCAAGGTTTGCAAGAAAAAGCACTCGGGAAAATGCTCCAATCTCTGCAACTATTACAAGATGCCATGACACAAGGAAGAAAACTGCAGGAAGAAATCCATTAATGGATATTGCTATAACTGTGGAGAAAAATGTCATATTAGGCCAAACTGCCCAAAATTAACTCCAGCCACAGATAACAAAAATACTAAAAATGCTAGAGCATTTGTCCTGACTGCAGAAGAAGCCAAGATGATACCAGATGTTATAGCTGGTACGTTCTTAGTTAATGATATATTTGCTAAAGTATTATTTGACTCTGGTGCGAACCAAAGTTTTATCAATACTTCGTTTTGCAATATTCTAAATCAGTCATTAACTAAACTACCACAAGAATGTCTAGTAGAGACAGCTAATGGAGAAACCGTTAGAATTTCTGAAATCTTGCAGGGAGCAAGAATAGAAATTTTAAATCAGAAATTTATAGCAAATCTATATCCCATGAATCTGGCAAGATTTGATGTTGTTTTAGGAATGGATTGGTTAATAACCAATAAAGCCAGTATTTTATGTGATCAAAAGTTAATCCAAGTAAATTCACCAAAAGGTAAAACGATCACAATTAAAGGAAATAAGTCCTCTAGATCCACTAAATTCATCTCTGTAATGAAAACTGCAAGTTGTATAAGAAAAGGTTCTATAGTGTATTTGATTTCCATAATCACTAACACTAAAGGAAAGGATTTAACAGATATTCCAGTAGTATCTCAGTTTTCAGATGTTTTCCCAGAAGAATTACCAGGACTACCTCCGGATAGAGAAGTTGAATTCAGAATCCATTTAATACCAGGAACGTCACCAATTGCCAAAGCACCTTACAATTTGGCACCTGCCGAAATGCAAGAATTGAAGAAACAACTACATGAATTGTTAGAAAAAGGATTTATTCAGCCAAGTTCGTCGCCATGGGGAGCGCCAATACTGTTTGTTAAAAAGAAGGACGGATCAATGCGTATGTGCATTGATTACCGTGAATTAAACAAGGTTACGATTAAGAATCGGTACCCATTACCGAGAATCGATGATCTGTTTGATCAACTGCAAGGAGCTCGATTTTTCTCTAAAATCGATTTAAGGTCAGGATATCATCAATTAAAGGTACAGGAAAAGGACATTCCTAAAACTGCATTTAGAACAAGGTATGGTCATTATGAATTTACTGTCATGTCATTTGGTTTAACCAATGCCCCAGCTGCGTTTATGGACATGATGAACCGAATATGTAAGCCATATTTGGATAAATTCATAATTGTATTCATAGATGATATTCTAATTTACGCTAAGAGTAAAGAAGATCATGCAAAGCATTTGCACGCACTTTTAAGTTTATTAAGAAAAGAAAAACTTAATGCTAAGTTTTCAAAATGCGAATTTTGGTTAGAACAGGTACAATTCCTTGGACACTTAGTCAATCATGACGGAATTCATGTAGATCCAACAAAGATTGAGGCTATTAACAAATGGAAAACCCCTGAATCACCAACTGAGGTTAGAAGTTTCTTAGGATTGGCTGGTTATTATAGAAGATTTATTCAAGATTTTTCTAGAATAGCCATTCCTTTAACTAAGTTAACCTGTAAATCTGTTAAGTTTGAATTGGAACCAAAACAAGAAGAAGCCTTTAGAATTCTTAAGCAAAGATTGACCCATACACCTATATTAGCATTACCAGAAGGAACTAAAGATTTTGTAGTATATTGTGATGCTTCTAGATTAGGTTATGGATGTGTATTAATGCAACGTCAGAAGGTTATAGCTTACGCATCTAGACAACTTAAGAATCATGAAGAGAATTATTCAACCCATGATTTAGAATTAGGAGCTATAATTTTTGCTCTTAAGATTTGGAGACATTACCTTTATGGTAGTAAATTTACCATATTTACTAATCACAAAAGTTTAAAGTATGTTTTCAGACAGAAAGAGTTAAATATGAGATAAAGACGTTGGATGGAATTTCTTAGTGATTATGACTGTGATATCCAGTATCATGAAGGAAAAGCAAATGTAGTAGCGGATGCTTTAAGTAGAAAGTATCATGAAAAGCCAAGAAGGGTACGTTCTCTTAAATTAAATCTGCAAGTAGATTTAAATAATCAGATAAGAGAAGCACAAGAATCAGTAATCAAGGAAGATACTGAAAAATTGAAAGGTATGCTGAAAGAATTAAAACAAGGAACAGATGGAATTTGGAGATTCCATGAAAAGAGAATGTGGATACCTAAATTAGGAAATCTACGTCATCATATATTAGAAGAAGCCCATAAGTCTAAGTATACAATGCATCCAGGAAGTGATAAAATGTACCAGGATTTAAGGAAAAATTTCTGGTGGATAGGAATGAAAAAGGACATAGCAGTCTATGTTTCTAAATGTTTAACTTGTTCACAAGTTAAAGCTGAATATCAGAAACCCTCAGGTTTGTTACAGCAATTAGAGATGCCAGTGTGGAAATGGGAATTAATAACAATGGATTTTGTTACTAAATTACCCAAAACTAGGAAAGGAAATGATACAATCTGGGTGATTGTAGATAGACTAACCAAGTCAGCTCATTTTCTACCAATGAAGGAAACAATTAGTATGGAACAATTATCTAAATTGTATGTAAATGAAATTGTTTCTTTACATGGTATTCCATTATCAATTGTTTCTGATAGGGATAGCCGCTTTGCATCTCATTTTTGGTCAAGTTTCCAAAAGGCAATGGGAACCAAGTTAAAATTGAGCACAGCTTATCATCCTCAAACGGATGGACAAAGCGAAAGGACAATCCAGACAATGGAGGACATGCTTAGAGCTTGTGTAATTGATTTCGGAGGTAATTGGGACGATCACTTACCTTTAATAGAATTTTCTTATAATAATAGTTATCACACAAGTATAAATGCTGCACCATTTGAAGCACTTTATGGACGAAAGTGTCGAACCCCAGTCTGTTGGGCAGAAATTGGGGAAAAGCAACTATCTGGACCTGAGATAGTACAAGAAACAACTGACAAGATTATTCAAGTCAAGGAACGACTGAAAGCAGCATGTGATCGACAAAAGAGTTATGATAATAACCGATGTAAGCCATTGGAATTTCAAGTAGGAGATAAAGTATTATTAAAAGTCTCTCCTTGGAAAGGAGTAGTAAGATTCATCAAACGAGGAAAGCTAAGTCCCAGGTATGTTGGACCTTTTGAAATTATTAAGAGAATAGGACCTGTAGCCTATCAGCTACAATTGCTAGAGGAAATGGCAGGAATACATGATGTGTTTCACGTATCTAATCTTAAAAAGTGTTTAGCTGATGAATCATTGATAGTACCTCTTAAGGATATAGAGGTAAATGAACAACTCAAATTTGTAGAAAGACCTCTACAGATTGAAGATAGGAAAGTCAAGAATCTCAAACACAAGAGACTAGTTCTAGTCAAAGTGATGTGGGACTCCAAAAGAGGACCTGAGTACACATGAGAGCTCGAGTTAGAAATGAAGAGGAAATATCCGCATTTGTTCCAGTAGATCTCGAGGACGAACTCTAAAATAAGGTGGGGAGAATGTAACAACCCTCGGTAAAACCAATGTTCTCATAATATTTCCGACACCCCAGTATATCTTAAAATGTCCCCATATGTATTATATTACACCCCGTATGTGAAAACCGAGCCAGAAATACATTGTAGTTTATAAAAATAAAATAAAAATCTGAATTTAGAGCTGAGGCGGGCCGCGTAAGATCCCACCTCAAGCTCACGCGGGCCGCGAGTGCTCATGAAACGCGAATACACCAGATGCCGACACGTGTCGACATCGTGTCAAGTCTACAAGCTGACCAGGCCAAGCTATAGTGTTGACCAAGGTTGACGCGGGCCGCGTAATCTTGGCCTGTATCTCACGCGGGTCGCGACAGAACTCAATATCACAACTATAAATAGCAGGCATCAGTTTACGATTTCCGTCGCTCATTCACAATTCTCAATCTCGAATTCTGAAGTATTAGGAATAATATTTGGGTATTATACCCCTAATTAGCAAGGTTCTGCTCCGTTGTAAGTATTATAACCCTAGTTTCGTAATAGTTACACTGCCCGATTGATTTAGGGTTCCGTAACAACTGTCGTGGTTCTGCCCGACGTAGTTGTTGGAATGCCGTCTCGGGGAGGGTATTATTAATATTTTCAAAGGGTTATGATACTAACCAATGTACATTTGTATAAATTATAGATTATATCCAGGAAACCCTTACGAAAAGCCTAAGATAGCAATGTGAGTTTATCCTCTTTTTGTTAACCTTTTTGTAATAT
This sequence comes from Helianthus tuberosus, assembly GCA_030545235.1. Classification (NCBI taxonomy): domain Eukaryota; kingdom Viridiplantae; phylum Streptophyta; class Magnoliopsida; order Asterales; family Asteraceae; genus Helianthus; species Helianthus tuberosus. Next base: position 6,878,980 of record CM060426.1, read on the forward strand.
TTTACAAAACCTTAAATGTTTTAGAATGTGATTAAGCAACGATTGAGTCTTTGTAGTTCTTCAATTACTTCCGGTATGTTGGGGTTTTGTATACAAAATTTTTACTACCTGCGAGTAGTAAGTCGAGTATGATAGTACGTTACCATTGGACAATGAGTTAGCCAATGTGTAATATGACCCACAAGTCAGTGGATTGATAGTACCAAATGGAGTAATTGTGTAGACATAAACATTGTAATCGTCCTCGATACTGTTTTAATCGATAAAATATTTCTTGATTAAATTGGGATTCACTCACCAGTATTTCCGACTGACAAATTTTTTTAAAACGCGTTTCAGGTAACCCAATGTGAAAGCCAATTAGTAAAAGCCAGCTGGAAAGCACTGAAGGCTTGGGAATAATGTGGCTATAAAAGTTACCTAATAAACGATGTTTTAAATTTAATAAAATAGGGTTTTGTCCCTATAAATGTACTGTAACAAGAAACTTGGGTTTTACCCATGTGTTTATTAATATTAAATAAGGTGGTTTTACTCTGATAAACATTTCCTAACTACGATCTTGATGTAAATTCCGCTGCGATATTTAACAACCTGATACAACCAAACTCTGAGCTCACGTCCGCCCGTTCCCGGGGATCGGGGATCGGGGGTTGTGACAGTGGTTAATCTTCTAATGGCTTTCTGAGCTTCGTAATGATCTTCTAATCCTGCAAAACAAAACACCGTTACTCGTTAAGAGGGGAATGTGGGGGTTTCCCTCTTAACCGCGCTCCGGCGTAAGAATAAGCGACTGCTTTGAGGAGATAATTAAGTATTAAGGGTGAGAGTAGAGGGAGTAGAATGTTTAACCTGTGAAGTGAGGTCTCTATTTATAGCCGGAGAGGTGTAAGAGGATGTGGGCTGATGGGCCTTGGGCCGGAAGGCGACAACTTGGAGGATGTGCTCTTTGTCTCACCGGTGTCGACCGTTAGTGGCTTCTGGGAGTTCCCTGGTGCTGGCGCACCGTGATTAGAGCCACGTGTCATGGTTGTCGGCCTGGCCGCCTTTCTGCCATCAGCAGGTAAGTGGAGATCGTGGGGCAGTTGTCTCTGCCCTGTGATTGGTGCCATGTAGGCGTCCTTGAGTACTTTTTGTCTCCTACATGTCAGACGATCGTGGAGCACGATTGAGCAGGGCCAGAAGGACGCTGATTGGCTCTTTTCTTCTGCCCCTCGTACCTTGTGTACTATCTGAAACAGCCTTGCGCTGCTGCTTCTATGTGGTCCTTGCTGAGCATGAGACTAGCCCGCGCAGGATTGTAGGTGCTGCAGACTCTTTTCAAAATGCTAAGTGTTGATCTCACTGCTCTTCCTTGGTTAGACCTCGCGCGAGTTCAATCCTTGGTGCAGTATCGCGCGCGAGGCTGAGACAAAAAGAGCTTGCTGATTTAGGAGTATGGTCGTGCGTGCGACCTGGTGGACGGCCTGCGCGGCTTTTTGGGACCATACCCCTTCAAGTCCCCCCAGTCCAGTGCTGCAACATACGCGAAGTGAGTGGTTGGAGCTCTGGACTTGAAAGAAGAAGTGCTAATGATTGAAAATGCTTGCTTGATTTTGGTTGATGGCGCGCGTGTAATTATTTGTTGGTTACTACGGCGCGACTACCAGATTTTGCTCAAGGTTGTTCACTGCCTTTGGCGTAGGCGCGCAGGATTATTGAGTTAGAGTTAATGCTGCGCGACCCTAGTAACTTCTGCATGAAGTTTGTAGTAATTTTGGGCGGGAAAACCCTCGAAATTTGAATTCTGATAAGTTGGTGAGAAACGTCGTTGATGGTAACGTTTGAGTTGACCACTTACACGGCTGTCATCAAGTTGTCTCTGACGGTTGGTCTTTTCGTCAGGAGAGTGAGGTCCACGCGCGCGTGGCAACCGTCACTCCGGAATTCTCCCCTTACGTGTCGTCTTCTGATTGGTCACGTGCGCGGCGATCTCGGCACGTTTACCCATCGCATTAAATGCGATGGGTATATATATTCGATGAAGTAGAAGAATCCCTTACTTCTTTCCACTGTTGCTATCTTCTTCCCTCTATTCCTGTTCCTCATATCTTCAAATTTCCTTCTTGAATATTCAAAGTTTCATCGTCGACTACTTATGGCTGAAGAACATCAGGAGGAAAATCCCGGTGAGGAGGGTCCTGTTCCCGTCCTTAGATGGGACTTAGGTCTTTTTGAGCAGATAGTACAGGGTTTCCGGGTTCCACCGGAGTGGGATGCCAAGTACCCCGGTCAGAATCAGACGGCCGCCGACGCACCACCGGGGTATATTACATTGTTTGAAGATTTCTTTCATCAGGGCAACTTTCGGTTGCCGATGACGAATTTCATGGCCCATATTTTGCAGTTCTACGGGTTTCATATCTCCCAAATGAGTCCTCCTGGGATGGTCAGGGTTCGACACTTCGAGTTTCTTTGTCGATCTCATGACATTGAGCCGACTGTGGAAAGATTCAGAGTTTTTTACCAGTTGATCCGAAATATGGGGTTCTACTCGTTTGCCAGTCGAGGGGCCGCGAAGAAGATACTCCTTAACCCTCCCAAGAGTTTTCATGACTGGAAACCAAAGTTCTTTTATATTCGTGAGGAGGTGATTCCGATCGCCATGACCTTCCGCGCTTGGTCCGAGCCGATTGCGAAGGAAGATCTGTCGATTCCTGTTACACCCCGATAATTCCACGTTTGACCGGTGGGCCCGGTGGGGGAGTATCGTGACGTGGTTGGCAACATTACAGTCAAACAACACAATATTTAAATGCACAGCGGAAGCAAATGAAAGATATATTTCAACCGAATATAATTGTAATATCAAGTATCACAAACAGTTGAAATTAATCCACAGATGGATCAAAAATAAATAGGAAACGTTGTTCAACAGTTTGACATCCAAGCTTGCGAGACTTATTGTGGACGCTAGGAGAAGCCAGCCTAGTTCGCATAGTACCTGCACTTAATCTTTTTGGGAAAATACGTCAGTTTACACTGGTAAATACAATTAACCGACTCATTTTAAAAATGATTAAAAATTGATTTAGATGCACGTGGCACAAACATTTTATAACTTGGGATCATTATTTAAATATATAAACTTGTAAAAGGATTACATGTTCCTTATGCGTTCAGTAGCCCGGTTCGTGCCGGGTTAAAGATCAATAGGCACACCACATTATTTATTTATGCACTGACGGGTGTATGCCTACACCCCGCGCTTAGGTCGTGGCTATTTCGTAAAATGATGCCAAGGATATCCGGGACATGGTCATTAACCCCCCAAAGGCGTTAAGCAAACAAAACATATTTAAACGGGTCATCTCAATAATACTTAACCACCAATCGATTAAGGTCGAATGCCCGACCAAGCGGTATTTTATATACCGTACCCCAAGCCCGTATAAGGGAAAACAAGTTAAAAGTATTTACCTTTGCAAGTATAATTCACAAACAGCAAATGCAAGTAGCTTTTACTGGTCCTCCTATTCTGTAATGAAGGTTTATAATAACCTATTAGAATCCTAACGGGTCTTTAATTAAGCCTAAACTTAGACCGGTTAGTTTTAAAGATACGGTTCGCACGCACGATTTAAGCGAAGACCGGAATAGAATGTGATTTAGACCCGACAAGTTTGAAGACTTGCCTTATATGGGTAATCTAAGCACATTCGGAATTTTGAGATAAAACCGATAAGGTTTGACCCGTTTCGGCTAATTTATGCAAACTATTTACATAAATCGAACCGAACGCGCAAGAGGCGTAACGGGTAAACATGAGAGTCATTTACAGGTTTCCTAAGTTAATATGCCTCAAATATGTTGTGACATCAGTAAGATGTCTTTTATTATGCCCGAAACGATTTTAAACTCAAACTATGCCCCGTAGGGGTAGTTTGGTCATTTACAAGGTTATAAAAGAGTTTAAGTATTAACCTGAGTTACAGGTCTGATATAATCAGTAAAAATACTTAATTTAATAAGTTATAACAGTAGGGTAATGCATATATGTGAAATTTATCAATTATAACCAAACTATGCATCGTAGGGGCATTTTGGTAATTTCACATAAGCTTAAAAGCTCAAAACTGAAGTCTGAGTTAAACAACTTTTGCTTACTGTTAAAATATTATAATTTACCTAAAATATCAGTAGGTATCAACCCTTGTATGTTTAAAATGGTTTTAGTACATACTATGCGTTAAAACGCTTAAAAAGGCGATTAGAAGCCATTTCCGGGTTCTATAAATAAAGCTGATATTTTTATTATTCCAGAAGGTCTAAAATAATTTATTTATCATACCAAATCAGTAGCAAAAGGTTTGGGGTCAAAAAGATATGTAAAACTCATTTTATAGCCTAAAAGGGCAAAACCTACATTTACCGAATCATGCTTATGACTCTAAGTTATGCTCAGCCTAAAATTAATTAAAAATCTTCAAAAATCCCAAAATAATATATTACATCAGTGGGTAAGGAGTTTGATATCAAAAAGTAGGTTTAAATAGGCTATATGCTAATTATGCCGTTTAATCGCTAAAAAGCTTTCTAATTACGCTAATGAGCATAACTCTCAATCTACACCTCAAACTGATGTCAAATTTTGGGTGAAGTTTATAATTCAGTAACTAAGGTTTCTACTCTTTTATATTTTTAAAAATCACGTTTTATGGTGAAAAGGGCATAATGGTCAACATATAGGCAATTAACGGAATCATGCATATTAATTAGTTAACTAATGAACCAAGGTGTATAATCACAGAGGGTTATACTAGCATGTAACCTGGTCCAATTAAAGCTCCAAGGCATTTCTAAAACATGCTAAATCGGGTCAGAACTGAAGTCAAAGCAAAAGTCAAAGTTTTGCGACTTTCGGTTCCGAACCGGGTCTAAACAGAAAATTGTCGGATCAAACAAGCTTAGACCAGTTATTATACTTATCATCAAGTTATATGAGTGATAAAATAGGTTACACGCCTTCTGCATTGTTAATTATGCGTTAATTTGAAAATTAGCATTCTGTTGACTTTTTCTAATCAACTTTGACCCGACAAATAGTCTAGTTAGAGTGGGAATCAGAGGGTGCCCTTTTAAGGGTTTATTGCCCACATAATTACCAACTTATAACTACTTTCAATTCGACTAATCACTGGACCATTAGTTATTAATTGCTAAGTCAACCGTTAATTACGACGGTTTGACTTTTAAGCTAAAACTAAGTAAAAACTCAACTAAGAAAGGTTAAGCATACTTACAGAAGTCCTATGCACGATTAGGAAAGACTTGGGTCTGCTCTTAAGCTCCAGGAAGCTCCAGAAATGCAGAAGAAATGGTGTGATCAATGGTTGCAACAAGAGGCCTTTATATAGGGCTTAAAATCTCATAGATCATTGACACACAAGCCTAGCAATGGCCATGGATCATCCACAGATGTCCCTAAGGGCCTAGGAGTTATTTAAGGGTCGCCCATGGAGTGAAATATCTGTTTAAAGTCGGTTATAGCGTGAAAACCGGCTGCTGTCCAACTTTTCTGTAACTGGGCGTCGAACGCGGCCCGCGTAAGGTATTGTTAGGGCTTACGCGGCCCGCTTGGGCCTCGTATTCAGATTTCACATTTTCAAGTTGTTGCATCTTTGTCTCTTGGCCTTTCGAAGGGTCAACCAAACTTATTTCTTGCATTTTGAGCCCTCCAAATTGACACATAAGGGCTTCAAGACTTATACCCACTTTGTTAAGTCCTTTGTCACTTTAGGTTTACCCGAAAAGTCATAATTTTCAACGTTGACGCTTTAACCCCTCGTATACGAATTTGATCATAACTTTCTCATACGATAACGAAACTTTATGAAATTTTTATCGTGCATTCTAGTGAGCATAATTAATCGTTACAAAGCTTCAGGTTTGCTAAAAGGTCACTCAGAGGTATACTTTAAACATGTTGACACATTTAACCCCTGTAGTTTGTAATCTCTCACTTTCTTTCATATTTAGCTTCGTATGATCCATGATTTATTCGTTTGAAGGTATGAGCATCATGTAGGGTTACTGTAAAGTATTTTTATCCATTGTTGACAATTTGAACCCTTATTTTCACATACTTTTCATGTTTGTCATCTTTAGTCTCTCTAGAGTATTCTTTCAGACGTTCAAGCTTATGACACGTATCAATACATTATAGGACGTGAATTTTCGAGGTGTTACAATTCCCAAGAATGAGGCTTGGTATCAAAAGTTTACTGCAACCCCCAACCGAATATTTGGAGAGAACGTCCTTGTCGCTGCGCGAATGAGTGATCAATGGCTGCCTAACAGCGAGGAAGTTCCAGTTTTGATTTTCGACGATAGAGGTTGGTAATTTTCTTAGTTTCTTTGATTTGTTGTTTCGTAACTTGTGTTTATTTATGTAATTTGTCGTGTAGAGGCGCATCTGTATCAAGCCGCCTTCCCCACCTTTGGTGGGTCCATGGGCGTGCGCCCGCTCAAGGCTGGAGAAGAATACTGGTATGCCCAGATTTAGGGTCATTTTATGTACCCAGTTGCTGATGCGTTCGCCGATCCACCTACTGCAACCGAAGGTGCGCATATACCTAACCCTCGTCCCTTGCGCGCTTTGACTTCTGCTGGGAAAGAGGTTGTCTATCTTTCCAGCGAGGGGTCTGTGGGGTCATCAAATGGAGAGCTAAGCTCGTGGTCTAACATCTTTGCAGGTGTGTTGCGCGACCTGGGTATTGACCCTGAGGACAAGAAGAAGAAACCTGTGAAGCGGAAGAAGGTTATCCACCTTGAACCTGAAGTGACTAGCAAGAAAGGTGGGTCTAGCCGCGCAGCTTCTGGTGTTGCTGACAAAGGTACCCTTCGCCTTTGTCAAAGTAACTTGGAAGATTACGTTATAATCAGTGACTCACTTGAAGGTTTGTCGCATATAGGCGAGAAAAAGACTGGAGCTGGTGGCTCAAAAAGTTCAGGTAGCGCAGGTTCTCGCAACCCGGATGTTGGGGCGACTCCGTCCTCTGTTGCGCGTGATGAAGAGGAAGAGGAGGAGGCTGCTGCAAAGTTAATCAGCAGGAAGAGAAGTAGAAGTGAGACCACAGCTGGTGTGTCTGCTGCGCCGAAGGCTGGTGCTGTTCCCTTGATTGGGAAGCAGAGCAACCTGCGCTCTTTTTATAGGTTCTCTCCTGGTAAGTTTTCTAAGTTTCTCTTCTTCTTGTTGCTTTTCTTTTCTTAATCACTTAGCTTCTGCAGAGGCCAAGAAGAAGACTCCTGAGAAGAAGGGTGTCGTATTTACAGAGCCCTTAGAGCCGGCGCAGAAAAGGCCTAAAGTTACCATAAAACCCTTCAAAACTGTGGTGGAGTCTGATAAGGACAAAACAGGCTGTCGAGGTCGAGAAGGAGAGAGCTGCTGAGACAGAGAAGAGAAAGGCTGAGGAAAAGAAAGCTGAGGAAGACAGGAAGAAGAAGGCTGATGAGGAGCGTAGGAAGAAGGCTGAGGAGGAGAAGCAGAAAAAAGCTGATGAGGAGAAGAAGAGGCGGGCTGAGCAGGAGAGAGAGAAAAGGGCTGCTGAGAGGGAGAAAAGGCCTGTAGTTGATAAACCTACCCACCCAACGCAAGCTCATTCCCCTCAACATTCTGCCAAAGTGACTTCTGCTGGGGAGTCCGGTCCGCATGCTTCTGTTGGCACGAGTTCCGGGGGTGCTAGGGGGTATGACCCACAAATCATTGGCCCAAAGGATACTCTCAGGGATATTTATTATAAGAGTTACGTCGAGGCAGAACATGGGAGTGCCCCCCATCGAGCTCCTTGGAATTTGAAGCAGAAGGACACTTTCCAGGAATTTGCCCCTTGCCGCGACTGGTTCTTGAATTCCATCCCTCCTGGTGAGGTTAACCGACAAAAGGCACGGACTCATGATGAGCTGTATGCAGCGTATGTAATTGGAGAGGCCAATACTCTTTCTGCCGGCCATGAAATTGTGCGTGAGTGGCGCACCATGATTAGGGAGCGGTCGGATTGGGAGAACTACCGCCAGCGCCTTGTGAGGCAGGTTAAGGAGTTTGAGAAGGCTAATGCCAAGTTTGAGGAAGAGAAGTCCAAGTTTGAGGCTGATAAGAAAGCGGGGGAATGGGGGCGCGAGGGCCTGAAAGGCAAGCTTCGAGCTGCCGAGGATCTGTTGGCGAAGGAGAAGGCTGAATGGAAGAAGATCTGTGAGAAAGACAACCAGCGCGCTTATGCTGCTCGAAATAAGATTACCGAGCTCGAAGGCAAGGTTGCTGAGTTGACAACGAAAGTCGAGGATGCGCAGGCTGCGCGAGCTGCTAAGGAGCAAGCTGAGGTTCGAGAAGCTTCTCTTTCAGTTTACGCTTTTGTTGGCAGAATTATCTGAGTCTTTTATCCCTTGCAGGTTGAGTTGGCCGAGGTAAAGGTGCAGCTGTCAAGTAGAGACAAGGATTTGATTGCCAAGGACGTCGAGATTGCTGAGTTGAAACGCCGCTTGCAAGAGCAGGTTGACAGAAGCGAGTCCTTGGAAATCGACCTTGAAGCTGAGAAGGTTAAGGCTGCCACTGCTGACGAGGCCAAACAGAAAGCTGAGGAGGCGCGAGACATTAGCACATCTGCTCTCAATGTGGCGCCAAACAACTACTCCGAAGCTCAAGGCATCGTTGATACTTTGGTCTCTGAGGCTGAGTGGTTGCGTGGCAGAGGTGATGTGTGTAAAATGCAACATATAAATTACATCAAATGAGGCATAAAACTAACCCTTTTTAAGTACTAATATTGGAAAAAGAGTGTTTTTGTCTTCCTTTTGTATTTTCAGGATTAAATGAGCTCAAAAACGCAAAAGAAGCAAAAAGACAGCTAAATCCAACATAAATACAAGAAAAGGAATATTAGTGGACTGCCCGACCCCTCAACGGCACCTTCCAAAGCAAAGTAGAGAAATCAGAAGACTGAACACGCCCCGTGCTCAGCCAGCATGGGGCCGTGCCCAAGAAGCAGCAGAAAAGACAAACCTATAGAAGCTTCTATTGCCCACCACGGGCCGTGCTCAGCGGACACGGGGGCGTGTCGAAAGTACAGCAGGCGCATTTATTGTAATTGCGAATTACAATTAATGAGGAGAGAGATTGTCAGACGGACACGGGGCCGTGCCCAGCGGACACGGGGCCGTGTCCAGCTCTCTGTTCAGCCTATAAATAGGAGTGCTTGGATTCATTTCATCTCATCCCTTGGCACACCACCTCTCTCACACTTCATCCACCACCCACCACCATCACAACACCATCATCCACCACCATCATCCATTGTCCATCGTAGAGTGTGTGAGTCGTCTCGGGATCCAAGATTGATCGTAAGAGTTCTTGACAATCAAGGCCATGTTTGCCTAAGTCTCTTACATCACTTGGTGAAGACAAAGTGTCTAGTATAATACTTTTTATTTCTAATCTTTTGCACTTTTTATTTGGTTTTGTATTAATGACTTTAATAACTAGTTACTTATGTTGAAGGTGATCTTTCCTTATCGTTTGTCCGTGGTGTCTTGGCATTATTTTACTGTCTATATAAAATAAAGGATTTTCACCATTCATATCTCCACGGTCTATATGGAGATATGTTGGCTACCTGGTAGGGGGTTAAGGGAACGGTTTGGTAAAGGTCTTGCCATTGTTCAGCGTTTAGAGGTCCTGCAATGGACCTGGGTCAAATTTAGTAGGACCTCCTTCAATACTTCACGGTATTGGATGGCGGGGGTCCAAACTCTTTGATCCCCTCATAAGTTAACTACTATTAATACTATAACCCGGCTATTTAGGACTGTATCCCTGCTGACTCAGACTACTTAGCCGAGGGTAACGTCACCGCCAAAAGCGGGGCCTACCACAATACTGCATTAATAACTTAATTCATTATCTTCCAATAATCCACCCTTTTAGGATTGTATCCCTGCTGACTCAAACTACTGGGGTGAGGGTAACGTCGCCTTCAAAAGAGAGGCCTACTACAATAACTAAGATAATCTCTTAATTATATGCAAAAGTGCGGAAATAATCAAAGGTTATACTAGATACGAGTCGGAACCAAGTGATTCATCTTGTCTATCTGTTTTTCTTTTATTTTTATTTTCAGCATTTTAGTTAGTTTTATTTTTCTTAGTTTAAAACATTTTTCTAAACTTTTATTTTGGTTAGACGTTGAGGATAAACCGGTACTAAAAGCTCTTGTGTCCTTGGACGACCTCGGTATCTTACCAACGCTATACTACACTCAACGATGGGTGCACTTGCACATATGTGTGTTTAGTGTTAGTGAAATATCGTGTTTTATAAATTTAAAACTTGGCTAAAATAAGTGTTAAAAAGGGCTTAAAATACACACCTAATATATATAACACTTCACACGCATCAAGAGGCTTAGTTATGGTATGATTTTCTTACTTTGCTTTACTCTTCAGACTCTGTTGACTTATGTATTACGTTTGTTATAGATGACCAACTCCATCCTAAATGCTGGAGAGTTGGATAAGGCTGTTGCGGCTGTTATAGATGCTTCCCGCGATGTCGGTCATTGTGGGGGCTATCTTGAGTGTGCGCAACATGCTACAGAGGTTTTTGGACAAGATTTCGACATCAGTCATTGCTCAGTGACTGATCAAGCTGATGCTGAGCTCGCTCGTGCTGAACATGGTTATGACCATCTATCAATACATGTGATGGATTTGGTGACGGATGCGCTGAAGCATGATGATTGGTGCCAACGACTGAAGACTATCCTTGACCCACCAGAAACCGTTGAATTATCTGATGAGGAGGAGACTGCGGGCGATGATGGCGATCGTGAAGGCGAGAAGCATGACGACGACGATGATGATAGTGATGGATTCGAATAGGTAGTGTTGACAGGCTTTGTGCCTTGTAATTTTTGTTTAGGTTTTGAATATAAGCTGTTGCGAGGTTGCGCTTACTTTGTATTAAATGAATGATGGTTTTATGTAACCGTCGCGCGTTTGCGCTTATTTAAATATGATGTTTGTGTTTACTCTGTTCTGTTACAATTATTTCACTGTTGTTAGAAACTTTGGTTAAGTTAGCGCGAATGAATGTAAGTGTGGCTCTTGTGTGAGTGTAACTGCCCTGTCTCGCGCTATGTTCGCGGAGTACCTTGGAGGCATGACTCAAGAGCTCGTAATTTACTGAAGTGTTTTCGTGCTAATCAAAAGTTTAACATGCATTTGTAACTCGAGAAGCATTTATGATAAAATAAAACATGTCGTATGCTTTCATTAATAGAGAAACAGGCGCTTAGGCCAATCATACATTGCAGATAAGTAACATAAGGGGTGTTTAGCCAACATATGAAATTAAAAGGCGCGTGACCAACATTAGTGAAGAAAGGCGCATGGCCTAGAACAGTTACATATAGCACTTGCGCAGTTGTTGCGCATTCCATGTACGCGGGATGATGTGTCCATCCAGGGTGCGCAATTTGTATGCCCCTTTTCCTAGCACTTCGTGAACCAAGTATGGGCCTTCCCATTTGGGTGCTAGTTTCCCTGGGTGTTCAGCGTTTGAAGCTTCGTTGTCTCGTAAAACGTATTCTCCTGGAGTGAAGGTACAAATGCGGACTCTCGCATTGTAGTACCTTTCCAGTTGTGCTTGTATTTCGCTTCTTTAATACGCGCAATCTCACGTCTTTCTTCCAGTAGATCCAAATCGAGACGGCGCTCTGCTTCATTATCAACCGTGTTGACTGCTGTCAAGCGCGGTGAGGGGAGTCCAACTTCCGCCGGGATAACTGCCTCCGAGCTGTATACTAGGCTAAAAGGAGTTTCGCCGGTGCTTGTCTTCGGCATGGTTCGATGAGCCCACAAGATGCTTGGGAGCTCATCTACCCAGCCTCTTCTATTTGTGCCCGGTCGGGCTTTTATCCCCTCGACGATACTTTTGTTGACGCTTTCCACTTGACCGTTGCCTTGAGGATGCGCAACGGAGGAAAAGGTATGCTCAATCTTCATTTCCTTCATCCAATTTTGAAGATCCTCAGAAGCAAAATCGGTACCGTTGTCTGTGACGATTTTGAGTGGATGGCCAAATCTGCAAATGATATGCTCCCAAATAAATTTGCGCACCATCATTGCAGTGGTTGAAGCGAGAGCCTTGGCCTCCACCCACTTGGTGAAATAATCAACGGCCACGATTATGAACTTCACGGCTCCCGGAGCATCAGGGAAAGGTCCCACCATATCAATTCCCCATTGTTGGAAAGTCCAAGCAGTGGATACAAGAATGAGGTCGTTTTTCGGGCGCAGGGTTTTCGGGGAGTGTCTTTGGCATGAGTCGCATTTGCGCAACTCCGTTAGAGCATCGACATGCATCCCTGGCCAGTAATAACCAGCATTCATAATCTTTGCGACAACCATGCGTGGACCTGCATGGATGCCACAGATACCTTCATGAATCTCTCTGATTAAGTAGTTCGCGTCCTGGGGGTCCACACAGCGCAATAAGGGCCCCAAGAAGGACTTTCGGTATAGAATACCGCAGTTCATCTTATAATGCAGGGTCTTGTTTTGAATTTTCCTTGCCTCTGCCTTGCTCTCCGGGAGTATCCCTTCTTGCAAATATTGAATTATAGGGGTCATCCAAGATGGCTGCCCTATTTCTATCACATTTACTTGGCGCAGCAGGACTGATGGATTTTGGAGTACTTCAATCCTTACATCTTTTGCGAAATGTTGAAATGAAGTTGAAGCAAGCTTGCTCAAGGCGTCTGCTGGTTTGTTCTCAGAACGATTGATGTGTACTACCTTGTATGATTTAAATTTCTGAAGCAGTTCTTTCGCCTGATCCAAATATAAGGCCATAACTTCGCCTTTTGCATCATAGATTCCGTTGATTTGACTGGCGATCAAAAGTGAATCAACATGCGCTTGAAGATTTTTAGCTCCCATTTTTATGGCGAGGCGTAAGCCAGCCAGAAATGCCTCGTACTCTGCCTCGTTGTTGGTGTTCTTAAAATCCAACCTGATGGCGTAAGTAAATTCATGCTTTTCAGGGCTCACAAGGCGCAATCCGGCTCCTGCGCCATATTCGTTCGAGGCCCCATCGGTGTATGACAACCACAACTCATTAGATGTGTCCTTCACGGGAGTTTCGACAATCTCGCAATCCTTGATTTTCTCCGCTGGGACTTCTGTGATAAAGTCTGCAAGGACTTGACCCTTGATGGCTGGGCGCGGCCTGTACAAAATGTTGTGGCCCTCCAGCTCGATCGCCCATTTTGCTAGCCGCCCAGACGTCTCTGGTTTTTGCAATATTGTTCCGATGTGAAAGTTGGTAAGTACTGTGATTACGTGCCCCGTAAAGTATCTGCGCAACCTTCTAGAGGCATGAAGTAATGCAAGTACCAACTTTTCCATTGTCGAATATCTCGCTTCTGGGTCGGTGAGTACCCTGCTGACGTAATAAATTGGAGTTTGGACACCATTTCTTTCCACCAGTAATACCGATCCAATTGCCTTGTCCGACGATGACAAGTACAAGATGAGCGGTTCCTTTTCGAACGGTGCAGTCAGGGTAGGGAGCTCGATCAAACACTCATTCATTTGCTGAAAAGCGACCTCTGCTTCAGACGTCCACTTGAATTCTTGCTTCTTCACACAATTGCGCAGAGTGCTGATAAAAGGATATGACTTCGCGGCGTGGTTTGACAGAAAATGGTTAAGCGCGGTTAGGTGTCCGGCCAACCTTTGCATCTCCTTGATTGTTCGTGGTGATGGCATTCGCTCTATGGCTTGAACTTTTTCTGGATTCACCTTAAAGCCACCATTTGTGATTATGAAGCCCAAGAATTTTCCTTCTTCCATACCAAAAGAACATTTGGCTGGATTCAATTTCATATTCACACTGCGCAACGAGTTGAATGTTTTTTCGATGTCTTTCAACATTCGGTCCTCTTCGGGACTTTTGATCACCAGATGTCACACCCCGATTTCCACGTGTCACCGGTGGGCCCGGTGGGGGAGTATCGTGACGTGGTTGGCAACATAATAGTCAAACAACACAATATTTAATATGCACAGCGGAAGCAAATGAAAGATATAATTCAACCGAATATAATATTGTAATATCAAATATCGCAACTGTCGATTGTTTATCCACAGACGGATCGAAAATAAAATGGAAACAATAGTTCAACAGACTTTTAGGCATCTTAAGCTTGCGAGACTCCTATCGATGCTAAGGAGAAATATCCAGCCAATTACGTATAGTACCTGCATTTAGCCTTTTTGGAAAATACGTCAGTTTACACTGGTAAATACAATCAACTGACTCATTTTGAAAATGGTTTAGGAAAATTGATTTGGATGCACGTGGCACAAAATATCTTTTATAATTTAATTAAAATGCACAGAGGCAAAATTAATCTTTTTTATAACTTGGGAGAATTATTTAAATATATAATCTTGTGAACGAATTACATGTTCCTTGTGCGTTCAGTAGCCCGGATCTTGTCTGGGTTAAAGATCAATAGACACACCACAATATTCTTTTGTGCACTGACGGGTGTACGCCTACACTCCGCGCTTAAGTCGTGGCCATTTCGTAAAATGATGCCAAGGATATCCGGGACATGGTCATTAACCCCCCAAAGGCTTTAAGTAACAAGACTGTTTAAACGAGCCGATCAAATTATTCAATTAACCACCCAACGATGGAAGATTTGATGCCCGATCAAGCGGTATGCTATATACCGTAACCCAAGACCGTATAGGGAAAATAAGTTAAAAGTATTTACCTGAGCAAAGTATAAATCACAATAAGCAAATTTGCAAGTAGCTTTTACTGGTACTCCTAATCTGGAATGAAGGTTTATAATAACCTATTAGAATCCTAACGGGTCTTTAGTTAAGCTTAAGCTTAGACCGGTTAGTTTCAAAGACACGGTTCGTACGCACGATTAAGCGAAGACCGGATAGAATGTGATTTAGACCCGACAAGTTCAGAGACTTGTTTAATATGGGTAGTTCATACACATTCTGGATTTTGAGATAAACCGATAAGCTTTGACCCGTTTAGGCTAGTTTATGTGAACTAGTTACATAAACCGAACCGAACGCGTAATAAGCGTAACGGGTAATAATGAGAGCCATTTACCGGTTTCCTAAGTTAATATGCTCCAAATATGTTGTGACATCAGTAAGATATCATTTATTATGCCCGAAATGAATTTAAACACAAACTATGCCCCGTAGGGGTAGTTTGGTCATTTATAAGGTGACAAAAGAGTTTAAGTAGTATCCTGAGTTACAGGTCTGATGTAATCAGCAAAGATAATCAATTTGCTAAGTTATATCAGTAGGGTATGGTATATATGTGAAATTTATCAATTATAACCAAACTATGCACCGTAGGGGCATTTTGGGTAATTTCACATAAGCCGAAAAGCTCAAAACTGAAGTCTGAGTTTATAAACCTTTGCTTACAGTTAAAATATTATAATTTGCCTCAAATATCAGTAGGTATCACCCTTGGTATGTTTAAAATAGTTTTAGTACATACCGTTAAAAATGCTTAAAAAGCGATTAGAAGCCGTTTCCGGGTTCGATACTTAAATCTGATATTTTTATATTTCCAGAAGGCTTAAAATAATTTATTTATCATATGTGATCAGTAGCAAAAGGTTTGGAGTCGTTTAGATATGTAAAACTCATTTTACGACCCGTAAGGGCAAAACCGACAATTACCGAATTAAGTCTACGACCATGAGTTATGCTCAGCCTAAAATCAATTAAAAATCTTTAAAAATCCCAAGATAATATATTACATCAGTGGGTAATAAGTTTGGTATCAAAAAGTAGGCTCAACTAGGCTATACGCTAATTACGCCGTTTTATTAACATAAAGCTTTCATTTTACGATAACGAGCATAACTCTTAACCTACACCTCAAACTGATGTCAAATTTTGTATGCAAGTTTAAATATCAGTAAGTAAGGATTCTACTCTTTTACATTTCCAAAAATCACGTTTTAAAGTGAAAAGGGCATAATGGTCAACATATGGGCAATTAACGGAATCATGCGTATTAATCGGTTAACTAATGAACCATGGTGTATAATCACAGAGGGTTATACTAGCATGTAACCTGGTCCAAATGAAGCTTGTAGGTATTTCTAAAACATACCATAACGGGTCAGAACTGAAAGTCAAAGTATAAGTCAAACTATGCGACTTTCGGTTCCGAACCGGGTCTAAACAGGAAATTGTCGGGTTGAACATGTTTAGACGTGTTCTTACACTAATTACCAAGTTATATTAATGATCAAACAGGTTATAAGTGTTCTACATTGCTAATTATGCATAAATTGTAATTTACACATTCTGTTGACTTTTTATTAGTACGTTTGACCCGACATTTGACCTAGTTAGGGTGGGAATCAGGGGAAACCCTTTTGAGGGTTTATTACCCACATAATTACCAACTTATAACTACTTTTTATTCGACTAATCACTGGACCATTAGTGATTAATCTTAAAGTCAACCGTTAATTACGACGGTTTGACTTTTAAGCTAAAACTTAATTAAGAAAGGTCAAGTAAACTTACAAGAGTCCTATGCACGAATTATGACCACTAGAGTCTGCTTTGGAGCTCCAAGAATGATAAGAAGTGCAAGAATGAAGGTGTGAAGAATGTTTGCAATCTTGGTCCTTTATATAGTGGTTTAATCACCACAAAATGTTGACACACAAGTCTAACTTGGACCATGAATCATCAACACATGTCCCTAAGTGTTTAGGGGGTGCCTAGGGGCCAAGAAAGATGTGGAAAATCGGATAAAAATCGATTGCTAGGGCTGTGGCAGGCAAAGGATCAAAGAAAATGGATCAGAAGGACCCTCGCGTGGCGCGAAGGCCCCTCCCCTGGGCTTCGCGTGGCGCGAGGCTTCATCTGACAAAATCTTTAACTTTTGATTTTTGTGTTATGGTCCTTGGCCCTTCAAACTTTGTTTAGACATCATTTTCTTGCACTTTGAGCCCTCCAAATTTATGTTTAGGGGCCTTAAGACATATACCCATTTTGTTAAGTCCCCGGTTAACATTATTGTTACCCGAAAAGTCCTAACTTTCAACGTTAACGCTTTAACCCCTCGCACACGAATTTGATCACAACTTGCTCATACGATAACGAAACTTTATGAAATTTATATCGTGCATTCTAGTGAGCATAATTAACCGTTACAAAGCTTCGGGTTTGTCAAAAGGTCACTCAGAGGTATAACTTAAACATGTTGACACATTTAACCCCTGTAGTTTGTAATCTCTCACTTTCTTTCATATTTAGCTTCGTATGATCCGTGATTTATTCGTTTGAAGGTTTGATCATCATGTAGGGTTAATGTACATTATATTTATTCACCGTTGACATTTAGAACCCGTATATTCACATACCTTCCATGATTGTCAACTTTAGTCCTTCTATAATATTCTTTCACACGTTTAAACATATGACACGTGTCAACACATTATAGGACATGAATTTTCGAGGTGTTACACCAGATCATCGATGTAAACCTCGATATGTTTCCCAATATCTCCAGCAAAGGTCTTATCCATCAGGCGTTGATATGTCGCGCCAGCATTTTTGAGACCGAAAGGCATCTTTGTGTAGCAGAAGATTCCTAGGTCGGTTCGAAAAGCTGTCTTGTCTTCGTCTTCAAGCTTCATTTGAACCTGATGGTACCCTTTGTAGCAATCTAAGAAGCATTTCCATCTGTATGGCGCGAGAGAGTCTATCTTTTTGTCGATTTCGGGCAAAGAGTAGCAATCTTTAGGGCATGCCTTGTTGAGATATGTGTAATCAACGCACATTCTCCATCCCCCATTAGACTTCTCTACCATCACGGGGTTAGCAACCCAACTTTGATAACGCACCTCCCGTAAGATCCCTGCCTTTAGCAGCTCACATACCTGCTCATTCATCGCTTTAGTTTTATACGCCCCTAAGCTGCGTCTTCTTTGCACTTTGGGCTCAACGGAGGGATAAGTATTTAGACAGTGCTCTGTAATGTCGCGCGGGACACCGGTCATGTCGGCCGGGGTCCAGGCGAAGATATCCATATTCTTGAATAGGAGTTGCTTGAGATGCGTTCTGATGTTTGGTGAGATCACGTGGCCTATCGTCACCGTTTTCTCTGGGTACTTTCGGTTTAAAACCCACTTTTCTGGTTCGCTTGTTGAAACCTTTGCCGCTTTTGTTGGGCGCATCTCCTCCGTCGACATTACTTCTTTCTTGGCATAGATAATTGCCACCCCCGTCTTGGTTGGAAAACCTATCGCTGAGTGGGGCGTGGAAGTTACCATGTTCAGGTCGCCTTGGGTTTCTCTCCCAATCAACACATCATGCCTCGATTTGACAGGCATCACCATGAAGTTTACATTCGTTGTTCTTGAATGTTTCCCGTCAGAGAGCGTGACGGGGAAACTGATTTGACCTAGCGGGAAGACCATTTCGTTGCAAAATCCTGATAATGGATACTCAACTGGTTCAAGTCGCGCTTTATCTTCGTCATCAAACTGATTAAAGCATTGCTCATAGATGATATCAGCCGTACTTCCTGGGTCAATGAAGACATACTCCGTTTCATAATGACCGATAATACCGGTAATGACGACGGGTCGAGTGGCGCGAGGGCCACCGCGCACTACCGGGAAAATGACTTGTTGCTCTTGCCATGAGGGTTCGTAAGGGCGCTTGCCTTTCTCCTTTGCGCTGTATCTTGGTCCATTGACCATATGGGTTTCTAGGCGTCGGACTTTCTTGTGATTCCCCTCATCATGGCGTTGGATCTGTCGAGTTTTTTTGCGCACGTTTTTCACCAAGTGGCTTAGCTTCCCGCTTTTTAGCGCTCTCTCAATCTCTTGACGTAAACTGATACAGTCATCCGTCAGGTGCCCTGTATCTTTATGGAAGTCGCAGTACAGGTTGGGGTCTTGCCCCTTCTTGTTCGTCATAGGCATTGGAGCCTTGAAATCATGATTCTCCGTCATCAGCACCTCTTTTGGTGTTTTTATGAGCGGAGTCCAGTGCTTTTCTCGGTTATCATCCCTGACTGCTTTTCGATATCCGATTCTATCAATTGTTTCGCGCGCATCTTCTCTATAGCGCGGCCTCTCTTCATGGCCCCTTGATCTTCCGGATTTCCAATCGTTACTTTTGTACTTGTTGCGCTTGTTGTGATCGCGCGAGTTTCCCTTGGAAAATCGATCTTCAGTATAATAGTTCTTGTTTCTGGCCTCTCTTCATGGCCCCTTGATCTTCCGGATTTCCAAGTGTATTTTACGACTTGTTAAGACACGAGTATGACCTGTTAAGACACGAACATGACCTATTAAGACACGATTTTGATAGTAGACGCTGATCTACAACTACCTCGTTGTTACAACAAATATACCTTTTTGTTGTACATGTATTTGAATTTTAATTCTCAAAAGTAAAATGAAATAAACTCTGTTGCTACTTGAATATAGTACAATATCTCGATATTGCCTTTCCACCAACAATTTGTATAGGTCATAACATTTTTAGCTAATTATTTTATAATTCCGTACTGCTCACTTGCTCTACACGTGACTTTTAAGCTATGGAATTTCCGAATCTTTTTAAACTATGTTGTTGGATTGCCGAACCAGAGAAGGTGGCTGATGGACTGACCGGTACAGAAACGACAGGGGCAACAACGACTTCTACAATTGTGGTCGGCTTGATGATGGTTGTGGTTGTCGGCACACGGAGGTGGTAACACACACGGTTCAGGATTGAAGGAGAGAAAATACGAGTGTGGGTCAACAATGTAGCAAATGATTAAACAAATGATTTGAGGGGTTTCAAATTAGTAAACGAGTTTTAAGACTAATCAAGCAGTCCGAATGATTACTCATTGATGGTTGTTGATTGCTCATAACTACACACCGATGGTTGATTAGTCTTAAAACCTTCAATCAACAACCATCGGTAATTTTGACTTAACTTCTATTGTTGTTGACAACTCACCTCCTCCATGAACCAGACGAAAAGCATTTTGACTTAACTTCTATTGTTGTTGACAACTCACCTCCCTCCATGAACCTGACGAAAAAAGCAGGTGCCGACGCCAGTGTTACCGAAGGTACCCAACCTCTGGTGTTGTTTCCAGGCTAACACAAACACACAATCATCACCTCCATTCTTCGATAGCTATTCCACGATTTCGCTTACTGATTCGGGTGCCTGAAGCGGTGGCGCCAGTGTTACCAATTCAGTAACCCTACCTGATCATGGGTTACCAAAGATGCCCAAGGTGGCTTTAGCCCACAAAACTTGCACAATCTCTTCTCAAGCACTTTGCTATTTTTTCAAACTCAAAATTCCAAATTTCAAAAGTAACACTTCCAGTGTACCACCTTTGAACAAACAGCGAACCTGAATAAACATCAGTTAACACCAACACAATCCCTAACCAAACCGATTTCCAAGTGTATTATTAAACAACAACAACCATACCCAGTAAATCCCACAAATAGCAAAGCTACTTATAGGGTCTGGGGAGGGTGGGATGTAGGCAGACCTTGCCTCTATCCATAGGGATAGAGAGGCTGCTTCCAGAGAGACCCTCGGCTCGAAAACGAACAACGAAAAGTGTATTATTAAACAAATAGCAAAAAAAAGCCATACCCAAGCTTTAAATGATCAAAACTCTCATAAATTAAACAAGCCTGGAAAAGCTCAATGTTTGGGGTTTTAGTTCAGTCATTAACTTTTAAACCTTAATTTCACAATTAATCACTTGCATAAAAGATACATAACAGAGCTCCTTCACTATTTCAGAACTTTGCGTTCAACTTTGTCCAGCATATGCTTATCTATTTTATTAAATCATCATGCACTGCATATGTTCGACAAAATGCCACAATGAAATTCATTTCCAGAACCTCAAATTCATGCTAAAAATGCTCAGTATTAATCAAAATATAAATTGCGAATATCATGAAATCAAATCTAACTTTTCATTTCATTAACTATCTATCATACATAACAAAACAATAACCAAACACTCCAGATCCAACGTCCCTGACACTAACCACCGAAACCGTACAGAGTACGTCCCTGTCGCTTCAATGCATAAACAACATCAATAGCAGTAACAGTTTTCCTACGAGCATGCTCTGTGTAGGTAACCGCATCACGAATTACATTTTCAAAAAAGATCTTGAGAACACCACGCGCCTCCTCATATATCCGTCCGCTTATACGCTTCACTCCCCCATGTCTTGCCAACCGTCGGATCTGCTTGATTAGTCTTAAAACCATCGGTGTGTAATTATGAGCAATCAACAACCATCAATGAGTAATCATTCGGACTGCTTGATTAGTCTTAAAACTCGTTTACTAATTTGAAACCCCTCAAATCATTTGTTTAATCATTTGCTACATTGTTGACCCACACTTGTATTTTCTCTCCTTCAATCCTGAACCGTGTGTGTTACGACCTCCGTGTGCCCGACAACCACAACCATCATCAAGCCGACCACAATTGCAGAAGTCGTTGCTGCCCCTGTCGTTTCTGTACCGGTCGGTCCATCAGCCACCTTCTCTGGTTCGTCAATCCAACAACATAGTTTAAAAAGATTCGGAAATTCCATAGCGCAACGTGCGACAAAAAAATACCCGCGGCAACGCGCGGGCATTCCCACTATAATAAAAGAGTCGAACAAGTTGTTCAATCTTGTTTTTTGTGTTCGATCAAGGGTCTGATTATCCAACAGTTTTTGTGATCCCAAAACCAAGACGAACAAGATACAAAGATAATCAAATCTGTATTAAGATGCATGTGGACCTAAATTGACAGAGTAAACATGGAAAACTTTATGGCATTAAGTAAATTAATTCAAGTTTCTTTCCGTTGTATATCATATCATCGGTAACAAGATATTAGAACACGTTTGAATTAGAGGTCAAAGAGACTAATTTTTAACTTCAATGTTGACTTGAATTAGAGGTCAAAGAGACTAAATTTTAACTTCAATGTTGACTTTAGTTCTTCAAATTTTCACAAAATAATGAGTAAACGGCCAAAATGGTCCATGAGGTTTGCTCACTTTTCCACTTTAGTCCAAAACTCAAACCTTTTAAATCTGGGTCCCTGTGGTTTCAATTTTGTTGCCATTTTTATCCAACATCAAAATCTTGTCAGATTTTTAAGTTAACATCCAGTCTTTTTTTGTCTTTTTCCTCCCTTTTAATAAAAGGCAAAATGGTCAAATTTTTTAATTTGTTATAATAAAACGTTAAAAAAACCGTTTTGCCATTCGTTAAAACAGAGGAAAAAGACAAAAAAAAGCTGGATGTTAACTGAAAAATCTGACCAGCTTTTGATTTTGGATGAAAATGGCAACAAAATTGAAACCACAGAGACCCAGATTCAAAAGGTTTGAGTTTTGGACTAAAGTGGTAAAAGTGACCAAACCTCAGGGACCATTTTGGCAGTTTACTCTTGATAACTACATTGAACTTAAACTTAATATTACACGTGAAATCATTTTTGCCACCGAGACATGAAAGTTATTGATTAATTTCAAACATCTCAACTCAAAATTTTGACAACAGTCAAAGATCCTGGATTCAAGAGGCATGTGGATTGTATCTACAAAAAGAAACATCATGTGCAAGTATGTGTTAAAAGAGGCACAAACACAATGGGCTGAGAATTGACATGTTTACCCTTTTAAAAATCCCATTATATAGAAACAAGTCGGTGTCATTCTACAATAAGAATTACCATTATGTAAGATTGTCTCGCCTTTTTTTAAAAAAAACAAGGACATAAGTACAAATTGTGTTGTCTCCAGCTTCTTGCCAATCGAGAGCCAAAGGATCCTTATATGAACATTCTTACACTATTTAGGTGCGCCATTTTACCATTGGCCCCTTTCACAATGATAAATGGCCTATCATACCATATGACCTTTTGTGTCAAAAGAAACAACTTTCAAACCAACATCAAATTCTGGACCAAATTTTCACTGCAAAGGCGAGTAAAAAAAATGACTTTCGTCTCCTATAATACTTTATTAGAAGCACATCCATGCAAAGGCGAGTCCAAAATAATGACTTTCGTCTTTTATAATACTTTATTAGAAGCACATCCATGCCCTCAGTTTCACTATGGACAAGTATGTATGTAAAAAAATGACTTCTGTTTTTTAGGCTTTTGATGAATGATTACCGGCCCAACAAACCCAATTTGCAACCCGAAAGCCAAAAAAAACCCAAACCTAACTAACTGAATGAACATACGGGTCAGTACTCGATTTTAATCTTAAATTTTTAAAACCTAATTAACCCAACCCGATTAACCAGAATACTAATAAACTAACACGAATAACACCCCTATCGGCTATAGCCTTCCCCTTTTTTCAGTACATAAGTAGGAACACTCTAAAGTAGGCTGCTGCATTCAAAAGATGGCCAATCAGACATATCTACGAACACCGGTAAAATGGGCCGTGCCAGGTTCGGGTCAAAATGGGTCATTTTAAAATGGGGGGGGGGGGGGTATCAAGTCACTTGTTAGCTATTTCTTTTAGTGTTTTAGATTTCCATAAACAACCATTAAAATAAACAGTAACCAAATATGCATGACAGATTTGCGTATGTATGTACAATGAGGCCTGGATGCTAAGACCTAAAACACCCCAAGCAGAAAACATATATGCAACATAGTAAAAGAGAGAAACTGACCTGTAGTATCTCTCTTTCTCTGACCACCTGAGCATATCTATTGAGATGCTATGCCTTTCCCCAGCAACAGACTATGCCTAATTATTGTAAAGAAAAAAAATACTCAGATTATAACGTATTTAGCATGGAAATAGAGTCATCTCAGAATTGTAACCTTAATAAACGAACGTATCAATTTCAGGACTGGGGCGTATTTTACTTTCTTTGTCCAAACGCGCAACTTCCTTCATCAAGTTCCCTGAAAATAAGGCAGGTTTAAACGGAAACCATTTATAATGTCGCAATATCTTTAAAACAAGAACCATTTGACACAAGGCAAAGTATCATTTTACATAAATAATACAGATTTTAACAAACAGAAGTGCCTACACTATCTATAACCATTTTGATTTGACCCTGCTATAACCAACTCAAAGTTCATCAGGATGATTATGTAACTAAGATTGAACCCAATTGCTCACAATAACACAATCAAAATACAGACTTAGCCTACACTATCATAGACATTATTTAACCAGTCGAATTATCAAAGAAAGAACAGCAAGTTGTATACAAAACATATCAGCAAACTGGTTATTGAGCGCTCTCACATGTTGTCTTGACGATTCAGCCCGATACATACCCAACAACAGAACCCCAGTTGATTTTGTTTAAGCCAATGTCGCCCACGTTTGTGGTCCTACCATACTTTTTTTACTCTGGAATCATATAACAAATCATACATTGTCTCTTCCGACTCGCTAATCTTAATTCCCATTCAAATCCTTAAAAATAATCCAGGTAAACGGGCAGCTTTTCCTCCTTTAGCTCATCAGAAAATTTAGGAATGAAAAGGAATATGATATTTGATTAACAGATAAAGCAGGATGGTAAATTCACTTATAGTTACTTTTTTAAAATAAGAAAGTAGCAAGCCAATGGCATACCAACACTAAAAGATATCAATGCCCACCAGAAGCTTTTATGCTAATGCCCCCCATCAAAAGCTGCTGTAGAATCATCAATTGTTTGAATTTCAGCTTCGTGATTCTGGTTTAAGAAATGAACACCCTTTAGCAATAGTACCTTTCAGTAAACTTAACATTGAAG
This sequence comes from Helianthus tuberosus, assembly GCA_030545235.1. Classification (NCBI taxonomy): domain Eukaryota; kingdom Viridiplantae; phylum Streptophyta; class Magnoliopsida; order Asterales; family Asteraceae; genus Helianthus; species Helianthus tuberosus. The sequence continues at coordinate 6,903,871 of CM060426.1, forward strand.
TTAGTTAATATTTCATTCCATAAAGAGCCCCCAATCTTCATAAACCACAGTACAACAATCATACATATAATTTCAATAGACACAACATTCAAAGAAGCTATTTCTTAAGCTTTGATCTGTTTGTTTCCAGTTGACAGTATAGTATATTTACTTCCTGTGTTAGTTTATTTTAAAAGTTTCCATCAAACCAAACCCTGCTGGTCCAATGCATGCAGATCAACACATGTAAAGTTTAAAGTAGTTTCATCACCTCTAAACCAAACCAAGTAATCTTATCTGAAGATGTTTCCACATAATCTCCGACATACCATTCAATAATAGCAAGCCAATAAATAAGTAAAAAAAAATTGAATCTACACGCATAATGAAAAATAAAATAAAATATACCATGTATTGAAAAAATAATAAATATATCTTGAATGTGACTGGAAAACTACAAGACATGCATTGATTAAAAAACATAGTTATGAAGCTAATGAACGCATAATGAATTTTTTGCCGTCCTCCGTTGTATAAATCTTGTCATAGCCGGAAATAAAGGAGCTAGCAGTCTCTCGGTCACTGCAAAAAGAAAAGGAAAATAGAATGATCATTAAACATAATAAAACTTAAATATGAGTAAGGAAGGAAGGAAGGGGACATACTATTTCCAGCCAGGTGGAAGATAAGATCTGTAGACCTTAGTAGCCACGCGAATTCCATACTCAGCTCTTTCCAAATCATGGAGATAACTACTACTGGCTTCCTTAGGACCACTCATGATGTCAACTGCCTTCTTAATGTAGGCATATACAGGAAGTGGAATTTCATCTATGTATGTATGTATGTATAAAGAGAATTTATTATATTAGTTATTTATCAATTGTATCATCCATAATCAAGTTAGAAAATGCGTACCAGATGGTGTAAGACGCATCTTGGCAAACCTGTCCTCCAGCTGAGATGGCTTCTTCTTTTTATTAAGATCTGATGGTAGTCCAAGAGGCATCTTGCCATACTTTTTAATGTGATCTCGATGCTGCACAATTAAACTCAGTCATCAATAACTTCTTCGTTAAGACATATTTATATTGAATGTTCTTACTCTCTGAGAAACATCCTCCGGCCTTCTCGGGTGCCTCATCGTCTTGTATTACTGTTCAAATAACACACGAATCAATCAATCAATTACTTAGAAAAACAACCAACACGCAAATACGACGAATACAGATAGATAGATAGATATACTGGTGTATGCAATTAAATTATCACTGAATTGATGATTTCATACCGTGATCGATCAAGTGTAATCGCCAGAACCGGATGATCAAACGTCCAAAGAGCGGATGATTAATTTAATGGTGCGAAACCCTAATGGAAGACAAACGACCATCTGTTATCTTGTTATTAATAATATATATATTCTTGTGACAGCTGGGGATCTATTATATCTTCGGGTTTCTTTTCTCATTAGTGAAGCCCGTTAGAACCGCATACTCACGAAAACACCCTTTAATGCCCGATAGTTCCGCAGCTAACCACACCACATAATGGTGGGACAGCGCGTAACCTTGTCTCTCCTGCCGTAACTCCCCGACCCAACTATGTTATTCCGATCCACAAAACACACGCTCCGCTTTACCTTTCCTCACACCCGACCTGGTTGACCCGAACCTGACCCGTTTAGCTAAACGGGTTGGCGGGTTCAACCTAAAACTGACCCGAACCTGTTTAGACTAAACCCAAACCCGCGAATTTCGTGTTAGGTTGGTGTCGTGTTTTCGGGTCGTGTTAGAAATTCACACCCCTACACCCGACCCTTCTTTTTCCGTGAATCCTCTACAATCTTGATATTTGTGTTTCTAAAGTCTGAAGAGTAATCTTGATACAGGAAGGAAGGAGTAATTAAATAATTAAATAATTAGAGATAATTATTGGCTAATCTTGAAGTAATATGTTTATCTAGCTAGTTTATTTTATTTATTGGCTAATTAAGAATTAGAGTTAGTATTGGTTTAGGATAGCTTGTTTAGCAAGTAATAAGTTAGTATAAATAGATGTGTTAGGGTATGTAATTATTTGGTTGTTTTGTTTTGGTTCAATATTATTAAAGAAGGAAGAGAGTCGTGATCGAGTTAATCACAAAATCCTTGTGTGTTTTGCGGTTTTGATCCAGTTATTTCCAACAAAGTCCACCTGGACCAAAGAAGAATTGGAAGGCGTTTCAAGACAAGTCCGCCTCAAAACACTCCAAAAAAGCATGGACGTCTTCTCTTCTTCCCTACATCTGCCCGCCCAAAATAAGAACAACCGTGGTTCCTCGAGGTATAAAAATCACCGAGTAAGTTCTTTAATTTTATGTAAATCTATGGCAAAAATTTTGATTTGGTTTAATTTTTCTATGGAGTTTTGTGTTGTGGCTACATTATTAAAGCTTTAATGAGATTCATATAACTTTAAGTATCAATGATTAAGCTGATTAAAATAGTTAAGATATCATGATTAGGGTTGATACTTGCTCACGATTACATTTGAAGATATTGTTTTGTTCTTTGACACGTATAACCTATAGTGTCCTCTTCAATACAAATCTTTTCCGTTATATTGTTTTGTTCTTTGACACGTATAATCTATAGCTCTTCTGTAACACAGGGGACTCAGGCAGCAAAATTTTGAAAATGAGGACTCAACGTAACATTGGGCACTTTCTTCAATATGTGTTCATATAAATTTTCCCTTGCTTTGATCCTATGACCGTGCAAAAGAAAAAAAAAATCAGTTCAAAAAAATTGATCCTATGAATTTATCTAATAATCAAGCATTTAAGCATTAATTATTACAAACATATGTTATATGGTATATATAATCTATGAGTTGAGATCCTGTACAAACAGTGCTAACTGTAAGAATCGTAAGAATAGATCTGAACCATTGATAGTTTTAATCAAGGGTTGGGGTTGATTATAAATAAAACCCTTATAATTAAAAATTAGTACTAACAAGTTAGGGGTAATTTCGTAAAATTGCTAGTCATTTGACTATTTTCAATTAAATACAAATTACACCAAGGTTTTTTAAACTAAAATAACTTTTATATACTTCATTATTTTTTTTAAATATACCATAACATTAAGTATTTTTTTATCTTTAATATGAGTACCATATTGCTATACATTTTTTTTATTTATAAAAGTAACTTTTTAAAAAGTTACCAAAAGTTGTTTTATAATTGTGCTGATTATGTGTTAATTACAATATAATACAAACAAACACCAAAAGTAGATATAATCAGCACATCTGATGTGCTGATAATGGAGAACGATTGAGGATGTTGTGCTAATGTCGTTTATGTTGATAATGGAGAATGATTGAGGACGATGTGCTGATAATGGAGAACGATTAAGGATGTTATGCTAATTATATAGTGTTTTGCTGATTATATTTTTGTGGTGGTTCCTACAGGTTGGTTCGATCATAGAGAATTACTAGATCATGAATATGTTAAAAAATTCAAACTTTGATTTGAATTAAACTTGCATGGATTTAGGGATGTTTTAATAATTATTTTTAGTTAGTTATAAATAAATATGGTCAAAAAGTCTAAATTACCCCTAAACTAATTTTTTATTAAGAGACACTTGTCAATTATGTGTTAGTTCTTACAGTTCTTACAAACATAAGGGTCTGTTTGGTATGGCGTAATGGAATAGACAAGGGAATGGAATGGACGGGGGAATAGAATGGACGATGTAATGGAATGAATCATTACCATTCCATGTCTTGTTTGGTATCCATGTGATAATGAAATGAATTATTAATTTGTATTGTTTGGTAGGAAAGAACAGATGAAGGAATAAAATCGGTGGTGAGTGATGGTAGTCGATGGTGGTGGGTGGTGATAGGTGGCAATTGTAGCGGTGGTCGGAGGTGGTGATGGTGGGTGACAACAAAGGTGGGTGGTGGCTGGGGCAGGGGTAGGTGGTTGGAGGGGAGGTAGGTAGCGGCGACGACAATGGTGGTGGGTGACGCCAGAGGTGGTGGTTGGTGGTGGAGGTGGTAGCGGGTGAAGGCGGAGGCGGGGGTGGATGGTGGTTGTGGCGGGGGTGGTGGGTGACGGCGGGGGCGGATGTGTCGGCGGTAGGTGACAGCAGGGGCGGATGTGGGTGGTGGCGGGTGACAGCAGGGGCGGAGGTGGGTGACGGCTGGGGTGGAGGTGGGTGGTGGTGGTGGCGGGGAAAGTGGGTGACGACAACGGTGGGTGGATGGCGGCGACAGTAGTAACGATGGTGGTTGTGTCGGTCGTGGTGTCGCCCATTGGTGGCGGCGGAGGTGGTGACGTGTGACAGCGGAGGTAAATGACGACGGTGGGTTATTAAAGACGACAATAATAATAATAATAATATTTCTTTCCATTCCTTGAAGGAATGAAAAAAAACACCATCTTACAAAGGAATGAAAAATGTTATATTTGGAAGGTTTGCATTCCATGTGTAATGCTCCATTCCATTATCAGATGATAACCAAACATGTTTCTTTTCATTCCATCGGAATAATCCATTCCATTCCGCCTTCTATTCCTTCATACCAAATGTAACACCTCGAAAATTCACGTCCTATAACGTGTTGACACGTGTCATAAAGTTTAAACGTGTGAAAGAAATGTTATAGAAGGACTAAAGTTGACAAACATGGAAAGTATGTAAAATACGTATTCTAAGTGTCAACTGTGAATAAATATAATGTACATTAACCCTACACGATGCTCATACCTTCAAACGAATAAATCATGGATCATACGAAGCTAAAAGTGAGAGATTACAAACTACAGGGGTTAAATGTGTCAACATGTTTAAAGATATACCTCTGAGTGACCTTTTGACAAACCCGAAGCTTTGTAAATGTTAATCATGCTCACTGGAATGCACGATTTAAATTTCGTAAAGTTTCGTTAACGTATGAGAAAGTTATGATCGAATTCGTGTGCGAGGGGTTAAAGCGTCAACGTTGAAAGTTAGGCCTTTTCGGGTAACAATAAAGTTACCCGGGGACTTAACAAAGTGGGTATATGTCTTGAGGCCCTTATAGATCAATTACGGGGGCTCAAAATGCAATAAACAAGTGCCTAATCGAAGTTTGAAGAGCCAAGGACCAAAACTGCAATTTTTAAAAGTTTTGTGGGATGTCACCTAAGGCTCGCGTAGCGCGAGCGTGACTGCTTATGCAGTCGCGCTACGCGACTGCTTCACCTGATCAGCCAGTTCCGAGTTCTTTGGGGAATTGTCTGCCTTTGCAGTTGTAATCGATTTTAATCGATTTTTCACTTCTCACTTGGCCCCTAGACACCCCCTAAGCCTTAGAGACACATGTTGATGAGTTATGGTGTGTCCTAGACCTTGTTGTCAAAGATTTGTGGTATGTAATTCACTATAAAAGGCCACCTTGTGCAACACAACTCCTCACACCTTCTTCTGCATTGTTTGATCATTCCTGGAGCTCTCAAGCAGATCCATTTGATCTTAAGTCGTGCATAGGACTCTTGTAAGTCTTCTAGTTCTTCTTTGTTTGAGTTTAGCTTGGTTAATTAGCTAAAAGTCAAACCGTCGTAGTTACGGTTTGACTTCGAGATTAGTCAGTAATGGCTCAGGCATATCTCGAATTAAAGGTAGTTATGAGTTGGTATTTATATGGGTAATAAAACCTCAAAAGGGTTTCCCCTGATCACCACTCTAACCAGGTCAAATGTCGGGTCAAACTTTTAAGTAAAAAGTCAGCAGGATGCTTAAAATGCCATTTATGCATAATTAGCTATCTAGAACATATATAACCTGTTTGATCATTGTTATAACTTAGTAAGAAGTGTAAGAACATGTCCGAACATGTTCAACCCGACTATTTCCTGTTTAGACCCGGTTCGGAACCGAAAGTCGCATAGTTTGACTTTCACTTTGACTTTCAGTTCTGACCCGTTTAGGCATGTTTTAGAAATGCCTCAGAGCTTTAATTGGATTAGGTTACATGTTAGAACAACCCTCTGTGATTATACACCTTGGTTCATTAGTTATCCAATTAATATGCATGTTTCCGTTAATTGCTCGTATGTTGACCGTTATGCCCTTATTGCCTTAAAACGAGATTTATGAAAATGTAAAAGTGTAGGAACCTTAGTTACTGATATATAAACTTGTATGCAAAGTTTGACATCAGTTTGACTTGTAGATTAAGAGTTATGCTCAATGTCGAAAAATTAATGCTTTATGTTAATAAAACGGCGTAACTAGCGTATAGCCTAGTTAAACCTACTTTTTGGTATCAAACTTAATACCCACTGATATAATATAATATTTTGGGATTTTTAAAGATTTTTAATTAATTTTAGGCTGAGCATAACTAGTAGTCGTAGGCTTAATCCGGTAATTTTCGGTTTTGCCCTTACGGGCCATAAAATGAGTTTTACTTATCGAAACGACTCCAAACCTTTTGCTACTGATCACATATGATAAATAAATTATTTTAAGCCTTCTGGAAATATAAAAATATCAGATTTAAGTATCAAACCCGGAAATGGCCTTTAATCGCCTTATTTAGCGTTTTTAACGCATAGTATGTTTTAAAATCATATTGAACATACCCGGGTTGATACCTACTGATATATGAGGCAAATTATGATATTCTAACAGTAAGAAAAGGTTGATTAACTCAGACTTCATTTTTGAGCTTTTCGGCTTATGTGAAATTACTAAAATACCCCTACGGGGCATAGTTTGGTTAAAAATGATAAATTTCACATATATGCTTTAGCCTACTGTTATAACTCATCAAATTGAGTATGTTTGCTGTTTACATCAGACCTGTAACTCAGTTAAACATCTAAGCGCTTTTACAAACTTTAAAATGACCAAACTACCCCTACGGGGCATAGTTTGTGTTTAAATTAGTTCGGGGCATAATGAAAGACATCCTACTGATGTCACAACATATTTGAAGCATATTAACTTAGGAAACCTGTATATGGCTCTTACGGATACCCGTTACGCATTTTACGCGTTCGGTTCGGTCTATGTAACAAGTTTACATAAATTAACCGACACGGGTCAAACCTTATCGGTTTCATCTCAAAATCCAGAATGTGAATAATAAACCCATATTAAACAAGTCTCTGAACTTGTTGGGTCTAAATCGCATTCTATCCGGTCTTCGCTTAATCGTGCGTACGAACCGTATCTTTGAAACTAGCCGGTCTAAGCTTAAGCTTAATAAAAGACCCGTTAGTATTCTAATAGGTTATATAAAACCTTCGTTCCAGATTAGGAGCCCAGTAAAAGCTATCTGTACTTGCTGATTTGATATACGGCTGGGATTGAATTTATATTTAGCTCAGGTAAATACTTTTAACTTATTTTCCCTATACGGGCTTGGGTTACGGTACATAGCGTACCGCTTGATCGGGCATCAAATCTCCACGCTTAGTGGGTAGTTGAATAATTTGATCGGCTCGTTTTAAACAGATGTGTTTATTTTACAGCCTTTGGGGGGTTAATGACCATGTCCCGGATATCCTCGGCATTATCTTACGAGATGGCCACGACCTGAGCACGGGGTGTAGGCGTACACCTGTCAGTGTATAACTCTAGAATTGTGGTGTGTCAATTGATCTTTAACCCGGATACGTTCCGGGCTACTGAACGCATAAGTAACATGTAAATCGTTCTCAAGATTATAATATTAAATAATTCTCCCAAGTTAAAAAGATTAATTTTGCCTCTGTGCATTTTAATCAATGTGTCAAGATATTTTGTGCCACGTGCATTCAAAACAATTTACAAACTCTTTTTCCAAAATGAGTCAGTTGAATGTATTTACCAGTGTAAACTGACGTATTTTCCAAAAAGGCTAAATGCAGGTACTATACGAAATTGGCTGGATATGTCTCCTTAGCATCAATAGAAGTCTCGCAAGCTTAAGATGCCTAAAAGTCTGTTGAACTATTGTTTCCATTTTATGTTCGATCCTTCTGTGGATAAACTTCCGAATATTGTGACAATTGATATTACAATAATAAATTCGGTTGTATCATACTTTAAATTGCTTCCGCTGTGCATATTGATATTGTGTTGTTTGACTATTACGTTGCCAACCATGACGTCACGATACTCCCCACCGGGCCCACCGGTGACACGTGGAAATCGGGGTGTGACAGGTTGGTATCAGAGCCAACACTGAGTGAATTAAACACTAGCCTTTTGTGTTTAATCTCAGTTACACAATTGCACAATCTAAACTTCTGAGTCTAGACTTAACATAGGAATAATCTTAATCCTAATATATGGAAATTTTTGCTTCCAATTTTTATTATTATTGGATACGTCGCCAAGCGAGGAAGCTGAACTAGGAATTCTCCACAACCGGAGCCTTGAAATGCTGAGCTTCGTACAGCAACCAAGATGAGACGTGCAACCAAGGAGAAAGCATTCAGGAATTGAATGAAGAAGAAACTCCTTTGCTGAAAATCGTTTCCTCAATAGTCCTTATAAGGACATATTTATCTTTTTAGTCCCTTCGAGAACAACACTATTCCTTTCAAGTTCCGCTTAGGGCAACTTTATACTTTTATTTTTATATAGTAGAATAATTAAGTTTAAACTTTCATTCTAAACAAGAATATTAAATAAATGGGAAATAACATTTCCTTTTACAAGATCTACCATTATAATAAAATGGCAAAAATCTAAAAAGGACAAGTCCTAGCTTCGGGTCATATTAAGACCGGCCAAGATGGCAGTTCCTCGATTTAGATTCAGATCCTTATTAACATTTCAATTTAGAAATTGTTCTGCGATAAATATTAAAAGAATCTTAAGAGTGAAACCTAGCCTGAGTGTCATTATAAAGACCTGGCCAAGATGGTAAGACCTGTTTAAAAGATTCGTATCCCAGTTAACATCTGAAAACATGTTAACACTCCCGGAAGATGTGATTCGTTGGAAATCACACACGTTATTAAGGATTCTTCAAAAGATTCCTAACCCAGTTTAATGATCGCTGAATCCTGGGTTTACATCATCAATTAAGATGATCATATTTTAACCATACGTGGTAATATAGTGCCTACGGGCCTTGCTCATTTCTACATGAGCCAAAATACAGTGGTAGCTATGACTCCCTGTCAGATAAAGGTAATGAACTAGGTTCAAACCTCAAATGCTTTGATTCTCTGAAATCCTAGCATATAATTTATAATTGTCTACGTGACTAGGCCTATTGTGCCAGAATACCTTCATGCTTTGATTCTCTGAAATCATAGCTTATAAATTATATATGTCCTTGTGACTAAGCCAGTTGTGCTAATATGCTTAAAGACCTTGATTCTCTGAAATCATGGCTTATAATTTAAAAATTTGTCCTTGTGACTAGGCCTTTTGTGCTATAAAAATAAAACTGTTATTATCGCTTTGATTCTCTGAAATCATAAGCTTATAATTTATAAATGTCCATGTGACCAGGCCATTGGGTGCCACTAATAAAACTGTTAATGTTTTATAATTAGGATAAATTATAATAGAAATCCTAAATAAATATGATTAATAAATTAACCAAATATGGTCTCTGTTTACCATGGTTAATGAATTTCTCTAAGGGGCAATTCAGTAATAAACATCCCTTAGAAGGGAAGTGCCTACGGGCTATAGTTAATGTCCTCTGAGACTAAAGACAGTGGTAGCCTACAACTCCCTGTCAAGAAAAGGTAATGAACTTTGATTCAAACCTTAATGCCACGATTCTCTGAAATCATGGCTTATAAATTTAACTTGTCTACGTGACTAGGCCATTGGTGCTATTATTAACTTATGAATTAGGATTTGTGATAAAAATCCTGAATAAAATAAATATCCTTCCTTCTCTGTCAGTATGCAATTGAAGGGAATCATAAAGGTGAAACCTAGCCTACGCGGCCAAGATGGTGAAACCTACTCAAGGGATTCAGATCCTTGTTAACACCTAGGAATGTGTTAGCACTCTTGACAAATGTGATTCGAGAAAAATCACAACAGTCATCCTTATATTAGATTCTTCCAATTCTCAAATCTAGCCTAGTGATCTAGGAATCATGGCTTATATCATCCTATAAGATGATCATAATATAAACATCCGTTAGTGATGAAGTGCCTACGGACTAAACTTGTTGTCCGATAAGACAACGACAGTGGTGGTCTTTGACCTCCTGTCTAAAATGTTGGACTATGTCCAAACATAATAGTCTATATGATCAATGCGATCATGACTAATATCATCTAGTACGATGATCATATTATTTAACATCCTTTAGTGATGTCTTGCCTACGGGCTATAATATATTGTCCATTTGAGACATTGACATTGTTATCTTTATGATTCCTTGTCTAAGGTGGTGAGCTATGCTCAAGCCAAATAGTCAATATGATTAATGCAATCATGACTTATAGCATCTAATAGGATGAACCAATTATAAACATCCATGAGTGATGTTTTCGCCTATGGGCCAAATTATACTGTCCATGTGTGACAAAGACATTGAGATCTTTACGATTCCCTGTCCAAGGTGGTGAGCTATGCTCAAGCCTAATAGTTCATATGATCAATACGATCATGACAAAAAAAAAAAAAAATCATCAATACGATGATTAAAAATTTTAACATCCGTAATGATGTTTTGCCTAAGGGCTATATTATATCGTCCAACTGAGACAAGGCAATTGAAATTTTTGTGATTCTTTGCCAAGGGGGTGAGCTATACTCAAATCCCATAGTCTATACTCGTTGCGATCCTGACTAGCATCATCGGTATGATGATCATAATATTAACATCCCTCGCGATGAAATGCCTACGGGCTATACTTTATTCTAGAGTCGGTAAGACAAAGATAGTAGTGATCTTTACGACCCCCTGTTCAGAATGGTGTGATTATACCCCAAACCTAATAGTCAATATGATCGATGGGATCATGACTAATATCATTAGATACGATGGTTATATATAAACGTCCATTAGTGATGTTAATTGGCTTATTTTTTTTTCTGCCAAAAGAATCGTCTATCAAGACGATGACAGTTGTAGTCTATGACTCCCTGTCCAAAGGTGAAGAACCACGTTCAAACCTTGAAGCCCTAATCTAAAAAGATTGCGGCTAATAAATTAAGGTTCTTGATGGTAGATCATCGAGTTAAGTTTTAAAGTCATTCATGACAAGCCTATGTGCTATAATTTGTCATTCGTGACAAGCTAACATATTAAATGTTAACATCCCTGGTGACAGGCCTTAGTGCCATATCCTATAACGTCCTAGAGACAAGGCCATTTGTACCGTATCTAAATGTCATCACGACAAGGCCTTCGCGCCATATGATTACTTATGTCCTTCATGACTGTGCTTTATGCCATATTTTCTACGTCCCTCGCGACAGGCTTCTATGCTGTATATGTATATAAATATATATAACCGAAGTCATGAAAGGCTAGCCTTTGAGCTATTTATAATCGTCCTTGTGACAAGGACAGTTGTGACATTATGGTCCCCTGTCGAGCAAGTATTGGACTCGCTCCAAACTTTGAATGCCATTAATGGTCCTGTTGTGACCTAGACTAAGTATAATGGAAATACATTCAAAATAACATTCACTATGAATGTTCGGAACAGAATAGCCCATACGGTTTATGAATGCCGTGGCTAATCTAAGTCAGGTCATCAGGATGATGACTGATAATGGTTAAATCTTGGTGATTGGTACCAAGTTTCGAGTATGGAAAACTCGGATGAGGTAGACGACAGTCGCAACGCTATTAAGGCGACAAAAGTTAATAAAACTACAAACGTAAACCTCAATATTAATGGAGTTAATCCTCAGGCTGTGATTGACGCAGCAAATGGAAGGACCATAGAAAGGTCATGAGACAATCCAAAGAGCCGAATTCTTCTCGCTCTAAATCTCATTCAAAACCATGTTTAAATTGCTCATGAGGAGATCTTGTTCACACTTCGTATATGAAGGATGAACCAAAAGAAGGAGAATAACTCCCAGAAAATCTGAGAAAGAGAGCGAGTACAGGCTTAATAAAAAGCAACGAAAGTTCGGTAAGAAGCCTGTATACCTCTGAGACTGTTTCAGCATTATTAGATGGATGTTTTATATCCATAAGGAATTTTTTTCCGAGGTCCTAGTTCCGTTAAATATAAGGACTCAATAAAGTGATAAAAATCGATTGGTTGTCTTAAAAATCAAGCCCATATTGTGGGTGATAAGGAGCAATTAATTATCAAGACTCCTTATGAGACAACCCTCGTAATTACACGTATCCGTACGATTAATAAATATTAAACATAAAAAAATGGTGGAACTGGCCGTCCCCGGAATCGAACCTGGGTCTAGGCCGGCCGCACCCTTTCGCGCGCCTAGCCAACTGAGCTAGGTGCCTAGTTTGTGAAACTTCCATTATTGATTAATTATAAGCACTTGTACAATAAACTTCCTTATCATTTATCAATGATAATTTCTGCTAAGGGTCTTGTTTTTAATACAGGCAATAATAAATCTTCATGAACCATAAACTTAGCAAATTTTTTTTTTATCATCCACAAGGTATAACTACCAAGGAAACCTTAGTAAACGATTCTTCGAAATCGACAAGGAATCCTTCCGAAAATCTAGAGCACTCTTTCTTTGCATAGAGTACGACAACATATGTTATTTTAATTATTTTTCTCATTGTTTTCTATCGCCTGCGAATGCCAAACTATGTTTGATAAAAGTGTCATATGAGGATTGGCGTATCCTAGTGTGTCCCATAGATTATTTCCATGTCTGATCAGCATGGAGGTTTAATACATGGAACCCCTAAGATATCCCAATGATCATATTGTACTAAAGTCGACTAGTAGTATTCAAAGAAGATATCCAAAATGGAAATTTTTCCAAGTAAATGTTCCCGAATAAGGAATTCGTGGACTTATAACATAAAGGTGTCACTCATTTGACACGAACGATAATGGATGAACTGGAGCCTGAGATATGGAAAATCTCTGTAGCCTCCTTGTATCTTAATTATCTTCTCAAAAGTTTCCCTGCTTACCTCCTGGAAGACAGGTAGAACTAAGATTAACATCCCGCTGTGGGCTGGAGTATTATGAAAACTCCATATTGATTATGGAAAAATCGAAACCTTGATTTAGTAGGTTTTAAGACATAGGCACATATAGCCTGACTCAATCTTCTGAGGGTTTTATGTTATTAAATAAGAAAGACGGTTCATATTGCTTATGCATACATGCCGCAACCCTAATTAGGCAACGATTAAGAATTGCCATCTGCTACCCAGGATCTAAGGGTAAATTATTGGTGGATAGGCTTGAAAAAGTCCGTAGCCACCCATGTAGCTAAATGCTTGACATGTGCGCAAGTCAAAGCCGAGCATCAAAAGCCGTCAGGCTTGCTACAACAGCCTGAACTTCCTACGTGGAAGTGGGAAGTGGTAACTATGGATTTTATTACCAAGTTACCCAGGACGAGGAAAGGAAATGATACGATATGGGTTATAGTTGACAGACTGACTAAGTCCGCACATTTCCTACCCATCAAGGAGACTTATAGCTCCGATATGTTAGCCCAGTTATACGTTGATAAGATTGTAGCCCTACATGGCATACCTGTAACTATTATCTCTGATAGAGATACTAGGTACACGTCACACTTTTGGAAGAGTTTCCAACAATATTTGGGCACTCGTTTGAACTTTAGTACGGCTTACCATCCTCAGACAGGCGGTCAGAGTGAGCGTACTATTCAAACGTTAGAAGGCCTGCTACGTGCATGTGCGATTGACTTGGGTGGTAGTTGGGATAAGCACCTACCCTTAGTCGAATTCTCCTACAACAATAGCTACCACACCAGCAATAAGGCTGCGCCTTTTTAGGCATTATATGGTAGAAAGTGTAGAGCGCCCATTTGTTGGGCAGAAGTTGGAGATGTCCAATTATCAGGACCAGAGATAGTGTTTGAAACAACGGACAAGATAGTCCATATTCGTGACCGTCTCAAAGCTGCCCGGGATAGGCAGAAGAGTTATGCTGATCCAAATCGCAAGGATTTTCACTTCGAAGAAGGTGACAAAGTCCTACTCAAAGTCTCGCCCTAGAAGGGGGTGATGCGATTTGGTAAGAAAGGCAAGCTAAGCCCGAGATACATAGGACCTTTCGAGGTTATCGAACGTGTCGGGTCAGTTGCCTATAAGTTAAACTTACCTGAAGAGCTCAGTGGGATTCACAATGTGTTCCACATCTGCAATCTGAAAAAGTGTTTCGCTGACGAATCACTGGTTATACCGCATACAGATGTGCATATAGATGAGAGCTTAAGATTTGTTGAAAAACCCTTGTCGATTGAGGATCGACGGGTTAAGAAGCTTTTAAGGAAGCATGTGCCTAATGTTAAGGTCAAATGGGATGCCCGTAGAGGTCCCGAAATCACGTGGGAGGTTGAATCCACGATGAAAGAAAAGTACCCTTACTCATTTCAGTAAATCTCGGGCCGAGATTTATTTTAAGGGGGTGAGGATGTAACACCTCGAAAATTCACGTCCTATAACGTGTTGACACGTGTCATAAAGTTTAAACGTGTGAAAGAAATGTTATAGAAGGACTAAAGTTGACAAACATGGAAAGTATGTGAAAATACGTATTCTAAGTGTCAACTGTGAATAAATATAATGTACATTAACCCTACACGATGCTCATACCTTCAAACGAATAAATCATGGATCATACGAAGCTAAAAGTGAGAGATTACAAACTATAGGGGTTAAATGTGTCAACATGTTTAAAGATATACCTCTGAGTGACCTTTTGACAAACCCGAAGCTTTGTAAATGTTAATCATGCTCACTGGAATGCACGATTTAAATTTCGTAAAGTTTCGTTAACGTATGAGAAAGTTATGATCGAATTCGTGTGCGAGGGGTTAAAGCGTCAACGTTGAAAGTTAGGCCTTTTCGGGTAACAATAAAGTTACCCGGGGACTTAACAAAGTGGGTATATGTCTTGAGGCCCTTATAGATCAATTACGGGGGCTCAAAATGCAATAAACAAGTGCCTAATCGAAGTTTGAAGAGCCAAGGACCAAAACTGCAATTTTTAAAAGTTTTGTGGGATGTCACCTAGGGCTCGCGTAGCGCGAGCGTGACTGCTTATGCAGTCGCGCTACGCGACTGCTTCACCTGATCAGCCAGTTCCGAGTTCTTTGGGGAATTGTCTGCCTTTGCACTTGTAATCGATTTTAATCGATTTTTCACTTCTCACTTGGCCCCTAGACACCCCCTAAGCCTTAGAGACACATGTTGATGAGTTATGGTGTGTCCTAGACCTTGTTGTCAAAGATTTGTGGTATGTAATTCACTATAAAAGGCCACCTTGTGCAACACAACTCCTCACACCTTCTTCTGCATTGTTTGATCATTCCTGGAGCTCTCAAGCAGATCCATTTGATCTTAAGTCGTGCATAGGACTCTTGTAAGTCTTCTAGTTCTTCTTTGTTTGAGTTTAGCTTGGTTAATTAGCTAAAAGTCAAACCGTCGTAGTTACGGTTTGACTTCGAGATTAGTCAGTAATGGCTCAGGCATATCTCGAATTAAAGGTAGTTATGAGTTGGTATTTATGTGGGTAATAAAACCTCAAAAGGGTTTCCCCTGATCACCACTCTAACCAGGTCAAATGTCGGGTCAAACTTTTAAGTAAAAAGTCAACAGGATGCTTAAAATGCCATTTATGCATAATTAGCTATCTAGAACATATATAACCTATTTGATCATTGTTATAACTTAGTAAGAAGTGTAAGAACATGTCCGAACATGTTCAACCCGACTATTTCCTGTTTAGACCCGGTTCGGAACCGAAAGTCGCATAGTTTGACTTTCACTTTGACTTTCAGTTCTGACCCGTTTAAGCATGTTTTAGAAATGCCTCAGAGCTTTAATTGGATTAGGTTACATGTTAGAACAACCCTCTGTGATTATACACCTTGGTTCATTAGTTATCCAATTAATATGCATGTTTCCGTTAATTGCTCGTATGTTGACCGTTATGCCCTTATTGCCTTAAAACGAGATTTATGAAAATGTAAAAGTGTAGGAACCTTAGTTACTGATATATAAACTTGTATACAAAGTTTGACATCAGTTTGACTTGTAGATTAAGAGTTATGCTCAATGTCGAAAAATTAATGCTTTATGTTAATAAAACGGCGTAACTAGCGTATAGCCTAGTTAAACCTACTTTTTGGTATCAAACTTAATACCCACTGATATAATATAATATTTTGGGATTTTTAAAGATTTTTAATTAATTTTAGGCTGAGCATAACTAGTAGTCGTAGGCTTAATCCGGTAATTTTCGGTTTTGCCCTAACGGGCCATAAAATGAGTTTTACTTATCGAAACGACTCCAAACATTTTGCTACTGATCACATATGATAAATAAATTATTTTAAGCCTTCTGGAAATATAAAAATATCAGATTTAAGTATCAAACCCGGAAATGGCCTTTAATCGCCTTATTTAGCGTTTTTAACGCATAGTATGTTTTAAAATCATATTGAACATACCCGGGTTGATACCTACTGATATATGAGGAAAATTATGATATTCTAACAGTAAGAAAAGGTTGATTAACTCAGACTTCATTTTTGAGCTTTTCGGCTTATGTGAAATTACCAAAATACCCCTACGGGGCATAGTTTGGTTAAAAATGATAAATTTCACATATATGCTTTAGCCTACTGTTATAACTCATCAAATTGAGTATGTTTGCTGTTTACATCAGACCTATAACTCAGTTAAACATCTAAGCGCTTTTACAAACTTTAAAATGACCAAACTACCCCTACGGGGCATAGTTTGTGTTTAAATTAGTTCGGGGCATAATGAAAGACATCCTACTGATGTCACAACATATTTGAAGCATATTAACTTAGGAAACCTGTATATGGCTCTTACGGATACCCGTTACGCATTTTACGCGTTCGGTTCGGTTTATGTAACAAGTTTACATAAATTAACCGACACGGGTCAAACCTTATCGGTTTCATCTCAAAATCCAGAATGTGAATAATAAACCCATATTAAACAAGTCTCTGAACTTGTTGGGTCTAAATCGCATTCTATCCGGTCTTCGCTTAATCGTGCGTACGAACCGTATCTTTGAAACTAGCCGGTCTAAGCTTAAGCTTAATAAAAGACCCGTTAGTATTCTAATAGGTTATATAAAACCTTCGTTCCAGATTAGGAGCCCAGTAAAAGCTATCTGTACTTGCTGATTTGATATACGGCTGGGATTGAATTTATATTTAGCTCAGGTAAATACTTTTAACTTATTTTCCCTATACAGGCTTGGGTTACGGTACATAGCGTACCGCTTGATCGGGCATCAAATCTCCACGCTTAGTGGGTAGTTGAATAATTTGATCGGCTCGTTTTAAACAGATGTGTTTACTTTACAGCCTTTGGGGGGTTAATGACCATGTCCCGGATATCCTCGGCATTATCTTACGAGATGGCCACGACCTGAGCACGGGGTGTAGGCGTACACCTGTCAGTGTATAACTCTAGAATTGTGGTGTGTCAATTGATCTTTAACCCGGATACGTTCCGGGCTACTGAACGCATAAGTAACATGTAAATCGTTCTCAAGATTATAATATTAAATAATTCTCCCAAGTTAAAAAGATTAATTTTGCCTCTGTGCATTTTAATCAATGTGTCAAGATATTTTGTGCCACGTGCATTCAAAACAATTTACAAACTCTTTTTCCAAAATGAGTCAGTTGAATGTATTTACCAGTGTAAACTGACGTATTTTCCAAAAAGGCTAAATGCAGGTACTATACGAAATTGGCTGGATATGTCTCCTTAGCATCAATAGAAGTCTCGCAAGCTTAAGATGCCTAAAAGTCTGTTGAACTATTGTTTCCATTTTATGTTCGATCCTTCTGTGGATAAACTTCCGAATATTGTGACAATTGATATTACAATAATAAATTCGGTTGTATCATACTTTAAATTGCTTCCGCTGTGCATATTGATATTGTGTTGTTTGACTATTACGTTGCCAACCATGACGTCACGATACTCCCCACCGGGCCCACCGGTGACACGTGGAAATCGGGGTGTGACACCAAACGCTACCTAAGTGTTTGTATTTGATCCCATTCCTATAATCTATAACTACAAATGAAAAAGCAAAAAAAAAGTTAGTATATATTTTTTCTTTGCCCTTCCAAATTGAATAGAATAAAATCAAACCTTTAGGCCCAATCCTAGGGCCCAATGGATCATATTAAGGTTGGATGATGCTCTTTCCGCCATTGTTATTTTGGTGTTTAGTTGGCTAACATAAACATGACAAACTATATACATAGCCATTAGTAAAAACAGGATACCATAAAATGACCAAAATTGTCTAAAATTTTGAGAACACCATAAACATGACCAAGTCATGTATAATTTAACTTCAAAGGATAAATGTATCTACCCACTTGTCGTCAACATCAATTGTTCTTTCACCATTGTTCTCTTAATTAGTCTTCCTTATCTTATATTTAGGTCTTCTAACATGTTTATATACTAAGGAGGATGAAGCTTTGTTGGACACTCACTCTTTAGCCTCATCACATTCCTTTGATCGGCTGAATCTTAAAAAAACAACTTGCAACCTATATGCAAGATGTGGCCCCATTCTTCAAGAACGCTTACTTCATTTAAAGCCATGTATAACATATGCTTGCAACATCATGTTTTTTCAACCGTAAGAGCCCATTATAAAAAAGAACTCATAGAGACCTTACTAATACATTGCTAAGTGATAACTAATGGGATCAGGCAAAACACAATTTTCGTCAGATATATGGTCTCCAAGAGAGTTAAAACATGTTTTCAAGACATTTCTACCAATTCCTACATTCTAGAAGGGCCATTCATGCCTTTTCCTCTATGTCTACTACAAATTGCCCATTCATGATCCTTTACATTTGTACTTGTCTCCAATAAATCAAATGATTATATACTTTCTACAAGGATATTAAGTAACGAAACCACCATGATTAATCTTATCGAGAACGATTTGTGTATGATAATTTGCTTACTATTAACAAGATACGAAAAAAAAATGTTATCATCAAAGATAAAAAGGGTCAAGTTATCCTACAAAATCTCCTAAATCTAAGAAGTGTACAAAGACACAATGGATCCTAAAATATAACACAATGCCGAAAAGTATAACACAATGTTGAGGAAAAAAAGACACAATGCGTCGCAAAAAGACACAGTTATGCAAATATAGAAAAGAAATGTTATCATCAAAGATAAAAAGGGTCAAGTTATCCTACAAAATCTCCTAAATCTAAGAAGTGTACAAAGACACAATGGATCCTAAAATATAACACAATGCCGAAAAGTATAACACAATGTTGAGGAAAAAAAGACACAATGCGTCGCAAAAAGACACAGTTATGCAAATATAGAAAAGACACAATGCTAAATAAAAAGACAATAATATAAATAAAAATTCTAAAATCTATAAACTATAAATTCAAAAGTAAAAACCTAAAATCTCATATTGTAGAGTTCCATGAGAAAGTTCCAATACCGCTTTAATGAGGTCAATCGGAATCCGTTTGATACCATCCTTACAACTTCTTATTTTTTAGGAGACTTTGTATTTGATACTAACCCAAGTTTACAAATATATAAATTTAGTAACAAATTAACTTGGTTTAACACACAGACACAGGCTATTAAAAAAGGAAGTTGTGAAGCTAATCATAATCTTTTTTCTATAGAAACACTAATTTGATTGGGTTTCTAACCTTCACCATACTTACGAAAGCAAAAGTTATGTGGTTACAAAAGGATTATAAGAAAGCTAGTTGAGATTAGAGGTGAAAAAAAAAACCGGTTTAATACTCAACCCAGAACTGGTTCTGGTTCCTACGTGTTAGTAAGAGGAACCGATCCCAACCTGTTTATACCATTTTGGTCCTACCCGGTTCTACTATTTTTTGCCAACATCGGTTCCTACTCGACCTGAAATTACTCGGGTACGAACAGGTTTAACGGTAAAAAAACTCAAAATCGGTTCCTAACGTTAAAAATAGTACATTGACCGTTTTTTAATTGTTGGAACCGGTTCTTTGACATCCAAAATCAATATAAATACATTTGGGATCTATTGTTAATTACCCAACTCGAAAACACTTAAACGAACCCAAAAATCCCAAAACTAGGGTTGTTCATGAGCCGAACCGAGCCAAGCTAGAGCAAGCTCGAGCCCGGCTCGATTATAAACCGAGCTGGTGTAACAACTCTCAATTACCATTTCTTATCTTATTCTACCAAATAGGAAACCCTAATTAAGACCCCCAAGTAATCCTGCATAACCCTTAAAATTTTCAGAACAATCGGAATAAGGATCAGGGCCCCTAAAACTTAGGGGGGGTATTCCCTCGTTAGTAATATCCACACAGTTTGTTGTCGAAATCGAATTTTAACGAACCGTTGACTCAGCTGATCTAGTAAGACACGGGGCTACCCTATGGTAGGGTGGTACCCCTCGCGCCACGCGAGGGCGCCGTTTTCCAGATATAAATAGGGGAGCTTGGCAATTGCATTTCGGCGTTAGTTCGACGTAAAAACTCAATTCATACACTGAGATATCATAGAAACAGTCCAAAAACACACACAATCACGAAACGCTGCCGCGATAACAGGGTAATAACTCGATCACTGCTACGATTTAATGTCCGATTGATAGAAACCAATCCAATGGATGTTTAGGTGCTGCTCAAACTTGGGTTATGCTTTGTCATTCGTCGTAAATTCGATGGATGTTTAAGTATCGCACTTTGTCATTCGTTGTGAAGGTTTTGATCTCGTGAGTTGTCGTAAAAAGCTGGATTAAAGTTACTAACCTAGTTTTCGTGTGCATTGTTATTTGAATTAGGTTAACAGGCTTATCGCTAGGCTAGACTCTGCCCGTTTAAATCTGCAAAGTGAGTCATTCTCTTTTTATCAATAATGTTTACAATACTCCAATCATTTTCAAAGGTTATAATTACAGGGATTAAGTCATGGTTATCTTGAATCACTGGCTAGTGGGGTATTGTGCACATTACTAATTTCTCACGGTTGGGCTAATAAATCCTAACTGTGATAATCATCACTACTTGGGTGAAAGGACCCAATAGTGGTATGACCATCGTCACCAGGAGGTGACACAGCGCCAGATAAAAATAAGATAGAAGCCATTGTAATCGCTCTTATGCTGTAATTTATAACTATGTGTCGTTTTATTAAACTTGAATGACTCGCCAGTATTTCCCCGATGATAAAATATTTTTAAAACATGTTTCAGGCGACCTGCAGTGAATCAAGGAAAACATGCCACGGAGTACTAACCAGCTTGAAGAGGTGGCTCAATAAAATGAATAAACATGTTTTGTAAACCAGGGAATTTCCTCGGGAAATTCCTCTATTGTAAATCACGGGGTTTATCCCGATTTATGGAATAAAATAATCGGGTATTTCAAGTTTTAAAAGATCCTGCTAAAATATTCCGCGGTCGCATCAATTAATAAATACCACGGGTTCCTGTCCCGCGACTCCTGACCGGGTCAAACCGGGGCTGGGGCCGTGACAGGAAAAGGTGGTATCAGAGCCACTGATTTAAGCCAATTAAGTATTTAGAAATACTCAAATTTTTCTGATTTCCATTCTGTGATTATGTGTTTTTGTATTATTTGACTATTTGTTTACAGTATGGGTAAGCAAAGACTTTCGGACATCTATCGTCAATTAGATAGTTCACCAAAAGATAAAGGAACTTCATACTCAGCAGATACTGAGGAAGGAATATTTGTTCGTAAGGCACAGTTTGAGAAACCACTTACCCCTAATAAAAGAAGTTGGATTATTAGAAAAAGTCAAGAGAAAATAAAGAAGTCACAACCGAAAGGAGTGAGGGTTAATAAGGAAACTCAGGAAATAGGCAATAACCCACCATGGGAAGATGAACTTGATGAAAAATGGGCATATCTCTATATGTTAGCCACTACAGCAGTAGATGTTAACTTTTAATTAAGTTAAACTGCCAACACCCTGGCCCAGTACTAGCACCCATATCATCCATAAGCTAGAAACTTTAAAGAAACTTTGCCCATTAAATAAACAACTTAGTAAGAAAAGATAAACTAAAATAAATTGTGAATGCACAATCCCTAGTATATTTTAAAATTTTGGTTGTAAATTGTAATAAATATATATATAAAATTTGCAATATTTTATTTTAATCAATCTGTTTGTATAAGTACTTAATTTTTCTGATTGCCTTTCTGTGATTATGTGAAAATTCAATTTACAAAATTTTAACTTAAAATTTTGTGTTTTTCTTCATATCTGCTAAACAGCATGAATGAGTTGTCTGAAACTCTTCAGAATCTCAATCTCTATTCTGTTAATGTGGAGGTTTCCAAATGTAACACCTCGAAAATTCACGTCCTATAATGTATTGACACGTGTCATAAGCTGGAACGTGTGAAAGAATGTTCTAAAAGGACTAAAGTTGACAAACATGGAAAGTATGTGAATAAAAGGGTTCAAAATGTCAAAAATGGATAAATATACTTTAGGATAACCCTACATGATGTTTATACCCTTAAACGAATAAATCATGGATCATACGAAGCTAATTGTGAAAGAAAGTGAGAGATTACAAACTACAGGGGTTAAATATGTCGACATGTTTAAAGTATACCTCTGAGTGACCTTTTAGCAAACCCGAAGCTTTGTAACAATTAATTATGCTCATTAGAATGTATGATAAAAATTTCATCAATTTTCGTTATCGTATGAGAAAGTTATGATAGAATTCGTATATGAGGGGTTAAAAGCGTCAACGTCGAAATTTAAGACTTTTCGGTGATCGTATGATTAACCGGGGACCTAACAAAGTTAGTTTATGACTTGGAGTCCTTAAAAGTCAAGTTTGGGGGTTACAAGTGCAAGAAAGCACCTTAAAAATCAAGATTTGGAAGTTCAGGGGCCAAACTGTCAATTTTTGAAAGAATGTGTTTGGCTGACCAGGTCCTTACGGACCGTAAGCTGGGAGCCTTACGGTCCTTAAGCTGCTCCCAGATGCAGAAACTCGTTTTGTTGGCTGTTCAGCCCATGTAAGCGACATCTACTGCCCTTTAACACTTCCAAGAGCTGCCTAAACTAATTTCTTAGGCCTAGGAACACTTGTAAATGATCTGGGAACATTGATAGGCTTGTGTGTCAAGATCACAAGCAATTAAAATCACTATATAATGCCATTCATGTTGCAACTTTGTGATCATTCCATTCCATCTGCATTCTTGAGGACTTCTGGAGTTCCAAAGCAGACCCAAGTCATCTCTAATAGTGCATTAGACTTTGGTAAGTATGCTTAACCTTTCCTAGTTGAGTTTTACTTAGTTATTAGCTTAAAAGTCAAACCGTCGTAATTAACGGTTGACTTAGCGATTAATCATTAATGGTCCAGTGATTAGTCGAATTGAAGGTAGTTATAAATTGGTAATTATGTGGGCATTAAACCCTTAAAAGGGCACCCTCTGATTCCCACTCTAACTAGACCATTTGTCGGGTCAAAGTTGATTAGAAAAAGTCAACAGAATGCTAATCTTCGAATTAACGCATAATTAGCAATGTAGAAGGCGTGTAACCTATTTTATCACTCATATAACTTGGCAATAAGTATAAGAACTGGTCTAAGCTTGTTTGATCCGACAATTTCCTGTTTAGACCCGGTTCGGAACCGAAAGTCGCAAAACTTTGACTTTTGCTTTGACTTCAGTTCTGACCCAATTTAGTATGATTTGGAAATGCCTTAGAGCTTCCTTAGGACCAGGTTACATGCTAGTATAACCCTCTGTGATTATACACCTTGGTTCATTAGTTATCCAATTAATATGCATGATTCTGTTAATTGCCTATTTGTTGACCATTATGCCCTTTTCACCATAAAACGTGATTTTTAAAAATGTAAAAGAGTAGAAGCCTTAGTTCCTGATTTATAAACTTGCACCCAAAATTTGACATCAGTTTGAGGTGTAGATTGAGAGTTATGCTCATTAGCGTAATTAGAAAACTTTTTAGCGATTAAACGGCATAATTAGCATATAGCCTATTTAAATCCACTTTTTGATATCAAAATTTTTACCCACTGATGTAATATAATATTTTGGGATTTTTGAAGATTTTTAATTAATTTTAGGCGGAGCATAACTTAGAGTCATAAGCTTAATTCGGTAATTGTCGGTTTTGCCCTTTTGGGCTATAAAATGAGTTTTACATATCTTTTTGACCCCAAACCTTTTGCTACTGATTTCATATGATAAATAAATTATTTTAAACCTTCTAGGATAATAAAAATATCAGCTTTCTATATAGAACCCGGAAACGGCTTCTAATCGCCTTTTTAAGCGTTTTTAACGCATAGTAAGTACTAAAACTAATTTAAACATACAAGGGTTGATACCTACTGATATTTTAGGTAAATTATAATATTTTAATAGTAAGCAAAATTTGTTTAACTCAGAAATGCCCCTACGGTGCATAGTTTGGTTATAATTGATAAATTTCACATATATGCAATACCCTACTGTTATAACTTAGTAAATTAAGTATTTTTTCTGATTATATCAGACCTGTAACTCAGGTTAATACTTAAACTCTTTTTATAACTTTGTAAATGACCAAATTACCCCTACGGGGCATAGTTTGTGTTTAAATTCGTTTCGGGCATAATAAAAAAATATCCTACTGATATCACAACATATTTAAGGCATATTAACTTAGGAAACCTGTATATGACCCTTATGGATACCCGTTACGCTTCTTGTGCGTTCGGTTCGGTTTATGTAACTAGTTTGCATAAATTAGCCGGAACGGGTCAAACCTTATCGTTTTTACCTCAAAATCAAGAATGTGTTTAGATTACCCATATAAGACAAGTATTCAAACTTGTCGGGTCTAAATCACATTCTATTCCGGTCTTCGCCTTATCATGCGTTTGAACCGTATCTTCCTTTTGAAAACTAACCGGTCTAAGTCAAGACTTAATTAAAGACCCGTTAGGATTCTAATAGGTTATTAAAAACCTTCGTTCCAGATTAGGAGCCCAGTAAAAGCTATCTGTACTTGCTGAATTGATATACGGCTGGGATTGAATTTATATTTAGCTCAGGTAAATACTTTTAACTTATTTTCCCTATACGGGCTTGGGGTACGGTATATAAAATACCGCTTGGTCGGGCATTAAATCTTTAATCGTATGGTGGTTAATTGATATTAATCGGCCCGTTTAAATTGTTTTGTTTGCTTAAAGCCTTTGGGAGGTTAATGACCATGTCCCGGATATCCTTGGCATCATTTTACGAAATGGCCACGACCTTAGCACGCGCATGTAGGCGTACACCCGCTAGTGCATTTATAAATAACAAGGTATAACCGCTGGTAACGGGAACAACCCGCCGCGGGACTATATCATGTGGTGTGTCCATTAAGCTTTAACCCGACACGAACCGGGCTACTTAACGCATAAGAAACATGTAATTCTTTTACAAGTATTATATTCAAATAATTGTCCCAAGTTATAAAAGATATTTTGTGCCGTTTGCACTCGAATCAATTTTATTAAACTTTTCAAAATGAGTCAGTTGATAGTATTTACCAGTGTAAACTGACGTATTTTCCAAAAAGGCTAAATGCAGGTACTATACGTAATAGGCTGGCTACTCCAGGCATCAATAATCAAGTCTCGCAAGCTTTAGATGTTAAAGTCTGTTGAACAGTGTTTCCTATTTATTTTTTATTTGTCTGTGGATTAATTTCAACTGTTGTGATACTTGATATTACAATTATATTCGGTTGAAATATATCTTTCATTTGCTTCCGCTGTGTATTTAAATATTGTGTTGTTTGACTGTAATGTTGCCAACCACATCACGATACTCCCCCACCGGGCCCACCGGTCAAACGTGGAAATATCGGGGTGTGACAGGTTGGTATCAGAGCCAACATTGAGTGAATTAAACACTATCCTTTTGTGTTTAATCTCAATGACATAGTAGCACATTCCTTGACCTTCTGAGTCTAGACTTAACATAGGAATGCTCTCGTCTCTATTCAGAGAACTATTGCTTTCAATTTTATATACTTTTAATATATCGCCAAGCAAAGGAGCCGTAAGGGAAATACTCCCCATCCGAAGCCGAGGAATGCGGAGCCTTGTACTCGATTAGGATAAACGTGCAACCAAGGAGAACACATTCAGAAATAATATGAAGAAGAAACTCCTTTTGCTAAAGATCGTTTCCTTAATAGTCCTTATAAGGACATATTTATCTTTCAGTCCCTTCGAGGACAACATTATTCCTTTCAAGTCCCGCTTAGGGCAACTCTGTACTTTTATTTTTATATAGTGGAATGATTAAATTAGATTTTCGTTCCAATCATGAAAAAGGAAATAAATGAAAAATAACATTCCTTTTATAAGATCTACCATTATAATAAAATGGCAAAATCTAAAAAGGACAAGACCTAGCCACGTGTCATATTAAGACCCGGCCAAGATGGCAGTTCCTCAAATTAGATTCAGATCCTTATTAACATCTCAATTCAGGATTGTTCTGCGTTAAATATTAAAAGAATCTTAAAGGTAAAACCTAGCCTGTATGACAAGGCCAAGATGGTAGAACCTATTCAAAAGATTCAAATCCTTGTTAACATCTGTAACATGTTAACATTCATGGCAGACGTGGTTCGATAAAACCGCATGAGCCATCCTTAAATTGGATTACTCCATGTTTCCTTATTAAAATAATCATCCCTTAAGGGTGAAGTGCCCATGGGCTATAATTAACGTCCTCTAAGACTAAAGACAGTGGTAGCCTACAACTCCCTGCCAAGAAAAGGCAGTGAACAACGTTCGAGCCTAAATACCTTGATTCTATGTGGATCATGACTTATAAATTAAACTTGTCCACGAGACTAAGCCTTTTGTGCTATTACTAACTTATAATTTGGATTTAATAGTGAAAATCCTGAATAAAATAAATATCATTCCTTTCCTGCCAGTATAAATATTAAAAGAGAATCTTAAAAGGTATAACCTAGCTCGAAAGTCTTTAAAGACCTAGCTAAGATGGTAAAACCTGTTTAAAAAGAGATTCAGATCCTTGTTAACATCTGCAAACATGTTAACACTCCTGACAAAGGTGATACAATAAAATCACGCTTGTCATCTTTATATTAGGAACTTCCAAACCCCTTTTAGCATAAGCGATCAATAGGAATCATGGCTAATAAACGTCGAACACGATGTATGCATCAAAACATCCATTCGAGATGTATACCTATGGGCAAAGATGAATGCATGAAAAAGATAGTTTTATTTCATAACTTCTTGTCAAGACAATGAACTAAGAAATTTTCCGATCCAAATGGATCATCGATTATGTTTTAAATTTTTCCCTATTGACAAGGCCCCTGTGCCATCAAAAGTCCTTTGGAACAAGCCCTTGTGCTATATATAAAAGATGTCAGTATGACATTGGCAGTCGTGACTTATGTCCCCTGTCTAATAAATATGAATGATTATATTCCGTTTAAACCCCAAAGATGGTTTATTTAAAAACTTAGGCAAAACATAATCAAATAAATTAAATACTATCTATTGGCCTATATGGTTTAATTGCACCATGGCTATTTATTCATCAAATTCGACAATTCGCTATATGATTAAACAAATTATTACTACTTGGTTTGTAGCCCTCAAAGCTTCACCATGGCTGACTCCTCTGAAGCTCACAATCATCCAACTGATCAGAATGATGATGCAAGACTAAACTTAACAAGCACCGAGTTGCAGGCTATGATAGATACAACCGTAAACAACGCTGTGGACCGTGTATTAAAGGATCGTAAGCGAAAGAGCGATAATACCCCAAATAAGGGTTACAAAAAGGGTAAGACCGGTTCAAGCTATAACCAGTCCAAACCAAAGGAGGCAATGTAAGGACCGGGTTTGTGACCTAAACGAGTCGGTTCAGAGGAATTCCATCAAATACAGGTGCGGAAAACAAGTATTTGACGTGTAAACAGCTTAATCTTCACTTTAACACTGATTTGTATTGATTAGAAAGCAATTACAATCAGTTCTCACACCGGCAGCACCTCGGTATGGAATTCGCACAAAAACAACTTATGATTTCGCTTGACACTAACTTCCTATATATAGACTTCAGGATTTCGCTTGGAATGATCTCAAGCGAAATCTTAACATGTTGATTTCGCTTGAGCTGCTTCAAGCGAAATCTCTTCAACATTCAAATGTTCAAGCGAAATCTTCACATCTTTAATACAATTTCTCATTCTATGAGCCCTGATCTATTCTAGCTAGTCTAAGACTCGATACAAGACGAAGTCGACAGATGTAGTGCACCAACAGACTCCCCCTCAGATGTTGACGAGTCGACTATCGAGTCACAACAATTCTATGTCTTCACATCTTCAGTCTTGATCAGTCTCTGGGCTTTTCTCTCTCTATCATCTTCAACAGACTCCCCTTCACGATTTGCTGGCATTCATTTGTTCTTCAGCAACATCTGCTTTAGGATCAATGTCTGACTCAAATTTTGTCTACAAGATCATTGCCTGGATCTCATCTAATTCTCTTGATCAGATCTCTTGATTCCTTAAGTTCATCAGCATTAGCAGCTAGCAAACTTTAGATTCATGATCAGAGTCTGACTTTCGTAATCTTTGAATGAATTAACCTGGCTCACCTGTAACAATCTTAACCCAGAAATAAATTTTCTAACTTTAACAAGTTAAATGCACCAACAATCTGATATATTCAGATAACTCTCTCTTCTATCACCAATCACCGATGAACCAAAAGTAGGTTTTAAAATACCAATTGTAATGATTTTTCAAACCTTTTGACATTTTAAGATTCACTCCCCCTCACAACCAAGTCATCATGTTTAGCACTTGAAATTTTGACAATCAGCTTTCCAATATCAGTTGTCGAAAATCTTTTTGAATTTTTCAAAATTTTATGCTAAAACACACTAAAATCTTTTTGTAATTTTTGATTGTAAAGGAATGCAATAAAGAACTATTTACAAACAATATTTTTGTGAGTTTGTGCAAGAGGATCATATCAGTTTTTGAGACATATCACTAACACCATTAAGCTTCATTTCATATTAAGTTCTAAACAATTTACCTAGATTGTCAGTATGTTTGTCCACTTAAATTTTCACACAAAATTCAACTGATCCGAGATACGTTGTTAATATTTTAAGAGACTTAAACTTATCCGTGTGTCCCACTACTTGAATATACTCCCGTATCCAGATCCCAATATTCAGTCTTACAGGTGAGTATACCACAGATGATATCTGTCAGGGAATAAATTATAGTACGAGGGCCGTGAGAGCTCAGGTCGATACTCCCGTATACGCAGAGAGATGACGGCTTCGACTTTCGGTGTGTCTCCTTTAGAGGATCTTTTGCATTACAACAGCAGCGACTATCAATTTTATTGTTTCATCAGCTTGCTGAGGGCGATGCTATGTTTCAAGCATTTGCAGAAAGCATTATCCGGGGACTAGGTCAGAAATTTCTTTCAGCAGAAGTCCCGGGATAATACCCCAGATATCATTGAGCATAAAGACCTAGTATCTCAGAATAAGGGACCTTTCAAACAAGATTTCAGGGGTTACCTATATATCCAAGTTTGTGTTAACCCACAGAACAAGCAAGTTTGATTTTAGGTTTATATCTCGTCACAATCTACTAAATGTGCAAAAACCTACTGACATATCCACAGTAAGATTGTTTATCACATTTTTCTTTACAAATCTTTAGCATGTTGTGACAGTCCACTGATGTACTATCATTTCCTCTTTTTGCAACAAAAACTCATTTTTGAATTTTATCATGTTTTTGTCTTTTTCAAAATTTTCAAATGTTTTTGGATTTTCTGAAAAATTTTTACTCCCCCTAAAATGCAAACACATTTTAGGAAATTTGAAAATAAACTGTACAATAAAGTGACAACTGATATCGAATTGCATCAAATCTCCATTCACTTGGCATAAACAATCAGAACTCCCCCTATCACAAAACTATTTTCTCATTTAGATTTCAAAACACTTAAGTTTGTTTTAATCAAAAATGATTTTTCCGGAAAATAAGTTTTTATGATATAATCATTTGTAGATTCGGGGTGTGGTTCATCACTTTGTCTATTCGTAATCATTTGTAGCAGATCAAGTACAAATTAATGTCCTTGATTTACCACTTGCAAGTATGCACCATCTATATCAATTGTAAAAATTTACCACATGTAGAACACAATACCACTTGTAGGAATGTTACGTCTACATCACCATTTTACCAATCATGATGCCGATTCCTGCTTCGCACTTACCAACCTGGAAGCTCCGGCGTAGTCATACAACCTGTAAATATTCAAATACTATCAAAAACTTTCATCCAAAAACTTCAAACATTAGAAAGATGCCGATTCCTGATCCACGATATGAACTTGGGATCTCCGGCAAAGTCCTAAGACTTTTAAGGAAAGCAAACTTCCACCCAAGTCTTATTTGACTTGGTGGCTTCCAATTCCTGAGCAGTAGGGTTATAGGTTGCCTTTTTAGTTGCATAAAAATCTTTAACCCCCTTTACTTTCCCATCAAGCATTTTCTTGAAAATTTTCTTAACATTTTCATTAAATGTTTTTTCAATATCAAAATCTGATATTTCTACTTTACCAACCATTTGTTTAACCTCTTCCACACTCAGTGATTTAATGTCAACATCATTCATCAAATCTTTGATCTCATCTTGTGACTCCTCTGATTTTGTGGAATCAGATTCATCGCCAGATTGTACATCTGATTTTTTAACAATCCATTTTTGATTGTCTTTTGCACTCTTTTTGTACAATCTTTTAGAATTTTCACCAACTTCATTCTTTGAATTTTCAAAATTTTTGAAGTTTGTAGTTAGTGAATCATTCTTTTCAATCACTTTTTCTTTAAGTTTTTCAGATACTCCCTGTTTTCTATTGACTTTGTTTGGACAATTGTGAGCGATGTGTCCAACAACTTGGCATTGAAAACAAGTTCTTGTGTCTGTTGGTTGATGAACTCCAATTGGATGAAAAACTCCAGTTCCTGTTCTTTTTCTTTCAGCAAGGAACTCTTGATTTGATAAGCTCTTTGACTCCTCTTCATAGCTTTTTCCTGCAACATATGTCATTTTTGATTTAAAATCTCTAACATATTTTTCATTTTTACGATTTTCAGGTGGAATAAAACCAAGACCTTTCTTTTTGTAACTACAATTTTGATTTGTTTTCTTTTGAAAACTAGAATCAGAATTGTAATTCTTTTTTCCTTTTTTCTTGTTTAACCTTTGTTGAACTCTAGAAGTGTATTTTTTAGGTTTTTCAATAGATTTTAGATCCTTAATTTCAGAAAAATTAATTTCTGTCATTTTGAAAACCTTTTTAATCATGTCAAAACGAACACTTCTAATCGGAAACTCTTTGTCATAGTATAATTTGTCCGAATCATTTAATGTATATGCAACTTCAAATGTTTCATCATCCAAATTTGCTTTTGATAACAAAAATTCTTTACTGTAAGACCGTTTTTCCGACAACTTTGAACTGTTGACTGACGAACTTGAACCCCTAGACTCAGACTTTGACTCAGACACCTCTTCAGTATCCAACACCTGATCGACCACCTTTTTGATTAACTCAGATTCATGATCAGTATCAGACGAGGTAAACGTGATATCAATGTTATCTGGTAAAACGTCAGTTGTCTCAGATTTTAACTTTATATTGACTGCTTTTTCGACTTGCTCCTCATTTGGTTTTCTAGGAGAATACCCTTCCCAGATAGGAGGCGGACACTTGTTGTATTTAACAGTCGATTTCTTACCAGTCTCATTCTTTTGCTTCTCATCCTGAAATGCTTCAAAACCTGCAACAGTAGGATAAACTCGATCAATAACATAATCAGAACAAGAGTAACTCAGTAATAACCTTCTGATCCTTTCATTTTCAATCTTTTCTTTCTCCAACTCTTGCTTTAGATTAGCATTTTCTTCGATGTAATGATTAATAGCCTTTTGCTTTGCCATCAACGTAGAATTCGTCATCGTTAAAGCTTTTTCTCTTTCAGAGTTTGTTGTTTGAAGACCTGTCACAGTTCTGTTCAACACGCTATACGATTCTTTCACATAGCTGATGTCAGATAGTAGCTTTTCTATCATTCTTTCTCTATCAAACAGTGTAACATCTTTTTCTTCACAACTCTTACAAATTTCCAAACATTTCTTGCAAGGCTTTTCAACTTCAACAATCTTCTCAACCTCAATTGTTTTTACCACTTCAATTACTTTTTCTACTCCAGTTACTTTCTCAGTTTCAATCACCTTTTCTTCAACAACTACTTCAGCTTCCTCATTTTGTTGTTGTTCTTTTGCAGCTTGTTTCTCCTTCAGTTTCTTCATGCGATCTGCAAAATAGAAATGAAAACTTTCAGGAGAAAGATGATTTTTAGCAATATTAATATGTGTCTCTTCCTTATCATCACTGCTATTCTCAATCGGTGTTTGATCAAACTCTACAGATTTTTCAGACTCAGCATCTGAAATACCAGAATCAGATGGTGTTTGATCAAAAACAACTTCTTTTTCTGAAGTATCCTCATTTTTCACACTCTCATCTGTACTTAATGATTCAGAATCATCACTTTCTGAACTTTCTTCAGATGTAATCGATTGATCTATCACTTTTTCACCAATTGATCTCATCCAAGTAGCAAACACATCTGGTTCTCTAACAATCTTTGCAATGAAAGCTTTGAAATCACCCTTTTCATCAACAAACATATCCCAGCTGAATCCTTCAGGTAATTGTTCATCATTTTGGTCCACTATACATGCTGTGCTTTTAGAAGAAATATAGTTGCTCCATTTGAAATCTACCAAACATCCTTTCTTTGAATCTTCAATCTTTCTACCATGAGCCGTCTGTAATTCTTGTGTCTGACCAACTTGCTGATAAATGGCTTTCCGGTAGTAGTCATCTTTTCCAAATGGATTCTGAGCACCACTAACTTCTCTGTTTTTGCATTCCCGCTTAAAATGACCTTTTTCCCTGCATCTAAAACAAGTAACTTTAGATTTATCAAAACCTAAAGTAGAAACACAAGCATCAAGAAAGTCATTTCTCCCAGTGATTGTTTTGAACTTTTCAGCCCGTCTAAGAACACTTGCAAGACACCATTTGATATCCATTAATTCCATCTCTTCGGCATCTATCTGGTCATAATCCTCTTTGGTAAGCATAGGATTTCCAATTCGACCAGCCACTAAACCTTCATATGAAATAAGTACGGAACCAAGTAATGCCATATGATCTTTTGCAATGTCTTCAGAAAAACTTTGACCTTCTGGAAGATTTAGAGCTATGTTGCATTGAATCACACAACCATTTCCCATCTTTGTACTTTGAGACTGAAAACTTTCTGATGAGTTTTTCGGATTGACACTCGGATACAATGAGAAACCACTGTTACTTTTGTTTGAGTTTTGATCAGTCTTTTCTGTAGAATCCCCAGCACTATACGCAGTCTGAATTTTCGGACTTCTCTCAGTTTCTGGAGTCGGAACACTACCCTTATAATACATCTTTATGTCCTGTTGACCACTTGGATTGTTCATCCTCGCGATTTTCTGTTGTTCCAAATCTTGACTTTCAATCTTTTCAATAAACTGAGAGATTGACAACCCATCATAAACTCCGGTATTCTTCAGTATCATCAAATAAGTTCCCCACTCTTTCTGAGGTAATGCATCAGCAAGCTTATCCACCCATTCCTCATTTTCTTTGTTAATGTTCATCATCGACATTGTTCGAACTAAGTGACAATATCGTTCAATGAGTTTCTTCGTATCTTCTCCGGGCAAACTTGTGAACAAGTCAAACTCCTTTTTAAGTAACGCCTTCTTGCTTTTAATCATGTTTGCACTTCCTTCAACCTTAACTTTCAAAGCATCCCAGATTGACTTTGATGTTTTGTCATGTTGAAGTAGTATGAAGATGTCTTCTTTGATAGCTTATTGAAGCAAACTAATCATCATTTTTTCAGCTCGGTACATTTCCCGTTCTTCATTACCAAAATCTGAAATCTGTTTTACTGTCTGCATTTCAGTTCGTGGTAGCACATACTTTTTCAGAATACATTCCCATGATCTCAGATGATTTGCTTGCACCCAGTTTTCAAAACGATCTTTCCAACCGTAGTATTCCTCAATGTTCATTAGCTTCGGGGGTTTCTGAGTAGTCCCCATTTCATTTTCAGAATTCATGTTCTGAGCAATGGAAGATGAACTAGACGATGTTGCAAAAGCGTTGTGGAAATCGTTATCCATGTTTCAGACACTTTCAAGCGAAATACTATCTTTCAAGCAGAACTCTTCAAGCGAAATAGACAAACTGAACAACCCTCAAGCGAAAACCTTGAAGCGAAATAGTTCAAGCGAAGCTGTCTGAAGAGAATCTTGAAGCGAAAACTTCCTGAAGAAAAAAACTTTGAAGCGAACACCTTGAAGCGAAAACGACCTCTGTTTGAAGCGAAATGTTAAGTGTCGCTTGAAGATTCAAGCGAAATCTTCCAATAATACTGAACTGTTCAAGCGAACTCCATTCGGATGTAGATTTTGATCACTTTTAGGTCGAATTTGGCTGTGAAACTTTCAAGGATTTGTTATCTTGTACTTTTAAACAATCTGTGAGAAATTGAATTGATTTTGACCGTGAAAAGTTTCTGAACTGTTAAAAGAAGGTGTAGAAGTAAGAGATTTTGATCGATTTTGGCTGAATATTGCAGAACTCCTCCTCCTGAGCTCTGATACCAATTGTAAGGACCGGGTTTGTGACCTAAACGAGTCGGTTCAGAGGAATTCCATCAAATACAGGTGCGGAAAACAAGTATTTGACGTGTAAACAGCTTAATCTTCACTTTAACACTGATTTGTATTGATTAGAAAGCAATTACAATCAGTTCTCACACCGGCAGCACCTCGGTATGGAATTCGCACAAAAACAACTTATGATTTCGCTTGACACTAACTTCCTATATATAGACTTCAGGATTTCGCTTGGAATGATCTCAAGCGAAATCTTAACATGTTGATTTCGCTTGAGCTGCTTCAAGCGAAATCTCTTCAACATTCAAATGTTCAAGCGAAATCTTCACATCTTTAATACAATTTCTCATTCTATGAGCCCTGATCTATTCTAGCTAGTCTAAGACTCGATACAAGACGAAGTCGACAGATGTAGTGCACCAACAGGCAAAACCCGAATGTAAAACCTGCGGGAAGAAGCACTTCGGAAAATGTTTCTATGATCAGACCGGGGGATGTGTCATCTGTAAGGAGACGGATCACAAGACCCATGAATACAAGGATTTGAAGGACAAGCAGCAGATCGGTGAAAAGACCAGATGCAAAACCTGTAGGAAATACCACCTCGGGAAATGCAGATTTGAATCTCAACCTCTACCCTGTGGAATCTGCAAGTCCAAGGAGCATAAGACCTTGGATTGCAAGAGATTGGGAGACGCAACCTGCTATGGTTGCAATGAGAAAGGGCACATTAAGACCAACTGCCCTAGATACGCTAAAAATCCTGAGGAAGCTAAGAAGATCAAAGCTGGAAGCTCTCAACTGGATGCTCAAGAGACTGTTCAGGATAACAATGTCACAACAGGTACTTTCTTTATCAATAACGCTCATCCTAGAGTATTATTTGATTCAGGTTCAGATAAGTCTCTCGTAGACAATAGATTTTGTAAATCATTAAATCTGCCTGTTAAAACTCTAAGCGTTAAGTATAAAGTAGAATTGGCCGATAGTACCTCAGAGACTGCTTCAGCAATATTAGATGGATGTTTTATATCCATTAGGAATTATTTTTTTCCGATGTCCTAGTTTCCGTTAAAATAAGAAGGGCTCAATATAGTGGTCGGAATGAATTGGATGTCTTGAAAATCAAGCCCATATTGTGTATAATGAGAAGCAAGTAGTTATCAAGACTCCTTATGAGGAGCCTTTGACCATTCAAGGAGATACTGGGCATGGAGTGCCCAAGCACTTGTTGAATTTGGTATTTAATACCAAAACTTCGAGTATGGAAAACTCAGAAGAGACAAACAACAGTCGCGATGCTGGGGATGCGACAAATGTTAATGGTGCATCCGATGTGAACCTCAATGTTAATGGAGTTAATCTCCAAAACTATAAATAACGCAACTATTAGAAAGGCTATGAGAAAAGTCATGAAAAGGTTTAAGAAGCCGAATGATGTTCGCTTTAAATCACATGTCGCTGCTCACAAGAAGAACTATATTCATACTTCAAATGCGAAGAATAACCCAAACGAAATCATATGTGGCAAGAAGCCCCTTTCCTTTTAGGATGTACTTAAAAAGTACTTCGTCTCTCAGAAGTCAAGAGACTTCTATAGTAAAAAGGGGCCATCGATTTCAGGAGATTGATGGATGAAGTAGAAACCATTAGGTGTATCAGGGGTTGCGCTGGAAAGGACACGGTGAAGTATGCATCCCAGCCATTCGATGACAATACTCTTAATTAGTAAGGACATTAATAAGGTCCACAAGAAATAACCCCTTATACATCATGGGATGGTCCAAGTTTTTAGGACCTTATTAGAAAAACCTAATATCCGTTTCACAAAATGAAAGAAGATGAGATAAGAACTTTCTGACTCTCGTCATAAAAGTTCTAGGCTGTGACAGTATGTTACAAATTTTAACTCGTTGGCTGAGATAGTGTCCTATTCAGTTTACCCAACATCTAAGCTTAAATGCAAATAATTATTGGAGGTGAACATCGGCAATAAGAAGGCACATTAAGGTTTCAAAGCCTGCTTGTTATAAATCCATTATGGATCTACCTCAGCTACTCACGTTATATAGAATAAGAAACGACCAGTCAAAGCTGAGACTGCCCTGAATTTGTCATACATTTTGCAGCTAAGTTTAAAAAGGATTAAGAATGGAGGCGCTTAACCCTCCCGATGTATGAATAGAGGCAGTTCACATTAATAATGACACTATATAAATCCCTTATTGTGATTTATTTGCTAAGAGTTACGTTTGGGTTCAGGTGCTGCTAAGTCTCTCATAAGACCATAAGCTTAGCAAACTTTTAGAAAAAAAAATTTCACTAAGAAACCCATATATTAAGTATAAGGTAAAACTCACAGGCAAATCATAAGAACCATTTCTTCTGTTCCTGTAAAAAACCTTCAGTCGTAGAATTTTAGAAGTATCCTCTCTCTAAAAAGAAGTGCGTCAGTATACGTAGTTGATATCTCTTTGATCTCGATCGATTCCGAATACCCGATGGTATGATAAAAGCATCATATGAGGATTGATGTATCTTAATAAGTTCCATAGATTGCTTCCATGCCTGGTCAGTATGGAGGTTTAATGCATCGGACCCCAAAGATACTCCGATAGGTCATATGGTGCTAAAGTCAACTAATGGTATTCAAAGGAGATATCCAGAGTGGAATTGTCAAGTAAATGTTCCCGATTAAGGAATTCGTGGACTTGTAACATAAATGTGTTACTTATTTGACACGAGCAATGATGGATGAATTGGAGCCTGAGATTTGTAAAAATCTCTGTAACCTCCTTGTACCTTGATTATCTTCTCCTAAGATTACCCTGTTTACCCTGAAAGGCAGGTAGGATTAAGATTTATATCCCATTTAGGGCTGTATCATTATGAAATCTCCAAGACGGCTAGTGCCATTATTGGAAGAATCGAAACCCTAATTAAGTAAGTGTTTAAAATAAAGAATTCATATAGCCAAACTCAATATCCTGAGAACTCGGTATAGTAATTATGAAAGACGGTTCATTTTGCTTATGCATTGTTACCGCAACCCTAATTAGGCAACGATTAAGAATTACCATCAGCTGCCCAGGATCGTCGATTTGTTCGACTAACGACAAGGATTAGCTATTCCTTAAAATTAGTTAAGCAGTGGTTGGAATAACCATCCCACCTTAAGATAAGCTTTTCTATAATAGTTGATATATAAGCATCAAGGCTGCTCCTTTGAAGACCTTGTATAGATGGAATGTTAAACGTCTATTGATAGGACAATAGATTGGTAAGTCCAATTATCAGGAACTGAAAGTTGCATTAGAAACAACAAATAAGATCACGCAAATTCATAATCATCTGTAAGATGCCAGTATTCGGCAGAAAATCAAGGATTAATGAAGATAGCAAACCTCCTAAATTCTTGTTAAGGAATAAGGTTCAACAAAAGATATCACCCAGGAAGGGTGTGCCAAATTTGTTAAATTATCAGGCTAGTTAAGCTCTGAGTATATAGAATCACTCGAAGGAAATCGAATGTATCAAGATCAAGTAGCTTATAAGCTAAAACCTATTTAAGGAGCTTGGCGGAGCTCGCAATACATTGCACACTAGTGACTGAAGGATGTGTTTCGCAAATAAGTCAAGAAGCACTATCCCATAATGATATGCAGATTTATGATGTGATGAGCATCCAGTATCGATTGAGGATCGACAGGTTAAGAAGCTCCAAAAGGATACATGTACCTAATATAGGGGTCACTTTGGGAGCTTGGAAAGACTCCAGACATGTTATTGAAGTTAAGTCCATTATGTGACAAAAAGTACTTCCAGCATTTTAGCAAATCTCGAGGTCGAGATTTCTTTTAAGGGGGTGAGGATGTAACACCTCGAAAATTCACGTCCTATAATGTATTGACACGTGTCATAAGCTGGAACGTGTGAAAGAATGTTCTAAAAGGACTAAAGTTGACAAACATGGAAAGTATGTGAATAAAAGGGTTCAAAATGTCAACAATGGATAAATATACTTTAGGATAACCCTACATGATGTTTATACCCTTAAACGAATAAATCATGGATCATACGAAGCTAATTGTGAAAGAAAGTGAGAGATTACAAACTACAGGGGTTAAATATGTCGACATGTTTAAAGTATACCTCTGAGTGACCTTTTAGCAAACCCGAAGCTTTGTAACAATTAATTATGCTCATTAGAATGTATGATAAAAATTTCATCAATTTTCGTTATCGTATGAGAAAGTTATGATAGAATTCGTATATGAGGGGTTAAAAGCGTCAACGTCGAAATTTAAGACTTTTCGGTGATCGTATGATTAACCGGGGACCTAACAAAGTTAGTTTATGACTTGGAGTCCTTAAAAGTCAAGTTTGGGGGTTACAAGTGCAAGAAAGCACCTTAAAAATCAAGATTTGGAAGTTCAGGGGCCAAACTGTCAATTTTTGAAAGAATGTGTTTGGCTGACCAGGTCCTTACGGACCGTAAGCTGGGAGCCTTACGGTCCGTAAGCTGCTCCCAGATGCAGAAACTCGTTTTGTTGGCTGTTCAGCCCATGTAAGCGACATCTACTGCCCTTTAACACTTCCAAGAGCTGCCTAAACTAATTTCTTAGGCCTAGGAACACTTGTAAATGATCTGGGAACATTGATAGGCTTGTGTGTCAAGATCACAAGCAATTAAAATCACTATATAATGCCATTCATGTTGTAACTTTGTGATCATTCCATTCCATCTGCATTCTTGAGGACTTCTGGAGTTCCAAAGCTGACCCAAGTCATCTCTAATAGTGCATTAGACTTTGGTAAGTATGCTTAACCTTTCCTAGTTGAGTTTTACTTAGTTATTAGCTTAAAAGTCAAACCGTCGTAATTAACGGTTGACTTAGCGATTAATCATTTATGGTCCAGTGATTAGTCGAATTGAAGGTAGTTATAAGTTGGTAATTATGTGGGCATTAAACCCTTAAAAGGGCACCCTCTGATTCCCACTCTAACTAGACCATTTGTCGGGTCAAAGTTGATTAGAAAAAGTCAACAGAATGCTAATCTTTGAATTAACGCATAATTAGCAATGTAGAAGGCGTGTAACGTGTTTTATCACTCATATAACTTGGTAATAAGTATAAGAACTTGTCTAAGCTTGTTTGATCCGACAATTTCCTGTTTAGACCCGGTTCGGAACCGAAAGTCGCAAAACTTTGACTTTTGCTTTGACTTCAGTTCTGACCCGATTTAGTATGATTTGGAAATTCCTTAGAGCTTCCTTAGGACCAGGTTACATGCTAGTATAACCCTCTGTGATTATACACCTTGGTTCATTAGTTATCCAATTAATATGCATGATTCTGTTAATTGCCTATATGTTGACCATTATGCCCTTTTCACCATAAAACGTGATTTTTAAAAATGTAAAAGAGTAGAAGCCTTAGTTCCTGATTTATAAACTTGCACCCAAAATTTGACATCAGTTTGAGGTGTAGATTGAGAGTTATGCTCATTAGCGTAATTAGAAAGCTTTTTAGCGATTAAACGGCATAATTAGCATATAGCCTATTTAAATCAACTTTTTGATATCAAACTTTTTACCCACTGATGTAATATAATATTTTGGGATTTTTGAAGATTTTTAATTAATTTTAGGCTGAGCATAACTTAGAGTCATAAGCTTAATTCGGTAATTGTCGGTTTTGCCCTTTTGGGCTATAAAATGAGTTTTACATATCTTTTTGACCCCAAACCTTTTGCTACTGATTTCATATGATAAATAAATTATTTTAAACCTTCTGGGATAATAAAAATATCAGCTTTCTATATAGAACCCGGAAACGACTTCTAATTGCCTTTTTAAGCGTTTTTAACGCATAGTATGTACTAAAACTAATTTAAACATACAAGGGTTGATACCTACTGATATTTTAGGTAAATTATAATATTTTAATAGCAAGCAAAAGTTGTTTAACTAAGACTTCAGTTTTTAGCTTTTCGGCTTATGTGAAATTACCAAAATGCCCCTACGGTGCATAGTTTGGTTATAATTGATAAATTTCACATATATGCAATACCCTACTGTTATAACTTAGTAAATTAAGTATTTTTGCTGATTATATCAGACCTGTAACTCAGGTTAATACTTAAACTCTTTTTATAACCTTGTAAATGACCAAATTACCCCTACGGGGCATAGTTTGTGTTTAAATTCGTTTCGAGCATAATAAAAAAATATCCTACTGATATCACAACATATTTAAGGCATATTAACTTAGGAAACCTGTATATGACCCTTATGGATACCCGTTACGCTTCTTGCGTGTTCGGTTAGGTTTATGTAACTAGTTTGCATAAATTAGCCGAAACGGGTCAAACCTTATCGTTTTTACCTCAAAATCAAGAATGTGTTTAGATTACCCATATAAGACAAGTCTTCAAACTTGTCGGGTCTAAATCACATTCTATTCAGGTCTTTGCCTTATCATGCGTTTGAACCGTATCTTCCTTTTGAAAACTAACCGGTCTAAGTCAAGACTTAATTAAAGACCCGTTAGGATTCTAATAGGTTATTAAAAACCTTCGTTCCAGATTAGGAGCCCAGTAAAAGCTATCTGTACTTGCTGAATTGATATACGGCTGGGATTGAATTTATATTTAGCTCAGGTAAATACTTTTAACTTATTTTCCCTATACGGGCTTGGGGTACGGTACATAAAATACCGCTCAGTCGGGCATTATATCTTTAATCGTATGGTGGTTAATTGATATTAATCGGCTCGTTTAAATTGTTTTGTTTGCTTAAAGCCTTTGGGAGGTTAATGACCATGTCTCGGATATCCTTGGCATCATTTTACGAAATGGCCACGACCTTAGCACGCGCGTGTAGGCGTACACCCGCTAGTGCATTTATAAATAACAAGGTATAACCGCTGGTAACGGGAACAACCCGCTGAGGGACTATATCATGTGGTGTGTCCATTAGG
This sequence comes from Helianthus tuberosus, assembly GCA_030545235.1. Taxonomy (NCBI): domain Eukaryota; kingdom Viridiplantae; phylum Streptophyta; class Magnoliopsida; order Asterales; family Asteraceae; genus Helianthus; species Helianthus tuberosus. Next base: position 6,945,910 of record CM060426.1, read on the forward strand.
CTTTAACCCGGCACGAACCAGGCTACTGAACGCATAAGAAACATGTAATTCTTTTACAAGTATTATATTCAAATAATTGTCCCAAGTTATAAAAGATATTTTGTGCCGTTTGCACTCGAATCAATTTTATTAAACTTTTCAAAATGAGTTAGTTGATAGTATTTACCAGTGTAAACTGACGTATTTTCCAAAAAGGCTAAATGCAGGTACTATACGTAATAGGCTGGCTACTCCAGGCATCAATAATCAAGTCTCGCAAGCTTTAGATGTTAAAGTCTGTTGAACAGTGTTTCCTATTTATTTTTGATTCGTCTGTGGATTAATTTCAACTGTTGTGATACTTGATATTACAATTATATTCGGTTGAAATATATCTTTCATTTGCTTCCGCTGTGTATTTAAATATTGTGTTGTTTGACTGTAATGTTGCCAACCACGTCACGATACTCCCCCACCGGGCCCACCGGTCAAACGTGGAAATATCGGGGTGTGACACCAAAGACTTTACCGGTTATTGTGCCGACGTTGAGGAACCTATGGAATTCCAAGCTCAACCTCCGGAGAAACCGAAGCTAAAGAAAAGAAGAAGATTTGTGGGCTGGAGGCGTGTACGCAGGAGGACACCAGCAACTAGGAAAGTTGCCAAAAGGGAGGAACCATTGGATAAAGGAAAAAGAATAGAGATTGAGGAAAGTTCTAAGCAAGCCGAGGAATTTCCACCGCAGGAGGAACTAGATCGTGTACTGGCAAGTTATGATATCCTTAGGCCAGTCAATGAAAATCTCTTCACTTATCCTGCCGAAAGCCAACTTCCAGTGAATTGGGAACCAGCCATCCCAGATCCTCTTATCCACTCCTAACCTCTACCAGCAGAGCTGGAAGAATGGTGGACCACTGACTGGCAGTTTCAAAATCTCCTAAATAACCCTGATACCTTTTTCCCTCAATTTGACCCAGAGCCTCCACTACACCCACCTATGGGCTCCGAGAACTTGGCTGAACTCCGCCAGTATGGCGAGGAGCTGATTGATGCAGGGAACCGAATTAGGGATATAGGAGAAAAGATATCCTGGAAGTACGACGAGAGGGAACGTCGCTTCTGAAATGCCAACTAACGGGATAGTGTGACGGCATGGTTGTGGTTGTATAATAATAATAGTAGTAAAATATAATCCTGTGAAATAACTTAAAAATACAACTTTTGTAAGATAACAAGTGTGTACGGAAGCATAATATAATATATAAAAATGGAAGTCGAGAAATCGACAATTTTGGCTATACATGTTGGTGTGATTATGTGCGATTATTTTATATTTGATTATTAATTATTTTCTGCAAATCACTTATATATATTACCAGATGGAACACGCTGGTAATGAACCCGTTAATGAAGTTAACCAATCGGAACAAAATCATGAAGATCAATTTATAAATAGGCAAGATATCGAGAATATCGTTGCTCAGGGAATAGCCAATGCTATTCCAGCAATCCTTGCTGTTGCCCGAAATCCAGTTGAACCTCAACAAATTATTCCTAGCAAACGTACACACGGCGATAATTTTAGTACTAGTGTAAACGGAGGCGGCAACCATACTAATAACGACAACGATGGGATGCAAGCTCCACTCCTTTAGAAAATGAAGGCTGCAACGCCTGGTTGTACCTACAAGGAGTTTCTTGCCTGTAAACCGGTTGAATTCGCAGGCAACGAAGGGGCGACTGCTGCACTACGTTGGTTAGAGAAAACCGAGGCGGTGATTAAAATAAGTAAATGTGCCGAAGAAGACAAGGTCATGTATGCGTCACATCTTTTTAAAGAAGGGGCGCTAGAATGGTGGAATACGGTACTGCAAGCTAAAGGAAGCGATGTGGCCTATGCCATGAGTTGGGAAGAATTTAAGCGTCTGGTAGAAAGAAAATTCTGTCCAGAGTATGAGAAGGAGTAAATGACGAATAAATTCTTGAACCACCGGATGGTGGATGTAGACTGTCGAGGGTATACTTCGACATTCTTCGAGTATGCTAGAGTTGTACCTACCCTGGCTTCACCAGAGCCGGTACTTATTTCCCGCTATATTTGGGGTTTAATTGGCGAAATCCGTGATATCGTTAAAGCTTCGAGACCCCGCACTATTGACGATGCTGTGGAATTAGCTAACACCCTAACTGACGGGCTAATACGCACAAGAGAAGAAAACCGGAAAAAGGAAGTGACCCAAAAGATTACCCAGGGATTCCGTATGGGTAACCGTAGCAATTTCAAGAAAAAGGGAACTGGGCAATCTTCCACTGTTCCATTTTGCAATGCCTGCAAAAGAAAGCATTTTGGAAGATGCAAAGGGTATTGCAATTTCTGTAAAATTCCGGGGCATCAGGAGGAAGATTGCAGAAAGAAGAAAGCAACAATCTGCTACAACTATGGAGAAGCTGGACATTTTAGGCCAGACTGTCCGAAATTGTTCAAACCAGCTGATAACAAAGCCAAACCTGCAGAAGGAACTACCAAGAGAAACGCAAGAGCCTTCCAGTTGACTACTCAGGAAGCAGAGCTAATTCCTGACGTAATAACCGTTACGTTCCTAGTTCACAACGTTTATGCGAAAGTAATTATATGACTCTGGTGCAAACCAAAGTTTTATAAATACTTCGTTCTGCCAAGCTCTTAAGCTACCTTTAACAAAACTTAGGCAAGTTTTTACAGTAGAAACGGCAGATGGAAACTCTGTTAACATAGATACAGTTTTGCAAAAAGAAAACATAGAACTTTCAGGTCATAAATTTTCTGTAAACCTATTACCCATGAATTTAGCTGGATTCGATGTCGTATTAGGAATGGATTGGTTAGTAGCCAACCATGCTCGAATCCTTTGTGATAAGAACTCCATAGAAATTCGTGCACCTACAGGAGAAGTAATCATAGTTACAGGAGATAAGCAGCGAAAACCCATGAAGTTCATTTCAGTAATGAAAGTTGCTAGTTATGAACGAAAGCAAGGAATAGTGTATATGATTTCGGTAATCATTAGCACTAAGGGTAAGGAACTTAAGGAAATTCCTGTAGTCTCAGAATACCCAGATGTATTCCCAGAAGAGTTACCAGGATTACCACCGGATAAGGAGGTAGAATTTAGAATTCATTTGATTCCTGGAACTACACCCGTAGCAAAGGCACCTTATCGTCTAGCACCCACTGAAATGTTAGAACTGAAAAAGCAATTAGATGAATTGCTCAGTAAAGGATTCATACAACCTAGTTCATCCCCTTGGGGAGCACCAGTGTTGTTCGTAAAGAAAAAGGATGGGTCGATGCGAATGTGTATCGATTACAGGGAACTGAATAAGGTTACAATTAAGAATCGATACCCGTTACCTAGAATTGATGATCTCTTTGATCAACTCCAAGGAGCTAGATATTTTTCTAAGATAGATTTACGCTCCGTGTCACACCCTGATTTTCCACGTGTTACATGTGGGCCCGGTGGGGAGTATCGTGACGTGGTTGGCAACATAATAGTCAAACAACACAATATTTAAATGCACAGCGGAAGCAAAAGAAAGATAAAATATATTACGATCCGATTCAAAGTAATATCAAATATTACAACGGAACGTAAGATGGATCCACAGGCGGATCTTTAACAGAAAGATAATATCGTTCAACAGACTTTAACATCTAAAGCTTGCGAGACTTGATTATTGATGTCTGGAGTAGCCAGCCTATTACGTATAGTACCTGCATTTAGCCTTTTTGGAAAATACGTCAGTTTACACTGGTAAATACAATTAACTGACTCATTTTGAAAATGGTTTAAGAAAATTAATTTGGATGCACGTGGCACAAAATATCTTTTATAATTTGATTAAAATGCACACTGGCAAAATTAATCTTTTATACTTGGGATAATTATTTAAATATATAATCTCGTAAAAGAATTACATGTTCCTTATGCGTTCAGTAGCCCGGATCATGCCGGGTTAAAGATCAATAGACACACCACATCAACTATTTATGCACTGACGAGTGTACGCCTACACTCCGCGCTTAGGTCGTGGCCATTTCGTAAAATGATGCCAAGGATATCCGGGACATGGTCATTAACCCCCCAAAGACTTTAAGCAAACAAAACATATTTAAACGGGCCGATCAAATTATTCAATTAACCACCAAACGATGGAAGATTTGATGCCCGACCAAGCGGTATTTTATATACCGTAACCCAAGCCCGTATAGGGAACATAAGTTAAAAGTATTTACCTAAGCTAAATATAAATTCAATCCCAGCCGTATATCAAATCAGCAAGTACAGATAGCTTTTACTGGGCTCCTAATCTGGAACGAAGGTTTTTAATAACCTATTAGATTCCTAACGGGTCTTTAATTAAGCTTAAGCTTAGACCGGTTAGTTTCAAAGATACGGTTCGTACGCATGATTAAGCGAAGACCGGATAGAATGTGATTTAGACCCGACAAGTTCGAAGACTTGCTTAATATGGGTATTTCATACATATTCTGGATTTTGAGAGAAAACCGATAAGGTTTGACCCGTTTCGGCTAATTTATGTAAACTAGTTACATAAACCGAACCGAACGCGTAATAAGCGAAACGGGTATTCATAAGAGCCATATACAGGTTTCCTACGTTAATATGCTTCAAATATGTTGTGACATCAGTAAGATGTCTTTTATTATGCCCGAAACGAGTTTAAACACAAACTATGCCCCGTAGGGGTAGTTTGGTCATTTACAAGTTTATAAAAGAGTTCAAGTATTAACCTGAGTTACAGGTCTGATATAATCAGCAAAAATACTTAATTTATTAAGTTATAACAGTAGGGTAAAGTATATATGTGAAATTTATTAATTATAACCAAACTATGCTTCGTAGGGGCATTTTGGTAATTTCACATAAGCCGAAAAGCTCAAAACTGAAGTCTGAGTTAAACAACTTTTGCTTACTGTTAAAATATTATAATTTACCTCAAATATCAGTAGGTATCAACCCTCGTATGTTTAAAATAGTTTTAGTACATACTATGCGTTAAAAACGCTTAATAAGGCGATTAGAAGCCATTTCCGGGTTCGATACATAAGGCTGATATTTTTATTATTCCAGAAGGCTTAAAATAATTTATTTATCATTTAAAATCAGTATCAAAAGGTTTGGAGTCAATTAGATATGAAAAACTCATTTTATAGTCCTTAAGGGCAAAACCGACAATTACCGGATTAAGCCTATGACTATAAGTAATGCTCAGCCTAAAATTAATTAAAAATCTTCAAAATCCCAAAATAATATATCATATCAGTGGGTAAAGATTTTGATATCAAAAAGTAGGTTTAAATAGGCTAAACGCTAATTATGTCGTTTAATCGCTAATAAGCTTTCTAATTACGCTAATGAGCATAACTCTCAATCTACACCTCAAACTGATGTCAAATTTTGGGTGCAAGTTTATATATCAGTAATTAAAGTTTCTACTCTTTTACATTTTCAAAAATCATGTTTTAAGGTGAAAAGGGCTTAATGGTCAACATATGGTCAATTAACGGAATCATGCGTATTAATCGGATAACTAATGATCCAAGGTGTATAATCACAGAGGGTTATACTAGCATGTCACCTGGTCCAAATAAAGCTCTAAGGTATTTCTAAATCATACCAAAACGGGTCAGAACTGAAGTCAAAGCAAAAGTCAAAGCTTTGCGACTTTCGGTTCCGAACCGGGTCTAAACATAAAATTGTCGGGTTGAACATGTTTAGACATGTTCTTACACTAATTACCAAGTTATATTAATGATCAAACAGGTTGTATGGGTTCTGCATTGCTAATTATGCATAATTTGGAAAATAAGCATCCTGTTGACTTTTTAATAACAAGTTTGACCCGACATTTGACCAAGTTAGAGTGGGAATCAGAGGGTGCCCTTTTAAGGGTTTATTGCCCACATAATTACCAACTTATAACTACTTTCAATTCGGCTAATCACTGGACCAACAGTGATTAATCGTTAAGTCAACCGTTAATTACGATGGTCTGACTTTTAAGCTAAAACTAAGCAAAAAACTTAACTAAGGAAGGTTAAGCAAACTTACAAGAGTCCTATGAACGACCAGAGATGATTTGGAATTGCACTTGAGCTCCAGAAATGATCAGGAATGCAAATGGGAATGAATGATCAATGTTGCCAACATGTGGGACTTTATATAGTGATTCAAACCCACTAGATTGTTGACATGCAAGTCTACAACTGACCACAACTCATCCACAAGTGTCCCTAGTGTCTAGGAGTCATTTAGGCGGCCTTTGGAAGTGTTAAAGGGCTATAGTTGTCGTTTACATGGGCTGAACAGACAAAAAACGAGTTTCTGCATCTGGGCCATGCTTGCGCACCGTAAGGCTTTTAGGCTTGAGGTGCGCAAGCCTTTTGCCAGCACAAAGAATCTTTCAAATGTTGACAGTTTTAGCCCCTGCACCTCCAAATGCCATTTCCGACACCTCTAAGGCCCGTTAAAACATTTTTAAGGCTTTATAATGATGCCTAAGCATAGAGAACATGAAACATGCTAAAAAATATGCCGGATGTCGGTTCGTTTGGTCGTACGGTCACGTTGTTCGGCTAATTAAGACGAAACACGGACGGACGCGAAAAACATTCCAAACGACGCGACGAATGGAATTTTATCAAGCCAAGCACTAAAATAAAATATTTTAGTGCTTACATAAATTTTTGGGTGTCCGGGAATATTCAGAATGTAAGATATGCGTGTAAACGCAAACTTGTGCGCTTTTTGACATTTTTAGTCACTGCATGACTTAAAAGTTTATTTTTGTGCACCAAACACCTCAAAGCCTATATCTAAGCTATGAGAAGGATAATTAAGGTATGTATAACTCATGGTCGTATTCCGGAAGGTTCGATAACATACGAATCGGCATACTTTAGCAGTTTGACGCTTTAGGTCCCCCTAATGCGCAAACTTGCGTAAATCATCATTTAATAGCATTGAAGCCTCATCTAGTCCATATTAGGCATTCTTGAAAATATTATTAAACATCATAATGCTTCGGGCTCGATAAAAGGTCATTCAGAGGTATAATTAAACATATTGACACTTTTAGTCCCTTACACTTGCAAAGTTGCGCGTAACTTCACTTTTAGGCATAAAAGCCTTGTATGGCCAATGATTGGCATCCCCAAGAGTATATCATATATCATGAGGTTCTCGGTTTGTTAAAAGGTCACTCAGAGGTGAGAATTAACATGTTGACGCTTTTAACCCTTTATTGCGCAAACTTTCAATTAATTACACACACGGCTACACTTGATCAACAAGTGGCTCATTTGTGAATATAAAACCGTAAGAGGTTATTTAGAAACTTATTTTAGGTATGCTAACACCTCCAGTCCTTTCATAAACAATGTTTTTGATTTTTCGAAAAATTTAGTCCCTTAAATTCAACATTTGTCTTCATTAAGGTTTATTACACGTGTCAATACTTCATTGTACGTGATTTTTCGAGGTGTTACATCCTCACCCCCTTAAAAGAAATCTCGACCTCGAGATTTGTTAAAATGCTGGAAGTACTTTTTGTCACATAATGGACTTAACTTGTATAGCATATCTGGAGCCTTTTCTAGCTCTCAAGCTGACCTCTAATATGGTACAAGTATCTTTTTCGTAGCTTCTTAACCTGTCGATCCTCAATTGATACAGGTTCCTCATCATCTCATAATTCTGCATATCATTATGTGATAATGCTTCTTGACTTATTGGCGAAGCACGTCTTTAAATCCTTAGTGTATATTGCGAGCTCTGCCAAGCTCCTTATATAGGTTTTAGCTTATAGGCTATTGACCTTTGTTGCATTCGATTTCCCGAATGTTCCTATATATATATATCCAGGGCTTAACCTACCCTGAGAAATTAAATTTTTAGCACACCCTTTTTAGGGAGATGCCTTTGATTGAACCTTATTCCTTATTAAGGACTTAAGAAGATTGCGAATCTTATAAATTCCAATTTTTTTCTGCCGAATAATGGCAACTTACAGATGATTAGGGATTTGTTTGATCTTATTCGTTGTTTCCAAGTCAACTTTCAGATCCTGATAATTGGACTCACCAATCTATTGTTCTAATAGTAAAGGTTTAACATTTCATCTATACCAGGTCTCCAAAGGACGACCTTGATACTTATATAACAATTATTATAGAGAAGCTTATCTTAAGGTGAGATGGTTATTCCAACCATTGCTCAAAACTAATCTTAAGGAATAGCTAATCCTTACAGCTAGTCGAACAAATCGACGATCCTGGGCAGCTAATGGCGATTCTTAATTGTTGCCTTAATAGGGTTGCGGTAATTAATGCATAAGCAAAATGAACCGTCTTTCTTATTTAACAATATCAAACCCTCAGAACATTGAGTCAGGCTATATGAGTCTATATCTTAAAACTTACTTAGTCAGGGTTTCGATTATTCCATAATCAACATGGAGTTTTTCACAATGCTCCAGCCCACAGCGGGATGTTAATCTTAACTTTACTAGCCTCAGGAGGTAAACAGGGTAATCTTTGGAGAAGGTGATCAAGATACAAGGAGGCTACAGAGATTTTCCATATCTCAGGCTCCAGTTCATCCATCATTGCTTGTGTCAAATAAGTGACACATTTATGTTATAAGTCCACGAATTCCTTAATCAGGAACATTTACTTGGACAATTCCATTCTGGATATCTTCTTTGAATACTACTAGTCGACTTTAGTACAATATGACCATTGGGATATCTCAGGGGTTCCATGTATTAAACCTCCATACTGATCAGGCATGGAAGTAATCTATGGGACACAATAGGATACGCCAATCCTCATATGGCACTTTTATCAAACATAGTTTGGCATTCGCAGGCGATAGAAAAACAATGAGAAAAATAATTAAAATAACATATGTTGTCGTACTCTATGCGAAGAAAGAGTACTCTTAGATTTTTCGGAAGGATTCCTTGCCGATACTAGAAGAATCGGTTACTATGGTTTCCTTGGTAAGTTATACCTTATGGATAATATAAAAGTTTGCTAAGCTTATGGTTTATGAAGATTTATTATTGCCAGTATTAAATCAGGACACTTAGCAGAAATTATCATTGGCAAATGGTAAGGGATGTACTTGATGACATCGTGAACTGCCTCTTAGCGTTCATCAGGTGAGTTCAGGCATTTCTTCCTTTAGCCTTTCCAGGCTTAGCTGCACCTTCTTTGGCAGCTTTACGGAATCTAGTTCTGATGCGGCCTTACTCACCACAGCCGTGATAGACTGCATTCTTTATGTCCCTACATTCCTGGGAAATGATGACCTGTTCCTTAGCAGATGTCACACTGCTTTGGTCCTGGTTCTATTCGACACTGTCGCTAGTGTCTTTTATAGCAATTCTTACATACAGGCTTCTTACTGAACTTTCGTTGCTTTTTATTAAGCCTGTACTTGCTCTCTTTCTTAGATTTCTGGGAGTTATCCTCCTCCTTTGGTTCATCCTTCATATTCAAAGTGTGAACAAAGCTCTTCTCATGAGCAATTGAACGTGGTTTTGAATGAAATTTAGAGCGAGAAGCATTCGGCTCTTTGGATTGTTTCATGACCTTTTCCCATGGCCTTTTAAACTGCTGCGTTAACCACCGCTTGGAGATTAACTCCATTAATATTGAGGTTTACGTTTGAGACATTATTTGCTTTTGTCGCATTAATATCATCACGACTATTGCCTATCTCATCCGAGTTTTCCATACTCAAAACTTGGTGCTAATTACCAAATTAAACCATTATTAGTCATCATCCTGATGACCTGACATAGATTAGCCACGGCATCCACGAATCGTATAGGCCGTTATGTTCCGAACATTCTTAATGAATGCTATTTGAATGTATATCTATTACATTTAGCTTAGGTCACAAAAGGACTATCAATGGCATTCAAGGTTTGAAGCGAGTCCAATACCTGCTTGACAGGGGACCATAATGTCACAACTGTCTTTGTCACAAGGACGATTATAAATAGCTCAAAGGCTAGCCTTACATGACTTTGGTTATATATATATATATACATATATGGCATAGAAGCCTGTCGCGAGGGACGTAGAAAGATATGGCATAAAGCCCAGTCATGAAGGACATAAGTAATCATATGGCGCGAAGGCCTTGTCGTAATGACATTTAGATACGGCACAAATGGCCTTGTCTCTAGGACGTTATAGGATATGGCACTAAGGCCAGTCACCAGGGATGTTAACATTTAGTATGTTAACTTGTCACGAACGACGAATTATAGCACGGAGGCTTGTTACGGGTGACTTGAAATATAACTTGTGGATTTGTCACAAGGACATCAATTCATAGGCTGCAAACTTATTAGATCAGGAGTTTTAAGGCTTGAACATAGTTCTTCACCTTTGGACAGGGAGTCATAGACTACAACTGTCATCGTCTTGAAAGGCGATTCACTTGACAGAAAGGTAAACCAATTAACATCACTAATGGATGTCTATATATAATTATCGTATCTAACGATATTAGTCATGATCACATCGATCATATTGACTATTAGGTTTGGGTATAATCCCACCATTTTGAATAGGGGATCATAAAGATCACCACTATTTTGTCTTATCGACAATAGAGTAAAGTATAGCCCGTAGGCAATTCATCACTAGGGATGTCAATATTATGAATTTATGATCATCATACTAATGATACTAGTCAGGATCGCAATGATCATATAGACTATTAGGCTTGAGCGCAGCTCACTACCTTAAACAGGGGATCATAGAGATCATAATGTTTGTGTCACAAATGGACAATATAATATGGCCCGTAGGCGAAACATCACTAATGGATGTTTATAATGGATTCATCATTTTAGATGATATAAGTCAGGATTGCATTAATCATATTGACTATTTGGCTTGAGCATAGCTCACCACCTTAGACAAGGAATCATAAAGATCATAATGTCAATGTCTCAGATGGACAATTTATTATAGCCCGTAGGCAAAACATCTTTTCTTGACAGGGAGTTGTAGGCTACCACTGTCTTTAGTCTCGGAGGACGTTAATTATAGCCTGTAGGCATTTCCCTCCTAAGGGATATTTATGGTATGATCATCTTTTCAGATGATATTAGTCGAGATAGTATGGACCCTACCGACTATTATGCTTGGACGTATTCCAACATCTTTTGACAGGGTCAAAGACCACCACTGTCGTTGTTTTATCGGACAACAATTTTAGCCCGTAGGCACTTCATCACTCACGGATGTTTATAATATGATCATCTTATAAGATGATATAAGCCATGATTTCTAGATCATAAGGCAAATTAGGAATTAAAAAGATTTCCAATATAGGGATGACTGTTATGATTTTATCGAATCACATTTGTCAGGAGTGCTAACACGTTCTTAGGTGTTAACAAGGATCTGAATCCCTTGAGTAGGTTTCACCATCTTGGCCGCGTAGGCTAGGTTTCACCTTTAAGATTATTTTTAAAATGCATACTGGCAGGGAAGGAAGGATATTTATTTTATTCAGGATTTTTATCATAAATCCTAATTTATAAGTTAATAATAGCACAAATGGCCTAGTCGCGTAGACAAGTTTAATTTATAAGCCATGATTTCAGAGAATCGAGGCATTAAGGTTTTAATAATAGCACAAATGGCCTAGTCGCGTAGACAAGTTTAATTTATAAGCCATGATTTCAGAGAATCGAGGCATTAAGGTTTTAATAATAGCACAAATGGCCTAGTCACGTAGACAAGTTTAATTTATAAGCCATGATTTCAGAGAATCGAGGCATTAAGGTTTGAATCAAGGTTCATTACCTTTTCTTGACAGGGAGTTGTAGGCTACCACTGTCTTTAGTCTCAGAGAACATTAACTATAGCCCGTAGGCACTTCCCTTCTAAGGGATGTTTATAATATGATCATCTTATAGGATGATATAAGCCCTGATTTCAGAGAATCGAGGCATTAAGGTGTGAATCAAAGTTCATTACCTTTTCCTGACAGGGAGTCATCGCTACCACTGTCTTTTGGCTCATGTAGAAATGAGCAAGGCCCGTAGGCACTATATTACCAACGTATGGTCAAAATATGATCATCTTAATTGATGATTTAAACCCATGATTCAGAGATCATTAAGTTGGGTTAGGAATCCTTTGAAGATTCCTTATATAAAAATGACGTGTGTGATTTTAACGAATCACGTCTGCCAGGAGCGTTAACATGTTACAGGTGTTAACAAGGATTTGAATCTCTTGAATAGGTTCTACCATCTTGGCCTTGTAATATGGGCTAGGTTTACCTTTAAGATTCTTTTTAATAATTAACGCAGAACAATTTTAAATCGAGATGTTAATAAGGATCTGAATCTAACTGAGGAACTACCATCTTGGTCCTGTCTCAAAATAACACGTGGCTAGGTCTTGTCCTTTTTAGATTTTGCCATTTTATTATAATGGTAGATCATATAAAAGGGATGTTCTTTTCCATTTATTTCATATTTCATGTTTAGAATGAAAACTTAAATTTAATCAATCCACTATATAAAAATAAAAGTACAGAGTTGCCCTAAGCGGGACTTGAAAGGAATAATGTGTCCTCGGAGGGACTGAAAGATAAATATGTCCTTATGAGGACTATTAAGGAAACGATCTTCAGCAAAAGGAGTTTCTTCTTCATTTTATTTCTGAATGCTTTCTCCTTGGATGCTCATTTCATTATAGCCGCGGTACGAAGCTCAGCATTTCAAGGCTCCGGGTGTGGAGAACTCCTATTACGGCTTCTTCGCTTGGCGACGTATCCAATAAAAAAAATTTGGAAGCAAAATTTCCAGATTAGGATTGAGAATATTCCTAAGTTAAGTCTAGACTCAGAAGGTCAAGGAATGTGCTAATGTGTCATTGAGATTAAACACAAAAAGCTAGTGTTTAATTCACTCAATGTTGGCTCTGATACCAACCTGTCACACCCCGATTTTCCACGTGTTACATGTGGGCCCGGTGGGGAGTATCGTGACGTGGTTGGCAACATAATAGTCAAACAACACAATATTTAAATGCACAGCGGAAGCAAAAGAAAGATAAAATATATTACGATCCGATTCAAAGTAATATCAAATATTACAACGGAACGTAAGATGGATCCACAGGCGGATCTTTAACAGAAAGATAATATCGTTCAACAGACTTTAACATCTAAAGCTTGCGAGACTTGATTATTGATGCCTGGAGTAGCCAGCCTATTACGTATAGTACCTGCATTTAGCCTTTTTGGAAAATACGTCAGTTTACACTGGTAAATACAATTAACTGACACATTTTGAAAATGGTTTAAGAAAATTAATTTGGATGCACGTGGCACAAAATATCTTTTATAATTTGATTAAAATGCACAGAGGCAAAATTAATCTTTTATACTTGGGACAATTATTTAAATATATAATCTCGTAAAAGAATTACATGTTCCTTATGCGTTCAGTAGCCCGGATCGTGCCGGGTTAAAGATCAATAGACACACCACATCAACTATTTATGCACTGACGAGTGTATGCCTACACTCCGCGCTTAGGTCATGGCCATTTCGTAAAATAATACCAAGGATATCCGGGACATGGTCATTAACCCCCCAAAGGCTTTAAGCAAACAAAACATATTTAAACGGGCCGATCAAATTATTCAATTAACCACTAAACGATGGAAGATTTGATGCCCGACCAAGCGGTATTTTATATACCGTAACCCAAGCCCGTATAGGGAACATAAGTTAAAAGTATTTACCTGAGCTAAATATAAATTCAATCCCAGCCGTATATCAAATCAGCAAGTACAGATAGCTTTTACTGGGCTCCTAATCTGGAACGAAGGTTTTTAATAACCTATTAGATTCCTAACGGGTCTTTAATTAAGCTTAAGCTTAGACCGGTTAGTTTCAAAGATACGGTTCGTACGCATGATTAAGCGAAGACCGGATAGAATGTGATTTAGACCCGACAAGTTCGAAGACTTGCTTAATATGGGTATTTCATACACATTCTGGATTTTGAGATAAAACCGATAAGGTTTGACCCGTTTCGGCTAATTTATGTAAACTAGTTACATAAACCGAACCGAACGCGTAATAAGCGTAACGGGTATTCATAAGAGCCATATACAGGTTTCCTACGTTAATATGCTTCAAATATGTTGTGACATCAGTAAGATGTCTTTTATTATGCCCGAAACGAGTTTAAACACAAACTATGCCCCGTAGGGGTAGTTTGGTCATTTACAAGTTTATAAAAGAGTTCAAGTATTAACCTGAGTTACAGGTCTGATATAATCAGCAAAAATACTTAATTTATTAAGTTATAACAGTAGGGTAAAGTATATATGTGAAATTTATTAATTATAACCAAACTATGCTTCGTAGGGGCATTTTGGTAATTTCACATAAGCCGAAAAGCTCAAAACTGAAGTCTGAGTTAAACAACTTTTGCTTACTGTTAAAATATTATAATTTACCTCAAATATTAGTAGGTATCAACCCTCGTATGTTTAAAATAGTTTTAGTACATACTATGCGTTAAAAACGCTTAATAAGGCGATTAGAAGCCATTTCCGGGTTCGATACATAAGGCTGATATTTTTATTATTCCAGAAGGCTTAAAATAATTTATTTATCATTTAAAATCAGTATCAAAAGGTTTGGAGTCAATTAGATATGAAAAACTCATTTTATAGTCCTTAAGGGCAAAACCGACAATTACCGGATTAAGCCTATGACTATAAGTTATGCTCAGCCTAAAATTAATTAAAAATATTCAAAATCCCAAAATAATATATCATATCAGTGGGTAAAGATTTTGATATCAAAAAGTAGGTTCAAATAGGCTAAACGCTAATTATGTCGTTTAATCGCTAATAAGCTTTCTAATTACGCTAATGAGCATAACTCTCAATCTACACCTCAAACTGATGTCAAATTTTGGTGCAAGTTTATATATCAGTAATTAAAGTTTCTACTCTTTTACATTTTAAAAAATCACGTTTTAAGGTGAAAAGGGCTTAATGGTCAACATATGGGCAATTAACGGAATCATGCGTATTAATCGGATAACTAATGATCCAAGGTGTATAATCACAGAGGGTTATACTAGCATGTCACCTGGTCCAAATAAAGCTCTAAGATATTTCTAAATCATACCAAAACGGGTCAGAACTGAAGTCAAAGCAAAAGTCAAAGCTTTGCGACTTTCGGTTCCGAACCGGGTCTAAACATAAAATTGTCGGGTTGAACATGTTTAGACATGTTCTTACACTAATTACCAAGTTATATTAATGATCAAACAGGTTGTATGGGTTCTACATTGCTAATTATGCATAATTTAGAAAATAAGCATCCTGTTGACTTTTTAATAACAAGTTTGACCCGACATTTGACCTAGTTAGAGTGGGAATCAGAGGGTGCCCTTTTAAGGGTTTATTGCCCACATAATTACCAACTTATAACTACTTTCAATTCGGCTAATCACTGGACCAACAGTGATTAATCGTTAAGTCAACCGTTAATTACGACGGTTTGACTTTTAAGCTAAAACTAAGCAAAAAACTTAACTAAGGAAGGTTAAGAAAACTTACAAGAGTCCTATGAACGACCAGAGATGATTTGGAATTGCACTTGAGCTCCAGAAATGATCAGGAATGCAAATGGGAATGAATGATCAATGTTGCCAACATGTGGGACTTTATATAGTGATTCAAACCCACTAGATTGTTGACGTGCAAGTCTACAACTGACCACAACTCATCCACAAGTGTCCCTAGTGTCTAGGAGTCATTTAGGCGGCCTTTGGAAGTGTTAAAGGGCTATAGTTGTCGTTTACATGGGCTGAACAGACAAAAAAATGAGTTTTTGCATCTGGGCCATGCTTGCGCACCGTAAGGCTTTTAGGCTTGAGGTGCGCAAGCCTTTTGCCAGCACAAAGAATCTTTCAAATGTTGACAGTTTTAGCCCCTGCACCTCCAAATGCCATTTCCGACACCTCTAAGGCCCGTTAAACCATTTTTAAGGATTTATAATGATGCCTAAGCATAGAGAACATGAAACATGCTCAAAAATATGCCGGATGTCGGTTCGTTTGGTCGTACGGTCACGTTGTTCGGCTAATTACGACGAAACACGGACGGACGCGAAAAACATTCCAAACGGCGCGACGAATGGAATTTTATCAAGCCAAGCACTAAAATAAAATATTTTAGTGCTTACATAAATTTTTGGGTGTCCGGGAATATTCAGAATGTAAGATATGCGTGTAAACGCAAACTTGTGCGCTTTTTGACATTTCTAGTCCCTGCATGACTTAAAAGTTTATATTTTTGCGCACCAAACACCTAAAAGCCTATATCTAAGCTATGAGAAGGATAATTAAGGTATTTATAACTCATGGTCATATTCTGGAAGGTCCGATAACATACGAATCGGCATACTTTAGCAGTTTGACGCTTTAGGTCCCCCTAATGTGCAAACTTGCGTAAATCATCATTTAATAGCATTGAAGCCTCATCTAGTCCATATTAGGCATTCTTGAAAATATTATTAAACATCATAATGCTTCGGGCTCGATAAAAGGTCATTCAGAGGTATAATTAAACATATTGACACTTTTAGTCCCTTACACTTGCAAAGTAGCGCGTAACTTCA
The DNA here is from genome assembly GCA_030545235.1 of Helianthus tuberosus. NCBI lineage: Eukaryota > Viridiplantae > Streptophyta > Magnoliopsida > Asterales > Asteraceae > Helianthus > Helianthus tuberosus. Next base: position 6,962,647 of record CM060426.1, read on the forward strand.
CTTTTAGGCATAAAAGCCTTGTATGGCCAATGATTGGCATCCCCAAGAGTATATCATATATCATGAGGTTCTCGGTTTGTTAAAAGGTCACTCAGAGGTGAGAATTAACATGTTGACGCTTTTAACCCTTTATTGCGCAAACTTTCAATTAATTACACACACGGCTACACTTGATCAACAAGTGGCTCATTTGTGAATATAAAACCGTAAGAGGTTATTTAGAAACTTATTTTAGGTATGCTAACACCTCCAGTCCTTTCATAAACAATGTTTTTGATTTTTCAAAAAATTTAGTCCCTTAAATTCAACATTTGTCTTCATTAAGGTTTATTACACGTGTCAACACCTCATTGTACGTGATTTTTCGAGGTGTTACACTCCGGATATCATCAGTTGAAGGTTCAAGAAGAAGACATACCTAAAACTGCTTTCAGAACTAGGTATGGTCATTACGAGTTTACAGTCATGCCCTTCGGACTAACAAATGCTCCTGCAGCATTTATGGACATGATGAATAGGATCTGTAAACCGTACTTAGATAAATTTGTAATTGTCTTCATCGATGACATACTTATTTATTCCAAAAGTCAGGACGAACATTGTCAGCACTTGCATGCGCTCTTAACTTTGTTAAGAAAGGAGAAGCTTTACGCCAAATTCTCGAAGTGTGAATTTTGGCTAAAGGAGGTGCAATTTTTAGGTCACATGGTGAATCACGAAGGTATTCATGTAGATCCTGCTAAGATAGAAGCGATCACCAAATGGAAGGTCCCGCAATCAGCTACAGAAGTTAGAAGTTTTCTAGGATTAGTTGGGTACTATAGGCGCTTTATTCAGGATTTTTCTAAGATAGCTGTACCATTAACTAAGCTAACCTGTAAAACAGTTAAGTTTGAATGGGGACCTAAGCAAGAAGAGGATTTTAGGATTTTAAAGCAAAAGTTAACAAACACCCCAATTCTAGCCTTACCAGAAGGAACAGAAGATTTTGAAGTTTATTGTGATGCTTCTAAGCTAGGATTAGGATGTGTGCTAATGCAACGCAAAAAGGTAATTGCGTATGCCTCAAGACAATTGAAAAAGCACGAAGAAAATTATACAACGCATGACTTAGAATTAGGATCGATAATTTTTCCCCTTAAGATTTGGAGGCATTATCTGTATGGAAGTAAGTTTACTGTCTATACAGATCATAAGAGTTTAAGATATATATTTGGGCAAAAAGAATTAAACATGAGGCAAAGAAGATGGATGGAGATTCTAAGTGACTACGACTGTGATATTCAATATCATGAAGGAAAGGCAAATGTAGTTGCAGATGCCTTAAGTCGTAAGTATCATGAGAAACAACGATGAGTTCGTGCTCTTAGATTAAGTTTACAATTAGACTTAATGGAATAATTAAAGAATGTTCAGGAAACATCAATCAAGGATGATGCTGAAGGAATGAAAGGAAGAATAAAGGAATTGGAGCAAGGATCTGATGGAATTTGGAGATTCCATAAGAAAAGGATTTGGGTACCTAAGCAAGGAGATTTAAGACATAAGATCTTAGAGGAAGCCCATAAATCTAGGTATACCATGCACCCGGGAAACAATAAAATGTACCAAGATTTAAGAAATAACTTCTGGTGGATAGGAATGAAAAAGGACATAGCTAGGTATGTTTCTAAGTGTCTTACTTGTTCACAAGTTAAGGCAGAACACCAGAAACCCTCAGGTCTACTACAACAATTAGAAATGCCTGTATGGAAATGGGAACTTATAACAATGGACTTTGTTACTAAGTTGCCCAAAACCCGAAAAGGTAATGACGCGATTTGGGTAATTGTGGATCGATTAACCAAGTCAGCTCACTTTCTACCCATGAAAGAAACCTTTAGCATGGAAAGGTTAGCAAAATTGTATGTAGACGAAGTAGTATCCTTACATGGAGTTCCACTCTCCATTGTATCGGATAGAGATAGTCATTTCACTTAGCATTTTTTGACAAGTTTCCAAGAAGCCATGGGGACTAAACTGAATTTAAGTACAGCTTATCATCCTCAAACAGACGGACAAAGTGAAAGGACGATCCAAACCCTGGAAGACATGCTTAGGGCATGTGTGATAGATTTTGGTGGAAACTGGGATGACCACCTACCCTTAATCGAATTCTCCTACAATAATAGTTATCACACAAGCATTGAAGCTGCTCCGTTCGAAGCACTGTATGGACGAAAATGCAGAACTCCAGTCTGCTGGGCAGAAATAGGAGAAAGTCAATTATTAGGACCTGAAATTGTACAAGAAACTACCGACAAGATCACTCAAATCAAGGGAAGATTAAAGACGGCTCGAGATCGCCAGAAGAGTTATGCAGACAATCGACGTAAGCCACTGGAATTCCAAGTTGGAGATAGAGTACTGTTGAAAGTTTCTCCTTGGAAAGGAGTCGTTCGGTTCGGTAAAAAGGGAAAGCTAAGTCCAAGGTATGTAGGACCATTCCCAATAATCCAGCGAATAGGACCAGTCGCCTATCGCTTACAACTACCAGAAGAATTAGCTGGGGTACATGACGTATTTCATGTATCCAATCTCAAGAAATGTTTAACTGACGAATCCCTGGTAGTACCTCTTCAAGATGTAGAGGTAAATGAAAAGTTAAAATTTGTTGAGAAGCCACTGCAGATAGAAGACAGAAAGGTCAAGTTTCTCAAACACAAGCGACTATTGCTGGTCAAAGTCAAATGGGATTCCAAGAGAGGACCTGAATACACTTGGGAGCTGGAATCAGAGATGAAGCGAAAGTATCCCTACTTGTTCCAGTAAATCTCGAAGACGAGATTTTTATTAAGGTAGGGAGGATGTAACAACTCTCAATTACCATTTCTTATCTTATTCTACCAAATAGGAAACCCTAATTAAGACCCCCAAGTAATCCTGCGTAACCCTTAAAATTTTCAGAACAATCGGAATCAGGATCAGGGCCCCTAAAACTCAGGGGGGTATTCCCTCGTTAGTAATATCCACACAGTTTGTTGTCGAAATCGAATTTTAACGAACCGTTGACTCAGCTGAGCTAGTAAGACACGGGGCTACCCTATGGTAGGGTGGTACCCCTCGCGCCACACGACGGCCCCTCGCGCCACGCGAGGGCGCCGTTTTCCAGATATAAATAGGGGAGCTTGGCAATTGCATTTCGGCGTTAGTTCGACGTAAAAACTCAATTCATACACTGAGATATCATAGAAACAGTCCAAAAAAACACACAATCACGAAACGCTGCCGCGATAACAGGGTAATAACTCGATCACTGCTACGATTTAATGTCCGATTGATAGAAACCAATCCAATGGATGTTTAGGTGCTGCTCAAACTTGGGTTATGCTTTGTCATTCGTCGTAAATTCGATGGATGTTTAAGTATCGCACTTTGTCATTCGTTGTGAAGGTTTTGATCTCGTGAGTTGTCGTAAAAAGTTGGATTAAAGTTACTAACCTAGTTTTCGTGTGCATTGTTATTTGAATTAGGTTAACAGGCTTATCGCTAGGCTAGACTCTGCCCGTTTAAATCTGCAAAGTGAGTCATTCTCTTTTTATCAATAATGTTTACAATACTCCAATCATTTTCAAAGGTTATAATTACAGGGATTAAGTCATGGTTATCTTGAATCACTGGCTAGTGGGGTATTGTGCACATTACTAATTTCTCACGGTTGGGCTAATAAATCCTAACTGTGATAATCATCACTACTTGGGTGAAAGGACCCAATAGTGGTATGACCATCATCACCAGGAGGTGACACGACGCCAGATAAAAATAAGATAGAAGCCATTGTAATCGCTCTTATGCTGTAATTTATAACTATGTGTCGTTTTATTAAACTTGAGTGACTCGCCAGTATTTCCCCGCTGATAAAATATTTTTAAAACATGTTTCAGGCGACCTGCAGTGAATCAAGGAAAACGTGCTACAGAGCACTAACCAGCTTGAAGAGGTGGCTCAATAAAATGAATAAACATGTTTTGTAAACCAAGGAATTTCCTTGGGAAATTCCTCTATTGTAAATCACAGGGTTTATCCCGATTTATGGAATAAAATAATCGGGTATTTCAAGTTTTAAAAGATCCTGCTAAAATCTTCCGATGTCGCATCAATTAATAAATACCACGGGTTCCTGTCCCGCGGCTCCTGACCGGGTCAAACCGGGGCTGGGGCCGTGACAGCTGGCTCGGCTCGGATTTGAAACCGAGCTGGAAATCTAAGCTCGGACTCGGCTTGGTATTAAACCGAGCTGTCTCGGCTCGGCTTGGTTTTGCTCGATTTTGAAAAGAAAAATTAATACATAACTCTCAAAATTCAGTAATCTAATTTTTTTTCAATAGTTCAAAAGAACATATAAAAAAATAAGCTCAACGTAATACATTACAAGCCAAAATCAAGTTTAACAACACAAACTAAATTCTAAATTTCAACGAAATATAATATAAGTTCATTAGCATGGTAATCAACATTCAAATATGCTATAGATATCAAATTAAACTCCTAAATACATTTATATCATAATCATCTATTTGTGATATATTATAGTGTATATACAAATATAGAATATTAAAAGTAAAATAATCCGAGCCAAGCCGAGCCGAGCTAGCAAATGAGCCAAACCGAACTAATCTTGCTCGTCATGAGCCGAGCCGAGCCGAGCTAAGCTCACTTTCTGATGTGTGCTAAACAGACTATAAAAATTAACTATATTAGACTCTCTAAGCTAGACACTAAAAAGCTTTAATTCTAGACTCGACCTAAAACCACACAATCGGCAAGTGTGCCGATCAATATAGTATAACCTAGGAAGTCCGGATATCGAACCACGAGACTCTATGAACCACGTAAACTAGACTCTGACAGACGCTGACAGACACGACTAAAACTTGTTTATTTGTTTTGGGGGGGGGGGGGGTTACGGAAAACTAAGGAAATCTATATTAAACTACTAAATTAAACTAGAGCTAGACTAAAAACAAATAAAGACTGAGGACTTTTCTTATATGAGAACGAGACCACCTAGACAAGAATCCTGGATCGTTTTTAAGAGATTACCGATTAAGTTAAATGCACGAGTTATGGAACCGGGATCTTATGATACTAAACCTATTAAGAACCAACGAGGCCCCTCGACCCTTCTCAAGGAGAAACCTGTGGAGCTACCTAGGCCGTTAATCCTACCGGTTATTAGATGCTTTTCCAATTGTCTAATTATTGTGTAAGTACCCTAATGTTGACCTATTCTTTTCCAATCCTAGATCTAGGGTAGTTTGAAGTAATTAATTTGACTTGATAGACTAATAAAACCGACAGGTAAACCAAGACATGACCTTTTCCAAGGACTATCTAAAGCAATTTGCCGGGTAAGACCTACCAATAGCCCCTCACTTTCCAGGTATTAGGACTAGTAGAACACTAAGACTTAGCAAATTATTACCAATTACTTCTAGGGGTTATCGGCCGATTCTCCCTAAAGAGTGAAGGTTTTCTAACGTGATATAGACACTCACCGAAACCCTAAACCCTAATATGACTCTATGTTGTGATATAGACCGTCACTAAGAATCATATGAAGCAAATAATAACAATAAACCAACTCAAAGCGTGCATACACATCAAATCATTAAATCAAACCGCTTACTAAACACAATCACCCATAACAATCATGCAAATAACAAAACCGGTAAAAACTTTATATTAATCCATTCATCAAGTCTAGGTGGTTTATGAAATTAGCCAAGCATACTAAAACGTATCATCAATCCAAAGAAATCTAGAACAGAATTCATTGTAACAAAGTTCAAGACAAATAACCGACAAAACAAGGGATTAGAAAACCCGATATAATCTTTGATTCTTCGCCCTTGACTCGTACCAATGATTCCTCCGCCTTCAAATCTCCGATTGCTCGCCAAGAATGCTCCAAAGTCGCCCCAAAAAATAGTCTAAATTCGTAATTAGGGTTTTCAATTAAGTTTCTTGGGAATTAATTAATCAAACCCTAGCTGGAAACATGTTTTGCTCGAAATCACACCCCTCGCGTGACGCCAAGGGGGTCTCGCGTCACGCGGCGCCTCCAAATCCTGATATTTCTGATTTTCTTATTTAAATTGATTTCCAGCTTCTCCGACGCGCGTACGAATCCCGGTTTTCTTCTAAACTGCTCGTTTTTACTCGTTTTTCATCACTTTAAGCTACGGGACCTGAAATCAAAGCTTAATGTCAGCAGTATCACAATTCTAACCTAAAACAGACTCAAAACGACTGAAAACTGACCAAAATATACACTATAAACATATGTACTTTGCAGTACATCACTTTCTAACCTAGCTGAGCCGGCTTGACTCGGTTTCAAACCGAGCCATATCGAGCGAGCTTTTTCCGAGCTAAATCCGAGCAAGCTTCAAACGAGCTCCGAGCTTTTTGGACATCCCTACCCAAAACAAACAACTTACAAAAATGTCTCAAGCTTGGAGTGACGATGAGGAGTACACGTTTGTCTAACTTTAATACATGTTGGGACAAAAGACTTAAGCAGGGAGGGTCCAAGTAATAACTTTGGGAGGGGTTTTTGGTCTTGGGTTAAGGAGAGGTTTGACGAGAAAATGGGTTATCCAACCGAAAGTAGATGTAATTCTCTTAAAGCAAATATCCTAAACATAACCCAACCAATAGGAAGATTTCACGAAATTTATCGTTGACGAATGGATGAGTTGGAAGACGCAAATGACGATGAGCAAGTTATTGAAAAATCAATAGCCGAGTATGAACAATTTAATTGAAAGACCGTTTACTAAGCTTGAAATTTGAAAGCTTATAATGAATGTTAAATTGTGGTTATCATTAGTATATTTGTTTTAGTATATTAGTTTTAGTTTAAGTATTTTAATATTAGTATTTATGTGTAATGTTAAATATTAATGTTACTAGGTTTATCATCGTCGCCGCATTGCGGCAAACTTCTTTTGTTATTTAGTATGTGTTTACATGTATTTTGAAATCAGTACAAGCGCGTTGCGTACGGAACCGCTGACAAGAATAAAAGAAAATGTAGAAAAAAACACTAAAAGATAACCCAAAGAAAATCAACCAAAAAAGTTGTACGGTAATGATGTTGTTCGTATGAAACCCCATGGTCGGAGATGAACAAATGGTACTGGGTACCTGTACCAAATTTCCCGAACTGAAAGATCTTAAATACCAATTCAGTATCGACTTTTGACGTTCATGGTACCAGTACGCTACCCGTTTTTACCTTTATATACCGGTACCGCGGTATGGTAACCGGTATTTTTGGTACCAGTACCGATTCGGTATTGGTTGATACCGAGCTCATCCCTACCCCTGAAACTAAAAAAAGGAAATCATTAAAAGTTGGAGAAAATCAACAAAAAAAAGTTGTACCATGCCATTGTTGTTCGTATGGTACCCATGATCAGGGATGAGCAAATGGTACCGGTAGCATTGATCCCAACCTGTCATAAAACAAATCATTAAAGTTAAGAAAAATAACAAAGAAATGAAAGGATTAAAAAACTATATATATAATAAAAGTACTATTCATATATTTGTAGGTGAAGACAAAAAAATTTCAGACAAAAAAATTCGTTACTGTTCATTTCAATGAATCTATTATATATAATAAATGAAAGTGATTTGGGCCATGTGTCACTTAATTAGGGCATCCTCAGTTCCCTTTTCCCGCCCAACAGTACCACACTTCCATCCCTTTTATACTCCCTCCGTCTCATTTTTTTCCTTTTCAAAACCCTATATCTGAATCTTCTTCTCCTTCTCCTCTGCTCTTCTCCCTTCTGAATCAAAGATCAAATTGAAGAACACATAACTCAAAATCAACCTTTGTAATTTTCATGTCTGATTATACCATGAAGAGGTAATATCTGGCTTTTGTAATTTTCATCCTGAGCTATAGTTGGGAAGATTCTTTCATCTTCTTCGTCGGCAAGGTTCTTCTATTTGAGGTTTGATTTGTATGTTTATAGATCTGTGTTGATTTCTTCTTATTTTCAAACAAAGTTTCTAATTAAACCCTAATTTCTACTCCTAATCTCATCATATTGTTCCAGGGTTGTTGTCATCGATGGTCATCAAAGTTGAGATCCGCTTACCCGCGGCTAGATTTCCGCCATGAACTGGTATGTTTGAATATGTTCAGAAACTAAGGGTTTTTTTCTTAACGGTGATGATATGAGTACAACATCTGTTGATTACTGATCTGTGAATATGTTCACCGATTATTCTTTTTGAAATTAGGGTTTCATTTGCTTGAGATTTGAATCTTCTGATTGTTGAAGCCTTTGAAGCCGATCCTTTTAAATTTCCAGTTCCCGAGGTATGATCTATTTGTAACAGCAGTGGTTCAGCAATTACAGTGGATTCACCATCAGGTGTTTGGTTAATTTTTGGTCATGTTTCCTGTTCAGTTTTGATGTTCACTTATCTAATTTTCATTTTATTTTTAGGCTTCTATATGATTTTGAGTTTGATTGATTGGTCACTTGCTATTGTTGTTTGATGTTCTTCGTTATTTCATATAATATAATGATTTGTTATACAACTACCTGATTTCATATTTCATTATGATTTGTATGCTTTTAGGGTTTGATTTTATATTGGTTATCACATTAATGGTGAGTACTCAAGAATATTGGATGGTTTAATTAGTTTTATTTTGGGTATTTTTGGATGATTTCATCCATTTCTTTAGATAGTTCATGATTGAAGATGCACTTGAAGTTATCATTTGAGTGAAATGAATGTTGATTTATCAGAAGATGCAGTTGAAGGTATCTTAAATAAGGTAATAATTGCATTAAATCCTTGTTGAAAAATAGAATTGATAAATTTAGGGAAAGTGAGGTTGAAAGATGATAACCCAACAGTGGAGATCTCATTCTACAGCTTTGATAAATTGAGCGGTATTCTCATATAATTCTTCCTAGATGCTTCCAATGAAGCGGCACTTTGGACATCTGTTGTCTTCAAACATCTATTATCTATTATGTATTATCTATTCTATCTATCTATTATATATAATAAAATGAAAGTTATTTGGGCCACGTGGACCAAATAACTTTCATTTATTATATATAATAGATAGAATAGATAATAGATAATAGATGTTTGAAGAACAACAGATGTCCAAAGTGCTGATTCTTTGGAAGCATCCAGGAACTATTATTTGAGAATACCCTTGAATTTATCAAAGCTGTAGAATGAGATCCTCCACTGTTGGGTTATCATCTTTCAATCTGTCTTTCCCTAAATTTATCAATTCTATTTTTCAACAGGGATGTAATGCAATTATTCCTCTCAATTAAATAGACTGACCCTTGCTTCCTCTCAAATGGTTATGGAGTGGTTATAATATCTGATCATGCTAAGGACTGTTATAACTAACCACTGCTCCTTATAAAGACTGATGGACTTAAAGACTGATGAGGCCTATCCACTGTTATAGACAAATCCCTGTTAAAGACAAGCACTTATGTATCTCATCTCTGATTATTTGTCTCTTTGTTCTTCGATTATTTGTTAGATGTACAGATTCTACGGAATGTAGTTAAGAGCCGCACATAAATCTGACCAGTTATGGTTTCGGTAAGTATCGGTAAATTATCTTTGATTTGTTATTGTTTATTCAGATGCTTGCATTGGTGTACCATGTGATTACCAGTAGATTAATTTCGATATGTTTGTAGTTTTTGTTTTTCACAATCTGTTTTGTCGTTTTATTCACCCATGTTTCATTCATAGATCTCTATAATCCATATTTATGGTTTCAAATCTGATTCCTAAGTTATTTAACGTTGTAGTACACCAAATATTTGTTATTTGTATTGAGTTGGTATATTGGGATTAAATACTGAAATGATGGAATTACAGCAAGTCCAGGTTATGCTTCAAGCTGTCTCGATCTCTTAGGAGCTGGGTAGGTGACTTTCGGAGGTCTGAAAAACAGAATTGATAAATTTAGTGAAAATGGGGTTGAAAGATTATAACCCAATAGTTGAGGATCTCATTCTACAGCTTTGATAAATTCAGGGTTATTTTCAAATAATGCTTCCTAGATGTTTAAAGACCGACAAATGTTCAAAGAAGCAGCCCTGTGGACATTTGTCTGTCTTTGTCGTTCTTCAAACATCTAGGAACCATTAACTGAGAATACCCCTGAATTTATCGGAGCTGTAGAATGAGATCCTCCACTGTTGGGTTATCATCTTTCAAATCCATTTTCTCTAAATTTATAGATTCTGTTTTTCAACAGTGATGTAATGCATTGACTCCTCTCAATGGAATAGACGGACACTTGCTTCCTTTCAAAGGGTTATGGAGTGGGTATAACAGCTGTTCATGCTAAGGACTGTTATAATTAAACATTGCTCCTTATATAGACTGATGGACTTATAGACTGTTGAGGCCTATCCACTGTTGAAGACAAAGCCATGTTAAAGACAAGCACTTATGTACCTAAAGCCTGATCAACGAAAGTCCTGTTGAAGACCAAACCACTGATGAAGACCAAAGTCCTGTTGAAGACAAGCACTGATGAACCAAAGGCCTGATCAACCAAAGGTGAACCACTGTCCAACAACAACAGTGGTTCAGCATCAACATTAGTTATTCTACATTTGTTTATGTTAACTGTGTTTATATGTAACAGTGTTTTTCACATCAGTGTTTTATAGTCTGTTAGGTTGTTATATGTCATCACCTCAGTGTTTTATATGTAACAATTTTTATGACATCGGTGTTTATATGTAACAGTGTTTATCACAACAGTGTTTATATGTAACAGTATTTATCACATCACTTCAGTGGTTTGATCTGTACTATAAATTGAACAGTTGTTTCATCTTTATATTAATAAATAAAAATCAAGTACACTTGGATGATTATTAAGCTCCTCATTTTAATTGTTTGGGTATAGTATTCTTGAAATTAGTCTTTTTTTTGCAAACAAATGTTTATTGGCAAACATTTGTTTAAGTTCAAACATTTGTTTAAGGCCAAACATCTGTTTATGGCCAAACTTCTGTTTATGGGCAAACATCTGTTTAAGGTCAAACTTCTGTTTAAGTCCAGACAACTGATATATAAGGTGAAACATCTGTTTAAGCCCCAACATCTGTTTAAAAGCCTGTTACAACCACTGTGTTGGTTCAAACATTTGATTGTTAAAAGTTATCCACTGCTGAAATATAACCTCTGTTTCTTCAATCTTCGTGTTGACGACTGACTGACCAAACATCAATGTTTCAAAAACTGTTGGGTATCCACTGATAGGAAAAAATAGCCATTGCTCACTTTTTTATTGTTGACATCCACTAATATTGACCATCAGCGGTTTTCCTAAAAAACAGCCACTGTTCACATTTTTATTATTGATGGTGTTAATTAGTGATAGATTGAAATTATCAAATAAAAACTAGAATTACAATGAAATGACCATTTTACCTAATCGTTACATTCCAATGAGATAAGAGTTCCTCCAACATCGTTTTCATGATAAAATTTAAAGTTAAATTAAAAAATAAAAAAATTTCTTGATGACTATTTGTTGCAAATCAAATCAGTAATTAATGTTAATTTCTTGAGCTTTGGACATTTAAAATATGCAAAATGTGAATTTCAAACTGACGGTTATTAAAATCCAAACTACTGTCGATTCGCAATAAACATCAGTTCCCAATAAATATCAGTTCCCAATAAACATCAGTTCCCAATAAATAACAGTTCCCAATAAACATCAGTTTCCAATAAACATCTGCCCTCAACAATTTATAATCAAACATCATTTCCTAATTTATTTCAAAATTTAAACCATATATTCTAAAATTTAAAATTCAAACCATATATTCTAATCCTATGAATAAGATATAATTATCTGGTTTCACATTCAAATCTCGCTCGCTCGCTCATATATGTGAGCGTATCTCTCTCTCTCAAATGCATCTTTCTCGTGATTCAGCCGCTAATCTCCGATTACACTTCTTTGTTCGAATGTTTGTTGATTATGTTTACATGTTAGCGTTCCAGTATCATTGTTCCAACATCGTTGTTTCAATGAAGCTTTCCATCACACATCAACCTTTCAATATCGATGTTGCAGTATCATTGTTGCAACATCATGAAAAGTTGCATGTGCTACCTTCTTTGATGGTAGAGTTGCAACTTGAACGGACGATATGTATCTTCTATCGTGAAAAGTTGCATCTGCTATCTTCTTTGATGGGAGAGTTGCATTGTTCGATTTTTGTTAAATCGAAAGTCAGCTTTTCTTGCGTCAGGAAGATTTTCTCCTTTTATAGAAAGTATAGATTCTTGCAATATCGTGAAAAGTCAGATGTGCTACAACATTTGAGAAGAGACCTTTGTATTTTAGGTTTGTTTCTTATTTTGATTAACTGTTGATGATGTTGAGAGTTTTTATTTACATTGACATTTTAGAATATGTTAAGATGCATGTTTATATTATTAAAATAAACTACTACATAGACAAATAGAAATTTAATGAAATATTTACAAAGTATTACACGCTAGAGTTAACACTTGCTAGGATTTCGTAGACTCTGGCCTTTCTCCATGTGATTTCATGCTCTCTTTTGAATTTCAGGTCAGTTAGCATGTGGCAGATTTTCTGATCCTGTTTTAGAAGTTGTGTCAGAAACTCTTCGGCATTCTTCTGGAACTCTGATGGAGGAGAATGGAGGACTTCATCGAGCAATGCTATGTTGTTCCAGGTTTTGTTATAATTAGTGTCATTGATGTTGTTGACTTTCCTGTTTAGTTCTTCGTCTGTTCTTTGTTCTTTGAGTGACCACATCGAGAATTGTGTTTTAACATCGCTGGTGTCTGACCAGTGGTAGAAGCTGAAGTTTACCATGTAGATTTTTTGTTGGTTTTGTGATTTGGAACAATTTTTTGACAGAAAGTGATTTGTAGGACAATTTGTTGATGTTTTGAATCAAAAGTAATTATCGGTCTTTTATAGAGTTTAAAAATGCGTCTACTTGGTAAATGAAGAGATTAATTGTAATTGTGATAATCTGCTTTTGTTCTTTGAGCTTTGAAATTTTGTCCCTTGGGTTTCTTGGTATTTAATTTTACAGTTTTACCATAAAAGTTGGGGTTTGAAAAGGTTTGTGCATTGAAGGACTGCTGTTTTGAAATATACATTAATATGTTTATATTAAATATACACGTTTTCACAATTACAAATTTCAGTATATAAACTCATAGTCACTTCGCCTGTTTTTCATCAAGTTTTCCTACGAAGATATCATACTTTCAGGAAAGTCGAGTAATATAGTTTATTCAAATGGCGTCATTCACAAATGCAAAATCAGATGATTTAAAGCAGCGTTTTGTCATGCAAATCGAGGAACAGGTGTATGAAGATAGGGTTACTCTTCAAGAGCTGAAGAGATGTTTTGATGGATTGCAAGTTGGTCTGTTCACTAGAGAGCAGGTTTCCAGAGATCTTATGCGGATGCCTTCAACTTCCGTTCGTGAGTTTTGTGTTGTCAGTAATATAGAGTGCGGTGATAGAGACGTGCAGTTCATGGCGATGCTGAAGGACATACATCGAGAGGTTCAGCAATCAATGGAGTTGAAACTAAAGTTTCTTAATTCTTGCTGTTATTCTTAGATTTGAACTTTAATGTTGTTTAGTATGTGATGTAATTATTGGACTTTTAGTTTTAAGGTCATGAATAAATGAATAAATTTTAATTTTATGAATCTATGTTGTGTTTTATTTTTACTTATTATTTAGTGTTTGAGTAAGATTTAGATTATGTTGATGTTGAATTATGTCTAAACATCTGTTTGGTAAGTCAACAGAGGTTTAATAGTGTCAAGGATTGGTTTGATGGTGAACAGATTATGTTGATGTTGAATTGTGTCTGAACATCTGTTTGGTAAGTCAACAGAGGTTTAATAGTATCAAAGGTTCGTATGATGGTCAGCAGGAGAGTGCAAAGATAAAACAAATGTTTAGAATTTGATCATTGAGAACAGTTTTTTGAAGAATTTGTGCTCCTGCAAATTATAGAGAGTCGACCTCTGTTTCTTCATTCTTCATGTTGTCCACTGACTGACCAAACATCTGTGTTTCAATCACTGTTGGCTATCCACTGATAGTTAAAAAATAGTCACGGCTCACATTTTTATTGTTGACATCCACTGATATTGACAATCATTGGTTTTCCTAAAAAACATCCACTGCTCACATTTTTAATGTTGATGTGGTTAATTAATTATAGAATGAAATTATCAAATGAAAACTAAAATTACAATGAAATTACAATTTTATCTAATCGTTACATTCCAATGAGATAAGAGTTCCTCGAATATTGTTTTGGTGATAAAAATTAAAGTTAAAATAAAAAATAAAAAAAACTCTTGTTCAAAATCAGTGTTTTAACCCACTGATGGCTATTCACTGCTAGCTTAAAGTCAGTCACTGTTCTTATTTGTAACCGTTGCAAACCACTGATATTGTTCCATCAGTGGTTTCCTACCAACTGTCCTCCATTATCATCAAAGGTTGGCACGTGGACAGTACATAGCGGTCAGATCTTTTTGTAACCGTTGCCACGTAAGCATTTCATTTTTCTCCCTATAAAACGCTGATCAAAACCCCCAAACAGGGTTTTTACTGTCGAATCGAATTCAAAATTCCTTTCTCAAAGCAGTTATCATACATTTCTCTCAAAATCACTAGCAAATGTGCTAACAAAAGATCAGCTGGCAGATGTGCTAACAAAAGCATTAGACACATCTACCTTTGAAAGCTTGATCTCTAGGATTGGCATGCTAAACATGGAATAACAAGCAAAATCCTGTTTTTCTATGAATATAAACATTAAAATGTTTTCAGAAAATCAAAAATCCATCCTTAAAAATAGCTAAAAATGAAAAATTTTCATTAATCCTTGAAAGTCTGCCATAACCAATGTTTTTGGTTCAAACACCTGTTTCTACTAAATGTTGTCCACTGCTGAAAGTCAACCTCTGTTCTCTCATTTCCTTGTTAAGCACTGTTGATCAAACATTAGTGTTTTAATCCACTGATAGTTAAAAATCACCCACTTTTTTCATTGTTATCGTTGCAAACCACTGATATTGTTCCATCAGTGGTTTCCTAACAACTGTCATCCATTATTCATCAGCGGTTGGCACGTGGACAGTACTTAGCGGTCAGATCTTTTGTAACCGCTGCCACGTCAGCATACACTTTTTCCACCTATAAAACCCTGATCAAAACCCCAAACAGGGTTTTCACTGTCGAATCAAATTCTAAATTCTTTTCTAAAAGCAGTTACCATCAATTTCTCTCAAATCATTTCTCCATTTCATTTCTCAATCGCTCATATTCTTCATTCACTCATAAAAATCCACGATTCATCATGGCTCTTCGATACAAAGCTCCTCATAACTACTTGGGTTTACTTGAAAAACCAAGTCATACCACCACCTTCGATTCTGTCATAGAAGCTCTTTGGTCCTCAAAGTACAAAACTTTGTTGACCTATGATGCTCCGATCTACCTAGAAACCCAAAGAGAGTTTTGTAAAAATGTGAAACTTGAAACTAAGGATGAAACGCCCTTAGCCATTACTTCTACAATAAAGGGTATTTTATTCACCATTACTCCACAAACCATCTCGGAGGTATTTGAACTCGATGATCTTCAAGGTAAAACTTCTTTTCCAAAAATTGAGTATCAAACTGATTTCATTGAAAGAGGGTATGCTGAACAAATGAAAAAAGAAACTTTACAAAAGGGGAGTTTTCCATCCGCCCCAAGGTTTTTATTTCATACCCTTCTAATGTGTGTGTCAAACAAAACCACTGCTTTCAATGAAATCCCATTGAAGATCCAATACCTAGGTTATGCTATAATGAATGAAGAAAACTTTAACTATTCCTAGGAGATTTTCAATGATCTTGTTAAAAATGTTAATAAAAAATCATTTTTATTATTTCCAAGGTTTTTAAGTTACTATTTTAGAAAGAAATTTTCAAAAGATAATGCTCATGTCCTTATTCAAGGAGAGCCTTTTCGAATAAACAGCCTAACCTCTGAATCATTTACAAGGCTGTCAAAACCTTCCAAAACAAAAGCAGAGGTACCTGAGCAGACTTTAGCAGCAACCACTGCTCCTCAGGCACCTGCTGTTGAGCCCACTGCTCAAGGTGATCACAGCAGCACAACCACTGCTGTGAAACCCACACCTAAAACTACCGAAAAGCCCAAAAAGAAAAAGATCCAGAAGCCCCCCAAACCCACAAAAAGGTAACTCTGGAAGATGAGATCCCAGAGCAACTACCTGTGACATCACAAAAGTCACCAGAAAGCACTGCTGCTACTTCCTCACAGCAGATGGAACAAAGATCTCCACCTTTGCCTAAAACTCCTCCTGCATCCTCACAAAAGGATCTGGTTGTAAGCACAGGGACACCACAATATGAAGCTCTGGATCCACTTGGTTCCATCTTTGTTGGGATTGAACCCTACCAGAGGAACAGTTAATGAAAGCCAAAACCGGATCATGACAGTGGATTCACAATAAGCAGCAGTTTACACTAAGTCTTCTCCCTTGAAAGTGATTATAACATCTGATGATCTTATATCCACTGCCCGAATACAACTGCTGCTGTTCTGCCTAACTACTGATGAAGCCTAGAAGACTGCTGGAAACTAATCACTGCTGGTACAAACTGCTGATGACAAAGCGCTGCCCAATCAAGGACTGATCAACCTTGATGAAAGCACTGATGTAAAGAGAAAGTAGTAGTTTAGTATGTCATTTGTTTTATGTATAGTCAGTGGTTAGGTTTAGCAGTGTTTGTATAAGAACAGTAGATACAGGTTGTTAGGCTGTTAGACGTCGCTTTCATGGTGACGTCAGCTGAGTTGCTTCAGTGGTTTGGTTTGTCTATAAATGGAGCAGTACTCTGTACTGTTACATTTGATTCGTCTTGAGTGAGTTCTTCTCCTCAATTCAATCCTTTCATCTTGTGCAATCCAACCTTGAGGTATCAGGCTGAGGGGGAGTTTAGTTTGTAAGCATGCTTTGTAATCTTTTGATTGACTTTGTAATCTTTTGACTAATGCAAATCATGTATTTATCTAAACTCTTTTCTTCCTGATTGTGTTTACCAAGTTTGTAGTTCATTTTCGCTGCACTTTACATGTTTTCATATTCATTGATTGTTCAATTTACACAAACATAATCACAAGAGCCTCCGATCCTAACAATTGGTATCAGAGCCTGGACAGTCAAATTCGATCTAAAAATCAATTTGACATAACAGTTCGGCTCAAAATTCATTGATACTAAGGTTGGTTGTATTTTGTTGAAAAACAGAGTAATGAGTAACAATGCTTAAAACTGTTATCGAACTACTCTGTAAAACAACCAAGATGTCATATGACACACAAATTTCACACAACATGTGATATCATGCACAAGTCACTCATAGTTTTCAGATCTGAAAACATATCTGTTAAATTATGAGATTATTTCTTATTTTCAAAATTGATTTCAACTGTTGTTATGAAACTTGTGATGTCTCGTTATTAAATGCTAAAGTATGAACCTCATATCAACAAAAGCCTATGTTCATAAAAACATTAGTGTTTTGTTAACATAAAATGAGGGAATTAAAACTTTAGTTATTCAGATCTTATGTGTTGAAAACAGGTTGAGATCCTCAAAAGGACAAAATCAACTATGTTAAAATACATTAAGAAAATCAGGAGTCAAAATGTCCAGATCATAGGTAATGAGGAGGTTGGCATAAGCATATGCAAAAATGACCAAATCTCTCAAAACATTACTGCAAAATGATTTTGGAACAACTATTCCTTCAATAAATGCTTCTCAGTAAGTATTTCATTACTTATGATTGGGAAGGGTAAAAAGGGAAGGAGAAAATTCACAAAACTCAGAAGTGTGTTTATCTCAAAAACTTTTGAAGTCAGAAGAAAAGAGTATAAACATAAAACACTTAAGAGTCAAAGCTTGGGGTAATAATGGTCATTAAGCAACTGTGTGCATTCATCTGTTCAGGAAAAGGTTTTGGTAAAAATGGAAATTCCGGTGAATGAACTCCAAAGAGGAATAGACAAATCTTCAAAATCATCACATAGTAATGAGATCTATAACATGATCTTCAAAACTCATGTGTCCATGTGTCCTCATGTTTGCAATCAATCAACAAGAAAATGGTACCAAACAGTGGTCAAAATGTATTCAACATTTTTTACCACTGTTGTCAAACCACTGACCATTTACATAAATTTGAGAATGATATGACTAAGTATTTTATCGAAAATATACCAGATTCTTTTTGATGCCGTTCTCAGAAAATCCTTTAACCATTTTTTGTACAAAGGATTTTCTCGAATAACCAGGATATATTGTTCGTTTTTTTTAAGAATAATATATTTTGAACTTTTGCTTGTTTTTGTTGGCAATTGTTTCAATTTCCTGTCAGGATATAGTACCTTATTTTTGTTGGTGCTATTGTCCTCATAAATGGGTCAAAAGGATATGGTACATTTGTCAAGGTCATGTCATACCCAGGTTTGTTTTAAACACTAATCAAAGGTTGATTGCTAAACTGTGCTTTAACTACTGGTGCACTCATGTTTTAATTTGGATATTAAACGAAAATGAGTTGCCTTAGCAAAAAGTTCTCATCATCTGGGGTACTAAACCACTGTCAGAAATTTGACAAAGCTTCAAAATGTGTAATTGACATGTGGAAAAACCTTGAATGAAAATTCTCAAAACAGTTGCTGAAATACTTGTCTTTCAAATCTGTACCATTTACCCTAATCACTGTTTTGTTCAAACATCTGATCACTAAATATTGTCCACTTTTGAAAGTCAACCCCTGTTTCCTCATTTCTCTGATAATCACTGTTGTTTAAAAGCAGTGTTTTATCCACTAATATGCTATCAACTGATAGTGAAAATTATCCACTGTTTCCATAACCACTGCCTTCACCAGTAACTTTCATAAAAGTATTGTCCTTCATTTCATCAGGGGTTGTCACGTGGGCAGTACATTTTGGTCAGACTTTTTGTAACCGCTGCCACGTCAGCCTTCACTTTTTCCTCTATAAAACCCCCACTTCACATCAAAAACAGGGTTTTACTGTCGAATTGAATTCTCAAAAATTCTCTTCTCAAAGCAGTTTTTCCATCTCATTTCTTCACAAATTTCTTCGATCATCATCCTCAAAATGACAAAATTGAAGCCATCTGCAAAACCCTCCTCCAAATCATCGTCGAAAGCGGCCTCTCAAAAGGCCAATCCCACCGAACTTCCATTCAAACCATCTCACAATCTTCTGGGTCTTCTCACAAAACCTGGCACCACAGATGCTTTCGATTCCATCCTTGCTACCATCTCCGCATCAAAGTACAAAACTTTGTTAACAGCGGATGCACAAATTTACTTGACAACCCAAAGAGAGTTTTGGAAGAATGCAAACCTTGAAAAACAAGGAGATACTGTAATAGCCATCAACTCTTCTCTAAAGGGAAAAGCTGTCAAGATTACACCACCATCAATTTCAGAGGTCTTTCAACTCGATGATCAGGAAGGTACAATTTCTTTCCCCAAAAACGAGTTAAAAATTGACTTCATTGAGAGAGGGTATGCAGACACAATGATGAAGAAAGCTACCTTACAAAAAGGTTTCTTTCCTTCTGCAACAAGATTTTTATTCCATACCCTTCTCTTGTGTGTTTCAAACAAAACCACTTCTTTTAATGAAATACCATTGAAGATTCAAAATCTGGGATATGCTATTCTTCAAGAAGAAAATTTTAACTATTCTCGGGAAATCTTTAATGATTTGGTTAATAATGTTGAAACAAAATCATTCTTACTGTTTCCAAGGTTTTTAAGTTATTATTTTGAAAAGAAATTCAGTAAGGATGATATTACTGCAATAAACCAAGGTGATTATTTTCAAATAAACAGCTTAACTGCTGAAACTTTTACAAGAATGTTAACACCTTGCAAAACACAAGCAGAGGTGCCTGAGCAGAATTTAGCAGCTACCACTGCCCCTCAGGTATCTGCTGCTGAGCCCACTGCTCAAGGTGATCAAAGCAGCAGAACAACTGTTTTGAAACCCACACCTACAATCATCAAAAAGCCAACAAAAAGAAAAACTCAAAAACCCTCCAAACCCATCAAAAAGGCAACTCTGGAGGATGAGATACCAGAGCAACTGCCTGTGACAAAACAAAAGTCACTCAAAACCACTGCTGCTATTTCCTCACAGCAGTTGGTACAAATATCTCAACCCATAACCACAGCTCCTCCTGCTTCTTCACAAAAAGAACAGGTTGTAATCACAGGGACACCACAATATGAAGCTCTGGGCCCAATCGGATCCATCTTCCTCAGTCCTGATCCCAAGGACATGTCTCTTTCAACTCCCATACCCTCACCAATAATATTACCACAATCCATGCTACCCTTGTTGCATGCAGTTGTTATAGCTCAGACACAAACCAGTTCCTCTCAATCACCCATCAAAGAGAGTACACTCCAACAAGTGACTGGGTCTGATGCTTATAGCTCTGCTATCCCAGCAACAATTGAGGAGGTTACACCCCCTGAGTTACATGTAACTCTCGGTGGTAGTTCAAGTGGAGCAGCAACTACAACTGATGGATCAACAGGTCTTCAGTTGGACAGTTGTTTCATTAGTATGACTCCCTTGAAGGCAATTTCTTCCATAGCACCATCGGTAACCACCAGTGAGTTGATTCTAACCACTGGTACCATCAAAGGTTTATCAAGTGCTGAAGAAAGAAGTCCCCAGTACCAAGAACAAGGGGTATCGACGAGTGATTTTTGGGACTTTGTTCCTAAGTCACACATTGATACAACCACTGCTGGTGGGGATTCAGATGATCCTACTAACGTAGGTGATGATTCAAAATATCAGGAATTGACGGACAGAGTTGAAAAGCTGGAAACCTCAGTTGCTGAAATAAAGGATATGGTGCAAGAGATTTTGAAAGCTCAAAAAGCACAATCCACTGCTGTTCCACCTCAAGCACCTGCTCAACCAGAAGCACTTGCTGCAAATGAGCTCTGGAATCTTTTTCAACCTTTGCTGGAAAAACAAAAACAAGCAGCTGATCAGCAGCATGAAATGCATGTAAAAATGCTAACAAACATGGTGGAGTCAAGATTTAAAGATACTCAAGCAGACATCAAGGCTATAAAGGCTAGCATATAAAAGACTGCCCATGGTGAAAAAGTTCCTTCAACCATCCTCTTCATGGATAACCCCCTTTCAGATAATGCCAAAAAGGGGGAGAAAATCAAGTTGAAGAAGAAAGGAATAGAAGATGGTCTGTATATTGAACCAGATCAAGTAAAACAGACATCTAAACCTCACACCATAAAACCTCAAACTTCCATCCAAACAACTGATACACTAGTAGTTACAAAAACTGCTAGCAGTAGCCAAACAACTGTCATCTCATCAACACACACCACAACCACTGCTTTACCACCACCACCATCACCACCAAAAACAATCTCACCACCACTTTCACCTGCTGACAAAAAGCAGAAGACAACAGATGTTATAACATCTGTTGTAATGACAACAGTGGTTGAAACACCAGTTGTTTCAACAGCTGTTAGTCAATCACAAACACAAACCACTGCCATTCAATCTCAAACCACTGAGCCACCCAAGACATCATCAGCCTCTCCTACAATAAAAAGGAGAAGGATTTTCATATCTGATGATTCACCACCACCATCACCACCATCAAAAACTACCTCACCACCTACATCCCCTGCTCAAAAGCAGAAGACATCTACTGATACATCAGTAGTTGTAATGACAACAGCAGTTGAAACACCAGTTGTTTCAACAGTTGTTAGTCAGCCATATACCACTGTTTTCACCAGTCTCACATCACAACCAGCAAAGCTCTACACCAGAAAAAGAAAACTTACTCAGCCAGATGAGGACCAATATGATCCCACTACTGCAAGATATCCGTTGGAACTAGAAGCTATAAAAAATGAGATGAGGCAATTTTACAATGATGATGATCCTTCAAACATAAGATTTTCTTCACTCATTGGCTTCATGGTTCCAGAAGACATGGATGAATATCTTGAGCTCAAAACAAGACAGGCTAAGATAAGAGCAAAGGTTGAATGTAAAGGTCAAGGTGATGAAGCCATTGCTGAAAGATTGGAACTTCTGCTCACAAAAGTCAAACTAATAAAAGATTTTGCACAAGAGCTGAGCAAGGAAAAGGCAGAACAACGAAAAGAGATAAGAAGAAAACTTCTTGCAAACATAATGCAAGAAAAATTTTATCCTGCTGAAGAAAACCAATTTGAAGAATGGCCAATAGTGGCTTTAAAGCATGAAGCTGATAGGATTGATAGAATCAAGAACGATCCTAGAAAGAAGAAAAATGCACCAAATTGGAGCAAATACAAAAAGCTCATCACTGACCTAACAGCTGAGTACAAAAGAAAGAAACAGGAGCTGGTGGATGCGAAAGTAGACACTGCCAATGCCATATCAAAATGGTCAAAGCAGCAAACTGATGAAGCCTATGAAAGGCTAAAGAAAAGGAAGATAACTGTTTCAGGCACTTCAAAGAAGCAGGAACAAATGATGAAGCTTGAACAGCAGATAGAAAACCTCAAAACACTGTTCAGGTCAACAAGAAATCCTACTCTTGTGTCAAACCAAGAAAAAGGAGAACAGCTGACTAGTGAAGAGGTAAAGGAAAAGGAAGTTGAGTACTTCACAGAAACCATCATGAAAATGGGTCTAAAAGAAGAGAGCTCAGAAAAACTTTAAAACCTTTTTAAGAAGGTGTTAACTAAGCCTGCATCACCAAATACTTCAGAAGTTTCAGACATTGAGCCAGATCAACAAAAGAGACAGGAGCAGATAGAAAAGGAGATTGCAGAAGACATAGCTGCAGCAAACAATGTTATTGAAATGGCCTTCAAAAGAATGTCTGAAAGTCTGCAAGTTTTCACAAGGCCAACATCTCCAAACTCATCGTTGAATAAATCTCTCCCAAGAAACCCATTGGGTTTAAAAGTACTAAAGTGGATGTCTGATCAAAAGACCCACGTATTGACCCTGGTCAGATCCAATGGCGAAGTGAAGTACATATCAAGGAAAGAAGCACTAGGCCTTAGTGTTGAAGATTTGCAGGATCTCCTTGAACTTACACTGTGCAGGGATGAGGATGATCTAAGTTCCAAGGAATTTGAAGAAGAATTCAAGAGACAAGCTAAGGAATTTCTGATGAGGAATAAAGATCCAGAATAATGAAGGGTTTTGCCATTATCTGTTCCAGGGGGAGATTGTTGGGATTGAACCCTACCAGAGGAACAGATAATGAAAGCCAAAACCGGATCATGACAGTGGATTCACAATAAGCAGCAGTTTACACTAAGTCTTCTCCCTTGAAAGTGATTATAACATCTGATGATCTTATATCCACTGCCCGAATACAACTGCTGCTGTTCTGCCTAACTACTGATGAAGCCTAGAAGACTGCTGGAAACTAATCACTGCTGGTACAAACTGCTGATGACAAAGCACTGCCCAATCAAGGACTGATCAACCTTGATGAAAGCACTGATGTAAAGAGAAAGCAGTAGTTTAGTATGTCATTTGTTTTATGTATAGTTAGTGGTTAGGTTTAGCAGTGTTTGTATAAGAACAGTAGATGCAGGTTGTTAGGCTGTTAGACGTCGCTTTCATGGTGACGTCAGCTGAGATGCTTCAGTGGTTTGGTTTGTCTATAAATGGAGCAGTACTCTGTACTGTTACATTTGATTCGTCTTGAGTGAGTTCTTCTCCTCAATTCAATCCTTTCATCTTATGCAATCCAACCTTGAGGTATCAGGCTGAGGGGGAGTTTAGTTTGTAAGCATGCTTTGTAATCTTTTGATTGACTTTGTAATCCTGATATCCACTGGTGTGTTTGTTTCAACCACTGGTGATCTTAAAAAGATATCAATTTCTGAGGAAAGAAGTCCCCAGTACCAAGAAAAAGGGGCATCAGTGGATGACTTTTGGGAAACTTTCCCTAAGTCAACTGCTGATACAACCACTGCTGGTGGGAAAGCAGATGATCCCATTAACTTGGGTGATGCTTTAAAAGACAAAGAATTGACGGCAAGAGTGGATACAATTGAAACATCTGTTGCAGATATCAAAACTATGCTGCAACAGTTGTTACAAGCACAAAAAGCAACACCCACTGCTGCACCAGCTCAAACATCTGCTCCATCATCTGCTCCTACTCCAAATGAGCTTTGGGAATTATTTCAACCTCTGCTTCACAAACAAAGAGAACATGCTGATCAGCAACATGAAATTCAAATTCAAAAGATCAGAAATTTAATGGAAGCTAGGTTCATGGATACACAAGCAGACATCAAGGCAATCAAGGCCCATCTATTGCAAACCACTGGCACTGCTCCTCCTACAATAATCTTTGTTGATAACCCTCCACCAAATGATGCCAAAAAGGGGGAGAAAATGAACCAGTTAAAGAAAAGGGGATATGAAGATGGTCTGTACATTGCACCAGAGAAATCCAGTATGCTTGCAGACCTCCCTAGGCCTGATGGTTCCAAAAAGGTTGATGAATCCTTAAATGCCTTGGCTAATGAAAAGGCAAGGCTGAAAAAGGATATGGAGGCAAAACGAAAATCAAGGTTTGAAAAGGAGAAGAAAGTCTTTATGGAGAAGGAAGAGCAGGGTACTTCTGAGCCCAAGGATGAAGAAAAACCTAAGCCTAAAAGAAGACAACCCACTAGACAAGTGAGGCAACCCAAATCCACACCTTCCAGATCCACAAAACATACTCGCGAACCTCCTAAAAGCTCCTCTCATCAATCTTCCAAACCAACAGATGTTGGAACACCTGTTGTATCAACAGCTGTTCATACTTCAGTGGTTTCAACATATGTTAACCCAACAACCACCACCAATACATCAACACACACTTCAACCACTGTCATCACTCAATCAACCACTGCCACAACAAAACCACCATCAAAATCACCACCTGCCAAAAAGCAGAAGACATCATATGACACATAATCTGTTGTAATGACAACAGTGGTTGAAACACCAGTTGTTTCAACAGCTGTTAGTCAATCACCTATCTCTTCACAAGCCATTGTTCCTTTTGAACCAAAAACTCAAATAGAAACACCTTCTCCCAAAAAGTTGTATACAAGAAAAAGAAAATTTCAAGTGCATGATGATGATATCCCAGCACCTATTCCCATTTCATCTGCCCCTTGCAATATCACCAAACCTCAATATTTTATTCCTTCAAAATTGTTCAACCCAATCAAAGATCCTATAGAACTCCAAGGATATGACTCTACTGATGTTGTACCAGTAGCTGCCAGTTATCCACTGGAACTGCATGCTGTAAAGAATGAAATGAGGCAGTTTTACTTAGTGGATGATCCTTCAAAAAGGAAATTCCCTTCCCTGATTGGTTATAGAGATCCAGCCAACATAAATGAGTATTTAAAACTCAAGGCCAGGCAAGCTGATACCCGAGCTAGACTCGAATGCCAAGGGAAAAGTGACAATGAAGTCTCAACTTATACGCAGTTCTTGCTCACTAAAGTTAAACAGTTGGAAGATTATGCAAGAGACCTAAGCAAAGAAATGTCCAACCTGCCTCCAGAAGCTAACTTGTAGGAAAATCTGAAAAAAGACATCATTAAGCTGATCTTGAGTGAAAAATTCTACCCTGCCACAGCTGAACAATTCCAAGTCTGGCCGCTTGTTGCTCTCAAAATAGAACTCAATAGAATTGAAAGAATAAAGAGAGATCCAGGCATGAAAAGGTCAGCACCAAATTGGAGCAAATACAAAAAGAAAATTAATAATCTTACATTGGAGTATAAAAGAAAGAAGCAGGAATTGGTTGATGCAAAAGTAAGAACTGCCAAAGCCATATCAAAATTGACAAGGCAATACATTGATGAGGCTTATGAAAGGTTAAGAAAAAGGAAAGAAACAGATCCTAAACTTCCAAAGAAGCCTGATTACAAAACCACTGCTAAAACAAAGCAGCAGGCTCACACTTCTGAACCACTGTTCACATCATCAGATACCTCTACCATTGTGGTAAATCAAAGAAAGAGGCAAAAACTGACTGATGAAGAAGAGAAAGAACAAGAAGCTGTGTATTTCAAAGAAGCTATCAAAACAATGGCACTAGAGTATGACAACTCAGCATAGCTTCAAAACATAGCCAAACAAGTTCTGAACATTGACTGACCAAACATCAGTTTTTCAATCACTGTTGGGGGAGAGTTTTTGCATGCATGCATTACTTTTGAGTATTGTAATCAAATACAATCATTCGACTCTATGTTAAACATGGTTGCTTAAAATTGTTCTCTCTTTGATTGTGTTGAAAGTTTATTCATCTATTTCCGCTGCAATTATTTCTGATTCATCTTCATTTTAGTTAAACAAGCCCAATCATATCAAACTCAGATCCTATCAGTTGTTGAATCCAATGAGATGCTTGATGTAATGATGTTGTATTAATAACAAATAATAATTAATATAACTAAGTTTCCCGAGCCCGGGAAGCAATCCCGGGTAATAACCTAGTTATTAATATATAGGAGAATTTTATATAAGTTAAACATTAAACATTCAAACATTACACCTTCAAACATTAAATATTAAACGTTACATCCTAATATCCTAAGGCTTAAGCTTAAACATTAACCATAAACTTAAACTAATAACACATAAAGTAGAAGTTAAACACCACCACTATTTTTGGTCAGCGGTTCAGCGGATCCAAACGACTCCCCTTTTTTGCCTTTTTAACCAGAAAATGTTTCTCCGTATTTTTTAAAGAGTCAAGTTTGCCATCACTTTTTCATGAACTTCTCCTGATTTTTGCACCGAGCTATCTTGGTGTTATCCGACATAAGACAAAGGTCTAAGTGTTTCCAAACCTCTGGGTTTCTTTTGGTTTCAAGAACCAAAACAACATTCTTGTTGCTTGTCATCGTTGGAGAGTTAGAGAAAGGGAATATGTCACAGAATAGTAACCAAGTTTCAAAAGTGTTCTAATTAGGTCACTCGTATCGTTTTTGTCCCAATTAGATAACTTAACATTCAAATCGACCCATGTCTTTTTTTCCATATGTCAAGAGAAAAATGAAGCATAAGATGCTAGGGTCGGATTATTTTAATATAAAAAAATATATTTATTAAAAATAAAAACACTTTAATTACATTAAAAATTAAAAAAAACAAGTTAAAATCCACGTTATCGCTCGACGTTAGCATCAAATAAAAGAGAAAAAAGAAACAAAAATCCACATCACCACGGTTACCTATGATTTGGATGAAAAACCCTTAATTTTAATAAAAAATGAATGTTGAGTGACCTGATTGAAACACTTTTGAAACTTGAGTGACCTAATTGGAACACTTTTAAAACTTGGTTACTATTCTATAAAGTTACCCCTTAAAACTATTAGAAAAATGGTGTGGTTAAAACTAAACTTCTAGGCCTATTTGGCTATTTATACTATGTTAGAGAGGTATAATGGTAAAAAAAAAAAACCGGTTCCAAATGGCTATATTACCGTTAGGAACCGATTCCCAACGGTAAAATTAAAAAAAAAAACATGCATACCTGATTTGTACTGGTTTCGGGAAACCCAAACCCGGTCATACCCGAATCGGTTCTACTGGGATCTATTATAACCGATTTCGGTTCCTACCCGGTTCTTCCTAATACCCGATCAGGCCCTACCCGGTTTCAAATACGGCCCAAAACCCGTTTTATGCACCTCTAGTTAAGAGGGATGTTTTGTGAATAATGTTTTTTAGGAAGGATTGGACACGAAGGAGGATATATTAAGAAAGATTTATACTTGTGTAACAAAATAAGTCTACACTTAACCATAACATCATTAAACAAAAAGTCTACTTATCTTACAAAATAATTAAAACTAGATGGAGAACCAATCGTGATACGGCTATTACTACATTCAAATGTGCATGAAGCCGGCATCAATAATCAAGACAACTAATGATATTTTCTTCTCTTGTTCAACAAAGATAACTAGTGCTATTTTTTTCTCTTTTAGCTTGGAGATAATCTATCATGCCATTAGTGGCCATGTATCTTAATTGAGTACAAAAAAAAGAGATCATAGTAGCGGTTACATTAGTAGAGGATAACATAAAAAAATGGTAACTATAAAAAACAATGTTGTAACCTTGTTGCATTATCAGGTGATAAAAATTCAATTGAGGTGCATAAAAATTTCTTAAGAAAAAATTCGGCTACTCGGCAGTACTCATGGCATAGCAAAGCCACTTGGCTTGTAAGAACAAAACTCACGGTTAGTTTGAAATTTGAATCTAGTTCTTGACTTATTATTGTCAACACGATAGACATATAACAAAATTGTTCAATAATCTAAATTGACATAATTAACCTATACTCAAAAGTTGTTTTTTTTTTTTTAGTTTTTTCACATATATTTTATGTGAAAAAACTAAGTCAAGGAAAAAAAGACCCAACTGACAACTCACAATATTAGTGTGTGATGTACTTGAAATTTATGGTATAAAGTCCTTTCACTCTCAACACCGGTCTTTGAACCTTCAACTTTTCTACACAACTAGGTTTATTCGCGAACGCGCGTTGCACATGGAACCGAGACTGAGACAACACCTTAATCAATCACTTAGCTAGAGGCTAACAGCGATAAAGCAACATTTCCTTCCAACACAATTCAAGGCTTGCACTATTCTCACACCCCTAAATCTTATTTTCACATCCCTGTTCACTCTCTCTATATATATACATCTATATATGCATACAGAAATATATTGTGTTAAATAAACTATTTTCGTTTCTTCCATATAATAAATGAAACTTTACAAGTCAGCTTTC
Source organism: Helianthus tuberosus (assembly GCA_030545235.1). Taxonomy (NCBI): domain Eukaryota; kingdom Viridiplantae; phylum Streptophyta; class Magnoliopsida; order Asterales; family Asteraceae; genus Helianthus; species Helianthus tuberosus. The sequence goes on from CM060426.1 coordinate 6,991,716, forward strand.
TAATTTGTCTTCACACTCTTCACTATATGAATTGTTGACCACTTAATGAAAAGTAGAAGATGCCCGTAGAGGACCTAAAAATGCTTCTCACAAATGCATGCATCCTTATCTTTAAAACCTTTCAAATCAAATATCAAAACACCCCATAATAAATGTGCACATCCCAATAAACATGGTACTCAACTCATGTCTGAATTCATAATTCAAGCTCAAGATTTAACTGGACTTCACTTATACAAAAAAAAAAAAAAAACAATATACGTAGGCAATGCTTACAATTTTACACATGACAACTCCCCAAAATTGAGAACCATTTTTCGTTCATGGGTCACTTCTGTTGGGCCAAGCACTTTATATTGGGCTGAATAAATTGCCTGCTTAAGAGTTAACCTACGAGCAGCACGTCTTTTTTTCTTCAGCCCACAATTATGTTTTTTAAGGCAACTTTAGACTTATCCTAATTCTTGCAAAATTTTTATTTTGATAAGAGTTAACTGATTTAGGTTACAATATTTTTTTTTGAACAGAGTTAACTGATTTAGGTTACAATAAAGTTAAATAATTTAAAATTGAAAAACCGTTTATAACCATTGGATCATAATAGCCATAGGTCTCTTCCACCGACTTTATTTTGATAGAAGCATATGGTTTTTGTCTTCAAAAACTGCAGCAAAACACAGCTGCATAAACAACAAACTACACGAATCAGACACCATGAGCAAAATTAACAAAAACCCAACTCAAGATTCAAATAATTACATAAACCCATGATAAAAGTTGTAGAATTTATGATAAAACCGCATAAACTTACCACAAACCATTGAGATACAAAAACTACAGGGTTTAGTGTATTGCTTTATCTTCGTTGCTAACTCCGTCGGTTTAATCTCTTCCTACTTCTTCATTAATTCAAAGACCTAAAAACACAACAAACCACATCGGTCATAATTGAAAAGAAAAATCAAGTTTAAATTATCATGTGAGGAGCAATTCAACCTAAAATCGATAGCTGTTTAAATTGATCATCACAACCTAAAATCGATAGTTATAACATTACAAGAACACACAAGCATTAGAAACTAATCACATTTCAAGAAAACAAAAAAGGTAGCTCTAACAATAGAAACAGCCAAAATGGTACCAAAATAACTCAACAAATCAGCAAAAAAAATAAAAAAATCTGGTCAAAATAATCCAAAACAACAAAAAAAAAAATGCCGATAAGATAAATAAAAATCCTAAAGCTACCTAACACCAACACAAAATCAAACAAAAACTACTACTAAACATAAACTTTTGACACCCTAATTAACTGCAACCCTAAGCATACACATTCATATCAAACACAAACCATATGATGAAAGTTGCTCTAACCCAATACCCAATACCTAATCAACTTAAAGATTTAAGAACCAGAAACCCTAACCTGAATCAACACCTTGTCTTTCTTGATTTCCAAACAAAACCCACAAATGTATAGACCACCAGAAAGCATCTTGACAGCATAACTCCTTGAACAAACCATGACGAAGAACAAATAATCCACGTCGCTGGCCACATCCCTACCACCACGACCGTTGTAAATACCATACATGACCCGATCTGACTAAAAATCCGAGGGTTTCTACATCTTCCCTTCTATGGGTGGGAGGCGAGCATGCGCCGGGGGCCGGTCTCCGGAGACTCGCCGGCTCCGGATCTTCAGAATCCCTCTTTCTCGCTCTTTCTTCTCTCCGCTCTCACTCTTTCTTTCTCTTCCGTTCTCTCCCTCTTCCTTTGTATCAGTCACTCTGTTTCGTTCATCTGATGCGACGAGGCTTTTTGTTTTGAGAAAGAGGTGCCACCTGGTTGAGAAGTTATTGTTCAAAACATTCAAAATTTAATATAAATAAATAAGGATAATTCTCAATTATCTGTTGAAAGTTGAAACCACCAAACTAAACCGGTAAACTTCAACCTCTAATCTTATTCTCATGTCTTATACTCACGACCATCTGCAACTTTTAACTTTTAACGGCATGAAAGATCGCCGGAAACGTGCTTCTCTGTCCCTCATCCTCTTCATCTTCATGTTCACTCTCTCCGCTCTTCGTCTTTTATTAACAGGTATGCTCAAAATTCAGCAATAATTACATGTTTATTATAAACTTTTGTTAAAAGTCGAGCGTTAGTTTTTCGTGTTTTTTATGAACAGAAAAATATCACCAAACTTATTATCTTCATGGATGACTTCACGAGTAACTTCCAAAAAAACAAATATACTACAAACTTCGTTATTTTGCGGCTTAAAGGTGCCAAGTAACATTCCCGAACATCTGAGATGAAATCAAACCCAAAAGAGCAGACTCAAACTATGAATCAAATGAAACACAATGTATAAAAGTAGAGAAAATTCGGTACCTCTATGGGACGGGAAATATCTAAACTAAGTCCTTAATGGTGATGAGAGAAGATGATGAGGCGGTGTTGCTTCCGTAGAGGCTATGTGGGTAGGACAAAACGTAGGGGCGGAAAGTTATGGGACCAAAAAAAATTTCTTCCTATCGTTATGTTTCGGGTTATATGTCCGGGTCGGGTCAAACAATAATAACTCCAACCAAAACTACATAATCTTCATCCATAAATGACACGTTCTTACACATAAAAAAAAAAGCTAAATATTGTTTAACCAAAATATTTATAATGATTCGAGATAAATGGTAAGTACCAGGACGAATAACAACTTTCCTTTTTACAAAGAAAACTAGTTTTACACTTTATTTAAACTCACATCTACTTTAAAAACAACTAGTTGATTTCGGCCCGCGCGTTGCGACGGGGACCCAATGATTGTAAAACGCGTGTCAGTAACGGCAAGCAGATACCGAATATCAAAACATAAATAAAAATAACGTGGTAAGGATAGTCACTCCGTCCTAAAATAAGCGATTTTAAATAACCTAATATATAATAATAGGACCCACACGTCCTACATGTTGGAAATTCGGTTGTTTTCGGTTCGGTTATTACGGTGCAAACACATTAAAATATGGATGAGCTCGTTACCGGTAACGGCACCAAAAGTACCGATCCGGAAAATCTCGAAATTAGGTACCGGCACCGAAAATACTCAGTACAATAAGGTATGGTATTTGAAGGTAAAAATCAATAAATATATGTATGGTGCTACCGGTGTCGAACCGAAAGTAACGATTCTGAAAAGGCCAAAAGGTGGGTACCAAATTGGTACCGAAAATGATTTGGTATAATAAATTTGGTACCGACACTATACCGGTTTGATTACAGGATTTGATACGATCCGCTCATCAATAATCTAAATATCCAAGTTAATTTTACATGCTACAATTTATTCATTACAGAAAAAGACAAAAAAGAAAGCAAAATAAGTTGTGTTGTATATAAAACCTCATTCAAACGAAATACATTTTACTTACTGTATGTATGAAAAGTAATCTAAACGGTGTAATTACTTGCATTGCTACGTTGTTACCGGATTTGATGAGCTCTGTACTAACCGGTACCGAAAATACCATTACCGAAATCCCCAAAAGTGGGTACAGGTACCGAATATGCCGGTTACGGTACGGTTCGGTATTGGTACGACACCGGTATTTTAGGGTAAAAACCGGTGCCGAACGGTACCGAAAATACACCCGGTTTGGTAAATTTGATACCGGTACCGATACCCATACCCGATACCATTTACTCTTCACTTAAGATGTTACTATTCATTCATTTGTATTTTTAATAGATAGGTAATTATAAAATCTTACCAACATCCATGTTTTCACGTGTTTTTTATCTCAATACGAAAATACGAATAAATATTTTAAACAATAAACTTGGTTGGGGCAAGGAATTTTTAGGCAAAATAATTGGAGGGGGGCCTATATATTTTTAAAATTATCGAACGGAAAATTAGAAAATTTACACTATTAACCGAAACATTGGCGGGGGTGGATGCCCCTCCTTGCCTCTTTAAAGTTGCGCCAATGGTGTCACACCCCGGATTTCCACGTATTACCGGTGGGCCCGTTAGGGGAGTATCGTGACGTGGTTGGTAACATAATAGTCAAACAACACAATATTTAAATGCACAGCGGAAGCAAAGTATAGATTCATTTCAACCAAACAATGTTGTAATATTAAGTATCACAAATAGTTGAATATAAATCCACAGGTAGATCAAAATAAAAGGAAACAATGTTCAACAGTCTATGACATCAAAGCTTGCGAGACTTATTGTGGATGCTAGGAGAAAAGCCAACCTATTACGCGTAGTACCTGCACTTAACCTTTTTGAGAAAATACGTCAGTTTACACTGGTAAATACAATCAACCGACTCATTTTGAAAAGAGTTTAAGAAAATGAATTTAAGGCACAAGGCACAAATAATATTTTATAACTTGGGATAATTATTTGAATATAATACTCGTAAAAGATTTACATGTTTCTTATGCGTTCAGTAGCCCGGTTCGTGCCGGGTTAAAGATCAATAGACACACCACATTATTTATATGAGACACCGACGGACGTACGCCTACGCCCCGTGCTTAGGTCGTGGCCATTTCGTAAAATGATTCCAGGGATATCCGGGACATGGTCATTAACCCCCCAAAGGCTTTAAGCAAACAAAACAATTTAAACGAGACATCTCAATACTTTAACCATTATACAATTAAAGATTCAATGCCCGACCAAGCGGTATTTTATATACCGTACCCCAAGCCCGTATAGGGAAAATAAGTTAAAAGTATTTACCTGAGCAAGTATAAATCACAATCAGCGAGTGCAAGTATCTTTTACCGGGTCTCCTATTCTGGAACGAAGGTTTATAATAACCTATTAGAATCCTAACGGGTCTTTAATTAAGTCTAAACTTTGACCGGTTAGTTTTAAAGGAATATACGGTTCGAACGCATGATTAAGCGAAGACCGGAATAGAATGTGATTTAGACCTGACAAGTTTGAAGACTTGTTTAATATGGGTAAACTAAACACATTCTGGAATTTGAGATTAAAATGATAAGGTTTGACCCGTTTCGGCTAATTTATGCAAACTAGTTACATAAACCGAACCGAACGCGCATGAAGCGTAACGGGTACCCATAAGAGTCCTAAACAGGTTTCCTAAGTTAACATGCCTTAAATATGTTGTGATATCAGTAGGATACCTTCCATTATTCCCAAAACGAGTTTAATCTCATATTAAGCCCCGTAGGGGTATTTTGGTCATTTTAAAGATTATAAAAGGGATTAATTAAGCTTCTGTGATCCGGGTCTGAACAAGTCAGAAAAATAGTTTATTTTAACATGGTATAACAGTTGGTGTTAAGTCTTATGTGACAAAATGGTTTTAAACCCTTACTATGCGTTTAATACGCGTATAAAGCCGTTTTAAGCGATGTACGGGTTAAAATAGGATTCTGAGTTTTCTGATCAGTTAAACAGGTTCAAAACACTTCATTTATTATTTAAAATCAGTAGCAATTGGATTGGTATCAAAAGGATTTGTAAAACTCATTTTATGGCCTAAAAGGGTATATTCGGTATTTACCGAATCAAGGCGGTAATCCTAGCTTATGATCAGTTTGAAAATAATTAAAAATCTTCAAAAATCCCAAAATATTATATTACATCAGTGGGTAAAAGGTTTGGTGTTAAAAATTGGGTTTAGATAGGCTTTACGCTAATGACGCCGTTTAATTACTAAGAAGCGTTCTAAGTACGTCATTAAGCATAACTCCTAATCTAGACCTCCAACTGATGTGAAAATTTAGGGACATGTTTAATAATCAGTAACAAAGATTATTGTACTTTGATATTTCCAAAATTCTCGTTTTATAGTCATAAGGGCATTATGGTCAATATTTAAGCAATTAACGGAAACGTCGGACAATTAAGGATTCAAGTGGTATAAACGCAGAGGGTTATACAATCATGTAACTAGGTCCTAATGGAACTTTAAGGCATGTCTAAACCTATCTAAATCGGGTCAGAACTGAAGTCAAAGCAAAAGTCAAAGTTTTGCGACTTTCGATTCCGAATCGGTTCTAAACAGAAAGTTGTCGAATCAAACAAGCTTAGACAAGTTCTTATACTTATTACCAAGTTATATGAATGATAAAATAGGTTACACGCCTTTTATATTGATAATTATCCGTTAAATCAAAGTTTAGCATTCTGTTGACTTTTTCTAATCATCTTTGACTCGACAAATGACCTAGTTAGGATGGGAATCAGCGAGTACCCTTTTAAGGGTTTAATACCCATATAATTACCTACTTAAAGGTACTTTTAATTCGAGTTTTGACTGAGCCAATTATAATTAATCTCGAAGTCAAACCGTAATTACGACGGTTTGACTTTTAGCTAAATAACTAAGCTAAACTCAAATAAAGAAGGTTAAGCATACTTACAAGTGTCTAATGAATGATTAGGAAGGCTTGAGGTCTGCTTTGGAGCTCCAGAGATGATCAGGTGATGAGTGCAAGAATGTTTGCAACTTAGGAGCTTTATATAGTGATTTAAACTCCTTAGATTGTTGACATGCAAGTCTACAACTGACCATAACTCACCCACATTTGTCCCTAGGGTCTAAATACATGTAGGGGGCGCGCATGATTGAAGAAAAATCAATCAAAGTCGGTTAAAACGTTCAAAACAGGCAGCTGTGGGTTTTTCTGTCGCTGGCAACCCCTTACGGACCGTAAGGGGTAAGGCTTACGGTCCGTAAGCCTATGGCAGAAGATGAAAATCGTTGGCCTTTCAAGCTTTGTGTCACACCCCAACCGATGGCGGAATCATCGGGGTATGGCACTGAGCGAAACAGATTGTCCAGAAGTTTCCATAACAACTATCATTACCATTCGATTAAATAATACGTCCCATACCGTATCTCAAATAGTTAAACAATTATTACAGACAACATCAAGACAAATATTATGTTCCGACAACTCAGATTTAACATAGCTAATTTATTGGTTGGTTTCTAGGACTCCTTCCCTAGCCTCAATTTCATCACCAGCAAGCTAAGCACAGAAACAACCTAAGCACCTGTCACATACGTTAAAATAAAGTCAATACATATAATGTAAAGGTGAGCATACAAGTTTGATAATAGCATATATAGAGTTCGAATTCGTTTACGCATAACCAGCACGTACACATAGTGAAATGAAGCACGTTAGTTATCGACATAGATCCATCGATACCAATGACTGCGGGTTGACTGCCGGAGGCAGTTCGCAATACATGATTACCACCGTAATCCATGCAAGTAAAAGATCCTTAACAACCCCCGTGTGAACGGGTGCTGAGTCCAAACTATAGTACTATCGTTGCTAAGGCAGGTAGATAGCATTCCATGTGTAAACATAACAAACAAGCATTCATAAGCCACGTATATCGTGCATTAACGGTTAGCATTAAAATAGCTTGAGTAGTGTGATGATTGTAGTTTGAATATTCGTAACGTATGTAACACCCAAAAGTGCTAAAGCAAAAAGGGTTCGAGTATACTCACAGTGATTATGGATTGAAGGGAGCGCTTTTCAGCGAGTACGGTTAGCCTGAATAGATTCGATAACATAACGATAAGTGGCGTGTAAAACGATATAGAGTGAGAGTGGGTAGGATGACTGATCGTGCGGATTGGTCATCCGTGCGGATTGACTATCCGTGCGGACTGGCAGTCCGTGCGGATGAGTAGTCCGTGCGAGTGGTAATCCGTCCGGATTAGTCACTTGTGTGGATTGTTATCCGTGCGGACAAGTTACTCGTGAGGACAAGTAATCCGTCCGGATTAGCAATTCGTCCGTACTAGTCACTCGTGCGGATAACATGTTCATGCGGATAACTATTCGAGTGGATTGTTTCTTCCTAAGAATGTGTTTGTGTATGATGGCTTGTGCTTTGAAGTTTTCGTTGTATCATTTATAAAACATTTAAGTTTCACTACCCTTTAAGCCGGTCGCGCGGCCAACGATCCGTCCGGATGGTAGTCCGTGCGGACACGTCTCTGAGGCAGGGTCACTTGGTGAAGATGGTGCAATCCGTCCGGATGGTCTGTCCGTGCGGACGACGATAATCGGTCCGGATAGTCTGTCCGTGCGGACGATGACAATCGGTCCAGATAGTCTGTCCGTGCGGACAACGACATTCCGTCCGGATAACCTTCTCGTGCGGACAACTTGTCCGTGCGGATGAAGATGTTGGTAATTGTTTAGGGTCTTAGTATCTCATGATCCGAAGAGTAATCCATTCAGAGGTCGTCCGTCCGGATTGTTCATTCGTCGATACTCAAACCCCGTTTTGAATGTGGGTCCCAAGTGTAGTTCGTCCGGGTGACAACCCGTCCGGATCGCCTGTCCGTGCGAACAGCTTGTCCGTGCGGACAACTTACTCGTGCGGACAACTTCCTCGTTCCGGTTGTTCCGTTCGTCTACCCTTGGTTTCTGTTGTCGTTTTACCGAAACGTTCTGATTTCGTGGCAACCACTTGGAATTGTATTCTTATTCGCATGACTAAGCCGGCTAGGAATCACCCTAACTCGACCTGTCGGCGGTTTAGAATGGTCATTCTGGTCTAACCCGAAATCAGGTGTCTTGCGGGTAGAATCCAGATCTAGGACTAGTGCACCACTAATATCGAGTAGAACACTAGAACTGATCCGATTCGTACCGTCTTTGAGGGTAAAAAGAAGGAGAAAACTTGTTTATTTCTTTCTACTCTTTTATCCTTTAGAAAAGTTTAGATTTAGGTGAAGGTGTTGCGAAATCTTGTGGAAATCGTTCAAATCTGAGTTATTCTTGGTGGAATGAGATCACACTTGAAGTTCATAAGAACTTCATGATGACGTCACCCGAGAATACCTCAAATCTTGATGATTTCACGGTTAAATGTTGAGATTTGAAAGATAGAAAGGTGTAGATGTGTGCATAGATCAAGAATGTACAAGATTTAGAGTAAGATCTTACCTAGATTGAGAGAAATCGAAGAAAAGGTGAAGAATGCGTGCAGGTCGGACGTCACTTGCCAAAAGTGGAAAGTTTGGAGAGTGACCCGGGTATTTATAGGATGCCAAAAGGGGAAAGGGTGATCCGTGCGGATTGCAGGTCACTCGGATTGCTTATCCGTGCGGATTGGTCATCCGTGCGGATTGGCAATCCGTGCGGATTGACAATCCGTGCGGGTTGACAATCCGTGCGGATTGACAATCCATGCGGATGGACAATCCGTCCGGATGTCGACTGAATGGTGCGTTCGGTGCGATGACGCTTCGGTTTCGATTGCGAGCGATTCGATAGGGTTTCCTAGTCAAATTACTTTTAGTCCCAACTACTTCGTATATAACGTGGTTCGATTTAGAATTCGGGTTCGGGTTCGATTACATTCGAGTTAGACTTCGAGTTCGATTGAGTTCGCTTGATTTCCACAACAAAACATAAATGAACATGCACAGGTAACACGTAAGGCACACACACGTATAAACGACAAATAAAAATACATAGCTCGAGTTACGATTCGATGTCAATTTGATTAACATAGCTTGATTATTAGTTGATTAACTTTATCGCATTGTTACTTCCTATCATTCACAGTCGTAGGTCGATTGAAATACGGTTAACACGATTCGATTATTGCAATGTACCACACTTACTCCACATAATATAAATAAAATAAAAACATTTCTACGAGTCAAGTCGCGCGAAATCGGTCGTTGACTTTGACCTTGACTTTGACTTTCACTTATGAAAACACGGGGTGTTACAGCCTCCCCTTGTTTAGGGAATTTCGTCCTGAAATTAAGCTGAAAGCCGTAACAAGGCCGTGAATCGTGTGAAAAGTATTCGTTTAGACCGATTTTGACTCGTGTAACGTGCGGAATCCGTACACGATCGTGACCATTGCAGGATCGGTTTTGACACCGTATGATTGCGTAACGATCGTTCGGCGTGCGGAATCCGTGATCGCGCGTGGATTGCGTAGGTCCCGGTTTTGACTCCGTTTCGATTGCGAGCCTACCGTGTGACGTGCGGAATCCGTGCACGAACAAGACCGAACACACGTACAATAATTATAACTGTGATTCTTATTGATTAACTTGAAATCGTACAAAACACTAGAATCACAAAGCCATTTTCTCTCTAACGCTTCCCTAACTAAACAACTGTGGATACTTTGCCTTCATGTCGCTTTCGAGTTCCCAAGTGAACTCTGCGCCGCGTTTGCCTTCCCATCGGACTTTCACAATAGGAATGCGTGAGCGCCTGAGCTGCTTGGTTTGGCGATCCATGATTTCGACAGGCTTTTCCATGAAATGTAATGTTTCGTTCACTTGTAGATCGTCTAGAGAGACATGTAATTCGTGGTCGGCGATGCACTTCCGGAGGTTTGACACGTGGAAAGTCGGGTGGACGTTACTAAGTTCCTCCGGTAATTCGAGTCTGTAGGCGACTTTTCCGATCCTTTCCAGAATCTTAAAAGGTCCAACATACCGAGGCGCGAGTTTTCCTTTCTTGCCGAATCGGACTACACCCTTCCAAGGCGATACCTTTAGGAGTACGTAGTCACCAACGCCAAATTCACGGGGCTTGCGCTTTTTATCGGCGTAAACTTTCTGTCGATCCCGAGCTTTCGCTAGGTTGTCTCGAATTTGGAAAATTTTGTCTGTCGTTTCTTGTAGCAGCTCCGGACCGGTTAGTTGCGAGTGACCGATCTCGTGCCACACAATAGGCGATCGACATCTTCTTCCATATAACGCCTCAAAAGGTGCCATCTGGATGCTAGCCTGGTAGCTGTTGTTATACGAGAATTCGACCAACGGCAGGTGTTTATCCCAATTACCACCGAAGTCGAGAACACACGAACGGAGCATGTCTTCAAGAGTACGAATCGTTCTTTCAGTCTGACCGTCGGTTTGTGGGTGGAAAGCGGTACTTAGATTAAGCGTTGTACCGAGTGCCGTTTGAAACGTTTCCCACAATCGCGAAGTAAACCGAGCATCACGATCAGAGATGATGTCACGAGGCGTCCCATGTCTACAAATGACCTCGTCGGTGTAGATTCGGGCTAATCGTTCCACCTTGTAGTCTTCTCGTATTGGCAAAAAGTGAGCTGATTTAGTCAAACGGTCAACAACAACCCAAATGCTGTCGTGACCTGATGACGTGGTTGGAAGCTTGGTTATGAAATCCATGGCTATGCTCTCCCATTTCCACATAGGAATTGGTGGTTGTTCGAGCAAGCCAGAGGATCTTTGATGTTCAGCCTTGATTCTAGCACAGGTTAAGCATTTTCCGACGTAGAGGGCAATATCCCTTTTCATACCCGGCCACCAGTACCTATAACGAAGATCTTGGTACATTTTTACAGCACCGGGATGAATAGAATACCGAGATTTGTGGGCTTCGTCCATGATAATCTGTCGTAAATCGGTTCGCTTGGGAATCCAAATTCGGTCTAAAAAGTGGAATATCCCATTTGATTTGCTCACAAGCTGGGCTCCATCGTGGTAGATTCATTCCTTCTTCAAAGTGCGTTCGTTGAAACATGCATGTTGAGCGTCTCGGATGAGGGTTTCAAGATTGTGCTGGGCTTGAACATTACGAGTGCTAAGCAGATAGCTCCGTCTGCTAAGTGCGTCGGCAACAACATTTGCTTTGCCTGGGTGATAATGAATCTCACAGTCGTAATCGTTGAGAAGTTCTACCCATCGGCGTTGACGCATATTTAGTTCCCTCTGATTAAAGATGTGTTGTAGGCTCCTATGATCGGTGAAGATCGTACACTTTGTACCATACAGGTAGTGTCGCCAAATCTTTAATGCAAAAACAACCGCGCCTAGCTCGAGATCATGGGTTGTATAGTTCTTCTCGTGGATTTTGAGCTGTCGAGATGCGTATGCTATGACCTTGTCCCGTTGCATGAGGACACAACCAAGACCAAGGTTGGAAGCATCACAGTAGACAATGAAATCATTGTTTCCGTCGGGTAGTGTGAGAACAGGAGCATTGCAAAGCATGTGCTTTAGGGTTCGAAAGGTAGACTCTTGTTTGGTTCCCTAGATAAAAGGCTGATCCTTATGTGTGAGAGAGGTAAGTGGTACAGCAATCTTCGAGAATCCTTCGATAAATCATCGATAATAGCCCGCTAGCCCGAGAAAGGAGCGGACTTCAGACGGGTTCTTAGGCGTAACCCAGCTCTTAACAGCTTCAATCTTCACAGGATCGACGTGAATACCCTGACTATTTACAATGTGACCCAGAAACTGAACCTCCCCCAACCAAAATTCGTACTTGGAGAATTTGGCGTAGAGTTGGTTCCCCTGGAGTAACTAGAGAACCAAACGTAGATGTTGTGCGTGTTCGGCTCTCGACTTGGAATAGATCAAGACATCGTCGATGAACACGATGACGACACGGTCGAGATATGGTTTACACACGCGATTCATCAGATCCATGAAAACCGCTGGTGCGTTTGTTAGGCCAAAAGGCATGACAACGAATTCGTAGTGGCCATAACGAGTACAAAACGCGGTTTTGGGTATATCCTCCTCTTGAATACGCAGCTGATGATAACCTGAGCGTAGATCGATCTTCGAGAAACATGTAGCGCCTTGTAGCTGATCAAACAAATCGTCGATTCGAGGCAGAGGATAGCGGTTCTTGATAGTCAACTTATTCAATTCCCAGTAGTCGATGCACATCCGGAACGACCCATCCTTCTTTTTGATGAAAAGGACTGGCACGCCCCAAGGAGAGGTGCTCGGGCGAATAAAGCCTTTTTCAAGTAATTCCTGAAGTTGGGTTGAGAGTTCGCGCATTTCGGACGGCGCGAGTCGATAAGGAGCTTTGGCGATAGGATTAGCTCCTGGAATGAGGTCAATACGAAAGTCGATATCACGACTGGGCGGTAGTCCGGGAAGGTCTTCTGGAAAGACTTGAGGAAATTCTCGAACCACAGGAACGTCTTTTACTTCCTTCTTCTCTTTCTTTTCCTTCTCCGCTGCTACAACGTTAGCCAAGAAAGCCCTGTATTCCTTGTGGAGATACTTGCTAGCTTGTAGGCATGACATAAGCTTGAGCCCTTTTGAAGTAGTATCACCATAAACACATAGTAAATCACCGTTCGCGAGCGAAAAACGAATCATTTTATCAAAGCACACAACTTCAGCATGGTTTTCTCGAAGAAAGTCCATGCCTACTATGATGTCAAAGCTTCCGAGTTGCATCGGAATAAGGTCGATTGGGAAGATGTGATTGTTGAGCTCGAGAGTACAATCACGGATAACAGAATTTACAGCGATGGTTCTTCCGGTAGCGACTTCAACATCGAATGCAGAGGATAGTTGGGAACGTTTACGACTAAGGAGTTTCTCAAATTCGAGCGACACAAAGCAATTATTGGCTCCAGTATCTAACAAACATGAAGCATAAATACCATTCACAAGGAACGTACCATTGACCACGTTGTTGTCGGCCTGGGCTTGACGCACATTGAGGTTGAAAGTTCTGGCGCGTGCGGCCTGTTGTTGCTGCTGCTGTTGCTGCTGCTGTGGTTGCTGCGGTTGCGGTTCTTGTTTCACTACCCTGTTCGGGCACATGTTGGCGAAATGATTCGGGTCACCACATGAGAAGCAGGCTCTGGCTTTGACTGCGGGTGCCGGAGGAGCTTGTTGACCCTGTGGGGGAGTGAGTAGAGCTTGATTGGCAGGAGCTTGACGAATACGGCAGTTGGCGGTAAAGTGGCCGTATACATTGCAGGGAGCACAGAAGCGGCATTGAATAGCTGTTGGGTGGTGATAGGTGCAAGTAGGGCAGAGCGGGTGTGGTCCAGTATATGCACGCTTTGCAGGCGGTGCATTGGCCACAGGCGCCGCTACTTGACGCTGTTGGGCAGGTACAGTCTGAACTGGTGCAGCAGTGATCGCACAGTTCTTGTTGCTGGAGCTGTTCTTTCTCTTGTTCTTTCTCTTGTTGCTTGATGAGGTGGGTTCAACGGTTGGTGCAGTAGCGGTAGCTTGATGCAGATGCTTGGAGATCTTATCCCATACCCCAGCCTTAACCCTTTTGTCATTGATTTCAGCGGCTAGCAGATAGGTTTCCTCGATCGTCGTAGTCTTAGCCGCTTGCACGAAATCAGCAACGCAATCGGGCAAAGCTCGGATGTACTTCTTGATGGTCATATCGGGAGTCTTGACCTGGTCGGGACAGATAATGCTGAGCTGTTTGAAGCGAGCAGTGAGACCAGCATTGTCTCCATCCTTCTGATGTATGTGCCAAAATTCATCTTCAAGCTTTTGACGTTCGTGAGGAGGGCAGAATTCCTCGAGCATGACTTCCTTGAGCTCATCCCACGACAGACCGTAGGCTGCATCATTCCCTCGCTTGTTCCTCTCGGTCGTCCACCAGTCTAGAGCACGGGACTGGAAGACGCCGGTAGCGTTCAGAGTTCGAAGGTCATCAGGGCAACCACTTTGTCGCAGAGTAACCTCGATGGAGTCAAACCAGTGGAATAGTGCGGTAGGACCTCCTTCGCCTGTGAATTCTTTTGGCCCACACGTCTTGAATTGTTTGAAACTGAAAGGTCTCGTGACAGCTTTAGGACCTTCAGTCCTCGATTCCTCGGATGATTTGCTGGCGTTCTCGTAGACATCACTCACGGCCTTAGCTACACTTTTCGCGATGATGGAAGCAAGGCGTTTGTCCCTCTTTTCTTGACGAGAGAGTGCATGACGGGATCCAGACGACATTGTCTGCAATAGACATCGCCATGGAACTCAACACATTGTATTCGAATCTCACCTCACACGTCTACTACTTACTAAAGCTCAGTAACACGTACATTCACGTAGCAGTGTAACACGCAGTGCATAGTCACATAAGCATGTAGAGCACATAATTACATAATTCCTAAGCATACAGAGCACAGAAGCAAGGAAAAACACATACGCTTTTAGTCACTAGAGGCATTCAGAAAACAGAAACCTAGTATTCAAAGTTCGCGAGTGTTCGAATGTAGTGTAGGGCGAGCGATTTGTTAACGATGTGTAGTGTGTTGTGTGGGTAGCAAAAGCAAAAGTCATTAGATCGAAACCAGTAGTATCTCAAAACGCTAACAAATAAGCATAAAACATGTAATTCACATAAAACCGACGAATCGTCAGAGTCAATAGTATAAAATCGAGAATAGATTGTCTGTGGCTAGTAGACTTCGACTAACCAAGGTGGTTCAATTATTCACAGGGGATCTGTTATGCACCTTCAACCTTCAGGATCGTGCCTTGGCCTCGATTCTTGGGCGTTTGGCGTTAATCCCGTTAGTTTTATGGCGTCTACAGATCGTCTGTTGAGACCTTGGTGGGAGTTTTGTAAAATGCGCGGAACAAGTTATCAAGGTTAGGGTTTCACCCCTGGCTTAACAACTTCGTCCCTATTTTGATAAAATGGAGGAGATTATTCATCAAAATGTGGATTTCACTCCTAGTTTGGCATAATTCTCCTTGTTTGTAGTTAAAATGCAAGTTGATTAAGCGACTTTAGCCGAGAGTTTGCGGTTTTCACACCTATTCTCGGCCTCAGTGCCTGCTCATAATTAAAATTTCGAGTGCAATGCGTAAAGAGCGAGTGATAGTGGCGAGTTTATGCATACGCGCGAGTTGGTCTGTTGGTTCCTAACTATAGTCTAGGTCTCTAAGACTTTGACCCGGACTAGGTCAAGTCTTGCCTAATTCCCTATAGTTATGGCTCTGATACCAATCTGTCACACCCCAACCGATGGCGGAATAATCGGGGTATGGCACTGAGCGAAACAGATTGTCCAGAAGTTTCCATAACAACTATCATTACCATTCGATTAAATAATACGTCCCATACCGTATCTCAAATAGTTAAACAATTATTACAGACAACATCAAGACAAATATTCTGTTACGACAACTCAGATTTAACATAGCTAATTTATTGGTTGGTTTCTAGGACTCCTTCCCTAGCCTCAATTTCATCACCAGCAAGCTAAGCACAGAAACAACCTAAGCACCTGTCACATACGTTAAAATAAAGTCAATACATATAATGTAAAGGTGAGCATACAAGTTTGATAATAGCATATATAGAGTTTGAATTCATTTACGCATAACCAGCACGTACACATAGTGAAATGAAGCACGTTAGTTATCGACATAGATCCATCGATACCAATGACTGCGGGTTGACTGCCCGAGGCAGTTCGCAATACATGATTACCACCGTAATCCATGCAAGTAAAAGATCCTTAACAACCCCCGTGTGAACGGGTGCTGAGTCCAAGCTATAGTACTATCGTTGCTAAGGCAGGTAGACAGCATTCCATGTGTAAACATAACAAACAAGCATTCATAAGCCACGTATATCGTGCATTAACGGTTAGCATTAAAATAGCTTGAGTAGTGTGATGATTGTAGTTTGAATATTCGTAACGTATGTAACACCCAAAAGTGCTAAAGCAAAAAGGGTTCGAGTATACTCACAGCGATTATGGATTGAAGGGAGCGCTTTTCAGCGAGTATGGTTAGCCTGAATAGATTCGATAACATAACGATAAGTGGCGCGTAAAACGATATAGAGTGAGAGTGGGTAGGATGACTGATCGTGCGGATTGGTCATCCGTGCGGATTGACTATCCGTGCGGACTGGCAGTCCGTGCGGATGAGTAGTCCGTGCGAGTGGTAATCCGTCCGGATTAGTCACTCATGCGGATTGTTATCCGTGCGGACAAGTTACTCGTGCGGACAAGTAATCCGTCCGGATTAGCAATTCGTCCGTACTAGTCACTCGTGCGGATAACATGTTCATGCGGATAACTATTCGAGTGGATTGTTTCTTCCTAAGAATGTGTTTGTGTATGATGGCTTGTGCTTTGAAGTTTTCGTTGTATCATTTAGAAAACATTTAAGTTTCTCTACCCTTCAAGCCGGTCGCGCGGACAACGATCCGTCCGGATGGTAGTCCGTGCGGACACGTCTCTGAGGTAGGGTCACTTGGTGAAGATGGTGCAATCCGTCCGGATGGTCTGTCCGTGCGGACGACGACAATCGGTCTGGATAGTCTGTCCGTGCGGACAACGACATTCCGTCCGGATAGCCTTCTCGTGCGGACAACTTGTCCGTGCGGATGAAGATGTTGGTAATTGTTTAGGGTCTTAGTATCTCATGATCCGAAGAGTAATCCATTCAGAGGTCGTCCGTTCGGATTGTTCATTCGTCGATACTCAAACCCCGTTTTGAATGTGGGTCCCAAGTGTAGTTCGTCCGTGTGACAACCCGTCTGGATCGTCTGTCCGTGCGAACCGCTTGTCCGTGCGGACAACTTACTCGTGCGGACAACTTCCTCGTTCCGGTTGTTCCGTTCGTCTACCCTTGGTTTCTGTTGTCGTTTTACCGAGACGTTCTGATCTCGTGGCAACCACTTGGAATTGTATTCTTACTCGCATGACTAAGCCGGCTAGGAATCACCCTAACTCGACCTGTCGGCGGTTTAGAATGGTCATTCCGGTCTAACCCGAAATCAGGTGTCTTGCGGGTAGAATCCAGATCTAGGACTAGTGCACCACTAATATCGAGTAGAAGACTAGAACTGATCCGATTCGTACCGTCTTTGAGGGTAAAAAGAAGGAGAAAACTTGTTTATTTCTTTCTACTCTTTTATCCTTTAGAAAAGTTTAGATTTAGGTGAAGGTGTTGCGAAATCTTGTGGAAATCGTTCAGATCTGAGTTATTCTTGGTGGAATGAGGTCACACTTGAAGTTCATAAGAACTTCATGATGACGTCACCCGAGAATACCTCAAATCTTGATGATTTCACGGTTAAATGTTGAGATTTGAAAGATAGAAAGGTGTAGATGTGTGCATAGATCAAGAATGTACAAGATTTAGAGCAAGATCTTACCTAGATTGAGAGAAATCGAAGAAAAGGTGAAGAATGCGTGCAGGTCGGACGTCACTTGCCAAAAGTGGAAAGTTTGGAGAGTGACCCGGGTATTTATAGGATGCCAAAAGGGGAAAGGGTGATCCGTGCGGATTGCAGGTCACTCGGATTGCTTATCCGTGCGGATTGGTCATCCGTGCGGATTGGCAATCCGTGCAGATTGCCAATCCGTGCGGGTTGACAATCCGTGCGGATTGACAATCCGTGCGGATGGACAATCCGTCCGGATGTCGACTGAATGGTGCGTTCGGTGCGATGACGCTTCGGTTTCGATTGCGAGCGATTCGATAGGGTTTCCTAGTCAAATTACTTTTAGTCCCAACTACTTCGTATATAACATGGTTCGATTCTGAAATTCGGGTTCGGGTTCGATTACATTCGAGTTAGACTTCGAGTTCGATTGAGTTCGCTTGATTTCCACAACAAAACATAAATGAACATGCACAGGTAACACGTAGGGCACACACACACGTATAAACGACAAGTAAAAATACATAGCTCGAGTTACGATTCGATGTCAATTTGATTAACATAGCTTGATTATTAGTTGATTAACTTTATCGCATTGTTACTTCCTATCATTCACAGTCGTAGGTCGATTGAAATACGGTTAACACGATTCGATTATTGCAATGTACGACACTTACTCCACATAATATAAATAAAATAAAAACATTTCTACGAGTCAAGTCA
Source organism: Helianthus tuberosus (assembly GCA_030545235.1). NCBI lineage: Eukaryota > Viridiplantae > Streptophyta > Magnoliopsida > Asterales > Asteraceae > Helianthus > Helianthus tuberosus. The sequence goes on from CM060426.1 coordinate 7,010,376, forward strand.
CGCGAAATCGGTCATTGACTTTGACCTTGACTTTGACTTTCACTTATGAAAACACGGGGTGTTACAGCCTCCCCTTGTTTAGGGAATTTCGTCCCGAAATTAAGCTGAAAGCCGTAACAAGGCCGTGAATCGTGTGAAAAGTATTCGTTTAGACCGATTTTGACTCGTGTAACGTGCGGAATCCGTACACGATCGTGACCATTGCAGGATCGGTTTTGACACCGTATGATTGCGTAACGATCGTTCGGCGTGCGGAATCCGTGATCGCGCGTGGATTGCGTAGGTCCCGGTTTTGACTCCGTTTCGATTGCGAGCCTACCGTGTGACGTGCGGAATCCGTGCACGAACAAGACCGAACACACGTACAGTAATTATAACTGTGATTCTTATTGATTAACTTAAAATCGTACAAAACAGTAGAATCACAAAGCCATTTTCTCTCTAACGCTTCCCTAACTAAACAACTGTGGATACTTTGCCTTCATGTCGCTTTCGAGTTCCCAAGTGAACTCTGCGCCGCGTTTGCCTTCCCATCGGACTTTCACAATAGGAATGCGTGAGCGCCTGAGCTGCTTGGTTTGGCGATCCATGATTTCGACAGGCTTTTCCACGAAGTGTAATGTTTCGATCACTTGTAGATCGTCTAGAGAGACATGTAATTCGTGGTCGGCGATGCACTTCGAGAGGTATTTAATTCAGATGTTTATAATAAATATTAGGGTCTTGGGATTTATAATGAGGTCGTTCAGAGGTATTTAATTAACATGTCGACGCCTTAAATCCTACCATACATCTTTGACTAGATCCGGGTTTTTAACGTTTTTGTCATACTTGACACGTGTCGTTATTTTATTTAACACAAATTTTCGAGGTGTTACATCCTCACCCCCTTAAAAGAAATCTCGACCTCGAGATTTACTTAAACAAATGAGGGTATTTCTCTTTCATAGTGGACTCTACCTCCCACGTGTATTTGGGACCTCTACGGGCATCCCATTTGACCTTTACAATCGGTACATGCTTCCTTCAAAGCATCTTAACCTGTCGATCCTCGATCGACAATGGTTTTTCCACAAATTTCAAGCTCTCATCTATATGCACATCCGTATGTGGTATAACCAGTGCTTCATCAGCGAAACACTTCTTCAGATTGCAGATGTGGAATACATTATGAATACCACTGAGCTCTTCAGGTAAGTTTAACTTGTAAGCCACTGACCCAACACATTCGATGATCTCGAATGGTCCTATATACCTCGGGCTTAACTTACCTTTCTTACCAAAATGCATCACTCTCTTCCAGGGTGATACTTTAAGTAAGACTTTGTCACCAACTTCAAATTTCATAGGTTTACGCTTTGGATCTGCGTAACTCTTTTGCCTATCTCGGGCAGCTTTGAGACGGCCACGAATCTGGACAATCTTGTCCGTCGTTTCAAAGACTATCTCTGGTCCTGATAATTGGACATCTCCAACTTCCGCCCAACAAACGGGCGTTCTACACTTTCTACCGTATAAGGCCTCGAAAGGCGCAGCCTTAATGCTGGTATGGTAGCTATTGTTGTAGGAGAACTCGATTAACGGCAGGTGGTTATCCCAACTACCACCTAAATCAATCACGCATGCTCGAAGCATGTCTTCCAAAGTTTGAATAGTACGCTCACTCTGACCGTCCGTCTGAGGATGGTAAGCCGTACTAAAATTCAAACGCGTGCCCAAAGATTGTTGGAAGCTTTTCCAAAAATGTGACGTGTATCTAGTATCTCTGTCAGAGATAATAGACACAGGTATGCCATGTAAAGCTACAATCTTATCCACGTACAATTGGGCTAACATGTCGGAGCTATAAGTCTCCTTAATGGGTAGGAAATGTGCTGACTTAGTCAGTCTGTCTACGATCACCCATATGGTATCATTTCCTTTCCTTGTCTTAGGTAACTTGGTGATAAAATCCATAGTTACCATTTCCCACTTCCACGTAGGAAGTTCAGGCTGTTGTAGCAAACCTGACGGCTTTTGATGTTCTGCTTTGACTTGCGCACATGTCAAGCATTTTGCTACATAGGCAGCTACAGACTTCTTCAAGCCTATCCACCAATAGTTTGCCCTTAGATCCTGGTACATCTTAGCAGCTCCAGGATGAACGGAATATTTAGAGCTATGGGCTTCCTGGAGGATAACATCTCGGAGTCCTCCATAAATTGGAACCTATATTCGTCCATTCAATCTCATAATTCCGTCCTTGCTAAGAGATAACTGCTCCTCAGTTACCCCTAGCTTTTCATTAGGGTAGTTAGCTTCCAACACAGCTTCCTTCTGTGCAGCTAACAACCTTTCATTCAAACTGTTCTTTATTTCAATGCTCTTGGCATTGATTCGGATGGGTTTCACCCTTTCCTTCTGACTCAAGGCATCGGCGACTACATTCGCCTTGCCGGGATGGTATCTGATTTCACAATCGTAATCATTCAGAGTTTCCATCCAACGGCGTTGCCTCATGTTCAAGTCCTTCTGATTGAACAGATGTTGAAGGCTCTTGTGATCAGAATAGATCACATATTTGATTCCATATAAGTAGTGCCTCCAAAGTTTTAGTGCGAATACAACGACACCCAATTCCAAGTCATGGGTGGTGTAATTCTTTTCGTGCACCTTTAACTGGCGTGAAGCATAGGCAATGACTTTGCCTTTCTGCATAAGCACACATCCCATCCCGGTGTGTGATGCATCACAATAAACTACAAACTCCTCTATTCCATCCGGCAATGTCAGTACTGGAGCATTGCTCAACTTTTGTTTCAGAATATCGAAGGATTCCTGGTGCTTAGGACCCCAATCAAACTTAATCCTCTTACGCGTCAGCGAAGTCAGGGGTGCTGCAATCCTTGAGAAGTTTTCAATGAATCGCCTATAGTATCCTGCCAAACCTAGGAAGCTACGAATTTCTGTAGGCGTCTTTGGCTCTTGCCAATTCATGACAGCTTCAACCTTAGCGGGGTCTACTTGGATACCACGCTCACTAACAACATGTCCAAGAAATTGGACTTCTCGAAGCCAGAATTCACACTTCGAGAACTTGGCATAGAGCTTTTCTTTATGAAGTAGTTCCAGAATGCAATGAAGGTGCTTCTCATGGTCAGCTTGGTTCTTCGAGTAGATGAGGATATCATCAATGAAGACGATGACAAATTTATCCATGTAAGGCTTGCAAACGCGATTCATGAGGTCCATGAATGTGGCCGGTGCATTAGTGAGCCCAAAAGGCATCACTAGGAACTCGTAATGACCATAACGAGTCCTAAATGCAGTCTTGTGTACGTCTTCATCTCTAACCTTCAGTTGGTGATAGCCTGACCTTAAGTCAATCTTAGAGAAGAAACTTGCCCCTTGAAGTTGATAGAACAGATCGTCGATTCTGGGCAAAGGATACCTATTCTTGATAGTGACCTTATTAAGCTCACGGTAGTCGATGCACAGACGCATCGATCCATCCTTCTTCTTTACAAATAAAACTGGTGCTCCCCAAGGAGACGAACTAGGTTTGATGAAACCTTTGGCTAGCAAATCATCTAGCTGCGTTCTCAATTCCTTCATCTCTGTTGGTGCCAACCTATAAGGCGCCCTTGCTACCGGTGCTGATCCAGGAATAATGTTAATTCTGAATTCTACTTGCCTATCTGGTGGTAACCCAAGTAGTTCTTCAGGAAAAACCTCAGGGTATTCAGAAACGACGGGGATAACCCCAATCTTGGGCTTCGGCTCATCAATAATCACTTGTGCCATGTAGATGACACAACCCTTCTTCAAATACTTAGAGTCCTTGAGCATAGACATTTGCTCAGGCAGCCCATACTAGGTATCTCCCTGGATAGTAAGTGATTCCCCAGATGGAGTCTTGATCATCACTTGCTTCTTATTGCAGACAATCTGGGCCTGGTTATGAGATAACCAGTCCATGCCCAAAACTATGTCAAAACCGGCTAGTTTCAAAGGAAGTAGGGACAAAGGAAAAGAGTGGTTCTTAATGGATATGAAACATCCATCTAATATGGTTGAGGCGGTTTCTAAAGTGCCATCTACTAGTTCCACCTCATACTACACACTTAAGGTCTTAACAGGTAGTTTCAACAATTCACAAAACTTATTATCTACGAACGACTTATCAGCGCCTGAATCAAATAATACTCTCGCATAAACATCATTTACGAGGAAGGTACCTGTTATTACGTTGTCGTCCTGGACGGCTTCCTTAGCATCCATCCTGAAGACCCTAGCATTGGTCTTCTTTCCTTCCTCAGCCTTCTTCGCAAACTTTGGGCAATTTGTCTTTATGTGCCCCTTTTCGTTGCAACCATAGCAGGTCGCATCCTTCATCTTTTTGCAATCCAAGGTCTTGTGTTCCTTGGACTTGCATAACCCACATGCAAAAGTTTTCGATTGTGAATGCGAGTTCGTTTCATACCTGCACTTCCCGAAGTGCTGTCTCTTGCAGATTTTACATCTGGGTTTTTCACCCGACTGCTGACCATCCTTCCTAGATCCTGACCCCTTCTTGTGGTCATTGTTTCCCTTATGATTCTTGTCTGAACGTCGTGAGTTGTCATCCCCACGCTTCCTCTTTTCGGTATCGGTGTTCCTCTGCGATCTCTGCCTGACCGCATCCAAGGTAAGAGACAATGATATGTCCACTGCAGACCGAAAAGTAGCTGGTCGGGAGGCCTTCACACTTGCCTTGATCTCCGGGGCCAAACCCCCGATGAAACGAGCTATACGTTTGGGTTCCGGGGTTACTAAATATGGAACCAATCTTGACAAAGTGTTGAAACTGGTAAGGTAGGCCTGACAGTCTAGGTTTCTCATGACCAGCGATAAGAAGTCAGCTTCAATTTTCTCAACCTCATGTTGAGGGCAGTAGTTTTCCTTGATTAGTGACATGAACTGTTCCCAGGTCATATTGTACAACGGGATTTTCCCCGTAGCTTAAATCAAAGATCTCCACCATGCTAATGCTTCACCCTTGAAAGACTGAGACACGAATTTCACAATATCCCTATTATCGCAACCACTGATATCCACTACCGTATCCATCTCGTCCAACCAAGTCATGCAATCTACAGCTCCTTTTTCCCTAGTGAAATCTGTGACACCCCAGGAAAATCAGGAAAACAACGCAACTTAACTAGCCTCCTCAGTAACCAGGTGCTAAATTTTGGGACGAAAATTCTCTTAACTGGGGGAGAATGTGACAACCCTCAAATTTACATGTATTCCGTACAATTGATTAATGACAATTAAAGTGCTTGACGACTGTGTGGAATTACGTAACTGCTTTCTGATATTTGTGTTATACTTACATATGCATGTTAACGTACTAGTAGTATACAGAAAAGTTACTAAATAGTCCGGTATGCCTTCCTGAGTGTTAAAAATTAAAAACGTTGCAAAAATATATAAATAGGACGCCTTACGAATTAATTTAGCAGTTTAACGGAACAGTGTCAAACCGAACAACCGGACTTTACCCGGAACATAAAAATATTGACATGACATTGTTTTTCCTTTTCTGAGCCAGTTAGGGTCCCCGAATACCCTAACACCCGTTATAAATTATAACACTCTAATAATTAATTTAATCACCTAAATAAATTAACATAACTAGTGCTAACTAATTGGTTCAAATTAAACCAATTACCCACCCCCTTGCAACCGTTCGGTTCCCCTAGGGAACCACCTCCACCAACTTTTGTATATTTTAATCTAGCATGCTAAATATCTTCCCTACACAATATACATTGGGTAATTAGTGTTGGTGGATTATAAAGGTGTCCATAAGACTCTCATTTCAATCAAACAACACTTAACAAAAATTGTGCTCCCTTTTTCCTTCCTTTGATATCTCGGCCGAGAACCACAAGCCACCCACCATCACCTTCCAATTCCAATCAAGCCATTTTATATACTTACAAGTGTGAAGGATCACGTATAAGGAGGCTCGGTGCTTACGGAATCACAAGGACCTCTCTACGACGCCATTAACCACCCATTTTTCGTCTAGTTTCTTCCCTAGCCTTGAGCTAGTAGTAAGTGTCTCTAAACATTCTCTTGATATTGTTTTAAGTGGTTAATAAGTGATTTAATAGCTAAATACCAAGAACACACAAGATAATAACTTAAAGACTTGATAGTAGGATGAATATGTTGGATAAAGAGTAGATGTGTGTGTAAATTATGTAGATCTTGTGTGGTTATGATTCTTGGTTGATTATCTGATATTTTGCTGGTTAGTATTGATGTTTGATGTTGTTGCGATCAATAAACTTGCTAACGGAATCAATCGAACACGAACTAGGAAGTTAAAGACTGCAAACAGAATCTGTCCAAGTTTTACACAATAAAATTTGGAATGTTTAAGACATTCTGTAAAAATTTAGGAATTTTTGGAATAAGTTAACTATTTTATTAAAATGTCCGAAAACAGCCCGGTTTTGAATATTTATGCTGAAATGACATAAGCTGTAATTTGCGTGTCTAAATGTCGAGTATGCTATCTGTAAATGATCTAACATGTTATATGTGTTATGTGCATTATCGTATGTTTGTTTATGAGTGGGGAATGGATGGGAAACTTATATGGGCATAAACCGCTAAAGTAATGCATGCTATGTGATAGATACGTGTAGAAACTTTGTGCTCTATTTGAAAATCACTAAATGACTAACTGGTAAATCATACTAGGACGTGATTGACCGACCTTGACTGTTAGCTATATTTGAGAATCTAACCGAGCAAACCGAGGTGAGTTCACACACTTTCTAAGGCATGGGATTCCCGGTGGTTTGGGAATAGGTTAAAGAATTAAAACTAAATCTACATATCCTCCTTGGGTAGGATATGTACGGCCATCCTCCATAGAGTGGATGCCATTATTAATCCTACGAATTCTCTTGGTGCAGAATACGTACGTTCGTCCTCCTGGTGCAGGACAACAACCTTAAAACTAGCTAGACAAAACTCTATCAATAAGTCCCTCTTCATATCGACTTAATCGCCGAGGCCAATGGCGAGCGGGTCATTAGTTAATAGCGCTATTAGGTTTAACAAACCTCACACCGTGCCGTTCGGACGGGCGTGTACTAATGGACTATGGCAAACTGTCAGTGATGATAGACACTGATGTAGGGCACAACTATTGTTCGTAGTAGTCGATATCATACCGTCTAGTAGTTCACACGAGGAAAGCCCCCACTGATTATGGTTATGGTTTGGGTAATGAAAAAGGAACTGGTTAAACATACTTTCAGCTACGGGGTAACTCCCACGGCAATTAAGCCAACGAAAGTCAAACCACGTTTTTCAGAAACAACTTAAAACTAAACAACCAAACGTGAACTCACTCAACTTTGTTGTTGACTCGTTGTTACATGCCTTACAGGTCGCTAAATGCTTGGAGCTTGCACGAGGAAGGAGTCGTTGTGGTGTACGGACTGTTATGTTCCGTGCTCATTGTTTAAATCCTTATGAACTTATTAAACTTGTGTTTAGAACTTTAACTTATAAACTATGGACTTATGCTTTTGGATTTACTTTTATGCTTCTGCTGTTTAAACTAAACATGGTTAACTAGCTTTGGTCACCAATCGTATTGTGGTTGGTCTTATTTACTTAATTACGATGTTCAATATGATTGGTGGCTCGATCCTGGTCACGTCACGCCTCCAAGCGGTGGAACTCCGCATGGTGGATTTTGGGGGTGTGACAGATTGGTATCAGAGCCATTGGTTATAGTGAACTTGGTTTTAAAAGGGAAAAGCTTTTTGATAAAACCAGACTATAACCTGTACAGAGCTCAACGATCCACAACGACGCTTCGCTCCACGTGCAAGACTCGACAGCATAAGTGGTATGATTTATGTTATATTGTCGGTTAGATAGTTCTCACTGTGCATTAGATAATGTGATAATTGCTATTTGAACCTTGTGTGCTTACTCTCTATTGTCGTCCCACACCTACGCACTTCCGTGACACTTTTCTCTCTTACGTTGCTTCATTATGAAGATCATGAGCGGACGCGGAGGACGTATCAACCTCACTCAAGCCCAGTTGACGGCTTTGATCAACGAACGAGTCGCTGAGGCACTCGCAGCTAACACAGCAGGAGGTCAACATGCTCAAACTCCTATGTGCACGTTCAAGACGTTCATGGACTGCCGACCTACCACTTTCCGTGGAACCGAAGGAGCAGTGGGCCTTCTTCACTGGTTTGAAAAGCTTGAGTCAGTTTTCGAGATGTGCGAATGCCCCAAAGATCGTAGGGTGAAATATGCTACCAGAACACTTGAAGGAGCTGCGTTAACCTGGTGGAAGGCACAGGTTCAACTACTAGGACTGGCAGTTGCTAATGCCACACCCTGGAATGGTTTCAAAGAGCTGATCAAGGAGGAGTACTGTAGTCAGGATGACATCCACAAGCTAGAGGTGGAATTTTACAATCTGAAGATGACGGGGTCTGAGATTGAGGCGTATACTAAGAGGTCAAACGAGCTGGCCATCCTGTGTCCAACTATGGTGGACCCTCCCATCAAACGAATTGAACTGTATCTCAAGGGCCTTGTACCCGAGATTCAAAGTCACGTGACTTCAGCCAACCTGGGTACCATACAGCAAATCATCAAGTTGGCTCATCGTCTCACCGACAAGGCGGTGGAGCAAAACAGGCTACCCAAACGTATCAGTGCCACAGCTACTTCTGATGCACCTACCGACAGCAAGCGAAAATGGGATGGGAACTCCGGAAAGGGTTCTACTTCAGTTCAGTCTCAGTAGCGACAGACTGATGACTACCAGAGTCCTGGTCAGCAATCTTCTGGTAACCAAGGACAGGGTGGATACTGAGGGAACCACCCCAAGTGCAACCGGTGCAACAAACATCACAGCGGGCAGTGCAACAAAGGTCGTTGCCTAAGGTGTAACAAGTTTGGTCATGAAGCAAAGGATTGCAGGAGTGCCCGACCAGCAAATCAGAATCGCCAACAACAACAACAAGCCCCACAGAACCACCAGCAACAGCACCAACAGGGAAATAAAGGATGCTTTCAGTGTGGCACTGAAGGCCACTTTAAGAGAAACTGCCCCCAGCTGAACCAAAACCAGAACAATAACCAAAGAAACGGGAACCACAATGGAAACAACAACGGAGGCAACAATGGAGGTAACAATAATGGAAATGGCGCCCAAGGACGGGTGTTCGTGATTGGTCAGGGAGAAGCAAGGAACGATCCCAACGTTGTGATGGGTAAGTTTCTTCTGGATGACTTCTTTGTTACTGTTTTATTCGATTCGGGTGCCGATACTAGTTATGTGTCCCTAAAAGTTAGCCAAATGCTTAAGCGCACTCCAACACTTTTGAACACCAAACACACGATAGAACTAGCTAACGGTAAAAGTCTTGAAGCCACACACGTAGTTAAAGGTTGTAACCTCGTCTTAGCTGGTCAGACTTTCTCTATCGATCTTATTCCTATCGCACTGGGTAGTTTCGACGTCGTTATTAGGATGGATTGGCTATCTCATCATCAAGCGGAGATTGTTTGCAAGGAGAAAATCGTTCGCATTCCTCGTTCTGGTAAAGAGCCTCTCGTGATTCGTGGCGACAAGAGTGGTGCTGTCGAAGGCATCATCTCTTTCCTTAAGGCCCAGAAGTGTTTGCGAAAGGGCCACACTGCCATTTTAGCACTCGTTACTGACACCTCAACAGAAGAAAAGAGAATTGAAGACATCCCTATTGTGCGCGATTTTCCTGAGGTATTTCCTGAGGAATTGCCTGGTCTTCCGCCTCATCGCCAAGTTGAGTTTCAAATCGAACTAGCTCCTGGAGCAGCGCCAGTAGCTCGAGCACCATATCGTCTAGCTCCATCAGAACTCGAAGAACTGTCCACGCAACTATAAGAACTCTTGGAAAAGGGTTTCATACGTCCTAGCTCTTCGCCATGGGGAGCACCAGTGTTATTCGTGAAGAAGAAAGATGGTACTTTCAGAATGTGTATTGACTATCGCGAGCTTAACAAGGTGACTGTGAAGAATCGTTATCCTCTTCCACGTATTGACGACTTGTTTGACCAGTTGCAAGGGTCGAGCTATTACTCTAAGATTGACTTGAGATCGGGATACCATCAGCTGAGAGTCCGAGATGAGGACGTCTCCAAAACAGCATTCAGAACTCGTTACGGCCATTACGAGTTTCTGGTTATGCCATTCGGGCTGACGAATGCACCAGCGGTCTTCATGGATCTCATGAACCGAGTGTGCAAGCCTTACCTGGATAAGTTCGTTATTGTGTTCATCGACGATATCCTGATCTATTCTAAGAGTCAGGAGGAACACGAGCAGCATCTACGACTTATGCTAGAACTTCTTCGAAAAGAGCAGTTGTATGCCAAGTTTTCGAAATGTGACTTCTGGCTTCGCGAAGTCCACTTTCTAGGCCATGTGGTAAACAAGGATGGAATTCATGTGGATCCATCTAAGGTTGAATCGATCAAGAACTGGCCTGCACCCCGCACACCAACAGAAATCCGCCAATTCTTGGGTTTGGCAGGATATTACAGAAGGTTTATCAAGGATTTCTCAAAGATTGCGCAACCTCTCACTTCACTGACTCAGAAGGGTGTCACCTATCGTTGGGGTCATGCACAGGAGTCCGCATTTCAGCACTTGAAGGATAGACTTTGTAGCGCACCTATCCTCTCATTGCCTGAAGGCACAGATGATTTTGTGGTTTACTGCGACGCTTCCATCCAAGGACTTGGTTGCGTATTGATGCAACGTGAAAAGGTCATTGCCTACGCATCGCGCCAACTTAAAGTTCACGAAAAGAACTACACTACGCATGACTTGGAGCTGGGAGCAGTTGTTTTCGCACTTAAGATATGGAGACATTACCTGTACGGTACCAAGTGCACCATTTACACCGATCACAGGAGTCTCGAGCATATCTTCAAACAAAAGGAGTTAAACATGCGTCAATGCCGATGGGTCAAACTTTTGAACGATTATGAATGCGCTATCAAATACCATCTGGGAAAAGCCAATGTTGTGGTCGACGCCCTCAGTCGAAAGGATACTATACCTAAGCGTGTACGTGCATTACAGCTTACCATTCACTCTAGCCTTCCCGCTCAAATTCGTGATGCTCAAGTTGAAGCATTGAAAGCAGGGAACATCAGGGCTGAGTCCCTACGAGGATCGAGGCAGCGGCTAGAACAAAAGGAAGACGACGCTTACTATGTAACAGGGCGCATCTGGGTTGCGCTTTATGGAGACTTACGTGAGCTTGTGATGGATGAAGCACATAAGTCTCGTTATTCGGTACATCCTGGTTCGGATAAAATGTACCACGATCTCAAGACTACGTATTGGTGGCCTGGCATGAAAGCCCACATAGCAACCTACGTCAGTAAGTGCTTGACTTGTGCGAGAGTCAAGACTGAATATCAGAAACCATCAGGCCTACTCCAACAACCAGAGATCCCGAAATGGAAATGGGAGCAAATTTCCATGGATTTCGTTACTGGCCTGCCTAGATCTCAACGTGGAAACGATACCATTTGGGTGATCGTAGATCGACTGACCAAGTCTGCACATTTTCTGACTATCAAAGAAACGGATAAGTTTTCTACTCTTGCAAACATTTACCTAAAGGAAGTGGTATCAAGGCACGGAGTGCCAACTTCCATCATTTCTGATCATGACGCGCGTTTTACTTCGGAATTGTGGCAAGCTATGCACAAGTCTTTTGGCTCACGTTTAGATATGAGCACCACTTATCACCCGCAGACGGATGGGCAATCTGAACGCACCATCCAAACCCTCGAAGACATGCTTAGGGCATGCGTAATCGACTTCGGCAATGGCTGGGAAAAGCACCTCCCGCTAGTGGAGTTCTCATATAACAACAGCTACCACACTAGCTTCCAAGCCGCTCCGTTCGAGGCATTGTACGGATGCAAATGCCGATCACCTCTCTGTTGGGCAGAAGTTGGTGACAGCCAAATCACTGGCCCAGAACTTGTGGTAGATACCACCGAGAGAATTGCTCAGATACGACAGCGAATGGCGGCAGCTCGTGACCGTCAGAAAAGCTATGCTGATAAAGGAAGAAAACCACTCGAGTTCCAGGTTGGGGATCGAGTGTTACTCAAGGTCTCACCTTGGAAAGGTGTAGTCTGTTTTGGCAAACGAGGCAAGCTCAATCCGCTTATGTCGGACTGTTCGAAATCATCAAGAAAATTGGCAAGGTCGCCTACAGGTTGAATCTACCCGAAGAACTCAGCGGAGTTCACAACGTATTCCATGTGTTGAATCTGAAGAAGTGTCTGTCAGATGAGACTCTCATAGTTCCTCTAAAGGAACTCACTATCGACGAACAGCTGCGATTCGTCGAGGAACCAGTACAGATTACGGATCGAGATGTTAAGATCCTCAAGCATACCAGGATACCTCTGGTCCGAGTTCGTTGGAATGCTCGTCGTGGCCCAGAGTATACCTGGGAACGAGAAGACCAAATGAAACTCAAGTATCCCCAGCTGTTTAAGAAAAACGCAACCACTACTGAGGCTGAAGCTACTGCAGAATTTCGGGATGAAATTCCAAATCAACGGGGGGATGATGTGACACCCCAGGAAAATCAGGAAAACAACGCAACTTAACTAGCCTCCTCAGTAACCAGGTGCTAAATTTCGGGACGAAATTCTCTTAACATGGGAGAATGTGACAACCCTCAAATTTACATGTATTCCGTACAATTGATTAATGACAATTAAAGTGCTTGACGACTGTGTGGAATTACATAACTGCTTTCTGATATTTGTGTTATACTTACATATGCATGTTAACGTACTAGTAGTATACAGAAAAGTTACTAAATAGTCCGGTATGCCTTCCTGAGTGTTAAAAATTAAAAACGTTGCAAAAATATATAAATAGGACGCCTTACGAATTAATTTAGCAGTTTAACGGAATAGTGTCAAACCGAACAACCGGACTTTACCCGGAACATAAAAATATTGACATGACATTGTTTTTCCTTTTCTGAGCCAGTTAGGGTCCCCGAATACCCTAACACCCGTTATAAATTATAACACTCTAATAATTAATTTAATCACCTAAATAAATTAACATAACTAGTGCTAACTAATTGGTTCAAATTAAACCAATTACCCACCCCCTTGCAACCGTTTGGTTCCCCAAGGGAACCACCTCCACCAACTTTTGTATATTTTAATCTAGCATGCTAAATATCTTCCCTACACAATATACATTGGGTAATTAGTGTTGGTGGATTATAAAGGTGTCCATAAGACTCTCATTTCAATCAAACAACACTTAACAAAAATTGTGCTCCCTTTTTCCATCCTTTGATATCTCGGCCGAGAACCACAAGCCACCCACCATCACCTTCCAATTCCAATCAAGCCATTTTATATACTCACAAGTGTGAAGGATCACGTATAAGGAGGCTCGGTGCTTACGGAATCACAAGGACCTCTCTACGACGCCATTAACCACCCATTTTTCGTCTAGTTTCTTCCCTAGCCTTGAGCTAGTAGTAAGTGTCTCTAAACATTCTATTGATATTGTTTTAAGTGGCTAATAAGTGATTTAATAGCTAAAAACCAAGAACACACAAGATAATAACTTAAAGACTTGATAGTAGGATGAATATGTTGGATAAAGAGTAGATGTGTGTGTAAATCATGTAGATCTTGTGTGGTTATGATTCTTGGTTGATTATTTGATATTTTGCTGGTTAGTATTGATTTTTGATGTTGTTGTGATCAATAAACTTGCTAACGGAATCAATCGAACACGAACTAGGAAGTTAAAGACTGCAAACAGAATCTGTCCAAGTTTTACAGCCAACTTCAGTTGGCTGTAAACAGGTCATAAACTCTATGAAAAACTGATATTTTGAGTCTAAAACGTGTTATTATGAAATACGGTTCTAATGGCACCGGAATCGTAATTTTTGGACTTCGTTTACTATTTTTAAAGCGTCATTTCGTAACAGCAGCTAGAGCTGCATTTTTCTGCTGAAAATATATGTTTTGTTTTCTGTCATAACTTGGGTACTGTGTGGAGTTGGATCATGAAACTTGTACTATAGATGACCACCGATTTATTTGTAATTACCCCACTAGAATTTCGTAAATCGGACGCTCGATGAATTTTAAATAAATTATCCCGTGGACTGTGGTCAGAAAAATATAGATCTGAGTTCTGTTCGGAAAATGAATTTTTATAAAATATTCGTAATGAACTGGGCCCCGATATTTTTACACAATAAAATTTGGAACGTTTAAGATATTCTGTAAAAATTTGGGAATTTTTGGAATAAGTTAACTATTTTATTAAAATGTCCGAAAACAGCCCGGTTTTGAATATTTATGCTGAAATGACATAAGCTGTGCGTGTCTAAATGTCGACTATGCTATCTGTAAATGATCTAACATGTTATATGTGTTATGTGCATTATCGTATGTTTGTTTATGAGTGGGGAATGGATGGGAAACTTATATGGGCATAAACCGCTAAAGTAATGCATGCTATGTGATAGATACGAGTAGAAACTTTGTGCTCTATTTGAAAATCACTAAATGACTAACTGGTAAATCATACTAGGACGTGATTGACCGACCTTGACTGTTAGCTATATTTGAGAATCTAACCGAGCAAACCGAGGTGAGTTCACACACTTTCTAAGGCATGGGATTCCCGGTGGTTTGGGAATGGGTTAAAGAATTAAAACTAAATCTACATATCCTCCTTGGGTAGGATATGTACGACCATCCTCCATAGAGTGGATGCCATTATTAATCCTACGAATTCTCTTGGTGCAGAATACGTACGTTCGTCCTCCTGGTGCAGGACAACAACCTTAAAACTAGCTAGACAAAACTCTATCAATAAGTCCCTCTTCATATCGACTTAATCGCCGAGGCCAATGGCGAGCGGGTCATTAGTTAATAGTGCTATTAGGTTTAACAAACCTCACACCGTGCCGTTCGGAAGGGCGTGTACTAATGGACTATGGCAAACTGTCAGTGATAATAGACACTGATGTAGGGCACAACTATTGTTCGTAGTAGTCGATATCATACCGTCTAGTAGTTCACACGGGGAAAGCCCCCACTGATTATGGTTATGGTTTGGGTAATGAAAAAGGAACTGGTTAAACATACTTTCAGCTACGGGGTAACTCCCACGGCAATTAAGCCAACGAAAGTCAAACCACGTTTTTCAGAAACAACTTAAAACTAAACAACCAAACGTGAACTCACTCAACTTTGTTGTTGACTCGTTGTTACATGCCTTACATGTCGCTAAATGCTTGGAGCTTGCACGAGGAAGGAGTCGTTGTGGTGTACGGACTGTTATGTTCCGTGCTCATGGTTTAAATCCTTATGAGCGTATTAAACTTGTGTTTTGAACTTTAACTTATAAACTATGGACTTATGCTTTTGGATTTACTTTTATGCTTCCGCTGTTTAAACTAAACATGGTTAACTAGCTTTGGTCACCAATCGTATTGTGGTTGGTCTTATTTACTTAATTACGATGTTCAATATGATTGGTGGCTCGATCCTGGTCACGTCACGCCTCCAAGCGGTGGAACTCCGCATGGTGGATTTTGGGGGTGTGACAGATCCCTGGGTTTGCACGAAACGAAGTACTTATAGGAGCAACCCTTATTACGGGGTTCTTGATTCAGTACAACTCTTTGGGATGGAACACTCCTCTAGTTTGATGAGTGGTGAGAATTACTGTTGTGGGCAGTGTGGGTCCTGGAGGGTGTTCTAGAGTATGGTGCAGATCGGGTCCTTGTATGGGTACCACTGGATTCATGGAGCTGTCTATCCAAAGCTCGATTAACGGCATTATCTATCATTGCCTGTAATTCTGCACCCGGTACATTTACTCGGGAATTATCATGCTCTCTCCTTGGGTGACTGTTGATCTCGCCTGAGTCGGCCATGTAGCTTGAACTGTTACATATTGACAATAATTTATTTGTGAGTTTATTATAGAATTGTCTTTTATGGCAATTTATTAACCGTGGTAAACGTAGACCATATTTGGTTAATTTATTACTCACATTAATTAGGATTTCCATTATAATTTATCCTAATTATAAAACAATAACAGTTTTATTAGTAGCACAAAAGGCCTAGTCATAGTGACATTTTTAAATCATAAGCCATGATTTCAGAGAATCAAGGCATTAAGGTTTGAACATAGTCCCTTACCTTTTTCTGACAGAGAGTCGTAGACTACTACTGTCTTTTGTCTTATATGACAATGAATATGGCCCGTAGGCACTATATTACCAATGGATGGTAAAAAGAAATGATCATATTTATTGATGATTTAAACCCATGATCTATAGATCATTAGTTTATGTTAGGAATCTTTTGATGAATCCTATTATAAGAATGACGTGTGTGATTTTGACGAATCACATCTGCCAGGAGCGTTAACATGTTTTCAGATGTTAACAGGGATTGGAATCTTTTATACAGGTCTTACCATCTTGGCCAAGTCTTATAATGACATGTAGGCTAGGTTTTACCTTTAAGATCTTTATTTAATATTTAATAGGCAGATCATTTTTAAAAGGAATGATTTTATTTCGTTTATTTCATGTATAATATATAAATGCATAAATGACAGAAATAAAATTTTCAAACTTAACATTCCATTAAAATTTAAAAGTAGTACACTTTTCCCTAAACGGGACTTTTCACAGAAACACTTGCCCACGCAGGAGCTATACAGATAATACAAGTCCTCGCAGGGACTGTTTACAAAAATAAATGTCCACGTAGGGACTACTAGAGATAAGTCCTCGTAGGGACTAAGTACAAAGATAGATGTCCACGCAGGGACTACATACACACATAAATAAATGTCCACGCAGGGACTTGATTTAAACAAGGAAATACAATAATACATATTGGGATTTAACGATCCCGTTTCTTCTTTCCTTTCAGCAAACTTGCTAAGCCACTCATGAATCCCTGATTCTTCCTACGTTCCCTCTGGAAGTCTCGCTCAACCCTTTCCAGCCTTTGACGGAGATCCTCCTTCTCCGGAGTGGAAAACCGTGGTGGCTGGTGCTGTAGTGGTGGTTGAGCAGGTGCTTAATACCCACGAGCTGGGTATCCCATTCCCCAAGGGGTTCCATATGGTCCCTCAGGATTTTGGGCAAGGTAGTTTGATGCCACTTGGTAAGGATCCTCAGCATAGTTATAGGTAGGGTATGCCGGCGGTCCGAATGGATTGTATGTTGTTGGAGCAGTATAAGCAGGGATAGGGTTGCCAAAACCCGATGGTGGCGGTGCAACAGGTTCCGAATTCACCTCTGATACTGGAACGGAAGGTCCACCCATTTGTGGGTCTTCATATAGTGGCGGGTAGTGGCTGCCACTAGAGTGTTGAGGGGTGCTGAAATGAAAATCCCCTCCTCGTGCTGACATCCGTGCGCCAATCCTCCTACGTCTTGGTGGTTCTGGAGGTGCTAGATGAACTGGCGGCAGTGGAGGCAGTGGCGTGACTGCCACGAAACGTGGATCCCCAGAGGGATCCTGTTGCTGCTGCTGGTGAGGCGATGAATGGTGAGATGGGGTAAAGTACCACTCACACTGGTCGAATCGTGCCTGGTAACTATCCAGACCTTGGTATGGTGATCCGTGAAAAGACGAACCATCAGAGATCTCAACAGGATGGTTCGGGGTTCCGGTTGCAGGCTCGACGGGATCTGTGTCCTCATCCATGTCCATCGCTTGATCATCGGAAAAGTGATCCTTCGGTCCTAGTGGGTTAAAGCCCACTTGTTCTGGTAGGTAGTCTACCGGGTTAAACCGGCCCTGAAAGACAGGAGTAGGGTCGCCGAAGGAATGGTGCGATAAGGATCGTTGTAGAGGTATGTATGAAGGTTGCGGGTTGTTGGGCTCATTCTCGGACTGAGGCCCAAAGGAGTGATGATATGGAGGCGTTGAGCTATGCGACGTTGATTGTCTGGCAGGCTCCTCATAAGTCCTCCAAGGTTCTCGCGGATCGGCACTCCTTGTAGAAGAAGGAGTTCGCCGGTGCGAAGGCCCGGCCTCGTGGTCGTTAGGGGCGCTGATTGGCCCTTTTCCTCGTCCTCCTCGCTTGAATCTTGGTGGCATTGTTAAACCTGTCCATATAAACAAAGGTAACAACAAGGAAAAATAAAGGACAAAGTTAAAAATAAAATAAAAACATTTTGGATTATTCCTAAGTTCTTTGTCTAGACACGAAGATTTAGGAATGTGCAATTGTGTCATTGAGATTAAACACAAAAAGGCTAGTGTTTAATTCACTCAACGTTGGCTCTGATACCAACCTGTCACACCCCGGATTTCCACGTATTACCGGTGGGCCCGGTAGGGGAGTATCGTGACGTGGTTGGTAACATAATAGTCAAATAACACAATATTTAAATGCACAGCGGAAGCAAAGTATAGATTCATTTCAACCAAACAATGTTGTAATATTAAGTATCACAAATAGTTGAATATAAATCCACAGGTAGATCAAAATAAAAGGAAACAATGTTCAACAGTCTATGACATCCAAGCTTGCGAGACTTATTGTGGATGCTAGGAGAAAAGCCAGCCTATTACGCGTAGTACCTGCACTTAACCTTTTTGAGAAAATACGTCAGTTTACACTGGTAAATACAATCAACCGACTCATTTTGAAAAGAGTTTAAGAAAATGAATTTAAGGCACAAGGCACAAATAATATTTTATAACTTGGGATAATTATTTGAATATAATACTCGTAAAAGATTTACATGTTTCTTATGCGTTCAGTAGCCCGGTTCGTGCCGGGTTAAAGATCAATAGACACACCACATTATTTATATGAGACACCGACGGACGTACGCCTACGCCCCGTGCTTAGGTCGTGGCCATTTCGTAAAATGATGCGAGGGATATCCGGGACATGGTCATTAACCCCCCCAAAGGCTTTAAGCAAACAAAACAATTTAAACGAGACATCTCAATACTTTAACCATTATACAATTAAAGATTCAATGCCCGACCAAGCGGTATTTTATATACCGTACCCCAAGCCCGTATAGGGAAAATAAGTTAAAAGTATTTACCTGAGCAAGTATAAATCACAATCAGCGAGTGCAAGTATCTTTTACCGGGTCTCCTATTCTGGAACGAAGGTTTATAATAACCTATTAGAATCCTAACGGGTCTTTAATTAAGTCTAAACTTTGACCGGTTAGTTTTAAAGGAATATACGGTTCGAACGCATGATTAAGCGAAGACCGGAATAGAATGTGATTTAGACCCGACAAGTTTGAAGACTTGTTTAATATGGGTAAACTAAACACATTCTGGAATTTGAGATTAAAATGATAAGGTTTGACCCGTTTCGGCTAATTTATGCAAACTAGTTACATAAACCGAACCGAACGCGCATGAAGCGTAACGGGTACCCATAAGAGTCCTAAACAGGTTTCCTAAGTTAACATGCCTTAAATATGTTGTGATATCAGTAGGATACCTTCCATTATGCCCAAAACGAGTTTAATCTCATATTAAGCCCCGTAGGGGTATTTTGGTCATTTTAAAGATTATAAAAGGGATTAATTAAGCTTCTGTGATCCGGGTCTGAACAAGTCAGAAAAATAGTTTATTTTAACATGGTATAACAGTTGGTGTTAAGTCTTATGTGACAAAATGGTTTTAAACCCTTACTATGCGTTTAATACGCGTATAAAGCCGTTTTAAGCGATGTACGGGTTAAAATAGGATTCTAAGTTTTCTAATCAGTTAAACAGATTCAAAACACTTCATTTATTATTTAAAATCAGTAGCAATTGGATTGGTATCAAAAGGATTTGTAAAACTCATTTTATGGCCTAAAAGGGTATATTCGGTATTTACCGAATCAAGGCGGTAATCCTAGCTTATGATCAGTTTAAAAATAATTAAAAATCTTCAAAAATCCCAAAATATTATATTACATCATTGGGTAAAAGGTTTGGTGTTAAAAATTGGGTTTAGATAGGCTTTACGCTAATGACGCCGTTTAATTACTAAGAAGCGTTCTAAGTACGTCATTAAGCATAACTCCTAATCTAGACCTCCAACTGATGTGAAAATTTAGGGACATGTTTAATAATCAGTAACAAAGATTATTGTACTTTCATATTTCCAAAATTCTCGTTTTATAGTCATAAGGGCATTATGGTCAATATTTAAGCAATTAACGGAAACGTCGGACAATTAAGGATTCAAGTGGTATAAACGCAGAGGGTTATACAATCATGTAACTAGGTACTAATGGAACTTTAAGGCATGTCTAAACCTATCTAAATTGGGTCAGAACTGAAGTCAAAGCAAAAGTCAAAGTTTTGCGACTTTCGGTTCCGAATCGGTTCTAAACAGAAAGTTGTCAAATCAAACAAGCTTAGACAAGTTCTTATACTTATTACCAAGTTATATGAATGATAAAATAGGTTACACGCCTTTTATATTGATAATTATGCATTAAATCAAAGTTTAGCATTCTGTTGACTTTTTCTAATCATCTTTGACTCGACAAATGACCTAGTTAGGATGGGAATCAGCGAGTACCCTTTTAAGGGTTTAATACCCATATAATTACCTACTTAAAGGTACTTTTAATTCGAGTTTTGACTGAGCCAATTATAATTAATCTCGAATTCAAACCGTAATTACGACGGTTTGACTTTTAGCTAAATAACTAAGCTAAACTCAAATAAAGAAGGTTAAGCATACTAACAAGTGTCTAATGAATGATTAGGAAGGCTTGAGGTCTGCTTTACAGCTCCAGAGATGATCAGGTGATGAGTGCAAGAATGTTTGCAACTTAGGAGCTTTATATAGTGATTTAAACTCCTTAGATTGTTGACATGCAAGTCTACAACTGACCATAACTCACCCACATGTGTCCCTAGGGTCTAAATACATGTAGGGGGCACGCATGATTGAAGAAAAATCAATCAAAGTCGGTTAAAACGTTCAAAACAGGAAGCTGTAGGTTTTTCTGTCGCTGGCAACCCCTTACGGACCGTAAGGGGTAAGGCTTACGGTCCGTAAGCCTGTGGCAGAAGATGAAAATCGTTGGCATTTCAAGCTTTGAACGGGTAATACATGTAAAACGAATTGTGGGCTTCTAATTTACAGTATGGGACCTCAAGAACGTGCATGGAACAGTTTTGATCACTTATATGATATACAATTTGTCTTGGACATTATCAAAAAGTCGTAAACGAAGGGTTGTCATGCTTTTTCTTCGAAGGATTTCCATTCTTGCAACTGGAATAAATTATTGTGAGTATTTACCGGATTATATCAGATGTTTATAATAAATATTAGGGTCTTGGGATTTATAATGAGGTCGTTCAGAGGTATTTAATTAACATGTCGACGCCTTAAATCCTACCATACATCTTTGACTAGATCCGGGTTTATAACGTTTTCGTCATACATGACACGTGTCGTTATTTTATTTAACACAAATTTTCGAGGTGTTACAAATGGTCACTACAATGGCTTAGTTGGTTAATGCCAACCTTGAAGATACGCATGAAGATGAGAGTGCCCAACTTGAAACGTCAGTTCGTCATCTAACTCGGATGCTAGTTCAATTGATCACAACAAGAATGAAGTCGCAGTTCCAGTTTCGCCTAATGCAGATGATAACGTTGACGAAGTAGGAAACAATGAGGTTGGTGAGAATGTTGATGAAGTAGGAAATAATCAAGTTGGTCAGAATGTTGATGAAGTAGAAAATGATCAAGTTGGTCAGAATGTGCATGAAGTAGGAAATGATCAAGTTGGCTAGAATTTGAATGAAGTAGAGAATGGTGAGGAAGTAGCAGGTTAGCCAAATGAAAATGAAAATGATGATATGGTGCTGCAGCAACAAGCCTCCTACAATAACCATATTGGGTAGAATTTTGAGCTGATTGTAGCAAATCAAGAGGTTGTTAATGAAGGTGTGACAACTGGCACGAAACCAGTAATTTTCATACTATTTTAATAGTTATTTAACTACATTTATGTGTTTAAACGTCAACATTATACGCTTGCATTATTTAAATTCATGCATGATTCATACTTCATTTATCGCATTGTGCAATACATTAAGCGTTGCGTTGAAACGATTAGTAAACTCACCGGTTAGACAAGCTGTGTCAGCACAGCTTTAGCATGCAGTTAAACGATAGATTTAGGACTTAGTTGTAGGTCCAACATCAAAAATACATTAAAACCCAAGTGTGTGATGAAGGGTTTACCTTAACACTTTCCGGGAGCTAATATAAGCACTAAAAACTGTCCGAAACGCACTTTAAACGCAAAATTCTGCATATTTCAGCAAAATTAAGCATTTAAACATCAAAATAACATGCAGAAAGTGGTATAAAACATCCAGAATAACTTGCAAAGTGTCAGGAATGAAAACATGTTACAAAAGGAACTTCATACCTTGTAAATTTCACTACTTAGCACTTTAACGAACCGACAACCGAACAATTAACCGGACACTACCGGAAACATCAAAAACGAACTTGAAACATTATTTTAGTGTTTTAAAGCTAGTATTGGTCATAAAACACATTAAAACACTTAAAAACACATAAACACAATTAACCTAACATTAAGCCCTAACTTACACTTTAAACCTTCACCTTCCAAATTTTTACACTTCCCCCCCCCCTTCCCGGTCAACATGAGGGCCCCACATGCCCTCATGTTGTCTCCTAAAGTTGCATATGTGCTTAATGGTCATTAGTTTTATATAATGGAGAAAGGATGGACATGTATTATAAAGAACCTTATCATGAACACTACACCAACATCACTTTTCATCTAACATTTCAAGGCACATCTTCTCCCCCCCCCCCCTCCCCATCCTCCCCTTTGGTTTCGGCCAAGCACACCCAAAACACCATCAATTTTTCCTTTCAATTTACAAGCAATCTAAGGGTTTCCAAAGGTGTATAAGGATCATCAAAGAAGGTTTCAAGCACAAGAAGTGGAAGGACCTCTCTAGGAAGCTTTTAACCGCCAATTCTTCATCATCTTGTTCTTGCCACTTCCCACAAGAGCTAGTAGTAAGCCTCCTAAACTATATTTTACTTCATGTTAATGTTATGTACAAGTTACACCATTTAAGAAACTAAACTTTAAAAGTTGAACGCATAAAGATCTAACATAATCTAAAGAAAAACAAGTGATTTTAGTGTTGTTGGATGTATGTTATGAAGTTGTTGTTGTTGTTAGTCTTGTGTTTTTAGTTAGATCCATCATGTGTAAGCTTGTTAGAAGCTTAGATCTAACAAGTTTAAGCATGGATCTTGAAAGATCCATCAAGAAACTTGATGATGAACTTGAAGGTCTTCAAAGTGAGTATGAAAATGGTTTTAAAGTATGTTTCTCATGATCTTGAAACCATTAAACTTGTGGATGGTTAATTTTGTGAAATAAAGTTTCATAAAAGTTTACTAAAGTTTAACAAGATTGCTTGATTTGGAAAGATCTAAGTGTTTAAAGTATAGTTTTGAAAGACTACACATTATTAAAAATATTCCAGTTCATCATATGGTTAAACACGATGATGTTAGTGAATGTTACTTATGAAATTTGTTGAAACTTGAATCTTGATGATTTAAAGAAAATAAATACATGTTTTAAAAATATGGGAAACCTCCATTTTTAGGGGAAACTATGTCAAATTTTTTATAAAATTTTGACACTTAGAAAAATATAAGTTTTGGTGAAGCTTTCTTTACAACAATTGTCCAAAAATATTTACCAAGGTTTCCTAATTTTTATACCAAATTTCAAGTCAAGAAAATAAGGTTTTCTCCAAAGATAAAATCAATTATAAGTATGTATATTTTTAGAATATATATATATATATAGTGGTCACAAAAATTATGTGGTAAGTGTATATTATGTGTATTATATGTATTAGTATATGTTAGGAACTTGAAAATACATTAAATACTCTTAAGGAGTATAACTACCAAAATACACATAAAAATACACAAGGAAATATTTTAATTAATATATACAAAATTAACCCATGAAAGGGTATATGAACAAATACAAGAAAATATATTTATATAAATATATTCCTTAACAATTTTGGACTTGGACAATACTTGAACAAAATATATATATTTAGAGAAATATATATAACATTACTACAAATAATGGGAATTATACAAAATCGGACAAGTGACAAATATATATATATATATATATATCAAACAAACCTTAAAAATATATTATTTTTAAGAAATATAATTCCGGAAAGTATTATAAATCACAAGACATGGTTTTGGCAATTAACACAAAATACATAAGTATTTATAGATAAATACATGTATACTTGCCTAAGTATACTTATACTAAAAATAATATTGAAAATATTATTTAAACAATTAACTTATATTTATTTTGGGAAATAATACAAGTAAACAGACACGAGGACAAGTTAAAAATATATTATTTTTAACATACATCGTTCTTAAATTCTATATATGTATATATATTTTAGGGTAAAATATATATGTATAATTACAAGTAGAAATACAATTTAAATTAACAACAACGCGACGAACGGGCGAAACCCGACGGCCACGGATACGACCTACACATGTCTCGGACATACACACCTTACTCGTGCGAGGCATGAAGCCACAATAAGAACATATTTAGTTAACACAACTCACACATGTACAATTACATATTTTGTGAAATATATAATCATAACGATTCAAGAACATATACAATTAAAGCAAAGCAAATACATAAGACAAGATGGTAACTTGTACTTAGTAAGTTACAAGTTTAGGTGATTAATATACACAAGACATTTATAGGTTACGTCACGACGAAGAAGATACCGGTGGAGTTTAGACGCTGAAGACGCAAATCTGTGAGTTCATGTCCCAACTTTTAAACATTTTCTTGGTTTTCTAAACTTTCGGGAAAATACATGTACTATGGTATGTTGGGACAAAACTAACGAATGATGCATAGATCATGTTACGAATAGGGTGAGACTTAAGCACCATTAATCAACTATATACTTAGACTGGGGAGCGAAAGGTTAGATCTAATGGGTTTCAGGCAGCCACACTCTGGGCTACTTTTTACCTAAGAGTGCTTTTGTGTCTCGAGTTGTAAATCGACGAAAAAATGCCTATGTTTTGGATGCTTCCTATGTTGTCACACATGTTAATGGACTTGCAAACCATTAGCGATCTCGATTTCCTTACATTTACACAATGCATTTTTCAAGTACATTTTACAATTACATGCCATGATTCTTACAACTACTACTCTTATGATTTACACAAACTGCATGAATTCACACCAACTTTCGTTGACGATTTTTAACCTTACATGTATTTCAGGAAATTAGTGGATGTTATGGGCTTATGTTTAAGAAGTTAGGTTCATGTTCAAGATGATATGTGTCTACGCTCCTTGCCACCTTTTGATGGATTTGTTTGCTATATCCCGCCTCCTCACGGAGATATAGGAAGCAAAACCTTGATCTTTTAATTTAAAATGATGTTGTAAACTTTTCAAACAATTATCTTTTGTTGAGATGTGAACTCAAAACTTAACTTCTATTTTGGATGTTGAACATTGAATGGCAAATTTGGAGTTTGTTTTATATCATGTAGTATGTTTACTTATCGTATGCAATGAGAATCAATCACGATCACACCTCGTGCCTCCACCTCTGAAAGGGGTGTGAAAGAAGGAGGTGGTAATGGTGAGGAAGTTGCAGTTGTGGTGCCAGACCAGCCTAATAATGAGCAGCTTGTGGTGCAGCAGCAGGCTACCGGTAATGACCAAATTATTGAGTAGATTGTAGGAAATCAAGAAGTTGCGAATGTTGATGTTAATTTTGTTAATCCAGGTGATATTGTTCAAGGTGGTATGGGGCAGGGTGAACAAGGTGATTGGAGTATCACGCCCTAGTCAAAGATAAATTTACAAGTCCCAAATTACCTCAAACTAATAGCTAGTGGTAGTCAAGGGTCGAACCACGCAGAGTCTGTGGTCTGTGTCAGGATTCCAATGATTGGTAACTTTGAAACACTTTATAAAGCTTGCAATTTATGATTATTTCTTTGTTTGTTTGGAAGAGGTGTCGGATTAAACCGACAAATTTTGCTATTAACTACTAAAATGGATTGCTCGAAATTGCACAAACTGATTTCTTGATTTTAGAACTATAAAAGAGAACAAGGTTCACACCCGATTTGATAATTGCAAGACCTAGGGTTCCTACACATTTTAACTTGATTTAGTTGAATTTGATGATTAACAAACTTAGTGTAACATGACTTAGGTATCGAGAGCTATCAATGTTGCAAGAACGGACCACAATGCACTTCATTACCAAGAACATGTAAATTATAACCTACGACAAGGCATAATTGCACATAAACATTTTGCAAAGTCAAATTTAATGATTCACACAAAAATTCACGAATTCAATACAAATGCAAGTCAATTATCACAAGTTTCAAATACTACAATCAACTAATCACGAATCATAGATAAACACAATGTTTGAAACCCTAGAATTTTTACAAAAATCTACACTGGGGTAAAACCCGAGACATTTAGCCGCTCATGGTGGATGAACCACAAACACCGAATGAAAGGCACGCAAACCGAGACATCATGGTTGGGTCTGAATCTTGAAAATGATGGACGAAGGGCTATGGTTAGGGTTTGGGTTTGGGTGATTGTGATGGTGGAATGGAGGTTGAGATGATGGAATGGATGTTTAGATTGATGATTAGGGTTTGGATTCGATCCCCGGATGATGGTGATGATCAATGGTGATGGAGAGAGGTTGTAGATTGTGTGTTTTACTTTTCCTT
This sequence comes from Helianthus tuberosus, assembly GCA_030545235.1. Lineage (NCBI taxonomy): Eukaryota > Viridiplantae > Streptophyta > Magnoliopsida > Asterales > Asteraceae > Helianthus > Helianthus tuberosus. The sequence goes on from CM060426.1 coordinate 7,037,366, forward strand.
GGCTCCAAGATGAAGATAATCGATTCAAAAACTCGTAACCCCTTCATAATTGTAAGGATCTGCATGAAAATGTCCTTAAACACTCCGTAAGTGAAAACCCGGACACCTAAAACCCTAAATTTTATGAAAAATCAAGAAAATCCAAATTTATTAATCTGTTGCGGGCCGCGAAAGATTCAAGGGAGGTCTACGCGGGGCGCGACAGCCATGCAAATCTCCGGATAAGCTTTAGGGCCACGTGTCGCACACGTGGCAGACCTAGGGGGTGACACGACAGCCCTAGCCGTAGCTAGGGTGGCCCTCGCGGGCCGCGAAGGATACCCCTTCAGGCTTACGCGGGCCGCGACAAACTCAATTTTCAGCTAAAAATTTGACGTTGCATAGCCAGTCCATTCTGCTTCCAAATTTTCATCAAAACCGCTTTCATTCTGTACGAATTTTCCATTTTAGTGTCGAGACGCTGCTACGATAACAGGGTAATAACTCGATCACTGCTACGATACAATGTCCGATTGATTGAAACCGATCCGATGGATGTTTAAGTGCTGTCTGAATTCGGGCTATACTTTGTCATTCGTCGTGCGGGTTTTGATTTCGTGAGTTATCGTAAATGTTGTATTAAGTTACTAACCTAGTTTCGTTTGCATTATTTAACTAGGTTACCAGGCTTAATCAGTAGGCAGACTCTGTCAGTTTAAACTTGCAATGTGAGTCATTCTCTTTTTATCAAAGTGCTTTGTAAAACCCTAAATATTTTCCAGTTATATTTTACAGGGATTAAGTCTTTGTTATCTTAAGTTACTGGCAGTAAGTGGGGTATTGTGCACATTACTGCTGTTTTGTCACTTTTAGGTGAACGAACCTAAATAGTGATACACGTCACTTTTGGGTGAACGGACCCAATAGTGATATGACCACAGTCACAGATCCGGTCGAGTGACAACTGGACCAGCTAATTATAAGATAGGGGCAATTGTAATCGCTCTTAATACTGTAAATTATAACAATGTGTCGTTTTGTACAAATTGAATGACTCGCCAGTATTTCCCCGCTGATAAAATCTTTTTAAACATGTTTTAGATGATTTACTGTGAACAAGGAAAAGTGTCGTGTAGCACTCTAGCTTGAATGAAGTGGCTCAGTAAATAAATAAACATGTTTTTGTAATCAGGGAATTTCCCATTGAAATTCCTTTATTGTAAATTACAGGGTTTGTCCCAAAACTTGAAATAAAATAAATGGATGTTTTCAGTTTAAACGATACTGTTAAAATTTCCACTGCCAAATCAACTACCAATACCACGGGTTTTCTGTCCCGCGGCTTCCGGACCGGGAAACTGGGTCGGGGGCCGTGACAGAAAAATGTGGTATTAGAGCCACTGATTTAAGCTCATTAAGTATTTGAAAAATACTCAAGTTTTCGATTTGCCATTCTGTGATTCTGTGAAAAAATTAATTTACAATAAATACAAATTTAATTTGGACTTTTGTGTGTTTCCTTATGTGTGCTAACAGCATGAATGAACTGTCGGAAGCACTCCAAAACTTCACAATCCATACGACTAATATGGATACAACAGGAACTCAGTCCGGTTATCAGGCGGATACCAAGGAGCCACTAGTGTTTTAGGCCCAGCCCCAGGAGAAACCCAAACCTAAAAAGAGGAGAAGACTTCTAGACTAGAAACAAGGACGAAAGAAGAAGCCCGCAGCCCAAAAGGTGAAAAAGACGGAGGATCCAAAAGAAAAAGGAAAAGAATTAGGGGAGAGCTCTGGCCAGGCCCAGGAGTTGCCACCTTGGGAAGAACTGGATAGAAAACTTGCAAAATGTGACCTCATCGGACCTGCTGATGAAACCCTTTTCTATTTCCCCGCTCAATAAGAACTTCCTATCAAGTTGGAACCTGCTATTCCGGACCCAATTATCAACCCTCAACCTCTTACAGGACAGTTGGAAGAATGGTGGACGAGCGACTGGCATTTTCAAAATTTTATGAATAACCCAAATGGGTACTTTCCCCAGTTTGATCCTGAACCTGCACCTTTTCCACCCATGAACCCAGAGAACGTTGCCGAATTGCATCGCTATGGCGAAGAACTGGTGGATGCGGGAAATCGGATTCGAGAAGTGGGGGAAAACATCACGTGGAAGTACGACGAGAGGGAGCGTCGTTTTTTAAAAGCCAGTTAACCATAGTTAAAAGTTTTTGTATAATATTAATATGTGAAAAATAATATATATATATATATATATATATATATATATAATATATATAATGATAACATAATATTGTATAATAATAAAATAAAATAGCTGTAAATATCTGGTTTGAATGGATGCATAATATTATATGAAATCTAAATGTCGCAAGGTCGACGATTTTGGCTATATGTGTTGACTTAATTGTGTTTGTGATTGCCCTATTGTGTTTAGTTGCTATCCATTTTGTGACAATAATTTATATATATTTAATTATTCAGATGGAAAACGCAGTAAACCAACCGGCAAATAAAGTTAATCAATCTGAACCCAATAATGAAGACTATTTTCTCAATAGACAAGATATAGAAAATATCGTTGCTCAGGGAATTGCCAACGCTATCCCAGCAATCGTCGCTGCTCTTAAGAATCATGTTGAACCTTCCCAAGCCAACCATAGCAAATGCAACCGCGACTATAATTTCAGTAACAGTGTAAACGGAGGTGGCGATAATAATAATAATGTGGTTCAAGCCCCATTTCTTAAGAAAATGAAAGCAACGATTGGTTGTACTTACAAAGAATTTCTTGCCTGTAAGCCAGTCGAATTTGCTGAAGGGGCGACTGCCGCACTACGTTGGTTGGAAAAGACCGAAGCTGTGATTAAAATAAGTAAGTGTGCAGAAGAAGATCGGGTGATGTATGCATCCCACCTTTTCAAGGAAGAGGCGTTAGAATGGTGGAACACGGTGCTGAAAGCTAAAGGAAGTGATGTGGCTTATGCCATTAGTTGGGAGGAATTTAAGGAATTGGTAGAAAGAAAGTTTTGTCCCTCCTACAAAAAGGAACAAATGACAAATAAGTTCCTGAACCACCGGATGGTGGATGTTGACTATCGAGGGTATACTTCGAAATTCTTCGAGTATGCTAGAATTGTACCAACTCTGGCCTCGCCAGAACCGGTGCTTATCTCTCACTATATTTGGGGATTAATTAGTGAGATTCGTGATATAGTCAAAGCTGCGAGACCCTGGACGATTGACGATGCGGTTGAACTGGCCAACACCTTGACTGACAGACTGGTGCGCACAAGAGAAGAAAACAGGAAAAAGGAATTGGCCCAAAAGATTACCAAAGATTTTCATGGGGGTAATAATTGTAGTAACTTCAAGAAAAAGGGAACCGGGCAACCCTCTACCGCTCCATTTTGCATTACCTGTAAAAGAAAGCATTTTGGGAAATGTAAAGGGTACTGTAATTTCTGCAAAATCCCGGGGCACCGAGAAGAGGAATGCAGGAAGAAATCCATGATCTGCTACAATTGCGGAGAAACAGGGCACTTCAAGCCTGATTGCTCAAAATTGGTTAAGCCAGCTGATAACAAGGCCAAACCTGCCGAAGGAACTAATAAGAAGAATGGAAGAGCCTTCCAGCTGCCTACACAAGAAGCAGATCTGATTCCTGGTGTGATAGCTGGTACGTTTCTTGTACATGACGTTTACGCAAAAGTATTATTTGACTATGGTGCAAACCAAGTTTTATAAATACTTCATTTTGCCAAGTTCTTAAGCAACCTCTAACCAAACTTAGGCAGATTTATACGGTAGAAACGGCAGAAGGAAATTCTGTTAAAATAGATAAGGTTCTCCAAGAAAGAAAAATAGAACTCTCAGGACATAAATTTTCTGCAAACCTGCTGCCTATGAATTTAGCTGGATTCGATGTTGTGTTAGGAATGGATTGGTTAGTAGCCAACCATGCTCGAATCCTCTATGATAAGAATTCCATAGAAATACATACGCCAGCAGTAGAAGTAATTTTGGTTACAGGAGATAAACCACGTAAACTGATGTGTGTAAAATGCAACATATAAATTACATCAAATGTGGCATAAAACTAACCCTTTTTTTAGTACTAATGTTGGAAAAAGTGTGCTTTTGTCTTCCTTTTGTATTTTCAGGGTTAAAAGAGCTTAAATGAACAAAAGGAGCAAAAATGCAGCTAAATCTAATAATAATAATACAAGAAAAGGAATAAACGTGGCATGCCCGACCCCTAGACAGCATCTTCCTAAGCAAAAACAAGAGATCAGAAAGCTGAACACGCCCCGTGCTCATTGAACACGGGGGTGTGCCCAAGTGTCTACAGAAAAGACAAAGTTGTAGAAGCTTCTATTTCCCAACACAGGGGCGTGCCCAGCGGACACGGGGCCGTGGTCAACGCTAAGATTCGCAGAATCCAAGCAAATCTTGATAGTACAGATACGCTTCTGCACACGGGGCCGTGCCCAGCAGACACGGGGGCGTGGTCAACTAATGCAGACAAACTGCATTTAATGAATTTTTCCTTTTTTTTTATTAAAGCCAAGCCCTGATCGACAAATACGTACGCCTCACCATATCCGTACCGCCTCGGCCGTTTTTTTCCGCCTCGCTAGAAGATGGATGGACACGGGGCCGTGTCCGGGCTTCTGTGCAGGCTATAAATAGAGGTTCTTGGTTCACTTCAAAGGCATCCCTTGGCAAACCACCTCTCTCACACATCACCCACCCACCACCACCATCACAACCCACATCCACCACCATCATCCATCATCCATCATAGAGTGTGTGTAGTAGTCTCGGGATCCAAGATTGATAGTAAGAGTTCTTGACAATCAAAGGCCATGTTTGCCTAAGTCTCTTACATCACTTGGTGAAGACAAGAATTTAGTGTAATACTTTTTATTTTTAATATTTTCGCACTTTTTATTTGGTTATGTATTAATGACTTTAATAAGTAGTTTCTTATGTTGAAGGTGAAACTTCCTTATCATTTGTCTGTGGTGTCTTGGCGTTATTTTACTGTCTATATAAAATAAAAGATTTACACCATTCATATCTCCACGGTCTATATTGAGATATGTTGGCTACCTGGTCGGGGGTTAAGGGAATGGTTTGGTAAGCGTCTTGCCTTGTTCAGTGTATAGATCCTGCAAGGACCTAGGTCAAGCTTAGTAGGACTTCCTTCAATACCCATTGGTATTGGATGGCGGGGGTTCGAATTTCTTGATCCCCTCATATGTAAACTACTATTAAAACATTAACCCGACTACTTAGGATTGTATCCCTGCTGACTCAAACTACTTAGCCGAGGGTAACGTCACCTTCAAAAGAGGGGCCTACCACATTACGCATTAATGGCTTAATTAATTATCTTTCAATAATCCAACCCTTTAGGATTGTATCCTTGCTGACTCAAACTACTGGGTTGAGGGTAACGTCACCTTCAAAAGAGGGGCCTACTACTATAACTAAGATAATCTCTTAAAAAGTGAAAAAGTGCGGAAATAATCAAAGGTTACACTAAAGGCGAGTCGGATCCAAGTGATTCATCTTGTCTATCTGTTTTTATTTTTAATTTTTATTCAGCATTTTTAGTCTTTATTTTCATGTTTAAACCTTTTTCTAAAATTTTGATTTGATTAGACGTTGAGGATAAACCGGTACTAAAAGCTCTTGTGTCCTTGGACGACCTTGGTATCTTACCAACGCTATACTACGCTCACGATGGGTGCACTTGCCCATATGTGTGTTTAGTGTTAGTAAAAATCGTGTTTTATAAATTTAAAACTTCACTAAAGTGTTAAAAAAGGGCTTAAAATATACATAAAAACGTATAACACACCGCACACATCATAAACCAATGAAGTTCATTTCAGTAATGAAATTTGCTAGTTATGAACGTAAACAAGGAACAGTGTACATGATTTCGGTAATCATTAACACTAAACGCAAAGAACTTAAAGAAATCCCAGTAGTATCAGAATACCCTGATGTATTCCCAGAAGAGCTATCGGGATTACCACCGGATAGGGAAGTAGAATTTAGAATTCATCTAATTCCTGGAACTACACCAATAGATAAGGCACCCTATCGATTAGCACCCACAGAAATGTTAGAACTGAAAAAGCAGTTAGATGAATTGTTAAGCAAAGGATTCATACAACCCAGTTCATCCCCTTGGGGAGCACCTGTGTTGTTCGTGAAAAAGAAGGATGGTTTGATGCGGATGTGTATCGGTTATAGGGAATTGAATAAAGTTACAATTAAGTATCAATACCCATTACCTAGGATTGATGATCTTTTTGATCAACTTCGGGGAGCTAGATACTTTTCTAAGATAGACTTACGCTCCGGATATCATCAGTTAAAGGTACAGGAAGAAGACATACCTAAAACTGCTTTCAGGACCAGGTATGGTCATCACGAGTTTACAGTCATGCCTTTTGGATTAACGAATGCTCCTGCCGCATTCATGGACATGATGAATAGGATATGTAAGCCGTATCTAGATAAATTTGTAATTGTCTTAATTGAAGATATCCTTATATATTCTAAAAGCCAGGACGATCATTGTGAGCACCTGCATGCACTCTTAACTTTGTTAAGAAAGGAAAAGCTCTACGCCAAATTCTCGAAGTGTGAATTTTGGCTACAGGAAGTGCAATTTCTAGGACACATGGTGAATCACGAAGGCATTCACGTAGATCCCTCCAAGATAGAAGCAATCACAAATTGGAAGATCCCGCAGTCAGTTGCCGAAGTTAGAAGTTTTATAGGATTAACTGGCTACTATAGGCGCTTCATCCAAGACTTTTCTAAGATAGCTGTTCCATTAACTAAGCTAACCTGTAAAACTGTTAAGTCTGAATGGGGACCCAAGCAAGAGGAAGCCTTTAGGATTTTGAAGCAAAGGTTAAAAAATGCCCCAATTCTTGCTTTACCAGAAGGGACAGAAGATTTTGAAGTCTACTGGGACGCTTCTAAGCTAGGATTAGGATGTGTGCTAATGCAACTCAAAAAGGTAATTGCGTATGCATCAAGGCAATTGGAAAAGCACAAGGAAAATTATACGACTTATGACTTAGAATTAGGAGCAATAATTTTTGCCCTTAAAATTTGGAGACATTATCTGTACGGAAGTAAGTTTACTGTCTACACAGATCATAAAAGTTTAAGATATATATTTGGGCAAAAAGAATTAGACATGAGACAAAGAAGATGGATGGAAATTCTAAGTGATTACGACTGTGATATTCTATATCATGAAGGAAAGGCAAATGTAGTAGCAGATGCCCTAAGTAGTAAGTATCATGAGAAGCAAATGCAAGTTCGTGCTCTTAGATTAAATCTCCAATTAGATTTAATGGAACAACTGAAGAACGTTCAGGAAACAACAATCAAGGATGAAGCTGAAGGAATGAAAGGACGGATAAAGGAATTAGAACAAAGGACTGATGGAATTTGGAGATTCCATAAGAAAAGGATTTGGGTACCTAGACAAGGAGATCTAAGAGATAAGATTTTAGAGGAAGCCCATAAATCTAGGTATACGATCCATCCTGGTAATAACAAGATGTATCAAGATATAAGGAATAATTTCTGGTGGATAGGAATGAAAAAGGACATAGCCAGATACGTTTCTAAGTGCCTAACTTGTTCGCAAGTTAAGGCAGAACACCAGAAACCCTCAGGTTTACTTCAACAATTAGAAATGCCTGTATGGAAATGGGAACTAATAACAATGGACTTTGTTACTAAGTTGCCCAAGACCAGGAAAGGTAACGACGCAATCTGGGTGATGGTAGATCGATTAACCAAATCAGCTCATTTCCTACCAATGAAGGAAACCTTTAGCATCGAAAGATTGGCTAAGCTCTACGTAGACGAGGTAGTGTCACTACATGGAGTTCCACTCTCCATTGTGTCATATAGGGATGGTCGTTTCACTTCGCATTTCTGGACAAGTTTCCAAGAAGCAATAGGGACACGATTAAATTTAAGTACTGCATACCATCCTCAAACAGATGGACAAAGTGAAAGGACGATCCAAACCCTAGAAGACTTTCTTAGGGCATGTGTCATAGACTTCGGTGGAAACTGGGATGACCACCTACCCTTAATCGGATTCTCCTATAACAATAGTTATTATACAAGTGTAAATGCTGCGCCATTCGAAGCCCTATATGGATGAAAGTGTCGAACTCCAGTATGCTGGGCAGAAATAGGAGAAAGTCAATTATCAGGTCCCGAGATTGTGCAGGAAACCACCGACAAGATAACTCAAATCAAAGAAAGACTGAAAACGGCTCGAGATCGCCAGAAGAGTTATGCGGACAATCGACGCAAGCCGTTAGAATTTCAAGTTAAAGACAATGTACTCTTGAAAGTTTCGCTGTGGAAAGGGGTAGTTCGATTCGGTAAGAAAGGAAAGCTAAGTCCAAGGTATATAGGACCGTTCACAGTTACCCAACGAATAGGACCAGTTGCCTATAAATTACAACTACCAGAAGAACTAGCAGGAGTATATGATGTGTTTCATGTATCTAATCTTAAAAAGTGTTTATCTAATGAATCACTGGTAGTACCTCTTCAAGACATAGAGGTAACTGAAAAGTTGAAATTCATTGAGAAACCTCTTCAAATAGAATACAGAAAGGTGAAACACCTTAAACACAAGAGATTGGTACTGGTCAAAGTCAAGTGGGATTCGAAAAGAGGACCTGAGTACACATGGGAACTGGAATCGGAAATGAAGCGAAAATACCCTTACTTGTTCCAGTAAATCTCGAGGACGAGATTTTAAATAAGGTGGGGAGGATGTAAGGATCTGCACGAAAATGTCCTTAAACACTCCGTAAGTGAAAACCCGGACCCCTAAAACCCTAAATTTTATGAAAAATCAAGAAAATCCAAATTTATTAATCTGTCGCGGGCCGCGAAAGATTCAAAGGAGGTCTACGCGGGGCGCGACAGCCATGCAAATCTCCGGATAAGATTTAGGGCCACGTGTCGCACACGTGGCAGACCAAGGGGTGACACGGCAGCCCTAGCCGTAGCTAGGGTGGCCCTCGCGGGAAACCGATCGATTGAAACCGATCCGATGGATGTTTAAGTGCTGCCTGAATTCGGGCTATACTTTGTCATTCGTCGTGAGGGTTTTGATTTCGTGAGTTATCGTAAATGTTGTATTAAGTTACTAACCTAGTTTCGTTTGCATTATTTAACTAGGTTACCAGGCTTAATCAGTAGGTAGACTCTGTCAGTTTAAACTTGCAATGTGAGTCATTCTCTTTTTATCAAAGTGATTTGTAAAACCCTAAATATTTTCCAGTTATATTTTACAGGGATTAAGTCTTTGTTATCTTAAGTTACTGGCAATAAGTGGTGTATTGTGCACATTACTGCTGTTTTGTCACTTTTAGGTGAACGGATCTAAATAGTGATACACGTCACTGTTAGGTGAACGGACCCAATAGTGATATGACCACAGTTACAGATCCGGTCGAGTGACAACTGGACCAGCTAATTATAAGATAGGGGCAATTGTAATCGCTCTTAATACTGTAAATTATAACAATGTGTCGTTTTGTACAAATTGAATGACTCGCCAGTATTTCCCCGCTGATAAAATCTTTTTAAACATGTTTCAGGTGATTTACTGTGAACAAGGAAAAGTGCCGTGTAGCACTCTAGAATGAATGAAGTGGCTCAGTAAATAAATAAACATGTTTTTATAATCAGGGAATTTCCCATTGAAATTCCTTTATTGTAAATTACGGGGTTTGTCCCGAAACTTGAAATAAAATAAATGGATGTTTTCAGTTTAAACGATCCTGTTAAAATTTCCGCTGCCAAATCAACTACCAATACCATGGGTTTTCTGTCCCGCGGCTTCCGGACCGGGAAACTAGGTCGGGGGTCGTGACAATAATACACCTCCAAACTTGGTCAAACTAGTCAAAACACGAAATTCAGCGTCAGGCGTCACGTCGGCGACATAGTAGGTGGGCATCGGCGACGCTACTATTGCACCCGATGTGCTCCGAAACTGTTTAGGCCTTTTCTGATCGACGGGGCCCATCGGCGGTGTGGCCCTATATAACAACCCTCCTGAAATTTTTCCTACACCCTAAAATATTTTAAAATATCCCAATATGTCCTAAAACACCCCCCATACGTAAAAACGGACCCCGAATACTTTAATTTTTATTAAATTTAATTAAAAACAAGAAAATAGGGGCCCTGGCGGGCCGCGACAGACTCCACTTGAGTCTACGCGGGCCGCGAGCGCCTGGGCAAGTGGCGCATCCCGGTGCCGCCATGTGTCACCTGCGTGTTGAAGCTATACCGGTTGACGAATCAACCCTAAGCCCTAGCCACCTATGTCGCGGGCCGCGAGGAAGTCAGATTACAGCCCTATACATTGAGGGCATCCGCTTTCAGTTCAGATCACTCATTTCCTTTTCTTAAATCTCAAATTTCTTATAGTAGGCATTATAATCAGGTATAATATCCCCCTAAATAACGAAGTTCTGCTCTGTTGTAAATATCATAACCCCTGGCTACGTATTAGATACTCTGCCCGATTGATCCAGGGTTCCGTAACGGCTGTCGTGGTTCTGCCAGACGTAGTCGTTGGAATGCCGTCTCGGGGAGAGTATTACTAATGTTAAAATGGGTTTTTATACTAACACGTGTGCATTTGTGTAATTTATAGATTGTCACCAGGAAACCCTTACAGAAAATCTAAGACAGCAATGTGAGTAATCTCCTTTTTGCAAATTGTTTTTACAAAACCTCACACGATTAATTATATATTAAACAGCTATTGAGTATTTGTAAGGATACAATTATCGTCGGTATGTTGGGGTTTTGTACACAGAATTTGTTACTGCCTTGCGAGGAGTAACATTTCCACATGTCGGGTTGACAGTACCATGTGTGGTAATTGATATGACTTGGAAACAAATGTAATTGCGAGACCGCCCTCAATACTGTGCAATGGTTTTTATTTAAACTTGATTAAAATGGGATTCACTCACCAGTATTTCCCACTGACAAAATGTTTTTAAACGCGTTTCAGGTAACAAAATTGTGAAAGCCAAATAGAAGCCAGCTGGACAGCACTGAAGGCTTTGGAAAAGTGGCAATAAAGTTACCTAAAATAAATAGATGTTTTTATTAAATAAAATAGGGTTTATCCCTATGAAAATATGTGTACTTGAAACTTGGGTTTTTTTTCCATGTGTTTAATATATTAAAAGCGTGGTATTTTACTCTGATAAATAATTTCCTAACTACTGTCCTGATGAAAATTCCGCTGCCAAAATGGATGAAATACAGATACCACCAAAACTGGCCACGGCCGCCCGTTCCCGGGTTATTAGGGGACGGGGTTGCGACACCCTAGGTCGCCGCCGACGCGGTGTTCAATTCCGACTCCAGTTTTCTTCGTTTTTCGCACCCGGTTGGTCCTAGCTTCATCCTCATCCTCTGTAAAGTCCCCAAAATGCCCCTTAAACTCCGTTAGACCTGCAAAACACAAATCACATCAAAGTAGGTCATTCGAAACTCAAATTCATGTAAAAACACAAACTTTAATACGATTAAACAACCGATTTTCAACCACGTATCAGATTCTTGTTAGATAGATTGAACGTGATATGAAATTTGTTGATGTTTTGTTATATTTAATGAATGAAAAAAGAAATAGGAAGCTAGACATTAAATACTTGTACATTATGCGTAGACAGTGGTAAGTATCTAAATGACAAGATTATGTGAACACGTATGCAAGTAGTGGGTGAATATGTATAGAATGTAACAATGAAGTAAATTAATGATAGGGGGTGAATATGTATAGAATGTAACAATGAAGTAAATTAATGATAGGTTAGCATGAGAAATATGTTTTTAGGAAGAATACATGTGGAATTTAGTTGATGGAATGATTTGGTAAGAAGTATGCTTTAGGAGCTTGCACTATATGCTTGAAAAGTATGATGCACATTATTTGTTAGTTAATTGTTTAGTTAGGAATCAAGAAGTGAAATTGGTGTTATTGTATAGCATGTAAACTTACTAGCAAGTAAGGATGGTAGAATTATTTTATATGAGAAAAAATTAGGTTATGTGGATAATTGAAGAATCATGGAAATGCTAACATAAATGAAAATGATTATACATGTTTATGTATGTAACTAGGTGACCATGTGGTTGTATGTGTGTTACTACATGAGTAGTAAATGCATATGATGTCTGTATTATAATCTACTATATTGATATGGATGTATGAGATTAAGTTGAAAGTTCATATCATAGACATTTGACTTTCTGAAAGTCAACTGTGTATAAATAGCATGGTTAAACTTTTTGTCACAAATGTAAATTTAGGGAAATCATGTGATACATGTTATACCAATATGTGTTACAAGTGAACATGTTGAATTTTGTGGAATGAAAAGATGTGATTGTTGATCCATGTCTGTTGCTTGTTAAAATTCACCAATGAAAGTCGATCGTAATATATGAGTTTGGAATGATTGATGATATAAATGAAATTATATGTTAACGAGAAAATATGAATGTGGTGGCATGAAAGGATAGGAAGTTACATTAGCATGGACTCAAGCATGGAAGGTTAACGGGTCAAAAGGAGGTAAAGAAGCAAACATGAAATACGGACGCTTAAGGTAAGTGATTCCTACTCATTTTTTAGTATTTTAAAAGGGAGTTTTGTATGTATGTAGATAAGGAATAATGTAAGAATGTGTAAATAATTCTAGTAATAAGGAAAGCATTATTGTAGCGGGTCAAAAGCAGTTAACCATGTCGGAAAGTTCATGTGAGAATCAAAAGGGACAAAATGTAGAAAGTAAGATAAAAGTATAACTTTTGGTTATGTGGACATGGGGTTAAGTGTTAGAATGATTTGGGGTTTCTGAAAATGATACTTTACAATTTGGGACTTTCGGGAAGCGTGAACGGGGGTTAAAATCCGTAAAATAACGAAAACCAGGCGTCGGTGCTAGAAACGAAGTCGGCGACGCCTAAAATTGGAGTCGGCGACGCCGTTGGGGTGGTTAGCACCCGACGTTGCTATCTATGCATCCATCGACACCGAAAACCCCATTTTTTCTCATTTTCTTTCTATCTTGGACCCTGTAGACCCGTTCTCAAGCCCCGTTAAACTCCTATAATGCACCCCAACCTTACGAAAAAGTTGTGTGAGGTACGGGTGAGTACGGAACTCATTTTTTAATCTCCCAAAATGCACCTCAACTTACCAAAGAGTGTTTTGAGGTGCATGTTAGAGAGTGCGTGTATGAAAGTATGTCTGGAATAAAATAAGTATGCAAGCATGTATGTATGGAATTAATGGTATGTTAGTAGATGGAAACCATGTATGAGTATGAGTAGAAATGAATACGTGTTTAGGTTGTATATATGGACTTTTTATGAATGAATGTTTGTGGCTAGGTTCTGTAGGTCAAAAGTGTTAGGATGTAAGATGCATGTATGGGTTAGATTAGATAATATGTATGCATGTTATTGAACTATATGTATACTAATAAGTAAGATTCGTAAGTATGTTCGTATGTATGTGTGTGTATGTATGTATAACGATGCTAACTGGGTTGCTCTTGAGAATGAAATTAAATGCAGGTACATTATAGTTGGCTCCTTGAAGGTTAGACACCGAGTTGCAAATGTCTAAATTCATGAAGAGAGCCGAAGGGAATGTACATGAGGATAGAATGCAACGTGAACATTTAATTATGTAGGTTTAGATTATGTATAATGCCACCAAGTACTAATGATGTGAATGTATGCGGTGACTATAGGTTGTACAGAAATTACGTAGCATCCTATCCTCTTGGAGTGTAAGCGGTTGAAGATTGATTCCTATCATAGATTATACGGGAGAGTGTTGTCTTGTTGTTTAATATACGTATATCATGTATTATTCCTTAAATGAAAATGCAGAATGTATTTATTATAAAAGAGTCATTTAAAGGTTTCTCAAGTGTCTTAAATGTTTAAAACGAAAGAAATTTTATGGTTTGTATTTCCGTTGCATCTTTATGGTTTAAGCGTGTTAGGTTCTCTACACTTTTCTACCCCAAGATACTTCAATCCCACGAAATTCTTTAATTTTCCAAAATCTTTTGTCTAAAAACGAGCTCCAAGAAAAGGTCAAACTTTTGCTGACATGGACTACTTATGTGACAAATAAGTCCAAGTTTTGATGACGTGCACTACTTATATGGCGATCTACGTCAGCAAAAACAAATTGGGCCAACTTTTAGTTAGTATGGGATCGCTACGAGAAAATACGTTAAAACCTAGGAGTTAGGACTATCACAAAACATTCAAAATTAATGATATATTCTAATAAAATTTTAAATTTTGCTAAAAAACTGAATCAGGACTCTACGATTTTGAAACAAAATTCAAAGAAATCATTTTGGAATTTAAATTTGAAAATGATATAGGATGGCCATCTTCGCATTATGTAAATTATGGTATAAAATGACACCAAAATATAATTTAGGTGATCATACTATAAGTGTTTGTAGTTATATTCAATTTCTTTTGTTTCATTGTTCATAAAACTAAGATGGTATTTTTAACGGTATGTAACTGACGGTGTTGAATATGTATAATTTATCGCGCAACGTTGAAACCAATTGGGGTGGTGGCGCAGTTGGCTAGCGCGTAGGTCTCATAGCTAAGAGTGATCCTGAGGTCGAGAGTTCGAGCCTCTCTCACCCCATAATTTTTTTCATTATTTCTGTTTTTCTAGCTATCGACAATAGTTTCCAGATATACCTTTTGAGCTATTAAAGCTGAATGTTGATTTCATATTTTCTTGAGTCAACTTTAAGCATGTATCATGAAGACTAATCAAAGAGTTCCAGATTAGTTCCTCTCTGTCATAGCCCTAACAAACCCTAATTTTGTAATAAACCGAATGATGGCTTGTTCATTTTAATTTACCAAAGCAAACGAAGGAACAATAACACTTTAACGAACTGATTTTATTGTTCACGTTCATTCGTTAAAACCATGTATGTTGGTCTTCGTTCATGTTGGCTGTGGTGTTCCAAATTAATAATAGTTAAATTAAATGTGTAAATGAACTGAACAAAGGCTTGCTCATTTAAGTTTATCAGAACAAACAAACGAACAATAACACTTTAAACTTTAACGAAATGATTTTCGTGTAATCAGTTATAATAATAAAAAAAAAGAGTTAAATGTCATTTTAGTCTCTGTGGTTTGGGTCATTTTGCCAGTTTAGTCCAAAGGTTTCATTTTTCGCCTGTGGGTCCAAAAAGGTTTCACCGTTGCCATTTTAGTCCACTGGGTTAACTTTATCCATTTTTTTGTTAACTAGAAGGGCAATTTAGTCATTCTATATGGCCGAATTGCCCTTATAGTTAGCAAAGTTACATATAAAATGACCGAATTGCCCTTATTGTTAACAGAAAAAAGGGATGAAGTTAACCCAGTGGACTAAAATGGCAACGGTAAAACCTTTTTAGACCCACATGCAAAAAATAAAACCTTTTGGACTAAAGTGAAAAATAGCCCAAACCACATGAACTAAAATGACATTTAACTTTAAAAAAATGTCCTACTTACTCGGTGTATAATTAGAATTTAGATGCCATTGAAATAATCTTACTTTTGATTTATATACTTGTATACACTTATTTCCCTTCTTTTTATTTGCTAAAAGAAATTCAAAATGTTCAAAATTTGTTATTATGTGAGAAATGTTATTCTGTGAGAAATTGAGGACCTATGAATGCGCCAAGTTAACACATGTTTTTTTCCCATAAATAAATTAAGAAGCTAGAAGGTTATCCAAAATTTCCAATATGGACTAAGATAGTTTCAAACACTTCACTAATTTGAGCTTTCAGCTATATTATGAGGTTTGCTTCAAAAATCATGTTTCGTACACCTTTAATAATTGTTGTTTTTCACGTTTCGAGTCTAATACTTTTAATCCAATTCACTAACTGTGTCAATTTTTTTTACTGTTAATTCTTCTCAAATGATCAAAATACCTTTGATAATTAAAAAATAATTAAATATGATGGGTCCCACCTTTACCATAAAAATATTTTATATGATATTAATATTAATTTTTGGCCCGTTTTCTCTCTAAAACTCCAAACCACACTTTGAACACTTTACCACCAGTCCACCATCGACACACAATTCACTATACTTCACCACCATCAACAACAAGAAACACCCATTTTCGTTTTTCTCTCACTTAGTTTTCCTTGTCTTGTTATCTTTTTCACAACGTTTCCATCTTTTTCATCAAAATTCCGTCACTCGCCAGCAATTCGTCGTATCATCTCCATTGATGTACACCGTAAAATATACCCGTCACCAATGCCCGTGCAGGAGATCCAACAAAATTCGTAAATCCTTACCCAGATCCAAACACATTTCTGTCACATTTACTTAAATCTCACTCAATATTTCATTCTAGTGGGACCCTATATATTTAGTTATTGCTTTAATTATCAAGGGTATTTTGGCCGGTTGACAAAAACTAACTAGAAATATTTAACTGAGTTAATGAATTGGATTAAAAGTATTAAGACATTAAACTTTAGGGACGAAGAGTGATAAAGTTGGACTGGACGTATGTTTAAAGCAAACCTCATAGACAAAAAGTGCAGTTTCCTTCAAGTCTTATATTGGCCTTCCAGAGAAAAATGAACAAGTTTCATTATTGTAAAGTTTGATGGGAAAATAGAACTCTTTCAAATGCAGATATTCAATGGAACACTGACTGACATTCAACCGGTATTTATAAAATATAAAGTAAATAACGGAACCAATATTGACCAAACAACATTGGTACATGTATCCATATAATATGAGTTGGTCCTTGTATTCATTTTTTACTCTTATGATCTATTAAATACACGATTTGATTTTTTGGGTTACATCAAGATAGCTTTTTGCATTGAAACTATTGTAAGTTATTTTTTTTTTATCATAAAAATACCAAGTAACGGTACTGTAACCTACTTAGGAATGAAAATGAGACGGGTTTGAGTAATCCCAAACCCATACCCATTTATAAAAGCTTGTCCCAAGCCCGGGTCAAAATCCGTCGGGTTTCTATCGGGTAATTACTCGTCGGGTTTCGGGTAAACCATTTAGTTTCTTAAAATTACCACTGGGTATATCGACCTAAAACTTGTCATTAATCATTTAAACTAGGGGTTACCAGCTCGTGCGTTGCGCGGGGACCCCCGGTAAGTGTTGAAATGGTCTACTCGTTTTGATTGGCCGGCACAACCCTCTGCCTTAGAACACAAAAAAAGGACACGACCATATAATATTTTTTTAAAGGCAAGCGAGGATCAATTTTATTAACCACACCACACTCTTAGCAAGGTGCTAAGAACATAGATAAAACATTACACCATATTACAATACGTTGACCATTATTTCCTTACATCAGTCCACCACCTAATAACATCTTCACAAAGAAAACAATGCTACCCAAAATGAATCAGCCCCAATGGACCATGAATCATTGAATCGGTTACTATGTTATACAGTTCGGGATCCATGGCTGGGTCTTGTATTTCTATAGAGATGTTGTTGTCAACATCTTCAAGCTACTTAATCCTACAAGTTTCAGTCACCCAAAGCAAAAATGACAATGAGGAAGGCCTCTTTTTTGAAATACAATTGTGTACTCAAGACCGCATTTCGAAGCTTTACTCCTCTAGAATGCAGAATAAGTCAAATAATAACTTTTGTATATTGTATATTTGAAAAATCATTACATAGATAATCTAAGATCTTAACTCAATCATCGATAGTTCCTTGTATGTCATTAAAATGATTCTACCTGATGTGTTGTAAGATGTCCCATATTAGTATCAAAATTCCAATTGTCACCCAGACTGTTTGTTTTAACTGATATTCATATGTTTTAATTGATATTTTTTACTAATAAGGCATGCATAATTTTCTCATTGATTCAATTAATTGATAACCTTCCATAACCGCCACCCTTTATTTTAGGAATACGAATTAATCTACGAATTTGTATTTTTTTATCGTTCATCAATTATAACTTTCTGAAGATTGCAGAATGAAGGTTTTTATAGAGTGTTATATAGTGATGGATGCAGAATGAATGTTTTATACAGTGTTATATAGTGTTATGTTTTTTGGTAGCTGTCTATGATGATGTATAGTGTTATATAATGTTATAGTGTTATATTTTCTGGTAGCAGGTCTATGATGGATGTATAGTGTTATATAGTTTCATATAGTGTTATATAGTGACATATAGTGTTATAGTGTTATATTTTTCTGGTAGCAGTTCTATGATGGATGTATAGTATTATATAGTGTTACATAGCGTCATATGGTGTTATATGATGTTTATATGGTGTTATATATTTCTGGTAGCAGTTACATGTTTCCGGATTTTTAGAATGTCTGGATTTTTAGTGTTAGTTTAAAAATGGATCTCTGGAATTTAGGAGAGGTTACCTTATTTGAAACATATAAAAAGTCACTATTACCCTTACAATTTTCAAATCAGTCCACATAATTAAAACACAATTTACAATTTGGTCCCTATTGATCTCAACCATTAGATCAAAGATCTAATGGTTTAAAACACTTCTCAGACTTTAGCCCCTTTTTACACTATCCTTACCCATATATATATATATATATAGGATTAGGTTCAAACGTGAACAAAATCCCAAGCGTGAACTGCGTGAACTGATCTGGGCCCTTGATTTTTATGATCTTGAGATTAAAGTGAGTGGCATGATAGAAATTATTTGGTTAATTTTTTTCATTTAATTAAATACAAAAAGGGTATATATGTAATTTCCATATTGAATTGATTGCATAAATCCCGTTTCTCTCTCACAAATCAACATATTCAAACTTTTATCAAGATCCAACTTTCTCTATCCCTTCATCATATCGCAGAAAATTTCTTCAACAAACTTCTCTCTCACCTTTACAGCCGGAATCGAAGAAAAAAAGTGCAAGATCTACGAGGCGGTTGATAATTATTTTTTCTTCCAACTGCAAGAATCCTCGAACCACATGGGGGCCAACACACATATAAATTACACATTGCAATTCATACCCTCATACCCATCTCCTGATTATCACAAAACCCTGTTTTCCAATTTGGGGGTGATTCATGTCGCACCATCGATGCTTGGCAGGTACCCACTCTAATTTGGTTTCTTCATTATTAATTTCATGTTTCATTAGTTAATCACTTAGGTTTAGTTAATTTGCTTTGCTTTATTCTCCCACCATCTCCGGTAATACCTCACCCACCACTCACCGTGAACCCACAACCAACTACCGCCGACACCTCCGATTAACCTCCGTCGACTTCCGAGCGACCATTCACCATCCCCGATTAACATCAAGTTTCAAAGTTTTTTTTAGTTTTCAGCATCAAGTGAATCAGGTATGAAAGTTTATATGTTTTTATTGTTTTATAGAGATGATTATTCGTATGTGATTGGGAATTTTGAAGATTGTTATTTGGTATTTAAGCTGGTTATTGAAAAAGTATGTTTGAGTTCAGAGATGGTCAGGGGCTTTAAGAGTTTAGTGAATGCATTTTTTTTAATTAGGTTGTGTTTAGTTAAAATTTATGAGAATTTTGGGGCTGTGATGATGTTGTTGGAAACGAGTGTTGAGTGTAATTGCAAGAAAGTTTGTTTTTAAGTTGGTAGATAAACACAGTGATTTGGTGTGATTACGAGTGTTAAGTTTGTAATTGCATTTTTTAATTAGGTTGTGTTTACTTTTGAGTCATTCTCATCAAATTAATATAACTAATTTGTTTTTGCAAAAATAGGTTGGATGGATTTATGGTTCAGTTACAGAGGATATCCTTACGGGCTTCAAGATGCATTGCCACAGTCGGCGATCAGTTTATTGTGTTCCGAAGAGGGCTGCATCAAGGGTTCTGCTCCCATTAATCTTTCGGATCGTCTTCACCAAGTTCTTAGGATGGCTGACTTTTTTTGTTCAATTTTTTGATGTTGCTCTGTTTTTTAATGCAATGTACACATGTGTATTCTGATTTTGCTCTGTTTAAATATGATGTACACATATGTATTCTGATTTTGCCCTCTTTTTAATGCGATGTACACATGTGTCTATCGTCTGTTTTTGTGATATCTCAGAATTTTTTTTGTATTGAATGTTGATGTACACCTGTGAATTACTGTACACATATGTACGATGCTGAGTACACTTGTGTACTGTTCTATTTATATCCAAGTACACATGTGTATACCGTTGAAATATGAAGGTTACGTGGATCTTAAAAATCAAAATTTGAATTCTGGTGTTGAAATCCGAAATAAAAATTTAAAATTGAAATCTGGTGATTTGTTGTTTGTTTTGATAATTATCTTATTAATAAATAAAACATAATATGGATAATGAATTTAAATTAGGAAAGATGTAACTTAATTCAATTATTAAAATATTGATTTAAATCTAATTTTTTATATAATTACAATCCTACCCTTAACAACTAAAAAGGAAATCAAGGGTCCAGATCTGTTCACGCAGTTCACTCTTGGGAGGTTGTTCACGCTGGAACCCTACCCTATATATATATATATAGTTAATTTGAATGGCTATATTGTTCCATTTTGTGAGTCATATCTGTAAATCCAACCCGAGACACTGGCAGTGGTATCACCATTCGACGAGTAAAACCCGGACAAAGGTACCTAAGGGTGCAAAATAAAAGACAAGGAAAATAAATAAAAGAATAGGAGATTACAAATTAGTAGTCAAAGAAAGCAAAAAGATGTGTGTTTACAAACCAATCATGGGCATGCCATGATCCAACCCATTATAACAGAACTTGCAAGAATCCTTCTCTTCAGCTTGAGCCATGGTTATCTCTTTCAGCCTTGTCACCATATTTTATATATGTCCTTGATTCCATTCTATTGCACCATCTCATATATATAGGGTTGAGTTCATTTCAGAACTCTAAATAACTACAGAACTTTTAGAACTCCTAATAAACAATCATTTTACATATAAGTTTTTGTATTTAGGATCTTTTTATCACCTATTATATGTATTTCTTTGATTACATACATGTTAAATACATGTTAAAAGTAGTTTACATATGTTTAATTGCCAAAATTATATATATGTGTCATAACTAATTACATATATGTAAAAAAACTAGTTTACATATGTGTAATTATAAAATTACATATAAAAAATGATAAAATTACTCTTAACTTGTATGTAATCGTAAAAATACACATAATAAATGATAAAATTATCCTAAACATAAAAATATATACATAAAAAGATTGTTTATTAGGAGTTCTGCGAGTTCTGTAAATATTTATGGTTCTGAAATGATCCTGGACCTATATATATATATATATAGAGAGAGAGAGAGAGAGAGAAAGTGTAAAATACAATAGCCCTTAACGTACGACCAGTACGCGACAAAAAAATAACATGCGTAATTTGTTAATACAACATGTGTGATTAGTGTTCGTTTTCAATTAGCCTGGGATTGATCAATTTCGTCCAATTCGTTTCAATTTTCTTTTCGTTTCATTTCAAATTGGCCATTGTTCGGTCAATTTCATCGAATTGTGTTCAAATTCATATTTGATTTTGAAAATTTTCTTCAAAAGTGACGACTCAAATAATGACTGTAGAACAGAGGATGCAGGACTACGACAAAGCTTTGATTCAGATCGCATAATAGAGGATGCAGGAACATGACCAAGCTTTGATTCGATTGGAGTCGGAGGGCAGTAACAATGGTTTTAGATCGTAAGAACAGGGGATGCGATTTTTGAACTGGGAGTTAGGGCATGCATGATTATAGGTACATAACGTGCGTGATTTATGTTTCCAACATGCGTGATTAGGGTTTTTGAGTTTTATAACGTGCGTGATTTTCAAATGAACGTGCATAATTATATGTCGTACCGGTCGTACGTTAAGAGCTATTGTACGTTAACCTTCCTCTCTCTCTCTCTCTCTCTATATATATATATATATATATATATATATATATATCTCCCCCTAGGTTATTTAATATATAAGGTTTTCCACCAGTCATGCATTGTCACCTTATTTTTACTCTCAACTACTCTTTATTACCCTAATCATTGATACAATTCCTTTCAAGTACTCTAAAACTTTTTTTTTTATTATAATTAAATTACACATTTAAAAAAAAAAACATTTATTAAAATTAAAGCATTACATAACTTAAATAAAAAAACATTAAAATACGAATAAGAAAATCATGACTCGAGATAAGCTAGATCTAGAGCTCCAACAACGTTCCACAATTAAATATTTTTTTTATATTTTTATTTTTTGATTTTTTTATTAAAAATGCTTCTACATATATTTATGAAAAAGTGCCGAAATTTAAAAAAAATGATTTTTAACATGTTAAGTTGAATTTTTAAGAGTGTTCCTCGGTTCCTCACTTTTTTAGTGTTTTCCAATGAACCCTCCCTTATATATATATATTGTTAATTTGAATGACTATATTTAACCCGTTCCATTTTGTGAATCATACCTTTAAATCCAACCCGAGACATCGGCTGCGGTATCACCTTTTGACGAGTAAAACCTAGACAAATGTACTTAAGGGTGCAAAATAAAAGACAAGGAAAATAAATAAAAGAACAGAAGATTACAAATTAGTAGTCAAAGAAAGCAAAAGGATGTGTGTTTACAAACCAATCATGGGCATGCCATGATCCAACCCATTATAACGGAACTTGCAGGAATCCCTGATCTTCAGCATGAGCCATCGTAATCCCTTTCAGCCTTGTCACCATAGTATATATATGTCCTTGATTCCATTCTGTTGCACCATCTCATATGACTCTCTCTCTCTCTCTTTCTCTCTCTCTCTCTCTCTCTCGCTCGCTTAGGTTATTTAATATATAAAGTTTTTAGTTCCTACGAACCACCCAGCTCCGGTCTACCAAAACCAAAAATCGACCCCATCACATGCAAGCTTCACCATGACTGTCGTTCTGCTGCTGACACATATCGGCTTCATAACCTGTCTTGCCCACATGACTTCTCCAGCCAACGCTGCTAGAACACCCTCAAAGCCGTTGCTTGCCCCCACATTCTCGCTTCTCCTATCTATTTTACGGTTCTCATTTAGGTAAGCATCAACACTCCCTGATTCATTGGAATTTGTCCTCTGGTTTTGATAGTGTATATGTATAGCATTGCCCTGTCAACAAGTTTTATTAAATATGATCCTTTTCCGATGTTCATACCCGCTTAGAGTTAAATTGTTTGTATCAGCCTTCCAACATGTATTTATGCAATGACGGTTGGAAGAGCTCATCTGTTTATATATATTTGTTTCAGTTAAGAAAGACATAAAAGATAAAGGTTCATAATTAATTATTGATGGTTAGAAATGCGTTCTTGAAATCACCTGAATAACACTAGTTTCACTCAAATGTCAAATTAATACTGCAATGTTCTTCGATTTTGGAATGCATATTTACATGTTATTTAACATACATTTTTTAATTGCTTGTATTTTTAGAGATACAAAGTTCAAGGGATAGAAATCTGATCGTTTGTAACTTTGTACGTTTTTAGATGGATTGAGGTTTAAGGATCTATGGAGCAAACTTTAAATGACGTATTATTAAACATCATCAATTTAGAAGAGCTATCAACTACGTTTTTCTTAGCTTTAAAAATTGTGAGATGGAAATATGAGGTGAGTTTCTTTTCTCTAACATATGTTTAAACTTTAAATCATCCATTAGATAGGGTTTTAGGCAGATAAATGGTGTAAAAAGTCTTTGTTATATCTTAATAGGAAAAAATAAACCGTATTTAAACCACTTTTTTAGATCAATAAAATTTCTAAAAACAAAAACTATTGAACAAATATGAAGGAATGGTGGAAGAGAGTGACTACATTTAGATGAATCATATATGACCAAAATTGGCAAATTAACACACAAAAATGAATATAAATAATTATACCTATTTATTAAATCTATGTGTGAGTTGATGTCTAATCAACTATAGTACTACCACCGATTTGCTTATTAGTATCGATATTGTATTTGAAACAACAAATTGTATGCTAAAAATCTTTTCTTTTCTATATTCATTTTCTTATTTGGTAGATTCGTGTTTGCATTATTATTGAGTAAAATGTTTGATATTATCTTGTTAACATGCATGGATATGAGTTAGAAAACGCATTTAATAAAAAAAAAATTTTGTTTTGAAAAGGCTTTCGTATTTTCTTCTTGATCTGCATTTTAAACAACAAATTGTTAGCTAAAAATCTTTCCTTTTTTTTACCATCCTACGTTACAATGTATGTATAGATATTTGAATCGAGTTTATTCTTCCAATTGTTTGTAGGTTGTATAATGGACTCCTCAGCTGAATCCATGGACGTTGACTCTTCCTCTGTCACTCCGTCGTCATCGACTCCGCCTGTCCCTATGGACACAGATACACAACCCGGATCTTCATTTGTTCCATGAAACATCCGATGACCATGATGGTCAAGGTGCTTCTGCGGGCGATACCTCGTCGGCTGCTGGGCAGGGGTCGGGTGGTTCAAACACCCTTCCAAGTGACCACCTCTCCATCTTTGAACCAGTACAACCTGATGTGGCTCCAGTTGAATCCGAGTCGGTCACTGGGCTGAGGGCTGAACAGTTGCAGGGAGGGGAGCCCCAGGGCCAAGAGGACCAGGAGGCCGAAGGGGGCGGACCTCAGGAGACTGAGGTGGCTGAAGGCGGTGGCACGCAAGAGGCTGAGGTGACTGGCGAGGAGCAGGAGGTTGGCGGGGAGGCTATGGATGAGGACGCTGGGGAGCAACAGGAGGTTGGCGTGGAGGTTGGGGATGAGGACGCTGGGGAGTAGCTGGAGGTTGGCGTGGATGCTGGGGATGAGGATGAGGATGCTGGGGAGTAGCAGGATGTTGGCGGGGATGCTGGGGAGGAGGACGCTAATGATCAGGAGGTTGGTGGGGAAGCTGGCGGGAATGCTGAAGGTGCAGGTGTCAAGCGCAACAAACGCGAAAGAGGTGATGATGATGTAGGAGGACCATTAGGCGGCAAGATTGTCACACCCCAACCGATGGCGGAAACATCGGGGTGCAGCACTAGGCGAGCCAGATTGCTCAAGAGAATCCATAACAACTATTAAATGACAATATTTAAAAGGTTCATTGTCCCATACCAATAAACAAATATTTCACAAACAGTTATCACAGAGTTCAAATCTCTTAAACAAAACCAATCCGACAACCTAAATTTTTATTTGCGGGTTTCTAAACTTCCTAATCCATTGCAGTTCTGCCTAACGATGAGGCGGGTAAGAACTTTGACGTTGGAAACGATGACGACGTTGGAAATGACATTTATGAAGTAGGAAACAATATTTAATGGCGAGGATGTAGAGGTTGTAAATGTGGACGATCCAGAACAGGTTGACCACAATCAAGAGGCTTTGAATGCGGAAGTGGAAGTTGTTTTCGTTAATCCAGAAATAGGTGATATAGAGCAGGTTGACCACAATGAAGAGGCTGTGAACATGGAACTGGATGTTATCCTTGTTAATCAAGCTGATTAGCAGCAGGTTGCTAATACTGGTCAAGGTGGGGAAGATGAGGAGCAGGTTGCTAATATTGGTCAAGGTAGGGCTGATGAGGAGTATGTTGCTAATATTGGTCAAGGTGGGGCTGACGAGGAGCATGTTGCTAATCCGGACCCGGAGCAGCGTCAAGTAGGCGAAATGGGGCCGCTTGCTGGGAAACACAAGAGGGATGATGGGGGCCATGAGCCGGATAAACAGTAAAAGTAGCTTTGACATCTAAAAGTCAAAAATCCTTGGGGATTGGGGTGAAACATAAAGTCTACAAGAACTTTGTAGCCATAGAAAAATACTATCTGTTGAAACTCAATTGAATCAAAGTCATATAAACAGAAACGCTTTAACACAACCTTTTTTTTTATTTAAACTAGTTGATTTTCCGCCCGTGCGTTATGGCGAGGACCCAATGACTGCAAAATGCGTGTCAGCAATGGCAATCAGATACCGAATATCAAAACATAAATAAAAATGAGGTGGTAAGGATAGTCACTCCATCCTAAAAAACAATTTTAAATAACCTAATATATAATAATAGGACCCACACGTCCTACACGTTGGAAACTCGGTTGTTTTCAGTTCAGTTATTACGGTGCTAACACGTTAATATATGGATGAGCTCGGTACCTGTAACGGCACCGAAAGTGTCACACCCTGACTTTTGCAGAAGCGTGATTATGTATGACTTGCTTAATATCATTGGATTCAACCATAACAAACATCTATATGATAAAACTAAAGATGTTCATCCTTTGATTTAAGTTTAAAACATCCCAAATAACATTGTCTTGAAAATCAACCACAAACTTCAAATCCGAATACAAACCATACAAATTGTTTTAGAGTTCTATAAGGACTCGACAAAAGACTTTAAATAAAACCAGGCTTTGAAAGATGTGTCTTATCTAGGATAAGACACACTATCCAAACCCTTAGACTTCGGATGACATCTTTTATTTCCAACATTACTTGAAATCTCCAAACGCTCGCCAGATCCTCATTTAATTCCCTGAAATACATGTAGTTTTGAAAACATCAACAAAAGTTGAACGAGTTCATGTGTTTTGTATGTGTGCGCGAATAAACCTTTGTAATCATTATAAGTATGTATATTTTGTAAACCTGGTATGAAAGAGAATATGAACAGATCTATTAATGATTTGCAAGGTTATTAATCTGTGTGTAACGTTGTAGGAAGGCTCAATCCCTTGCGTATTTCGTACCGGGCCTCCCGGCTGGAACGACATAGTCACCACATGCGGTCAACTCGCGGACCCATGGGTGGGGCTCGCAACACCCAAATAGATCTATCACTCATGCCCCTCGGTCCTTATAATAGGATTAATGGTCTCAAGGTAACGCCTACCCATTCACATGATCTAATAGTTCATTTCTTGACTAACCATACCTTTTGTAATCACAATCATTTGTAACATGTATTTCACCCCCGAAGTTATAAAACGAAAACAGTTAAGAGAAAAGTGTTTAACTTCGTTAAGCACAGGGATGTTATTTTCAATGATCAGTATAACATCCACATACATGATGAGGAATGATATGGTGCTCCCACTAACCTTTCTGTAAACACAAGCCTCATCTTCATTCTTGACAAAACCAAACTCTTTGATCTTCTGGTCAAAATGAAGATTCCAGCTATGAGATGCTCGCTTGAGTCCATAAATGGACTCATTTAGTTTGCACACCTTAGTTGGATATTTAGGATCGACGAAACCTTCAGGCCGAACCATATAGACATCTTCAGAGAGATGTTTATTAAGAAAGGCGGTTTTGACATCCATTTGCCACATTTCGTAATCATACTACGCAACTATGGCAGACAATATCCTGATTGATTTAGTCATAGCAACGGGCGAGAAGGTCTCATTATAGTCAATACTTTGAGTTCGAATGAAACCCTTCGCAACTAGCCGTGCTTTATAGGTGTGCACATTTCCATGCATATCGGTTTTTCTCTTGAAAATCCATTTTCTCCCTACTGCCCGAGATTCGGGGGGTAGCTCAACCAAGTCTCATACCTGATTGTCATGCATAGATTTCATCTCGACGTTCATGGCTTCTTGCCATTTCTCAGATTCCGAATCTAAGATTGCAGATTTGCAGTTAGCAGGTTTGTCGTTGGACTCAGCTACTAATAAGACTTCGGGACCTTTTAGACGCCATAGACATCTATCAGATTCTTGCGAATTCTACTACTTCTGCAAACGCTTGTGTTTTATGTCTGATTCATTGGTAACAACTTCTTGTTGATCAGACAGTTCGACTACATCAGCGCTTGTTTGTGGTTCTTGAATTTCTTCAAGATCAACCACATTATTTCCAGTTTCTCGATTAAGAAGTTCTTTCTCGAAAAAGTGTCCCTTTCGTTTGATGGAAATCACATTTGCATCAGGATTGTAGAAATAATATCCGCTTCTTTTATAGTATCCGACGAAAACAAACTTTTCGCCTCGAGGATCGAGCTTATCATCAGAATAATTTGTGATGTATGCATCATATCCCCATACTCTAAGGTATTCCAAATAGGGTTTACGCCCATGCCACATCTCATATGGCGGTTTTGTTTACCTTTTAGTCGGAGTCAAAATGACAATGCGGGTAGCAGTCATAAGAGCATGATCCAAAAGGAGTGAGGCAAGTTAGTTCTATACATCATCGATCGAACCATATCAAGTAGAGTTCGATTTCACCTTTCACTCACGCCATTAAGTTAGGGTGTGCTAGGTGGGGAGGGTTGTGAAACTATTCCACACTCTTTTAGATGACTGAGAAATTCAAAGCTGAGATATTCGCCATCTCGATCAGATCGAAGTACTTTTATCTTTCTATTAAGCTGGTTTTTAGTAATGGTTTCTAGTCATGGTTCTGAAAGGGCCATATACATCATGTGAATGAGTTCTAGAAAACCATTGATCCGTTCACCAACATCGGTGAAGGGGTGCTTGGTGAGTTTGCCAGCTAAGCAAGATTCGCAATCATCAAAGGAGTCCTGTCTAGTGGATTCAAGAATCCCCTTGGACTGGAGCCATTTTATGTGTGCCTTACTTATGTGGCCAAGTCTGCAATGCCATAAATGTGTTTCATTTATGCCAGCTTTGTCACGTTTAGAAAGATGATATATGTTATTACTTGTTTGAACATTAATCTCATAAATACCATTTCAAGGTTTAGACTCAAAATAAAAGACATCATTCAAGTAGACTAAAATAGAAAAACCATTAAAACGTGCTTGAATCCTTGTTCAAACAGTGAAGAAACTGAAATAATGTTTTTGGTCAAACCAGGTGCATATAAACAGTTATTTAAAGTAACTACAAGGCCAGGGAAAACAAAATGTTCCAGTTACTAGAACTGGAATTCTCTTTCCATTACCAACTATGAGTTCCAGGTGGCCTTGTTTCAGTTTCTTCCACTTTTCAAGCTCCCGCAAGACATTGACGATGTGGAGACCACATCTGATATCAAATACCCATGTGTTGCTAGACACAGTGAAAAGTTCGATAACATAAATGAGAGTATTAGAAGAAGTGCCAATGTTATTGGCCTTGTTCATCTTCAGCTTGACTAGATACTGTGGGCAGTTTCCCTTCCAGTGCCCATTTGGTTGCATTCAAAGCACTGACGCTCCTAGGAGGGTGCGGTTTTGCAACATGCTTGTTGTTGGTGGTATTTCTGGCAGTAACAACAACTTTTCTCTTGCCTTTGCTCTTATGTTTCCTTTTCTTGTTATTGGGCTTCTTAACACCACCAGACTTGACCATTAGAACTTGGTTGGTTTTGTGGAATAACCAAGTTTGTTCATTTGGTCAATGTATCCTTTCATCTTTAGCACATGAGTACTGATACATGATCCTTCCAGCATTTAACAGCTTATGAGCTGTTTCATGGAGTCATATCGCTCCTGTCGGGCTTGTTTCTGGAACATGCCTTTCAGTTGCTGGATCATGTCATAAGCATCCATATCTTCCATGTTCTTCTGAAGATCAGGAGACATTGTGGCTTTCATAAGGCAGGCTACCTCAATGGCATCCTCGTTATGTTTCTCCAGTGCCTTGCGAGCAGTAGTAGAATTACTTTTAGGCTCGATAGGGACTGGGCCATCTAAGATATACAACTTTTCCTCCATCTTGAGAACTATTCTCAGATTGTGATGCCATTCGAGAAGGTTTGTGTTATTTTAATTTTTATTTCTTTTCAAGTATAGACTTTGAGAATGAAGGAGTTGTTTTCATTAGACATCTGTTATATATAAGCAAGGTGATATTAATTAGTATTTTCGATGTATATCTCCTTATTTCGTGAGGTGAGACGATAAGGAATGAGAATCCGGTTAGAAGCTCTTTCCAAAGGCGGCTGGGGCACGCAACATTAGCAAGAGGTTCAAGCGAACTGACAACGATTGTCATTTGTGAGAAAAGCACAACTCCCGGGGTTTATGAGGCTGTGAGGATAACCTATTGTCCTTGCATTGATACGTTTCGCCTCATCTATGCCACTTTTGTTCTCGAGACAGCTGGGGCACGTAAACACGAGAAGAAAAGTAATAGTCGTCCTAAAACGGTCACATGTGGAAGGGTCGGATGTGTCGACGAAGCCCTTGCACCTTGGAAGGATAAACTAGACACCAAGTGTCGTGTTGTAGCTCCAACACTGATGGTTCGCATTATGCCCCAAGTGTTACTAGTAGTAGGATGGCATAGACTATTGATTTTAATTTTTACCAAATAGGGTCGTTATAGTCGGTTTTAATTTAGATATTAAATTTGCCACATAACCAAAAAACCCTTTCACCTCTCGGGACAATTAGTTTTAGATAACCTATAAAACTAAGTTTGTCGCGACTTGGAATAAACAATTTTAAGTTAATAGAAAACTATTAAGTTAATAGTTTTGGAAAATAAAAATTAGTTTAATTTGCAAAACTTAATTGGTTATTATTTGTTTCAAAAACAACCTTTGTTTTATAACAAAAACTTTAACAAGTTGTAAAAACAATTTAGAACTTGTTTTAAAGTGATTGTTTTTAATATTTTAAAACTCTTTTTAAAATCATGTTGGTATTTAGGTTGGTTACGTTATAACAATTTATAAGATAAAAAGCAACCACAATAGCAAGATAAATATGTAAATCCATATGGCCAAAATTGTTCGATCTTGCTAGAGCCTAATAGCAAGATCAAACGGGTCACGGGGTCACAACACACAAACAACCACAAGGATGGACTTGAGTGCATCTTGTTGTCTTGAGCAACTCTCACTAACTCCAAGACTCCTCTTGGCATTCGGTTTTGCTTCGAGTCTTCGTATCAACAATATTTAACAAGTAAATACAACAAAGACAAAAGGCCTATCTATTACAACTTTGAACCATCTCGGTGGCCAAAAATAATAATTACAAAACCGAATAAAATATACAACTACAAAAATAAGGTCGGGCCGGATTTACACATCGCACAACAATCACAAAATAAACCGGGCAATGTCTTGGTCAAGCAAAACAAATAAAATATTGACAAAAAATAGAAGTGCCTTTAAAAAGAAATACTTAGATCAGAAACTTTAAATAAATAAAGTTTGTGTTCTAATTCCGGTTAAAAGAACCGGTATCAACTCGTATGTTGTAACCAAGGCTCTGATACCACTGTTGGGTTTCCGTGGTGATCGGTCAAAAACTTTATTTATCAAAAACCCGGTTCAATAAATAATAGTTAATTAAATAAGCGAATTAATTAATAAAACGCAGCGGAAATATAAACTAATGATCAACAAAACGAAACCCGACAGGATCCGGTTACATGCAAATACGAGCACAGTAAAATATATTTAACTACCGATGAGAAAGATATACCTCGGTTAATGACTAACCGGTCGAGACACCGAGGTTCAACGAACAAGTGCTAGCAAACGAACCAACGAAACGCGACGAAGGGGGAGGCGACAAACAGCGGCGGCAGGTGGCGGCTGCCAGTGGCGGAGACGGGGCGGCGACGGCGGCGGCGGGGCGGGGCGGCGGCTGGCTTGGTGGCCGGTTATATTGTGGGTGTTGTTGAGAGCATTTTTGTGTTGCAACAACTAATTTTGTTCATCTCATCTACTCTAAAATGCAAGACCCACAAGCTCTTAAAAGACATGGACATCTTTGCATGCAAGCCAAGTGGCACTCATGCAAAATTGCATGTGTTGTAATTGGCCAAAGGTTTGGTGCGCGACAAGTGGTAATGGGTGAGAATACCCGTGTCACCCGTTTCATGTACCCGTCTCTCAGTTAATACCCGCTTATGATCATAAATATAATTATGATCAGTCTCGTATGTTGTTCGTAATTACCAGTTAAACGGGTTAAGTGGATTTTTAGTTCGTTGCCCAAGGTGTAACTCTTACGGGTCAAGACCCAGTCGGCAGCGTTGACTTATCGAACCGGACATAATATCCAACAGTTTGCTTCAAAAATCTTGTTTCGTACACCTTTAATAATTCTTGTTTTTGACGTTTCAAGTCTAATACTTTTAATCCAATTCACTAATTGTGTCAAATTTTTTTCTGTTAATTCTTCTCAAATGACCAAAATACATTTGATAATTTTTTTTTTTTTTTTTTTTTAATCCTTAAAACATACGATTGATATAACCAGAAAACTTGTTAAGTTACATCAAAACAGAAATATTTTGTATGATATTAATATTAAATTTTGTCCCGTTTTCTCTTTAAACTCCAAACCACACTTTGAACACTTTACCACCAGTTCACCATCGACATTAAACCACATTCAATCATGACGACAAACAATTCACTATACTTCACCACCATCAACAACAAGAAACGCCCATTTTCATTTTTCTCTCACTTAGTTTTCCTTGTCTTGTTATCTTTTCACAACGTTTCCATCTTTTTCATCAAGATTCCGTCACTCGCCAGCAATTCATCGTATCATCTACATTGATGTACACCGTAAAATATACCCCTCACCAATGCCCGTGCAGGAGATCAACAAAATTCGTAAACCCTTACCCAGATCCAAACACATTTCTGCCACATTTACGTAAATCTCACTCAATGTTTCATTCTAGTGGGACCCACTATATTTAATTGTTGCTTTAAGTATCAAGGGTATTTTGGCCGGTTGACAAAAATTAACTAGAAATATTTAACTGAGTTAATGAATAGGATTAAAAGTATTAAGACATTAAACGTCAGGGACGAAGAGTGATAAAGTGGAACGGGACGTATGTTTAAAGCAAACCTCATAGATAAAAAGTGCAGTTTCCTTCAAGTCTTATATTGGCCTTCCCGAGAAAAATGAACAAGTTTCATTATTGTAAAGTTTGATGGGAAAAATAAAACTCTTTCAAATGCAGATATTCAATGGAACACTGATTGACATTCAACCGGCATTTATAAAATATAAGGTAAATAACGGAACCAATATTGACCAAACAACATTGGTACATGTATCCATATAATTTGAATTGGTCCTTGTATTCGTTTTAGTCTTATCTATACTATATTATAATGCATGAGTGAGTGGTATTTTAAGATACCAAAAAAATAAGAACTTTTCCCCCACTTTATTTATAGAAAGACCCCTAAAATGAGGGTAGTTTAGTCTTTTAAACACTATTTATTTTTTAGCCCCTAAACTTATTACACTTAAATCCCTAAGGTTTTAACAAAATTATAGATAATTAGTTACAATTCACTCATCCACAACAAACTTATAATTTTTTTACGTATTCTTGACATATCTTATAAACTGTACTGTTTAAAAAAAATCCAAAGATATCATGACGACCTAAGCATTTTTTTCAACGTTTTGGTAGTTGTCTTGTTCAATATCGACACACAGATTAAAAGGTACAAGTCGATAATACTTTAATGTATAAGTAATTAATACTTGTGGTCTAATACGCCTAATCTACAAAGATGGGCTCCATTTATGCAAACAAAAACAAAAAGAATTAAAAGTACCGTAATATAAAATGAAGATATTATGTGTCACATTTTATTTTATTAAAACTGCCTAATATCTGTAGTTAGATATATCTTATAAAAACTTAAAACTAACTGCAACTAACTTCCTAAATAAAGGATTGTCAAATCTAAAATTAAACCCTAATGCACTTCTATAGTTACTACTATAAATACATAGCACGACACCCCTATATCTATTGCTAAACAAAGTTAATAAATGGATTCAGTTCTGAATTCAATTGTTGCGAATGCGAGATTCAAAATTATAAGGTCAGTTCTGTTATATTGCAGTAGTAAATAATTATTTTCTTTTATTTACTTTTATGTGAATGTTAACTTATTTGATTTTTCAAATTCAGTTCCATGATGAACATGCCAATTTAAACAACCCATTTGTCGATCAAGCTTCTAAGGTATTGATTTTGCTGGTTTTTAAGTATTATTTTTGCGTATATCTTTCATATTAACATGTTCGTTATGTTATTATATGTGTGTTTTATTGCAGGATGATGGTGATAAAAGTGTTGATATTATTTCTTATGGTGCAATGTTAGTCCATAAAAGGCTAATCTTTGATGTGAATTTAATGAAGAGGTAATTTTAAGGTTTATTTAATCTTTTTTTAACTTTTGTATTCAATTTTTGTCATTTTTAAGGATCGAAAGTTTGAGACTCAAATGAAGAGATCCAAGAGACTATCTGAATGGAAATGGAGTGAGGTTATTAATTTAGACGATTCTAGGGACAATGACAAAGAAGTGGAATTAGAAGTTACTTTCGATTCAAACACAAACCAGAAAACCTGATTAAAAATACGTCGAGTGTCAATTCAGAAGCGGAACAGATTTCATGCAGTCTAATATGAAATCTATCAAGTATTTTTATGTTTTTTTTTTCATTTTCAGTTGTTATGTTTGATCTAGACGTATGAATAAAGTTTATTTTATATTTGAACTTTATTTTTGGTGTTAATATAATGCAGTTATTGACCATATTAATAAAATTAAAAATAAAGTTAGTATCCTAAATTTACAAGTCAACTAAACTTATATAAGTTAATATCCTAAAGTTGCAATAAATAGATATTGCAGTTAGATATAGTCAAGCTGAAATTCTAAAATATTGCAGTTATTCTTGGATATTAATCTAATAATTTGTATTTCTTAATTAAAAAATAATAAAGTAATAAACTTTAAAGCTAAACAAAAAAAAAGAAACTTACTATGATATAAAGTTAATAAAGATATAAACTCTTAACATCCTATTTTTTACAAAAACTGTTTTTAAAATTTTATAAAAAATATAATTTATATATATATAAAAACGAAATTTAACAATTAAATGTAAAGGTGTAAAACGTACTTACGAGTCAACTACTATTTTTTATTTTTTTAAAACCAAAAATTTTAAACTTAAAGTTTATTGGATGAGTACCATGTGGATATTTAAAAAAAGGTATGAACTTTAAAGAATAAAATTATAAACTTTAACATTTAACCAACAAAATAAACTTACTTACAATTATAACAACTTATCTTTTATTTTTCGTCATTTGATTATCATCTTTAAAAAAAATAAAACTTTACATGTGTAAAACAATTTTTTTACTTTATTTATAAACAAAACATTTTGTTTTTATAAAAAAAATAATTCTTTTATAAACATTTTTTGTAACAAGTAATAATATAAATAAAATACTACAGAAATTTACAATCTTTACTAGATAAATACTAAATTGTGTTGCAAACTTTTAGGAATTATAATTTCAACTATATTGTTCTAGAAAATATTAGTTAGTTTCAAAAGAATTGTTTACTAACTTGACTAGATACATAGTATATTGTGTTGCATATTTTTAGGAATTATAAGTTAAAAGTAGACTCATATAGATAAGATTAGTTATAAACTAAAAATATGAACTTAGTATGATATAAAGTAAATAAAGATATAAACTCTTAACATCCTATTTTTTTTTTATAAAAACAGTTCTTGAAATTTTATAAATAATTTTTTTTTATATTTGTTAAAAACCGAAATTTAAAAATTTAAGTTAAAGCTCTAAAACGTACTTATGTAACACCACGTAAATTTATGTCTAATAATATATCAACACGTGTCATGGACTTTAAACGTGTAAAGAAGTGATTTAGAGGGACTAAAGTTGACAAACAAAGAAAGTATGTGAATATAAGGGTTCAAAATGTCAACAATGGATAAATAAACATTACAATAACCCTACACGATGTTTATACCCTTAAACGAATGAATCATGGATCATACGAAGCCAATTGTGAAAGAAAATGAGAGATTACAAACTACAGGGGTTAAATGTGTCAACATGTTTAAAGTATACCTCTGAGTGATCTTTTAGCAAACCCGAAGCTTTGTAATGATTAATTATGCCCACTAGAATAAGTGATAAAAATTTCACAAGGTTTCGATAAAGTATGAGAAAGTTATGACGATATTCGTATACGAGGGGTTAAAAGCGTCAACATTGAAATTTATGACTTTTCGGGTGATCATAAAGTTAATCAAGGACTTAACAAAGTTTGTATATGTCTTTGAGTCCTTAAAAATCAAGTTAGAGGGCTTAAAATGCAAATTGGGAAGTTGAAACCACGTTTGGAAGGACCAAGGACCAAAAGTGCAAAAGTTGAAACTTGTTTGGTTGGTTCTGGGAAGCCAGGCGGCCACGTAAGATGGTCCCATGGGGCAACGCGGCCCGCGTGAGAGTGCCAGCGACAGAATTCACCTGGCAGCTGCCAGTTCAGGTCTGTAACCGCCTTTAGGGCCTGTAAACTGATACCAGGGGCTGCACAAACAGATTTACATGCAGTAGGGGCACCTGTAAACATCTGGTTGCAATCATAGACTTGCTTGGCATCATCCCAAGCAATTGAATTCACTATATAAGGAGAGCAATGTTGCAACTCTTGTGCCATCCATTTGCAAACTTTCACAAGTTTATTTCTGGAGCTCTCTGATCAGCAACCAAAGTTTCTTAGATTTCCTAGTCGTGCTTAGAACCCTTGTAAGTGTCCTTAACTTTCTTTAATTCAGTTTAGCTTAGTTAATTAGCTTAAAGTCAAACCTTCGTAATTAGAGTTTGACTTTGTGATTAATTATAAATTGTCCAGTCAAATTACAAATTGAAAGTACCTATGAGTTGGTAATTATGTGGGCAATAAACCCTTAAAAGGGCACCCTCTGATTCCCACTCTAACTAGGTCAATTGTCGGGTCAAAGTTAATCTTAAAAAGTCAACAGAAAGCTTACTTTCAAATTAATGCATAATTAGCAATGTAGAACCCATGCAACCTGTTTTATCACTAATATAACTTGGTAATTAATGTAAGAACATGTCTAAACATGTTCAACCCGACAATTTTCAGTTTAGGCCCGGTTCGGAACCGAAAGTCGCATAATTTGACTTCTGCTTTGACTTTCAGTTCTGACCCGTTTAAGCATGTCTTAGAAATTCCTTAGAGCCTAATTTGGACCAGGTGTCATGTTAGTATAACCCTCTGTGATTATACAACTTGGTTCATTAGTTATCCGATTCATATGCATGTTTCCGTTAAATGCTTAAATGTTGACTATTATGCCCATATGACCTTAAAACGTGATTTTTGAAAAAAGTAAAAGAGTAGAAACCTTCATTACTGAATTATAAACTTTTCTCTAAAATTTGACATCAGTTGGAGGTCTAGATTAGGAGTTATGCTCATTAGCGTAATTAGAAAGCTTTTTATCAATTAAACGGCGTAATTAGCATATAGCCTATCTAAACCCAATTTTAATTACCAAACTTTTTACCTACTAATATAAAATAATATTTTGGGATTTTTGAAGATTTTTATTTAATTTTAGGCTGAGCATAACATAGAGTTCTAAGCTTGATTCGGTAATTGCCGGTTTTGCCCTCTTGGCCTATAAAATGAGTTTTACAAATTACTTTGACACCAAACCTTTTTCTACTGATCTAATATGATAAATAAAATATTTTGAGCCTTCTGGAATAATAAAAATATCAGCTTTCTTTTAAAAACCCGGAAATAGCTAAAAATCGCCTTTTTAAGCGTTTTTAACGCATAGTATGTATTAAAACTATTTTAAACATATAAGGTTTGATGCCTACTAATATTTTAAGTAAATTTTTATATTCTAACAGTAAGTAAAAGTTTTTAAACTCAGGTTTTCAGTTTTGACCTTTTAGGCTTAAGTGAAATTACCAAAATGCCCCTTCGGTGCATAGTTTAGTTATAAAGGATAATTTTCACCTATATATAATACCCTACTATTATAACTTAATAAATTAAGTATTTTTACTGATTAAATCAGACCTGTAACTCAGTTTTATATTTAAACTCTTTTATAACCTTTAAAATGACCAAAATACCCCTACGGGGCATAGTTTGAGTTTAAATTCGTTTTGGGCATAATAGAAGATATCTTACTGATGTCACAACATATTTAAGGCATGTTAAATTAGGAAACCTGTATATGACTCATATGGTTACCCGTTACACATCTTGCGCGTTCGGTTCGGTTTATGTAACTAGTTTGCATAAATTGACCGAAACGGGTCAAACCTTATCATTTTGTCTCAAAATCCAGAATGTGTTTAGTTTACCCATATTATACAAGTCTTCAAACTTGTTGGGTCTAAATCACATTCTATTCCGGTCTTCGCTTAATCGTGCGTTTGAACCGTATCTTCCTTTAAAACTAACCGGTCTAAGTTTAGGCTTAATTAAAGACCCGTTAGGAATCTAATAGGTTATTATAAACCTTTGTTCCAGACTAGGAGACCCGGTAAAAGCTACGTGCATTTGCTGTTTGTGATAAATACTTGCAAAGGTAAATACTTTTAACTTATTTTCCCTATACGGGCTTGGGGTACGGTATATAAAATACCGCTTGGACGGGCATTGAATTTTTAATTGTATGAAGATTAATTTATTGAAATGTGCCATTTAAATTGTTTTGTTTGCTTAAAGCCTTTGGGGGTTAATGACTATGTCCCGGATATCCTTGGCATCATTTTAAGAAATGGCCACGACCTTAGCACGCGGGTGTAGGTGTACACCCGTTAGTGTATATATAAATAATAAGATATAACCACCGGTTTCGGGAATAACCCGCCGCGGGACTATATCATGTGGTGTGTCTATTAATCTTTAATCCGGCGTCAATTCGGGCTACTGAACGTATAACGAACATGTAATTCTTTTACAAGTTTATATATAAATAATTATCCCAAGTTATAAAATGTTTTTGTGCCTTGTGCATTCAAATCAATTTTTAAACCTTTTCAAAATGAGCCAGTTAATTGTATTTACCAGTGTAAACTGACGTATTTTCCCAAAAAGGTTAAGTGCAGGTACTACTCGAAATAGGCTGGCCTCTCCTTAGCATCAATAAGAGTCTCGCAAGCTTGGATGCATTTAAGTCTGATGAACTATGTTTCCTTTTTATTTGATCCGTCTGTGGATCTGTTTCAACTATTTTGTGATACTTAATATTACAATTTATTCGGTTGAAATAAATCTATCTTTTGCTTCCGCTGTGCATTTAAAATTGTGTTGTTTGACTATGATGATATCAACTACGTCACGATATTCCCCACCGGGTCCACCGGTAATACTTGGAAATATCGGGGTGTGACAGGTTGGTATCAGAGCCAACACTGAGTGAATTAAACACTAGCCTTTTGTGTTTAATCTCAGTTACACAGTTGCACATTCCTCGATTCTCGAGTCTAGACAAAGAACTTAGGATTTATCCAAATTTTTTTTATTTTCTAACTTTGTTTTTTTATATTTTCTGGTTGTATCCTTTGTGTGTTTTGGCAGGTTGAACAAGATGCCACCAAGAGTAAGAGGGAGAGGAAGAGGCAAGGGGCCACTCGTCGCCCCGAATGATCATGAGGTCGGGCCTTCGCACCGGCGAACACCATCAGATTCACTTGGCCGAAGTCCTCAAGATAACTGGAGGACCTATATTGAACCAGCAAGGCGCTCAGTTTCGCTGAGCTCCTCCCCTTCTTTTCAACACTCCTTTGGGCCTCATTCTGAAAATGAGCCCCATAATTCCCACCAATCTTACATTCCTCTCCAGGGCCACAACTCACCTTTTGATGACCCACCGCCCTTTTTCCAGAGCCGGTTCAACCCGGAAAACTACCTTGGAGAACCCGTGGGTTTTAACCCACTAGGACCCGAAGACCATTTCTCGGGTGATCACACAATGGACATTGACAAGGACACCGATCCGGCAGAGCCACCGTCCGGAACCCCTAACCACCCCATCGAAATTTCGGATGGGTCACCTTTCGTGGGATCACCTTATAATGGTCCCGACAGCTATGAAGAAAGGTTTCGACAGATCGACTGGGTGTTTACTCCCAGTTACCACAACTCACCACAGCAGCAGCAGGATCCCTCCAAGGATTCTCGTTTTGTCGCGGTCACTCCGCCACCACCACCAGCTCAGCAACAGCCTCCGGAGCCGCCGAGGCGAAGAAGATCGAACGCACAGATGTCTGTGCGAGGAGGAGTGCGTATCAGCACCCCTCAACCTTCGAGTGGCAGCCGCTACCCGCCACTCCATGAAGAACCGCAGATGGGTGGGTCTTCAAACCCCGTCTCGGAAGTAAACTCTGCACC
Organism: Helianthus tuberosus; assembly: GCA_030545235.1. Taxonomy (NCBI): domain Eukaryota; kingdom Viridiplantae; phylum Streptophyta; class Magnoliopsida; order Asterales; family Asteraceae; genus Helianthus; species Helianthus tuberosus. The sequence continues at coordinate 7,077,760 of CM060426.1, forward strand.
TGTCGCGCCACCACCGTTGGGCTTTGGCGACCCTATACCTACATACACCGGTGCGGCTGCGTATAGTCCCTTTGAGCAGCTGATCCACACCAACTACAACTATGCCGAGGCCAACCCTTACCTGGTAGCAGCGGCAAACTACAATGCCCATCATCCGAAAAGATCCTTTGGGATCCCATATCAAGCTGGATACCCACACTATGGGTACCCACCATATGGGTATCAGCAACCGCCGCCTCCTCAACCTTCGTTTTATCAGCAACCCCTGCAGTCGCCAGTGATGTCACCACCGCAGCATCAAGAGATTCTTCAAAGGATAAATGAGGTGCGGCAGGAGGTGCGGGAAGACCGTAGGCAAAACCGTGGGATGTTTAAGGGTCTGGTGAACTTAATCAAAGGAAAAAGCAAGAAGGATCATTAAATCCTTTACTTGTTGTTTATTTTAGTGTTGTAATCAAGTCCCTGCGTGGACATTTGTTTCTGTATTCTGCCCCTGCATGGGCATGTCTTTTTGTATTCTGCCCCTGCGTGGGCATGTCTTTCTGTTGACCCCTGCGTGGGTATGTTTGTTAGTTTAGCCCCTGCGTGGGCGTGTTATTTCTGCATAAGTCCCGTTTAGGGAAAACATGTACTTGTTTAAAATTTTAATGGAATGGTTAGTTTAAATTTCATTTTTAAATTATATGCATAAATGTAATATGTGAAATAAATGAAAATAACATTCATTTTACAAAACCTACCATTTTAATAAAATAATAAGAATCTTAAAAGGTAAAACCTAGCCACATGTCATTCTAATTATGGCCAAGATGGTAAAACCTATTTAAAAGATTCAAATCCCCGTTAACATCTGTAAAACATGTTAACATTCCTGACAAATTGCGATACGATAAAATCGCATAAGTCATCCTTGCATTAAATTCTTCCAACTGCTTTTAGTATATTAAACATCCAATAGGGATGAAATGCCTACGGGCTATATTCATTGTCATATAAGACGAAAGACAGTCGTGGTCTTCGACCCCCTGTTAAGAAGAGGTAATGAATTATAATTAGAACCTCAATACCTTGATCCTATAAGATCATGATTAAAAATTTAAAACCGTCCATATGACTAGGCCTTTTTGCCATTAAAATATTTTAATTATAACTAAGGATTATTATTATAATGAGAAATCCTGAATATATATATGCCTAACAAATTAATCGAAATGGTTTCTTAAATACCATGATTAATAAATCATCTAGAATGATAAAACTGTTATAGACCTCTGAATGAATTAAGATCATTATTTTATGTAGCAAACAAGCTACATGGCCGGGTCAGACGAAGCCAACAGTCACCCCAGAGAAAATCATGACACCTCCAGAGTCAACGTAGCAGGAGCAGAATTACAAGCATTAATAGATAATGCTGTTACGAGAGCTTTAGACAGGCAGTTCAATGAATCCAGTGGTACCCATGTAAGGACCCAGTCTGTGCCACACTCTAAACCACCATCTAGAACTCACACCGCTCACAAAAGTGATTCTCATCACTCAACGAACCAGAGGAGTGTTCCATCTAAGAGAATTGTGCTGGACCAAGAACCACGTGCTAAAGGTTGCACCTATAAGTACTTTGTTTCCTGCAAACCCAGGGATTTTACTGGGGAGAAAGGAGCAGTTGACTGCATGTCATGGTTAGACGAGATGGACACTGTGGTAGATATCAGTGGTTGTGCTGATTAGGATGTGGTAAAGTTTGTATCTCAGTCGTTCAAAGGCGAGGCACTAGCGTGGTGGAGATCTTTGATTCATGGCACGGGGAAAATTCCATTGTACAATCTGTCTTGGAATCAGTTTGTTACTCTCATTAAGGAAAACTACTGCCCTCAGCATGAGGTTGAAAAGATTGAAGCTGATTTCTTGTCATTGGTTATGAAAAACCTGGATTGTCAAGCCTACCTTACAAGCTTCAATACTATGTCAAGATTGGTTCCGTATCTGGTGACTCCGGAACCCAAGAGGATAGCTCGTTTCATTGGGGGTTTGGCCCCATAAATCAAGGCCAGTGTGAAGGCCTCTAGACCAGCTACTTTTCGGTCTGCAGCTGATATATCATTGTCCCTTACCTTGGACGCGGTCAGGCAGAGATCGCTGAGAAACACAGACGCTGAGAAGAGGAAGCGTGAGGATAACAACTCACGACGTTCAGACAAGAAGCATAAGGGAAACAATGACCACAAGAAGAGTTCTGGAACTAAAAAGGATGGTCATCAATCGGGTGATAAGCCCAAGTGTAAGGTCTGTAAGAAGCACCATTTCAGGAGGTGTAGATTTGAATCGAAATCCCAATCGCAGCCAAGGCCTTGTGGGATTTGTAAATCTTCTGAGCACAAGACATTGGACTGTAAGAAAATCAAGGATGCGACATGCTATAGCTGCAACGAGAAAGGGCATATTAAGTCCAACTGCCTAAAGTTTGCAAAGAAGGCTGAAGAGGGGAAAAAAGACCAATGCTAGGGTCTTCCAGATGAACGCACAAGAGGCAATCCAGAATGATAACGTCATAACAGGTACCTTCCTTATTAATGATGTTTATGCAAGGGTATTATTTGATTCTGGAGCAGATAAGTCATTTGTTGATGATAAATTTTGTAAGTTGTTAAACCTACCTGTTAGAACCCTAAGCATAAAATATGAGGTTGAGTTAGCCGATGGCACCTTAGAAACCGCATCAACCGTGTTAGATGGATGTTTCATATCCATTAGGAACCACTCTTTTCCTTTGTCCTTACTTCCTTTGAAGTTAGCCGGTTTTGATATAGTTATAGGCATGGACTGGTTATCCCATAACCAGGCCTAGATTGTTTGCAACAAGAAGCAAGTTGTGATCAAGACTCCGTCTGGTGAGTCACTTACCATTCTGGGAGATACCCAGTATGGACTGCCTGAGCAAGTGTCTATCCTCAAGGCATCTAGGTGTTTGAAGAAGGGTTGTGTCATTTACATGGCACAAGTGACTATGGATGAGCCGAAGCCTAAAATTGAAGATATTCCCGTCATTTCTTAATATCCCGAAGTATTCCCTGAAGAATTACCTGGTTTACCACCAGATAGGCAAGTAGAATTCAGAATTGACATTATTCCAGGAGCAGCACCTGTTGCAAGGGCACCTTACAGGTTGGCACCAACAGAGATGAAAGAGTTGAGGACTCAGCTAGACGAGTTGTTGGCAAAAGGTTTCATTCGTCCTAGTTCATGTCCTTGGGGAGCACCAATCCTGTTTGTGAAGAAGAAGGATGGGTCAATGAGTCTATGCATCGATTATCATGAGCTTAATAAGGTTACTATCAAGAATAGATATCCATTGCCCAGGATCGACGATCTGTTCGATCAATTGCAAGGGGCAACTTCTCAAAAATCGACTTGAGGCCAGGCTATCATCAGCTGAAGGTTAAAAATGAAGATGTACACAAGACTGCATTTAGGACTCGTTATGGTCATTATGAGTTCCTAGTGATGCCTTTTGGGCTCACTAATGCACCTGCAGCATTCATGGATCTCATGAACCGTGTCTGCAAGCCTTACTTAGATAAATTCATCATCGTCTTCATCGATGACATTCTCATTTACTCGAAGAGCCAAGCCGACCATGAGAAGCATCTTCGATGCATTCTAAAACTACTTCAGCAAGAGAAGCTCTATGCCAAGTTTTCAAAGTGTGAATTCTGGCTTCGTGAAGTCCAATTTCTTGGACATGTTGTTAGTGAGCGTGGTATCCAAGTAGATCCCGCTAAAGTTGAAGCTATCATGAATTGGCAAGAGCTGAAGACGCCCACTGAGATCCGCAGTTTTCTAGGCCTGGCAGGATATTATAGGCGTTTTATTGAAAACTTCTCAAGAATTGCAGCACCCCTGACTTTATTAACTCGAAAGAATAGCAAGTTTGACTGGGGGCCTAAGCAGCAATAATCTTTCGATATTCTGAAGCAGAAGTTGAGCAATGCTCCAGTATTGACGTTGCCTAATGGAATTGATGAATTTGTGGTATATTGTGATGCATCACACACCGGTATGGGGTGTGTGCTTATGCAGAAAGGCAAGGTCATTGCCTATGCTTCACGTCAGTTAAAGGTACAAGAAAAGAATTACACCACCCATGACTTGGAGTTGGGTGCCGTTATATTTGCACTAAAAATGTGGAGGCATTATTTGTATGGTACCAAATGTGTGATCTATTCTGATCACAAGAGCCTCCAACACTTGTTTAATCAGAAAGATTTAAACATGAGGCAGCGACGTTGGATGGAAACCTTGAATGACTATGATTGTGAAATCAGATACCATCCAGGCAAGGCAAATGTGGTTGCCGATGCCTTAAGTAGGAAGGAAAGGGTGAAGCCCATAAGAATCAATGCCAAGAGCATTGAATTAAAGAATAGTTTGAATGAAAGGTTGTTAGCTGCACAGAAGGAAACTGTACTAGAAGCTAACTATCCTGATGAAAAGCTAGGAGTAACTGAAGAGCAGTTATCCTATGGCAAAGACGAAATCCTAAGGTTAAATGGACGAATATGGGTTCCAGTTTATGGAGGACTTTGGGATGTTATCCTCCAGGAAGCCCATAGTTCAAAATATTCCGTTCATCCTGGAGCTGATAAGATGTACCAGGATCTGAAGGCAAACTATTGGTGGATAGGCTTGAAGAAGTCTATAGCCACCTATGTAGCCAAATGTTTGACGTGCGCTCAAGTCAAAGCTGAACATCAAAATCCGTCAGGATTACTACAACAGCCTGAACTTCCCACTTGGAAGTGGGAGATGGTGACAATGGATTTCATCACCAAGTTGCCAAAGACAAGGAAATGAAATGATACTATATGGGTGATAGTAGATAGACTGACTAAGTCAACACATTTCCTACCCATTAAGGAGACTTATAGCTCCGACATGTTAGCCCAATTGTACGTAGATAAGATTGTATCTTTGCATGGCGTACCAATATCTATTATCTCTGACAGAGATACTAGATACACATCACATTTTTGGAAAAGTTTCCAACAATCTTTGGGCACGCGTTTAAATTTTAGTACGACTTACCATCCTCAGACGGACGGGCAAAGTGAGCGTACCATCCAAACTTTGGAAGACATGCTTCGTCCATGTGTGATTGACTTAGGTGGTAGTTGGGATAACCACCTGCCATTGATCGAGTTCTCCTATAACAATAACTACCATACTAGTATTCAGGCAGTGCCTTTTGAGGCATTATATGGTAGAAAATGCAGAACGCCTATTTGTTGGGCAGAAGTAGGAAAAGCTCAGTTATCAGGACCTGACATAGTCTTTGAAACGACGGACAAGATTGTCCAAATTCGTGACCGCCTGAAAGCTGCCAGAGATAGGCAGAAAAGCTACGCAGACTTAAGGCGTAAATCTCTAAAGTTCGAGGTTGGTGACAAAGTGTTGCTTAAAGTATCACCCTGGAAGGGAGTGATGCGATTTGGTAAGAAAGGCAAATTAAGCCCAAGGTATATAGGACCATTCAAGATCATCGAATGTGTCGGATCAGTGGCATATAAGTTAAACTTGCCTGAAGAGCTCAGTGGTATCCATAATGTGTTTCACATCTGCAATCTGAAGAAATGTCTAGCTGATGAATCGCTAGTCATACCACATACGGATGTGTATATAGATGAGAGCTTAAAGTTTGTTGAAAACCCTTATCGATCGAGGATCGACAGGTCAAGAAGCTTCGAAGGAAGCATCTGCCAATTGTAAAAGTTAAATGGGATGCCCGAAGAGGTCCCGAGTACACGTGGGAGGTAGAGTCCACAATGAAAGAAAAGTACCCTCATTTATTTCAGTAAAATCTCGAGGTCAATATTTCTTTTAAGGGGGTGAGGATGTAACACCTCGTAAATTTATGTCCAATAATATATCAACACATGTCATGGACTTTAAACGTGTAAAGAAGTGATTTAGAGGGACTAAAGTTAACAAACAAAGAAAGTATGTGAATATAAGGGTTCAAAATGTCAACAATGGATAAATACACTTTACAATAACCCTACACGATGTTTATACCCTTAAACGAATGAATCATGGATCATACGAAGCCAATTGTGAAAGAAAGTGAGAGATTACAAACTACAGGGGTTAAATGTGTCAACATGTTTAAAGTATACCTCTGAGTGATCTTTTAGCAAACTCGAAGCTTTGTATTGATTAATTATGCTCACTAGAATAAGTGATAAAAATTTCATAAGGTTTCGATAAAGTATGAGAAAGTTATGACGATATTCGTATACGAGGGGTTAAAAGCGTCAACGTTGAAATTTATGACTTTTCGGGTGATCATAAAGTTAACCAAGGACTTAAAAAAGTTTGTATATGTCTTTGAGTCCTTAAAAATCAAGTTAGAGGGCTTAAATTGCAAATTAGGAAGTTGAAACCACGTTTGGAAGGACCAAGGACCAAAAGTGCAAAAGTTGAAACTTGTTTGGCTGGTTCTGGGAAGCCAGGCGGCCCGCGTAAGATGGTCCCATGGGGCTACGCGGCCCGCGTGAGAGTGCCAGCGACAGAATTCACCTGGCAGCTGCCAGTTCAGGTCTGTAACCGCCTTTAGGGCCTGTAAACTGATACCAGGGGCTGCACAAACGGATTTACATGCAGTAGGGGCACCTGTAAACATCTAGTTGCAACCATAGACTTGCTTGGCATCATCCCAAGCAATTGAATTCACTATATAAGGAGAGCAATGTTGCAACTCTTGTGCCATCCATTTGCAAACTTTCACAAGTTTATTTCTGGAGCTCTCTGATCAGCAACTAAAGTTTCTTAGACTTCCTAGTCGTGCTTAGAACCCTTGTAAGTGTCCTTAACTTTCTTTAATTCAGTTTAGCTTAGGTAATTAGCATAAAGTCAAACCATCGTAATTAGAGTTTGACTTTGTGATTAATTATAAATTATCCAGTCAAATTACAAATTGAAAGTACCTATGAGTTGGTAATTATGTGGGCAATAAACCCTTAAAAGGTCACCCTCTGATTCCCACTCTAACTAGGTCAATTGTCGGGTCAAAGTTAATCTTAAAAAGTTAACAGAAAGCTTACTTTCAAATTAATGCATAATTAGCAATGTAGAACCCATGCAACCTGTTTTATCACTAATATAACTTGGTAATTAATGTAAGAACATGTCTAAACATGTTCAACCCGACAATTTTCAGTTTAGGCCCGGTTCGGAACCGAAAGTCGCATAATTTGACTTCTGCTTTGACTTTCAGTTCTGACCCGTTTAAGCATGTCTTAGAAATTCCTTAGATCCTTATTTGGACCAGGTGTCATGTTAGTATAACCCTCTGTGATTATACAACTTGGTTCATTAGTTATCCGATTCATATGCATGTTTCCGTTAAATGCTTAAATGTTGACTATTATGCCCATATGACCTTAAAACGTGATTTTTGAAAAAAGTAAAAGTGTAGAAACCTTCACTACTGAATTATAAACTTGTCCCTAAAATTTGACATCAGTTGGAGGTCAAGATTAGGAGTTATGCTCATTAGCGTAATTAGAAAGCTTTTTATCAATTAAACGGCGTAATTAGCATATAGCCTATCTAAACCCAATTTTAATTACCAAACTTTTTACCTACTGATATAAAATAATATTTTGGGATTTTTGAAGATTTTTATTTAATTTTAGGCTGAGCATAACATAGAGTTCTAAGCTTTATTCGGTAATTGCCGGTTTTGCCCTTTTGGCCTATAAAATGAGTTTTACAAATTATTTTGACACCAAACCTTTTTCTACTGATCTAATATGATAAATAAAATATTTTGAGCCTTCTGGAATAATAAAAATATCAGCTTTCTTTTAAAAACCCGGAAATAGCTAAAAATCGCATTTTAAGCGTTTTTAACGCATAGTATGTATTAAAACTATTTTAAACATATAAGGTTTGATGCCTACTGATATTTTAAGTAAATTTTTATATTCTAACAGTAAGTAAAAGTTTTTAAACCCAGGTTTCCAGTTTTGACCTTTTAGGCTTAAGTGAAATTACCAAAATGCCCCTTCGGTGCATAATTTAGTTATAAAGGATAATTTTCACCTATATATAATACCCTACTGTTATAACTTAATAAATTAAGTATTTTTTATTATTAAATCAGACCTGTAACTCAGTTTATATTTAAACTCTTTTGTAACCTTTAAAATGACCAAAATACCCCTACGGGGCATAGTTTGAGTTTAAATTCGTTCTGGGCATAATAGAAGATATCTTACTGGTGTCACAACATATTTAAGGCATGTTAACTTAGGAAACCTGTATATGACTTATATGGTTACCTGTTACGCATCTTGCGCGTTCGGTTCAGTTTATATAACTAGTTTGCATAAATTGACCGAAACGGGTCAAACCTTATCATTTTGTCTCAAAATCCAAAATGTGTTTAGTTTACCCATATTATACAAATCTTCAAACTTGTTGGGTCTAAATCACATTCTATTCCGGTCTTCGCTTAATCGTGCGTTTGAACCGTATCTTCCTTTAAAACTAACCGGTCTAAGTTTAAGCTTAATTAAAGACCCGTTAGGAATCTAATAGGTTATTATAAACCTTTGTTCCAGACTAGGAGACCCGGTAAAAGCTACGTGCATTTTCTGTTTGTGATAAATACTTGCAAAGGTAAATACTTTTAACTTATTTTCCCTATATGGGCTTGGGGTACGGTATATAAAATACCGCTTGGTCAGGCATTGAATTTTTAATTGTATGAAGATTAATTTATTGAAATGTCCCGTTTAAATTGTTTTGTTTGCTTAAAGCCTTTGGGGGGTTAATGACCATGTCCCGGATATCCTTGGCATCATTTTAAGAAATGGCCACGACCTTAGCACGCGGGTGTAGGCGTACACCCGCTAGTGTATATATAAATAATAAGGTATAACCGCCGGTTTCGGGAATAACCCGCCGCGGGACTATATCATGTGGTGTGTCTATTAATCTTTAACCCGGCGTCAATCCGGGCTACTGAACGTATAACGAACATGTAATTCTTTTACTAGTTTATATATAAATAATTATCCCAAGTTATAAAATGTTTTGTGCCTTGTGCATTCAAATCAATTTTTAAACCTTTTCAAAATGAGTCAGTTAATTGTATTTACCAGTGTAAACTGACGTATTTTCCCAAAAAGGTTAAGTGCAGGTACTACTCGAAATAGGCTGGCCTTTCCTTAGCATCAATAAGAGTCTCGCAAGCTTGGATGCATTTAAGTCTGATGAACTATGTTTCCTTTTTATTTGATCCGCCTGTGGATCTGTTTCAACTATTTTGTGATACTTAATATTACAATTTATTCGGTTGAAATAAATCTATCTTTTGCTTCCGCTGTGCATTTAAAATTGTGTTGTTTGACTATGATGATATCAACTACGTCACAATATTCCCCACCGGGCCCACCGGTAATACGTGAAAATATCGGGGTGTGACAACTTACGAGTCAAATACTGTTTTTTATTTTTATAAAAACGAAATATTTAAACTTAAAGTTTATTGGATGAATACTATGTGGATATTTAAAAGAAGTTATGAACTTTAAAGAATAAAATTATACTTTATAATTTAACCAATAAAATAAACATATTTTACAATTATAACAACTTATCTTTTATTTTTTTGTCTTTTGATTAATTTTAAAAAAAAAAACAATATTTTTTTTGTCTTTTAATTATTACTTTTTATAAAAAAACAAAACTTTACACATGTGTAACACTAATGACATATATCCACCCCAATAATGTTACCATAAATATTATACGAATAAGAAAACTACCAAAAACGAGTGCCGCAATACAAAGTGTTGCCCCCGTCGCATCGCGCGAGCACCCTACTAGTGATCTATTAAATACACGAGTTGATTTTTTGGGTTACATCAAGATAGCTTTTTGCATTGAAACTATTGTAAGTTATTTTTTTATCATAAAATGTACCGAGTAACGGTACTATAACCTACTTAGGAATGAAAATGAGACGGGTTTGAGTAATCCCAAACCCATACCATTTTTAAAAGCTTGTCCCAAGTTCGGGTCAAAATCCATCGGGTTTCTATTAGGTAATTACCTGTCGGGTTTCGAGTAAACCATTTAGTTTCTTAAAATTACCGCTGGGTATATCGACCTAAAACTTGTCATTAATCATTTAAATTCTGCCATTTGGGGGGTGGGTGGGTTGGGTTGGGGTTTGCTACCCTAAACTTCCACCAATAATGCATTATCACATTATTTTTACACTCAGCTACTCTTTATTACTCTAATCAATGATACCACTTCTTAAAATGCTTCTACATATATTTTTATATTACTCTAAACAACATTCCACAATTAATTTTTTTATATTTTTATTTTTTGATTTTTATTATTAAAAATGCTTCTACATGTATTTATAAGAAAAAAACGTTGGTTTTTTTTTTAAATTGATTTTTAACATGTTAAGTAGAATTTTTAAGATTGTTCCCCGTTTACTCACTTTTTAGTGTTCTCCAATGAACCCTTCCCTATATATATAGGCTCGGTTCAAATGAGAACCACCACGAGTTGTGAGAACCGTGAGTTGAGCTAAAAAATTTTTGCACAAACGTAAATAAAAATATTATAAACACATCTGTGAAAAAAAGTAAAAAAAAAATTGTTGGGTCGGTAGTTTTGACTGACCAATCATGGGCATGCCATGATCCAACCCATTATAACAGAACTTGCAGGAATCCTTGCTCTTCAGCTTGAGCCATGGTTATCTCTTTCAGCCTTGTCACCATATTATATATGTCCTTGATTCCATTCTATTGCACCATCTCATATATATATATATATATATATATAGATAAAAAGTGTAAAATACAATAGCCCTTAACGTACGACCAGTACGCGACAAAAACATAACATGCGTAATTTGTTAATACAACATGCGTGATTAGTGTTCGGTTTCAATTTGCCTGGGATTGATCAATTCTGTCCAATTCGTTTCAATTTTCTTTTCGTTTCAGTTCAAATTGGCCATTGTTCGGTCAATTTCATCGAATTGTGTTCAAATTCATCTTTGATTTTGAAAATTTTCATCAAAAGTGACGACTCGAATAATGACTATAGAACAGAGGATGCAGGACCACGACGAAGCTTTGATTCAGATCGCAGAATAGAGGATGCAGGAACATGACCAAGCTTTGATTCGATTGGAGTCGGAGGGCAGTAACAATGGTTTTAGATCGTAGAACAGGGGATGCGATTTTTGAACTGAGAGTTAGGGCATGCATGATTATAGGTATATAACGTGCGTGATTTATGTTTCCAACATGCGTGATTAGGGTTTTTGATTTTTATAAGGTGTGTGATTTTCAAATGAACGTGCGTAATTATATGTTGTACCGGTCGTAAGTTAAGAGCTATTGTACGTTAACCTTCCTCTCTCTCTCTATATCTTCCCCCAAGGTTATTTAATATATAAGGTTTTCCACCAATGATGCATTGTCACCTTATTTTTACTCTCAACTACTTTTTATTACCATAATCATTGATACAATTCCTTTCAAGTAAAACTTTTTTTTATTATAATTAAATTACACATTTAAAAACAAAAAAAAAACATTTATTAAAATTGAAACATTACATAACTTAAATAAAAAAACGTTAAAATACGAAGAACAAGAAAATCATGACTTGAGATAATCTAGATCTAGAGCTCCAACAACGTTCCACAATTAAACCTTTTTTTTATATTTTTAGTTTTTGATTTTTTTATTAAAATTGCTTCTATATATATTTATAAGGAAAAAGCGCCGAAATTTAGAAAAAAAATGATTTTTAACATGTTAAGTTGAATTTGAAGAGTGTTCCCCGGTTCCGCACCTTTTTAGTGTTTTCCAATGAACCCTCCCTTATATATATGTATAAATATATATATATATATATATATATATATATATATATATATATATATATATATATATATATATATATATTGTTAATTTGAATGACTATATTTAACCCGTTCCATTTTGTGAATCATACCTTTAAATCCAACCCGCGACATCGGTTGCGGTATCACCTTTTGACGAGTAAAACCCAGACAAAGGTACTTAAGGGTGCAAAATAAAAGACAAGGAAAATAAATAAAAGAACAGAAGAATACAAATTAGAAGTCAAAGAAAGCAAAAGGATGTGTGTTTACAAACCAATCATGGGTATGCCATGATCCAACCCATTATAACGGAACTTGCAGGAATCCCTGATCTTCAGCTTGAGCCATCGTAATCCCTTTCAGCCTTGTCACCATATTATATGTATGTCCTTGATTCCATTCTGTTGCACCATCTCATATGACTCTCTCTCTCTCTCTCTCTCTCTCTTAGGTTATTTAATATATAAGGTTTTTAGTTTTCCTACGAACCACCCAGCTCCGGTCTACCAAAACCAAAAATCGACCCCATCACATGCAAGCTTCACCATGACTGTCGTTCTGCTGCCGACACATATCGGCTTCATAACCTGACTTGCTCACACGACTTCTCCAGCCAACGTTGCTAGAACATTCTCAAAGCCGTTGCTTGCCCCCACATTCTCGCTTCTCCTATCTATTTTACGGTTCACATTTAGGTAAGCATCAACACTTCCCTGATTCATTGGAATTTGTCCTCTGGTTGTGATAGTGTATATTTATAGCATTGCCCTGCCAACAAGTTCTATTAAATATGATCCTTTTCCGATGTTCATACCCGCTTAGAGTTAAATTGTTTGTAACAGCCTTCCAACATGTAGTTATGCAATGACGGTTGGAAGAGCTCATCTGTTTATATATATTTGTTTCAGTTAAGAAAGACATAAAAGATAAAGGTTCATAATTAATTATTGATGGTTAGAACTGACGAACTGTGTTCTTGGAATCACCTGAATAACACGAGTTTCACTCAAATGTCAAATTAATACTGCAATGTTCTTCGATTTTGGAATGCATATTTACATGTTATTTAACATACATTTTTTTGTTGCTTATGTTTTTAGAGATACAAAGTTCAAGGGATAGAAATCTGATCGTTTGTAACTTTGTACATTTTTAGATGGATTGAGGTTTAAGGATCTATGGAGCAAACTTTAAATGACGTATTATTAAACATCATCAATTTAGAAGAGCTATCAACTACGTTTTTCTTAGCTTTAAAAATTGCGAGATGGAAATATGAGGTGAGTTTCTTTTCTCTAACATCTGTTTAAACTTTGAATAATCCATTAGATAGGGTTTCAGGCAGATAAATGGTGTAAAAAGTCTTTGTTATATCTCAATAGGAAAAAATAAACCGTATTTAAACCACTTTTTTAGATTAATAAAATTTCTAAAAACAAAAACTATTGAAGAAATATGAAGGAATGGTGGAAGAGAGTGACTACATTTAGATGAATCATATACGACCAAATTGGCAAATTAACACACATAAATGAATATAAATAATATACCTATTTATTAAATCTATGTGTGAGTTGATGTCTAATCAACTATAGTACTACCACCGATTTGCTTATTAGTATCAATATTGTATTTGAAACAACAAATTGTATGCTAAAAATCTTTTCATTTCTATATTCATTTTCTTATTTGGTACATTCAACCGTGTTTGCATTATTATTGAGTAAAATGTTTGATATTATCTTGTTAACATGCATGGATATGAGTTAGAAAACTCATTTACTAAAAAAAAAGTTTTTGTTTTGAAAAGGCTTTCGTATTTTCTTCTTGATCTGCATTTTAAACAACAAATTGTTAGCTAAAATCTTTCTTTTTCTTACCATCCTCCGTTACAATGTATGTATAGATATTTGAATCGATTTTATTCTTCCAATTGTTCGTAGGTTGTATAATGGACTCCTCAGCTGAATCCATGGACGTTGACTCTTCCTCTGTCGCTCCGTCGTCATCGACTCCGCCTGTCCCTATGGACACAGACACACAACCCGGATCTTCATTTGTTCCATAAAACATCCGATGACAATGATGGTCAAGGTGCTTCTGCGGGCGATACCTCGTTGGCTGCTGGGCAGGGGTCGGGTGGTTCAAAAACCCTGCCAAGTGACCACCTCTCCATCTTTGAACCAATACAACCTGATGTGGCTCCAGTTGAATCCGAGTCAGTCACTGGGCCGAGGGCTGAACAGTTGCAGGGAGGGGAGCCCCAGGGCCAAGAGGATTAGGAGGCCGAAGGGGGCGGACCTCAGGAGACTGAGGTGGCTGAAGGCGGTGGACCGCAGGAGGCTGAGTTGACTGGCGAGGAGTAGGAGGTTGGCGGGGAGGCTAGGGATGAGGACGCTGAGGAGCAACAGGAGGTTGGCGTGGAGGCTGGGGATGAGGACGCTGGGGAGCAGCAGGAGGTTGGCATGGATGCTGGGGATGAGGATGCTGGGGAGCAGCAAGAGGTTGGCGGGGATGCTGGGGAGGAGGACGCTAGTGATCAGGAGGTTGGGGGGAAGCTGGCGGGAATGCTGAAGGTGCAGGTGTCAAGCGCAACAAATGCGAAAGAGGTGATGATGATGTAGGAGGACCGTCAGGCGGCAAGATTTTCACACCCCAACCGATGGCGGAAACATCGGGGCGCAGCACTAGGCGAGCCAGATTGCTCAAGAAAATCCATAACAACTATTAAATGACAATATTTAAAAGGTTCATTGTCCTATACCAATAAACAAATATTTCACAAACAGTCATCACAGAGTTCTAATCTCTTAAACAAAACCAATCCGACAACCTTAATTTTTATTTGCGAGTTTCTAAACTTCCCAATCCATTGCAGTTCTGCCTAACGATGAGGCGGGTCAGAACTTTGACGCTGGAAACGATGACAACGTTGGAAACGACATTTATGAAGTAGGAAACAATATTAATGGCGAGGACGTAGAGGTTGTAAATGTGGACGATCCAGAACAGGTTGACCACAATGAAGAGGCTTTGAATGTGGAAGTGGAAATTGTTTTCGTTAATCCAGAAATAGGTGATATAGAGCAGGTTGACCACAATGAAGAGGTTGTGAACGTGGAACCGGATGTTATCCTTGTTGATCAAGCTGATCAGGAGGAGGTTTCTAATATTGGTCAAGGTGGGGCTGATGAGGAGCATGTTGCTAATCCGGATCCGGAGCATCAACACCGTTGTTTTCCCCCACATTCTCGCTTCTCATATCTATTTTACGGTTCACATTTAGGTAAGCATCAACACTTCCCTGATTCATTGGAATTTGTTCTCTGGTTTTGATAGTGTATATGTATAGCATTGCCCTGTCAACAAGTTCTATTAAATATGATCCTTTTCCGATGTTCATACCCGCTTAGAGTTAAATTGTTTGTATCAGCCTTCCAACATGTATTTATGCAATGAAGGTTGGAAGAGCTCATCTGTTTATATATACTTGTTTCAGTTAAGAAAGACATAAAAGATAAAAGTTCATAATTAATTATTGATGGTTAGAACTGACGAACTGTGTTCTTGGAATCACCTGAATAACACTAGTTTCACTCAAATGTCAAATTAATACTGCAATGTTCTTCAATTTTGGAATGCATATTTACATGTTATTTAAAACACATTTTTTTGTTGCTTGTGTTTTTAGAGATACAAAGTTCAAGGGATAGAAATCTGATCGTTTGTAACTTTGTACGTTTTTAGATGGATTGAGGTTTAAGGATCTATGGAGCAAACTTTAAATGACGTATTATTAAACATCATCAATTTAGAAGAGCTATCAACTACGTTTTTCTTAGCTTTAAAAATTGTGAGACGGAAATATGAGGTGAGTTTCTTTTCTCTAACATCTGTTTAAACTTTGAATCATCCATTAGATAGGGTTTCGGGTAGATAAATGGTGTAAAAATTCTTTGTTATATCTCAATAGGAAAAAATAAATCGTATTTAAACCACTTTTTTAGATCACTAAAATTTCTAAAAACAAAAACTATTGAACAAATATGAAGGAATGGTGGAAGAAACTGACTACATTTAGATGAATCATGTATGACCAAAATTGGCAAATTAACACACATAAATGAATATAAATAATTATACCTATTTATTAAATCTATGTGTGAGTTGATGTCTAATCAACTATAGTACTACCACCGATTTGCGTATTAGTATCAACAATAAAGTTGCGGCGTGTTAATGCAGAGAAATTAAACCGAAACGCAAAATATAGAATATAATAACTAAGTCGATTTAGGACCCGCACGTTGTGACAACCTATCAAGCAGGAAAAATAGACGATGTAAAAACGTTGAACCACACATGCACTGTTCCACCATGTTAACTCGCAAAATTTAGAGCGTATTGTAAAACAAAACGTAAAAGCGTTGAACCACACACGTACGTTGCGCCGTTTTAACTCATAAAATTTAGAATGAAACATAAAACGGAAGTTTTGAGGAGTATATAAAGTATAGGGGACCAAAGTTAAAAGTAACACAGTTGTGAGGTTAAATTGAAAAAGATGAAAACTTTTGGTTGAAAGTAAAAAACTCAAAGAGTTATGGGTTAAAAGTGTAATGTTAAAAAAATTTTGAGAAGCCCCCAAAGCATGAGGTACAACACTACTATGCTATAACTTGTTGCTAAATTATAATATGTAAATATTGTATTTGAAACAATAAATTGTATGCTAAAAATCTTTTCTTTTCTATATTCATTTTCTTATTTGGTAGATTCAACTGTGTTTTGTTGTGCGTGAAGTGTGTTATGGTTTTAATGTTTATTTTAAGCCCTTTTACACTTTCTTTAGCCAAGTTTTAAATTTATAAAACACGATATTTACTAACACTAAACACACATATGGGCAAGTGCACCCATCGTGAGCGTAGTATAGTGTTGGTAAGATACCGAGGTCGTCCAAGGACACAAGAGCTTTTAGTACCAGTTTATCCTCAACGTCTAATTAAATCAAAAAGTTCAGAAAAAGGTTTTAAACTAAGAAAAATAAAAACTAACTAAAATGCTGAAAATAAAAATAAAAGAAAAAACAGATAGACAAGATGAATCACTTGGCTCCGACTCATGTTTAGTGTAACCTTTGATTATTTCCGCACTTTTGCACTATTTAAGAGATTATCTTAGTTATTGTAGTAGGCCCCTCTTTTGGAGGTGACGTTACCCTCAACCCAGTAGTTTGAGTCAGCAAGGATACAATCCTAAAGGGTCGGATTATTGAAAGATAATTAATTAAGTTATTAATGCATAATGTGGTAGGCCCGTCTTTTGAAGGTGACGTTACCCTCGGCTAAGTAGTCTGAGTCACCAGGGATACAATCCTAAGTAGCCGGGTTAAAGTTTTAATAGTAGTTTAACTTACGAGGGGATCAAAGAGTTTGGACCCCCGCCATCCAATACCGTTAAGTATTGAAGGAGGTCCTACTAAATTTGACCCAGGTCCTTTGCAGGATCTATACACTGAACAATGGCAAGACTCTTACCAAACCGTTCCCTTAACCCCCGACCAGGTAGCCAACATACCTCCATACAGACCGTGGAGATATGAATGGTGAAAATCTTTTATTTTATATAGACAGTAAAATAATGCCAAGACACCACGGACAAACGATAAGGAAGAATCACCTTCAACATAAGAAACTAGTAATTAAAGTCATTAATACATAACCAATTAAAAAGTGCGAAAAGAATAAAAATAAAAAGTATTACACTAGACACTTTGTCTTCACCAAGTGATGTAAGAGATTTAGGCAAACATGGCCTTGATTGTCAAGAACTCTTACGATCAATCTTGGATCCCGAGACAACTCACACACTCTATGATGGACAATGGATGATGGTGGTGGATGATGGTGTTATGGTGGTGGTGGGTGGTGGGTGAAGTGTGAGAGAGGTGGTGTGCCAAGGGATGGTTTGAGCTTGAGCCAAGCACTCCTATTTATAGGCTGAACAGAAGCTCGGGCATGGCCCCGTGTCCACATCCTTCTCTTTCTTCATTAATTGCTCTTGTCTTTATTAGATGACCACGGCCCCGTGTCCGCTGGGCACGACCCCGTGTGCAGAAGCATATCTGTACTATCAAGATTTGCCTGGATTCTGCGAATCTTATAGTTGACCACGACCCCGTGTCCGCTGAGCACGGCCTCGTGGTGGGCAATGGAAGCTTCTACAACTTTGTCTTTTATGCTGACACTTGGGCACGTCCCCGTGCTCACTGAGCACGGGGCGTGTTCAGCCTTCTGCTATCTTGTTTTGCTTGGGAAGATGCTTTCGGGGAGGTCGGGCATGCCACGTTTGTTCCTTTTCTTGTATTTATGTTAGATTTAGCTGCCTTTTTGCTTCTTTTGTTAATTTGAGCTCATTTAATCCTGAAAATACAAAAGGAAGACAAAAGCACACTTTTTCCAACATTAGTACTAAAAAAGGGTTAGTTTTATGCCATAATTGATGTAATTTATATGTTGTATTTTGCACACATCATGTTTACATTATTATTGAGTAAAATGTTTGATATTATCTTCTTAACATGCATGGATATGAGTTAGAAAACTCATTTAATAAAAGGGGAAATGGATTTTATCACTTCAAACTAATCAATTTTGGCCGTTGTCACTCCTAACTTTCACTTTTGCTCTCACCACCCGTAACTTAACACTTCGTGTATCATGTCACCCCGTCGTTAACTAAACACTAACTACGTTAGTTTTTTATGCTGATGTGGCCAATATTTGATGACGTGGCTTGTTTTTTTATGAGATGGCAAGGTGACGTGGATCTAGAGCAAAATAAAATAAAACACCCTTAACCCACCTTTCACCTTCCTTCACCATATCTTCAAGTCTTCTGTCTTCAACTCAACCATCATCACCACCGTATAACACCTTTCTCCTCCATCACAGAATCCGTACCAGTAACCTGTTCGGTTACAGTTCCACAATCAACTACACCATCAACATTCATCACACAATCTGTATCAATAACCTGGTCAGTTACAGTTCTAACCGATTCATCCACAACTGAATCTAGAATCTCCTGTACCGCAATCGCTTTATTAATAACAACTTTTCTGAACTCTCTAACACCGAAATCAACACCGCGAATCAAATCCAGCTTCAACAGCAACAACATTAGGGTTTCATTCACTCTCGCGAGGCAAGTGGTTGGAGCTCTGGACTTAGAAAAAGAAAAGTGCTGAAAATGCTTGCTTTGTGTTGGGTAGGCGCGCACGTGTAAATGTTTGACTGTTGCTACGGTGCAACTACTATGCCTGGCTGTTGGTGATTCTTTGCTTCTCAGTGTAAGCGCGCAGGTTCGTTGGATAACCATGAATACTGCACGGCCTGAGTGACTTCTGCCTGAAGCTTTTGGTAATTTTGGGCAGCAAAATCCTAGAATTTTGAAATCTGACAGGTTGGTAAGAAACGTCGTCGATGGCGACGTTTGAGTTGACCGCTGACACGGCTGTCATCAAGTTGTCTCTGACGGTTTGGCTTTCCGTCAGGAGAGTGAGGTCCACGCGCGCGTGGTAACCGTCGCTCTGGGATTTGCGATCGACGTGGCAGTCGCTGATTGGGTAAGCGCGCGGTGAATCCGGCACGTCTACTCATCGCATTAAATGCGATGAGTATATATATCCATGAAGATGATAGGAGATATCATTCCTTCTTCCACTGTTGCTATCTTCTTTCTATCTCTTCTTCAGACCTTCAAATCTTCAAGTGATCTGTAGCAGATCTTCAAGATTCTTCATCACATCTTCAAGCTTTTTCCAGAATATTCAAAGTTTATACTCGGTAACCATGGCTGAAGAACATCAGGAAGAGAATCCCGATGACGAAGGTCCTGTTCCCATCCTTAAGTGGGACTTAGGGTTATTCGAACAGATTACACGAAGTTTCCGGTTTCCACCGGAATGGGATGCTCGGTATCCCGGCCAAAATCAGACGGCCGCCGATGCACCGCCGGGGTATATCACCTTGTTTGAAGATTTCTTTTTACATGGTAACTTCCGGTTGCCGGCGACGGATTTCTTGGCCCACATACTTCAGTTCTATGGGTTCCATATTTCGCAAATGAGTCCACCTGGAATGGTTAGAGTTCGACACTTCGAATTTCTCTGTCTCTCCCATGATGTTGAGCCGACTGTGGAAAGGTTTAGAGCCTTCTACCAACTGATCAGAACTATGGGCTTCTACTCATTTGCCAGTCGAGGTGCTGCGAAGAAGATACTCCTGAACCCTCCTAAGAGTTTCCATGACTGGAAACAGAAGTTCTTTTTCATTCGCGAGGAGGTGATACCGATTGCCATGATCTTCCGCCCATGGTCCGAACCGATCGAGAAGGAGGAATTGGCGATTCCCAAGAAGGAAGATTGGTATCTGAAGCTTACCGCCACTCCAAACCGAGTGTTTGGTGAAAATGTTTTGGTTGCGGCGCAAATGAGTGACCAGTGGCCGCATGATAGTGAAGAGGTGCCGGTATTGAAGTTTGAGGATAGAGGTTAGTTGTTTCCTCAGTTTTCTGTTTATTTTCACCTCATTTTAACTCTTTGAATTTTGGATGTAGAAGCATGCCTTTATCAAGCTGCTTTCCCCACGTTTGGTGGATCCATGGGGGTGCGCCCGCTGGAGTCAGGGGAGCAGTATTGGTATGATAGAATCAAGCCGTGCTTCCTGTACCCTGTTGCTGGGGCCTTCGCCAATCCTCCTACCGCAACTGAAGGTGCGCATATTCCCAATCCCCGACCTTTGCGAGCTGTGACCTCCGCTGGGAAAGAGATTCTTTATCTTTCCAGCGAGGAGTCTGTAGGGTCTTTGAATGGGGAGCTAAGTTCGTGGTCTAACATCTTTGCTGGTGTGTTGCGCGACTTGGGGATTGACCCAGAAGAAAAGAAGAAAAAACCCACCAAGCAGAAGAAGGTTATCACCTTAGATGCTGAGGTGACCAGCAAGAAGGGCGGAAGTAGTCGCGCAACCGCTGGTGTTGCTGACAAAGATACTCTCCGCCTTCGTCAAAGTAACTTGGAAGATTACGTTATTATCAGTGACTCATTTTAAGGTTTATCGCATATAGGCGAGAAGAAGGCCAGAGCTGTTGGCTCAAGGAGCTCAGGGAGCGCGGGATCTCGCAACCCAGACGCTGGAGCTACTCCCTCTTCTATCGCGCATGATGAAGAGGAGGAGGAAGAAGAGGAAGAGGAGCCTGCTGCCAAGTTGGTAAGCAGGAAAAGAAGTAGAACTGAGACCACAGCTGGTGTGTCTACTGCGCCGAAGGCTGGAGGAGTTCCCTTGATCGGGAAGCAGAGCAACTTGCACTCTCTGTATAAATTTTCTCCTGGTTAGTTTCTTTACTACCTTGCTTTCTTTGTTGTTCTATGTCTATCTAACACTCTGTTTTTGCAGAGGCCAAAAAGAAGACCCCCGAAAAGAAGGGCGTTGTTATTGTGGATCCTCCGGAACCGGCGCAGAAGAGGCCCAAGGTTACCATCAAACCTCTCAAGACTGCTGGGGTAGAGTCTGAGAAGGAGAAGAAGAAGGCTGGCGAGAAGACTGTTGATAAGGCTGCTGAGAAGGAGAAGGAAAAGGAGAAAAAAAAGGCTGCTGAGAAGCTTATTACTGAACCAAAGGAGACCGAGGTCGCTGCTACCACTGCATCTGAAAAAACGCAGGGTCCGGAGGTCGTCCATGTCACAGGGCTTGACCAGCCCTTTCATGAGAGAGGGAAAGGTCCGGAGGTTGAGAAACCGACTAAAACTGCGCCGGTTGATGCCACCGTTTGAACTGCTCAAGTAACTTCTACTACTGGGGGATCAGGTTCCGTCATTCACAAAGAAAAAACTGCTGCTGCAGGTGGCGTGAGTTCTGGTGGTGCTGGAGGGTTTGTGCCTCAATCTCACATCGGTCCTAAGGATACTGTGGGAGATCTTTATTACAAGACTTATTCTGAGGAGGCGCGTGGTAAAGCTCCGCATCAAGATCCCTGGGGTCTAAAGCAGAAGGATACGTTTATGGAGTTTGCAGCCTGTCGTGATTGGTTCTTAAATTCCTTCCCTCCTGGTGAAGTTAATCGCCAAAGGGCGTGAACCCATGATGGGCTGTACCAGGCCTATGTTGTTGGAGAGGCCAATACTCGCGCCGCCAATCACCAGATCATGCGAGAATGGCGCACAATGGTCAAGGAGTGGGCGGACTGGGAAAAGTATCATGAGCGCCTTTTGAAGCAGGTTGAAGATTATGAGAAGGCTAAGGCTGCCTTTGTTGAAGAGAAGGCCAAGTTTGAATCTGATAGGAAATCAGAAGAGTGGGGTCGTGAAGGCCTTAGGGGCAAGCTTCGTGCTGCTGAGGATCTACTGGCGAAAGAGAAGACTGAATGAAAGAAGATATGCGAGAAAGATAATCAGCGCATGTATGCGGCTCGCACGAAGATCACTGAGCTTGAGGGTAAGGTTACCGAGCTGACCGGGAAGGTGGAAGATACGCAAGCTGCTAAGGAGCATGCTGAGGTTCAGAAAACCTTTACCTTTTCTCTTCTTATGCTTTTTGTTTGCAGAATTATCTAAGTCCTTTTATTTTTTGCAGACTGAAAGCGCAATTATCTTGTAAGGACAAGGACTTGGCTGCCAAGGATGTCGAGATTGCAGAGTTAAAACGTCGCCTGCAAGAGCAGGTTGACAAAAGTGAGTCCTTGGAGATCGACCTCGAAGCCGAGAAGGGGAAAGTTGCTTCTGTCGAGGAGGCTACACAAAAGGCTGAAGAGGCGCGAGACGTCAGTACCGCGGCCCTCAACGTAGCGTAAACTAACTACTTCGAGGCTCAAAGCATCGTTGATACTCTGGCTTCTGAGGCTGAGTGGATGCGCGGCAGGGGGGTAGTTCTGGTATGTTCTCTTCTTAACTTAGGCTTTATTTATTAAAACCTAGTGTCTTATTTATTGCCTTTGCTGTAGATAGCCAACTCCATCCTGAATGCTGGAGAACTGGATGGAGCTGTTGCTACTCTCATAGACACCTCACGCGCGGTTGGTCACCGTGGTGGTTATCTAAAGTGTGCGGAGCATGTAGAGGAGGTGTTTGGACAAGCGTTTGATATTAGTCATTGCTTAGTGACTGATCAGGCTGATGCTGAGTTAGCCCGTGCTGAAAAGGCTTATGATCACCTATCCTTACCTGTGATGGATTTGGTTGCGGAGGCGCTGAAGCATGATGATTGGTGTCATCGTCTGAAGAATATCCTCGATCCAACAGAGACTGTCGAGCTATCTGATGAAGAAGAAACAACTGGTGATAACGATGGTGGAGATGCTGGTGATGGTGATGGCGATAAGCATGACGATGATGACGATGGCGGTGACGGTTATGAGTAGGTAGTATTTATAGGCTTTGTGCCTTTTAATTTTCATCTTTAGATGTCAAATATACTTTTACGCGGTCGCGCTTGTTTTGGGTTAAATCGCTGATGGTTTGTTTGTTTATATGTAACTATTGCGCGGTTGCGCTTGTTGAATATGATGCTTAGGTTTGCTTTCTCTGTTCTAGTTACAATTATTGCATTGTTGTTAGAAACTTTGGTTAAGTTAGCGCAAATAAATGTAAGTGTGGCTCTTGTGTGAGTATAACTGCCCGGTCTCGCGCTATGTTCGCGGAGGACCTTGGAGGCGTGACTCAAGAGCTCGTAATTTACTGAAGTGTTTTCGTGCTAATCAAAAGTTTAACATGCATTTGTAACATAGAAGTCATCATGATAAAAGAAAACACAAGTCATATGCTTTCATTGATTAAGAAACAGGCGCTTAGGCCAACATACATCGTATGCACATAACACAAAGGGCGTTTAGCCGTCATAGAAAATTAAAAAAGGCGCGTGGCCAACATGAGTGAATGGAGGCGCAAGGCCGAGAGTAGTTACGTATAGCACTTGCGCAGTTGTTGCGCGTTCCACGTACGCGGGATGATGTGTGCATCCAGGGTGCGCAATTTGTATGCCCCTTTCCCTAGCACCTCGTGAATTTGGTATGGGCCTTCCCATTTGGGTGCTAGCTTTCCTGGGCGTTCAGCATTTGAAGCTTCATTGTCTTTGAAAACATACTCTCCTGGAGTGAAGGTACAAATGCGCAGTCTCGCAATGTAAGACCTTTCCAGCCATGTCTTGTACTTGGCTTCTTTAATTCGTGCAATTTCGCGCCTTTCTTCGAGTAAATCCAAGTCAAGACGGCGCTCTGCCTCGTTGTCAATTGTGTTGACTGCTGTCAAGCGCGGCGAGGGCAGGCTAATTTCGGCCGGGTAACCGCCTCTGAGCCATAGACTAGGCTGAAAGGGGTTTCGCCGGTGCTCGTTTTCGGCATGGTTCGATGAGCCCACAGGATACTCGGGAGCTTATCTACCCAGCCTCTTCGCTTTGTGCCCAGTCGAGCCTTTATCCCATCGACGATACTCTTGTTTACACTTTCAACTTGGCCGTTGCCTTTGGGGTGCGCAACGGAAGAGAAAGTGTGTTCGATCCTCATTTCTTTCATCCACTTTTGGAGGTCGTCAGACGTGAAGTTGGTGCCATTATCAATTACAATCTTGAGTGGGAGGCCAAACCTGCAGATGATGTGTTCCCAAATAAACTTGCGCACTATCATTGCTGTAGTTGAGGCGAGAGCTTTGGCCTCCACCCACTTTGTAAAATAATCGACGGCCACGATTATAAACTTGACGGCACCAGGAGCTTCGGGGAAGGGTCCCACCATATCAATTCCCCACTGCTGGAAAGGCCAAGCAGTGGACACCGGGATGAGATCGTTTTTAGGGCGTAGGGTTTTTGGGGAGTGTCTTTGACAGGAGTCGCATTTGCGCAACTCCTTCAGAGCGTCAACGTACATCCCTGGCCAATAATATTCGGCGTTCATTATCTTCGTGACGACCATGCGTGGGCCCGCATGGATGCCGCAGATTCCTTCGTGAATCTCCCTGATCAAGTAGTTTGCGTCCTGGGGATCCACACAGCACAGAAGTGGCCCCAAGAAGGATCTTCGGTATAAGATACCGTCATTCATCTCATAATGAAGGGCCTTGTTCTGTACTTTCCTTGCCTCTGCTTTGTTGTCAAGGAGTATTCCCTCTTGCAAAAATTGGATTATAAGGGTCATCCAGGATGGCTGCCCTATCTCAATCACGTTTACTTGACGTAGAAAAACGGACGGGTTTTTTAGCACTTCGATTCGTACATCTTTGGCGAGGTGTTGGAAAGAAGTTGAAGCGAGCTTGCTCAAGGCGTCCCCTGGTTTGTTCTCTGAGCGGTTGATGTGCACTACCTTTTATGACTTGAATTTTTGGAGCAACTCTTTCGCTTGGTCTAAATACAAAGCCATAACTTCGCCCTTTGCATCATAAATTCCGTTGATTTGACTGGCGATTAAGAGTGAGTCGACATGCACTTGTACGTTTTGAGCACCCATCTTGATGGCGAGGCGTAGGCCTGCCAAAAATGCTTCATATTCCGCCTCATTGTTGGTATTCTTAAAATCCAACTTGATGGCGTATGTAAATTCATGTTTCTCAGGGCTAACCAAGCGCAATCCAGCCCCTGCGCCATCCTCATTTGAGGCCCCATCAGTGTACAACAACCATACCCCATCGGACGTGTCTTCTCTGGGAGTCTCAACAACCTCACAATCCTTGATTTTATCCACTGGGACTTCTGTGACGAAGTCCGCTAGGACTTGACCATTGATGGCTGGGTGCGGCCTGTACAAGATGTTGTGGCCCCCCAGCTCGATCGCCCACTTCGCTAACCACCCAGACGTCTCTGGTTTTTGCAATATTGTGCCGATGTGAAAGTTGGTGAGTACTGTGATCACGTGCCCTGTAAAGTATCTGCGCAACCTTCTAGAGGCGTGTAGCAGTGCAAGTACCAACTTTTCCATTATTGAGTATCTCGTTTCTGGATCGGTAAGCACCCTACTCACGTAATATATTGGAGTTTGCACCCCATCTCTCTCCACCAATAATACCGACCCAACTGCCTTGTCCGAAGAGGACAAGTACAGGATGAGTGGTTCCTTTTCAAATAGCGCGGTCAGAGTAGGGAGCTTTATCAAACATTCTTTCATCTGCTGAAATGCGGTTTCTGCTTCAGGCGTCCACTTGAATTCTTGCTTCTTTACGCAGTTGCGCAGGGTGCTGATAAAAGGATACGATTTTGCGGCGTGGTTTGATAGAAACCGATTAAGCGCGGCTAGGCGGCCGGCCAATCGTTGCATTTCTTTGATTGTTCGTGGTGACGGCATCCGCTCTATGGCTTGCACTTTTTCTGGATTAACTTTAAAGCCGCCATTTGTGACCACGAAACCTAAGAACTTTCCCTCTTCCATACCAAAAGAACATTTGGCTGGATTTAAATTCATATTCACGCTTCGCAGGGAGTGAAAAGTCTTCTCTATATCCTTTAACATCTGATCTTCCTCAGGACTTTTGATTACGAGATCATCAATGTAAACCTCGATGTGTTTCCCAATATCTTCGGCAAAGATTTTATCCATCAGACGCTGGTATGTTGCGCCAGCGTTTTTGAGGCCGAACAGCATCTTTGTATAACAGAAGATCCCGAGATCGGTCCGAAAAGCTGTCTTGTCTTCCTCCTCAAGCTTCATTTGAACCTGATGATACCCCTTGTAACAATCTAAGAAGCATTTCCATCTGTATGGTGCGAGAGAGTCTATCTTTTTGTCGATCTCAGGCAAAGAGTAGCAGTCTTTAGGGCATGCCTTGTCGAGATCGGTATAGTCAACGCACATTCTCCATCCCCCGTTCGACTTCTCCACCATCACGGGGTTTGCCACCCAACTCTGATAACGCACCTCTCTTAAGATTCCTGCTTTTAACAGCTCACAGACTTGCTCGTTCATTGCTTTGGTCTTATCCGCCCCTAAGCTGTGCCTTCTTTGAAATTTTGGTTCAACGGAGGGATAAGTGTTCAGACAATGCTCGGTAACGTCGCGCGGGACACCGGCCATGTCTGCCGGAGTCCAGGCGAAAATGTCCATATTCCTGAACAAAAGTTGTTTGAGGTGTGTGTTCTGATGTTTGGTGAGATCGCGTGGCCTATCGTCACCGTTTGCTCTGGGTATTTGCGATTTAAAACCCACTTTTCTGGCTCGGTCGCTGAAACCTTTGCCGCTTTGGTCGGGCACACATCATCTGCTGACATTACTTCCTTCTTTGCATATATAATTGCCACCCCCGTCTCGGTTGGGAACCCGATCGCTGTGTGGGGCGTGGAAGTTACCATGTTTAGCTCTCCTTGGGTTTCTCTCCCAATCAAAACATCATGCCTTGATTTGACAGGCATCACCATGAAGTTGACAGTTGTAGTTCTTAAATGCTTCCCGTCAGACAGTGTGACGGGGAAGCTGATTTGGCCTAGTGGGAAGACCATTTCGTTGCAGAATCCTGATAGAGGGTAGTCGACTGGCTCGAGTCTCGCTTTATCTTCATCGTCAAGCTGATTAAAGCATTGCTCATAGATGATATCCACTGTACTTCCCGGATCAATGAATACGTATTTTGTTTCGTAATGCCCAATAATACCAGTAATGAAGACGGGGCGTGTGGCGCGAGGACCCCCGCGCACTACAGGAAAATTACCTGCTGCTCTTGCCATGAAGGTTCGTAAGGGCGTTTGCCTTTTTCTCTAGCGCTGTATCTTGGTCCGTTGACCATATGGGTTTCTAGGCGCCGGACCTTCTTGTGATTCCCATCACCATGACGCTGGATCTGTCGAGTTTCTTTGCGCACGTTTTTCACCAAGTGGCTTAGCTTTCCGCTTTTTAGTGCTCTCTCGATCTCTTGATGTAAGCTGATACAGTCATCTGTTAGATGACATGTATCCTTGTGGAAGTCGTAGTACAGGTTGGGGTCTTGCCCCTTCTTGTTTGTCATAGGCCTTGGAGCCTTGAAATCATGGTTCTCCGTCATTAGCACCTCTTTTGTTGTTTTTAAGAGCGGAGTCCAGTGTTTTTCGCGGTTATCATCCCTGACCGCCTTCCGATATCCGATTCTGTCAATCGTCTCCCTCGTATCCTCTCTATAACGTGGTCTTTCCTCATAACCCCTTGGTTTTCCAGATTTCCAATCATGACTTTTGCCCTTGTTACGCTTGTCGTAGTCACGCGAGTTCTTCTTGGAAAAGTGATCGTCAGTGTATGAGCTCTTGACTCCAGCTAGCGACTCTTCAGTCTGCGCTACTATTTTTGCGGCTTCCATCACCTTATCCCATTCTTTGGGCATGCCATCTTTGCCAGTGATAGTTCTGATAAGGCTATCACAACGAATTGCTTTCTTGAAGTGCGCGCGCATGAGTTGTTCGCCTACACCACCAATTTCCAGACATTCTTTGTCACACCCCGATATTTCCACTTTTCGCCGGTGGGCCCGGTAGGGGAGTATCGTGACGTAGTTGATATCATTATAGTCAAACAACACAATGTTTAAATGCACAGCGGAAGCAAAAGATAGATATATTTCAACTTTAATAAATTGTAATATCAAGTATCACAAATAGTTGAAAGTAATCCACAGGTGGATCAAAATAAAAAGGAAACAATGTTCAACAGTTTTATGGCATCCAAGCTTGCGAGACTTATTGCGGATGCTAGGAGAAAGCCAGCCTAGTTCGAGTAGTACCTGCACTTAACCTTTTGGGAAAATACGTCAGTTTACACTGGTAAATACAATTAACTGACTCATTTTGAAAAGGTTTAATAAAATTGATTTGAATGCACGTGGCACAAACTTTTTATAACTTAGGATAATTATTTGAACATAATACTTGTAAAAGAATTACATGTTCCTTATGCGTTCAGTAGCCCGATCCGCAGACCGGGTTAAAGATCAATAGACACACCACATTATTTATTTAGGCACTGACGGGTGTACGCCTACACCCCGTGCTTAGGTCGTGGCCATTTCACTCAATGATGCCAAGGATATCCGGGACATGGTCATTAACCCCCCAAAGGCTTTAAGCAAACAAGACATTTTCAAACGGGACATCTCAATGATTTAACTTTCATACAATTAAAGATTCAATGCCCGACCAACCGGTATTTTATGTACCGTACCCCAAGCCCGTATAGGGAAAATAAGTTAAAAGTATTTACCTTTGCAAGTAATGTTCACAATAAGCAAATGCACGTAGCTTTTACCGGGTCTCCTATTCTGGAACGAAGGTTTATAATAACCTATTAGAATCCTAACGGTCTTTAGTTAAGCTTAAGCTTAGACCGTTTAGTTTTAAAGGAAGATACGGTTCGAACGCGTGATTAAGCGAAGACCGGAATACAATGTGGTTTAGACCCGACAAGTTTGAAGACTTGTATAATATGGGTAAACTAAACACATTCTGGATTTTGAGATAAAAATGATAAGGTTCGACCCGTTTCGGCTAATTTATGCAAACTAGTTACATAAACCGAACCGAACGCGCAAGAGGCGTAACGGGTAACCATGAGAGTCATTTACAGGTTTCCTAAGTTAATATGCCTTAAATATGTTGTGATATCAGTAGGATACCTTCCATTATGCCCAAAACGAGTTTAATCTCAATTTAAGCCCCGTAGGGGTATTTTGGTCATTTTAAAGATTATAAAAGCGATTAAATGAAATTCTGAGATTCGGGTCTGAATAAATCAGTAAAATAACTTAATTTATCAGGTTATATCAGTTGGTGATAAGTCTTATATGACAAAATGGTTTTAAACCCATACTAGGTGTTTAATACGCGTAAAAAGCCATTTTAAGCGATTTCCGGGTTATACAGGAAATCTGAGTTTTCTGAACAGGTTATAAAGTTCAAAATACTTCATTTATTATATAAAATCAGTAGCAACTGGATTGGTGTCAAAATATTAGGTAAACTCATTTTATACACAAAAAGGGTATAATCGGTATTTACCGAATCAAGACCATAACCTTAGGTTATGATCAGGTTAAAAATAATTAAAAATCTTCAAAAATACCAAAATATTATATTACATCAGTGGGTAAAAGGTTTGGTGTCAAAATTTGGGTTTAGATAGGCTTTATGCTAATTACGCCGTTTAATTCATAAAAAGCGTTCTAATTACGCTATTAAGCATAACTCCTAATCTAAACCTCCAACTGATGTGAACATTTAGGGACATGTTTATAAATCAGTAACAAAGATTATTGTCCTCTCACATTTC
Organism: Helianthus tuberosus; assembly: GCA_030545235.1. Taxonomy (NCBI): domain Eukaryota; kingdom Viridiplantae; phylum Streptophyta; class Magnoliopsida; order Asterales; family Asteraceae; genus Helianthus; species Helianthus tuberosus. The sequence continues at coordinate 7,107,971 of CM060426.1, forward strand.
CGAAATTCTCATTTTATGGTCAAAAGGGCATTATGGTCAACATTAAGCAATTAACGGAAACGCGTAAACGAATCGGACAAACAATGAAACAACCACATAGGGTTATACTATTATGTACTATGGTCCTAAGTAAGCTCTAAGGTATTTCTAAACCCATCTAAATCGGGTCAGAACTGAAGTCAAAGCAAAAGTCAAAGTTTTGCGACTTTCGGTTCCGAAACGGTTCTAAACGGAAAATTGTCGGGTCGAACATGCTTAGACATGTTCTTACATTTATTTCTAAGTTATATGAGTGATAAAATAGGTTACATGTTTTCTACATTGCTTAATTACATGTTAATTCACAAATTAAGTTTCTGTTGACTTTTTTATAAACAACTTTGACCCGACAATTGACCTAGTTAGAGCGGGAATCAGAGGGTGCCCTTTTAAGGGTTTAAAGCCCACATAATTACCAACTTATAACTACCTTTAATTTGACTAAACACTGGACCATTAGTGATTAATCGATAAGTCAAACCTTAATTACGACGGTTTGACTTTTAAGCTAATAACTAAGCAAAACTCAATTAAGGAAGGTCAAGGATGCTTACCAAGGTCTAATGCACGATTAGAGATGCTTGGGGACTGATCTTATGCTCCTGGAAGTTCCACAAATGTAGATGGAAAGCATGATCAAAATGTTGCAACATGAGGGCCTTATATAGTGAGTTTGATCTCACTAGATCATGCCAAGCAAGCCTAGAATTTGTCCCAGATGTAAACAAGTGTCTTCCTAGGCCTATAAACCAGTAGGGGTCGCTCATGGGAGTGAAAATATCCATTTATGTCGGTTATATCATTCATAACAGACAACTGTCGGATTTTCTGTTACTGGGGAGGCCTTACGGACCGTAAGGCTGACCTTTACGGTCCGTAAGCTCTTTACAGCAGGCAAAAATTTTTGCCCTTTCAAGCTTCGAACAGGCAACTAGTGTAATACGATTTTGGGCCATGAATTATCAGTATGAGGCCTTTGGATCATGCTTGAACAGTTATGTCCACCCTACCATATTGTAATATTGTATTGGACTTTAACGAAAAGCCATAAACGAAGGTTTGTCGTGCATATCCTCATAGGATCCCACTCTTGCAAATATGAATCAATTATTACAAGTAATTACCGGATTTGAATGTATATCAGATGTTTATAATATAGATTAGGGTCTTGGGATTTATAATTAGGTCGTTCAGAGGTATTTAATTAACATGTCGACGCTTTTAAATCCTACCATACATCTTTGACTAGATCCGGGTTTATAACACTTTTGTCTTGCACGACACGTGTCGTTATTTCATTGGACACATATTTTCGAGGTGTTACATCCTCACCCCCTTAAAAGAAATCTCGACCTCGAGATTTACTGAAATAAATGAGGGTACTTTTCTTTCATTGTGGACTCAACCTCCCATGTGTACTCGGGACCTCTACGGGTATCCCATTTAACCTTTACTATTGGCACATGCTTCCTTCGAAGCTTCTTAGCCTGTCGATCTTCGATCGACATAGGTTTTTCAACAAACTTCAAGCTCTCTTCTATGTTCACATCTGTATGTGGTATGACTAGTGATTCATCAGCGAAACACTTCTTCAGATTGCAGATGTGGAAAACATTGTGAATACCACTGAGCTCTTCAGGTAATTTTAACTTATAAGCAACTGATCCGACACATTCGATGACCTCGAATGGTCCTATGTATCTCGGGCTTAACTTACCTTTCTTACCAAATCGCATTACTCCCTTCCAGGGTGATACTTTAAGCAACACTTTATCACCTACCTCGAATTTCAGAGGTTTACGCTTTAGATCTGCGTAGCTTTTCTGCCTATCCCTGGCAGCTTTCAGGCGGTCACGAATCTGGACAATCTTGTCCGTCGTTTCAAAGACTATTTCCGGTCCTGTCAGTTGGACATCTCCAACTTCCACCCAACAAACGGGCGTTCTGCACTTTCTACCATACAAGGCCTCGAAAGGCGCAGCTTTAATGCTCGAATGGTAGCTATTGTTATATGAGAACTCGATTAATGGCAGGTGGTTATCCCAACTACCACCTAAGTCAATCACACATGCACGAAGCATGTCTTCCAAAGTTTGGATGGTACGCTCACTCTGTCCGTCCGTCTGAGGATGGTAAGCCGTATTAAAATTTAAGCGCGTGCCCAAAGATTGTTGGAAACTTTTCAAAAAATGTGATGTGTATCTAGTATCTCGGTCAGAGATAATAGACACTGGTACGCCATGTAGAGATACAATCTTATCTATGTACAATTGGGCTAACATGTCGGAGTTATAGGTCTCCTTAATGGGTAGGAAATGTGTTGACTTAGTCAGTCTATCCACTATCACCCATATAGTATCATTTCCTTTCCTTGTCTTCTGAAACTTGGTGATGAAATCCATTGTCACCATTTCCCACTTCCACGTGGGAAGTTCAGGCTGTTGTAGCAAACCTGACGGCTTCTGATGTTCAGCTTTGACTTGCGCACATGTCAAACATTTAGCTACATAGGTAGCTATAGACTTCTTCAAGCCTATCCATCAAAAGTTTGCTTTCAGATCCTGATACATCTTGTCAGCTCCAGGATGAACGGAGTATTTAGAACTGTGGGCTTCCTGGAGGATAACATCCCAAAGTCCTCCATAAACTGGAACCCATATTCGTCCATTCAACCTTAGAATTCCGTCCTTGCCATAGGATAACTGTTCTTCGGTTACTCCTAGCTTTTCATTAGGATAGTTAGCTTCCAGCACAGCTTCCTTCTGCGCAGCTAACAACCTTTCATTCAAACCATTCTTTATCTCAATGCTCTTGGCATTGATTCTTATAGGCTTCACCCTTTCCTTTCGACTCAAGGCATCGGCGACTACATTCGCCTTGCCAGGATGGTATCTTATCTCACAATCATAATCATTCAAAGTTTCCATCCAACGTCGTTGCCTCATGTTCATATCCTTTTGGTTAAACAGGTGCCGGAGGCACTTGTGATTAGAATAGATCACACACTTAGTTCCATATAAATAGTGCCTCCAAAGCTTTAGTGCAAATACAACGGCACCCAACTCCAAGTCATGGGTGGTGTAATTCTTTTCATGCACCTTTAACTGACGTGAAGCATAGGCAATAACTTTGCCTTTCTGCATAAGCACACACCCCATCCCGGTGTGTGATGCATCACAATATACCACAAACTCTTCTATTCCATCAGGCAATGTCAATACAGGTGCATTGCTTAGCTTCTGCTTAAGGATATCAAAAGATTCTTGTTGCTTCGGTCCCCAGTTGAACTTAATATTCTTCCTAGTCAAAGAAGTTAGGGGTGCAGCAATCCTTGAAAATTTTTCAATGAAACGCCTGTAATATCCTGCCAATCCCAAGAAACTGCGAATCTCTGTGGGCGTCTTTGGCTCTTGCCAATTCATGATAGCTTCAACCTTAGCGGGATCTACCTGGATTCTGCATTCACTAACCATATGCCCAAGAAATTGGACTTGACGAAGCCAAAATTCACACTTGGAAAATTTGGCATAGAGTTTCTCCTGCTGAAGTAGTGAAAGAATACATCGAAGATGTTTCTCATGGTCGGCCTGATTCTTTGAATAAATCAGAATGTCGTCAATGAAGACGATAATAAATTTGTCCAAGTATGGTTTGCAGACACGGTTCATGAGATCCATGAATGCCGCTGATGCATTAGTGAGCCCAAAAGGCATCACTAGGAACTCGTAATGACCATAACGAGTCCTAAATGCAGTCTTGGGTACGTCTTCATCTCTAACCTTCAGTTGGTGATAGCCTGACCTTAAGTCAATCTTAGAGAAGTAACTTGCCCTTTGAAGCTGATCGAACAGATCGTCGATCCTGGGCAATGGGTACCTATTCTTGATAGTGACCTTATTAAGCTCACGGTAATCGATGCACAGACGCATCGATCCATCCTTCTTCTTGACAAATAAGATTGGTGCTCCCCAAGGAGACGAACTAGGTCTAATGAAACCCTTGGCTAGCAATTCATCTAGTTGTGTCCTCAATTCTTTCATCTCTGTTGGTGCCAACTTATAAGGCGCCCTTGCTACTGGTGCCGCTCCAGGGATGATGTCAATTCTGAATTCCACTTGCCTATCTGGTGGTAAACCAGGTAGTTCTTCAGGAAAAACTTCAGGGTATTCAGAAATGACAGGGATACCCTCAATCCTAGGCTTCGGATCATCAATAGTCACTTGTGTCATGTAGATGACACAACCCTTCTTCAAATACCTAGAGGCCTTGAGCATAGTCACTTGCTCAGGCAGTCCATACTGGGTATCTCCCTGAATGGTAAGTGATTCACCAGACGGAGTCTTGATCACCACCTGCTTCTTATTGCAGACGATCTGGGCCTGGTTATGAGATAACCAGTCCATGCCTAAAACTATGTCGAAACCGGCTAATTTCAAAGGAAGTAGGGACAAAGGAAAAGAGTGGTTCTTAATGGATATGAAACATCCATCTAATATGGTTGAGGCGGTTTCTAAGGTGCCATCTGCTAATTCCACCTCATACTTCACACTTAGGGTTTTAACAGGCAAATTCAATAACTTACAAAACTTATTATCTACAAATGATTTATCAGCTCCTGAATCAAATAGCACTCTCGCATAAACATCATTTATAAGGAAGGTACCTGTGATCACATTGTCGTCCTGCACAGCTTCCTTTGCATCCATCCTGAAGACCCTAGCATTGGTCTTCTTCCCTTCCTCAGCTTTCTTTGCATATTTTGGGCAATTTGTCTTAATGTGCCCTTTTTCGTTGCAACTGTAGCACGTTGCGTCCTTCAGTTTCTTGCACTCTAGGGTCTTATGTTCCGAAGATTTGCAAATCCCACAAGGCCTCGGCTGAGATTGGGATTTTGAGTTAAGTCTGCACCTCCCAAAGTGGTGCTTCTTACAAACCTTACACTTGGGCTTATCTCCAGATTGATGCCCATCCTTCTTAGATTCAGACCCCTTCTTGTGGTCATTGTTTCCCCTGTGCTTCTTGTCTGACCGTCGTGAATTGTCATCTTCACGCTTCCTTTTCTCGGCATCCGTGTTCCTCAGCGATCTCTGCCTGACCGCGTCCAGTGTGAGGGACAAGGATATATCAGCTGCAGACCTGAATGTAGCTGGCCGAGAGGCTTTTACACTTGCCTTAATCTCTGGGGCTAAACCCCCAATGAAACGAGCAATTCTCTTGGGTTTCGGGGTCACCAGGTAAGGAACCAACCTTGACATTGTATTGAAGCTCGTAAGGTAAGCTTGGCAATCCAGATTTTTCATTACCAATGACAGAAAATCTGACTCAATCTTTTCAACCTCATGCTGAGGACAGTAGTTCTCCCTGATCAATGACACAGACTGTTCCCAAGTCATATTGTATAATGGGATTTTCCCTGTAGCTTGGATTAAATACCTCCACCAAGCTAGTGCTTCACCTTTGAACGACTAGGATACAAACTTTACCACATCCTTATCAGCGCACCCGCTGATATCAACCACGGTGTCCATCTCATCCAACCATGTCATCCAGTCTATAGCTCCTTTTCCCCCAGTGAAATCCCTGGGTTTGCATGAAACAAAATACTTATAGGAGCAACCCTTATCACGGGGTCCTTGATTCAGTACGATCCTTTGAGATGGAACGCTTTGCTGATTTGAAGAGTGACGATCGTCATCACCTTTCTTTGGCTCTTCCTTCTTGGAGGGTGGCTTGCTGTGAGCCTCAGAATGAGTCTTAGGCTTGGAATGCGGTGCGGATAGGGTCCTACTTCGAGTCCCACTATATTCGTTATACTGTCGTTCTATAGCTTTGGTAACCGCATAGTCTATCAATGCTTGCAGTTCTGCACCCGCGATGTTAATTCGGGTATTATCATGATCCTCCCATGGGTGACTGTTGATCTCATCCGAGTCAGCCATGTAGTTTGAACTGTTACATAAGATATCGACAATAATTTATTTGGGAGTTTATTATAGAATTGCCTTTTAGGGCAATTCATTAACCATGGTAAACATAGACCATATTTGGTTAATTTGTTACTCACATTTATTTAGGATTTTACTATAACCTATCCTAATTATAAAACAGTAACAGTATTATTAACACAAAAGGCCTAGTCACTGGGACATTTTTAAATCATAAGCCATGATTTCAGAGAATCAAGGCATGAAGGTTTGAACATAGTTCTTTACCTTTTTCTGACAGGGAGCCGTAGACTACTACTGTCTTTTGTCTTATAGCATAATGAGTATGGCCCATAGGCACTATATTACCAATGGATGGTCAGCGTATAATCATCTTATTTGATGATTTAACCCAATGATTTATAGATCATTGATTTAGGTCAGGAATCTTTTGAAGAATCCAATTATAAGAATGACGTGTGTGATTTTAACGAATCACGTCTGCCAAGAGCGTTAACATGTTTTCAGATGTTAACAGGGATTTGAATCTTTCTAAACAAGTCTTACCATCTTGGCCAAGTCGTATAGTGACATGCAGGCTAGGTTATACCTTTAAGATTCTTAGTTAATATTTAAATAGGCAGATATATTTTAAAAGGAATGATTTTGATTCATTTATTTCATGTATAATATAGTTATGCATATAATTACAAAATGAAATTTATAAACTTAACATTCCATTAACATTAAAAGAGTACACATTGCCCTAAACGGGACTTTTAATAGACAAATTACCCACGCAGGGGTTAAACTGAAATTACAAGTCCACGCAGGGACCAATTACTAAAATAGACGTCCTCGCAGGGACTAAAGAGACAAGTCTACGCAGGGACTAAGTACCAAGATGAATGTCCACGCAGGGACTTGATTGAAAATAGGAAATACAACAATACATATAGGATTTAATGATCCCTTTTCTTCTTCCCCTTTAACAAGCTTGCTAGGCCCTTGAGGAATCCCCGGTTATTCCTACGTTCTTCCTGAAATTCATGTTCCACCCGACTTAGTCTTTGGAGGATCTCCTCCTGTTCTGGTGGGGAAAATCGTGGTGGCTGCGATTGTTGCCGAATCGGAGGTCGAGCAGGCATTTGATACCCATGAGCTGGATATCCCATTCCCCAAGGGGCTCCATATGGTCCTTCGGGATGAAGGGCGTTGTAGTTGGCCGCTACAAGGTACGGGTTGGCTTCAGCATAGTTATAATGAGTGTGAGCCGGCTGCTCAAACGGATTGTACGCCATTCAACCGGCGTATGTAGGAATCGGGTTATCAAAACCCAATGGTGGCGGCTGTGGTGCAACTGGTGCAGAATTCACCTTTGGAACTGGGTTTGAGGGCCCACCCATTTGTGGGTCTTCATGCAGTGGCGGGTAGTGACTGCCACTTGAGTGATAGGGGGTGCTGAAGTGAAAATCCCCTCCTCGCGCGGATATTCGTGCGCCGGTTCTCCAACGCCTTGGCGGTTCTGGAGGTGCTTGATGAACTGGCGGCGGTGGAGGCGGTGGCGTGATTGCCACGAAACGCGAATCCTCGGAGGGATCCTGCTGCTGCTAGTGAGGCGATGAATGGTGAGAAGGTGTAAAGTACCATTCATGCTGGTTAAACCTCGCTTGGTAACTGTCTAGACCACCGTAGGGTGATCCGTGGAAGGATGAACCATCAGAGACCTCGATGGGATAGTTGGGGATCCCTGATGCAGGCTCGACAGGATCCGTGTCGTCGTCCATGTCCATTGCTTGGTCTCCCGAGAAATGGTCTTCAGGTCCTAGTGGGTTAAAACCCACTGGTTCTTCGATATAGTTTGCCGGGTCGAACCGGCCCTGAAAGAAAGGAGTGGGGTCGCCGAAGGAATGGTGCGAAAGGGATCGCTGCAACGGCAAGAAGGAATGGCGGGAGTCATCGGGCTCGTTTTCTGAATGCGACCCAAAGGAATGACGGTAAGGAGGCGTTGAGCTGTGTGAGACAGACCGTCTAGCGGGCTCCAATTGGTTCCTCCAGTTTCCCTGAGGATCGGCACTCATTGTAGTATAAGGAGCTCGCCGGTGAGAAGGCCCGGCTTCGTGATCGTTGGGGGAGCTGATTGGCCCTTTACCTCTTCCTCCTCTTCGGAATCTTGGCGGCATTGTTAAACCTGTCAATATAAACAAAGATAACAACAAGAATATATATAAAACAAAAGTAAAAAATAAAACAAAACAGAATTTGTCCTATGTTATTTGTCTAGACTCGAGGATTTACGAATGTGCAATTTGTGTAACTGAGATTAAACACAATAAGGCTAGTGTTTAATTCACTCAGTGTTGGCTCTGATACCAACCTGTCACACCCCGATATTTCCACTTTTCGCCGGTGGGCCCGGTAGGGGAGTATCGTGACGTAGTTGATATCATTATAGTCAAACAACACAATATTTAAATGCACAGCGGAAGCAAAAGATAGATATATTTCAACTTTAATAAATTGTAATATCAAGTATCACAAATAGTTGAAAGTAATCCACAGGTGGATCAAAATAAAAAGGAAACATTGTTCAACAGTTTTATGGCATCCAAGCTTGCAAGACTTATTGCGGACGCTAGGAGAAAGCCAGCCTAGTTCGAGTAGTACCTGCACTTAACGTTTTGGGAAAATACGTCAGTTTACACTGGTAAATACAATTAACTGACTCATTTTGAAAAGGTTTAATAAAATTGATTTGAATGCACGTGGCACAAACTTTTTATAACTTGGGATAATTATTTGAACATAATACTTGTAAAAGAATTACATGTTCCTTATGCGTTCAGTAGCCCGATCCGCAGACCGGGTTAAAGATCAATAGACACACCACATTATTTATTTAGGCACTGACGGGTGTACGCCTACACCTCGTGCTTAGGTCGTGGCCATTTCACTCAATGATTCCAAGGATATCCGGGACATGGTCATTACCCCCCCCCCCCAAAGGCTTTAAGCAAACAAGACATTTTCAAACGGGACATCTCAATGATTTAACTTTCATACAATTAAAGATTCAATGCCCGACCAACCGGTATTTTATATACCGTACCCCAAGCCCGTATAGGGAAAATAAGTTAAAAGTATTTACCTTTGCAAGTAATGTTCACAATAAGCAAATGCACGTAGCTTTTACCGGGTCTCCTATTCTGGAACGAAGGTTTATAATAACCTATTAGAATCCTAACGGTCTTTAGTTAAGCTTAAGTTTAGACTGGTTAGTTTTAAAGGAAGATACGGTTCGAACGCGTGATTAAGCGAAGACCGGAATACAATGTGGTTTAGACCCGACAAGTTTGAAGACTTGTATAATATGGGTAAACTAAACACAATCTGGATTTTGAGATAAAAATGATAAGGTTCGACCCGTTTCGGCTAATTTATGCAAACTAGTTACATAAACCGAACCGAACGCACAAGAGGCGTAACGGGTAACCATGAGAGTCATTTACAGGTTTCCTAAGTTAATATGCCTTAAATAGGTTGTGATATCAGTAGGATACCTTCCATTAAGCCCAAAACGAGTTTAATCTCAATTTAAGCCCCGTAGGGGTATTTTGGTCATTTTAAAGATTATAAAAGCGATTAAATGAAATTCTGAGATTCGGGTCTGAATAAATCAGTAAAATAACTTAATTTATCAGGTTATATCAGTTGGTGATAAGTCTTATATGACAAAATGGTTTTAAACCCATACTAGGTGTTTAATACGCGTAAAAAGCCATTTTAAGCGATTTCCGGGTTATACAGGAAATCTGAGTTTTCTGAACAGGTTATAAAGTTCAAAATACTTCATTTATTATATAAAATCAGTAGCAACTGGATTGGTGTCAAAATATTAGGTAAACTCATTTTATACACAGAAAGGTTATAATCGGTATTTACCGAATCAAGACCATAACCTTAGGTTATGATCAGGTTAAAAATAATTAAAAATCTTCAAAAATCCCAAAATATTATATTACATCAGTGGGTAAAAGTTTTGGTGTCAAAATTTGGGTTTAGATAGGCTTTATGCTAATTACGTCGTTTAATTCATAAAAAGCGTTCTAATTACGCTATTAAGCATAACTCCTAATCTAAACCTCCAACTGATGTGAAAATTTAGGGACATGTTTATAAATCAGTAACAAAGATTATTGTCCTCTCACATTTCCAAAATTCTCGTTTTATGGTCAAAAGGGCATTATGGTCAACATTAAGCAATTAACGGAAACGCGTAAACGAATCGGACAAACAACGAAACAACCACAGAGGGTTATACTATTATGTACCCTGGTCCTAAGGAAGCTCTAAGTTATTTCTAAACCCATCTAAATCGGGTCAGAACTGAAGTCAAAGCAAAAGTCAAAGTTTTGCGACTTTCAGTTCCGAAACGGTTCTAAACGGAAAATTGTCGGGTCGAACATGCTTAGACATGTTCTTACATTTATTACTAAGTTATATGAGTGATAAAATAGGTTACATGTCTTCTACATTGCTTAATTACATGTTAATTCGCAAATTAAGTTTCTGTTGACTTTTTTATAAACAACTTTGACCCGACAATTGACCTAGTTAGAGCGGGAATCAGAGGGTGCCCTTTTAAGGGTTTAAAGACCATATAATTACCAACTTATAACTACCTTTAATTTGACTAAACACTGGACCATTAGTGATTAATCGATAAGTCAAACCTTAATTACGACGGTTTGACTTTTAAGCTAATAACTAAGCAAAACTCAATTAAGGAAGGTCAAGGATGCTTACCAAGGTCTAATACACGATTAGAGATGCTTGGGGACTGATCTTATGCTCCATGAAGTTCCACAAATGCAGATGGAAAGCATGATCAAAATGTTGCAACATGAGGGCCTTATATAGTGAGTTTGATCTCACTAGATCATGCCAAGCAAGCCTAGAATTTGTCCCAGATGTAAACAAGTGTCCTCCTAGGCCTATAAACCAGTAGGGGTCGCTCATGGGAGTGAAAATATCCATTTAAGTCGGTTATATCGTTCATAACAGACAACTGTCGGATTTTCTATTACTGGGGAGGCCTTACGGACCGTAAGGCTGACCTTTACGGTCCGTAAGCTCTTTACAGCAGGCAAAAACTTTTGCCCTTTCAAGCTTTGAACAGGCAACTAGTGTAATACGATTTTGGGCCATGAATTATCAGTATGAGACCTTTAGATCATGCTTGAACAGTTATGTCCACCCTACCATGTTGTAATATTGTCTTGGACTTTAACGAAAAGCCATAAACGAAGGTTTGTCGTGCATATCCTCATAGGATCCCACTTTTGCAAATATGAATCAATTATTACTAGTAATTACCGGATTTGAATGTATATCAGATGTTTATAATATAGATTAGGGTCTTGGGATTTATAATTAGGTCGTTCAGAGGTATTTAATTAACATGTCGACGCTTTTAAATCCTACCATACATCTTTGACTAGATCCGGGTTTATAACACTTTTGTCTTGCACGACACGTGTCGTTATTTCATTGGACACAAATTTTCGAGGTGTTACATTCTTTGTTAAAACGTGTAATGAAGTCCTCCAGACCTTCATTTTCCCTGCGCCAGATATCAGTCACTTCAGACGTATCTCGCTGATACCGTCTCTGCTGACTGAAGTGGTTTACGAATTGCGTTCTGAAATCAACCCATGAACTGATTTTTCCAGGTGGGAGGCTGTCGAACCAAGCGCGAGCAGCCCCAGTAAGCGTCTGGATAAACAAATGACACCACATAGGCATATTCCATCCTCCCATACAACCGACACTAGTGAATACTCTGACATGATCGTCAGGATCAATTAAACCATTGAATTTTCCCACTGTTGGGGGTAGCTTCTCTCTTGATAGCGGCGCTAGAGCAATCTTTGGGATGAACTTTGAATGTTCTGCAGTTTCAGCTGGTCGATATGCGAGGCGGAAGTCTCGCTCTGCCTCCTCGCTGTATCCGACGTGCTGCCTTGGTTTGTAATATTCATGGTTCCTCTGTAAACGATTGAAGACTGAAGACCCTTCATCATCTTGCCAAGTTAGGTCGTTTGGGTCTGTGTCATCCCATTCATTGTTCAAGTTGCGCGGCCCGAGCTGGCTCTGAACTGGACTTCTTTGAACGTTTGACGGATAGTCATAATAGCTTTCTGTCTCTCCCCGTGTGTCGCGCGTTTCATGCACGCTTGGTCTTCTCTGGGGAGGAGGCCTGTTGATTCTTCCTTGGAGGTTTTGCTGTGGGGGTATCTGGCGCGCCCCCTGACTCGAACCCAAAGGTGTGACTAAAGATGGTTCTGCTTGCAAAACCGCTTGTTGTGCGCTCAAAGACTGATACGCAGCATTGATGGTAGCGATTTGCTTAGCGTACCAAGAGGCTGGAGTTTCGCCTTTAGGTAGCCTTAATAGCGCCGAAATGTTCTGAGGTGGAGGTGGATTTGAGGGTCCAGCACCATTGTTTCCTAGGGTTACCGTCTGAGTGATGCGAGTGATGCTCGCACGGGGTCCCCCACTGTTGGTTACTTCGATTTCACCGATTTCTTCTACATGTTGAGCTTGGACGTTTTGATTGTCCTCCCCCAACACTGCATTAGTGTTTGTTCCAAAACCGAAATCGGGAATGATTCCTTGACCAGCCATGATCGAAGGAAAAATAGCTTAGAAAACTCAGAAAAAGAAGATGAAGGTGATTTGTAAAAAACCGGTGGGCGCCAATGAAGAAACACGGAACTAATTTTAGGGTTTGATTAGTTTGGTTTATGTTTCTACCATAAGGGTTAATCTTCTTATAACTTTCTGAGCTCCTTAATGAACCGCTAATCCTGCAAAACAGAACACCGTTAGCTCGTTAAGAGGGGAATATGGGGGTTTCCCTCTTAACCAGACTCCGGCGTGAGAATAAGTATCTGCTTTGAGGAAATAAGTGTGGTAAAGAGTGAGAGTAGAGGGAATAGAATGTTTAACCTATGAACTGAGGTCTCTATTTATAGTCGGAGAGGTGTTAGAGGATGTGGGCTGATGGCCCTTGGGCCGGAAGGCGACAACATAGAGGATATGCTCCTTATCTCACTGGTGTCAACCGTTAGTGGCTTCTAGAAGTCCTCTGGTGCTGGCGCACCGTGATTGGAGCCACGTGTCACAGTTGTCGGCCTGGCCGTCCTTCTGCCATCAGCAGGTAAGTGGAGATCGTGGGGCAGGTGTCTCTGCCCTGTGATTGGTGCCACGTAGGCGTCCTTAGGTACTTTCTGTCTCATGCACGTCAGACGATCGTGGAGCACGATTGAGCAGGACCTGGAGGACGCGGATTGGCCCTTTTCTTCTGCCACTTGTACCTTGTGTTCCTTCTGAAGTAGCCCTGCGTCATAGACCTGCGCGACTCTTGCTGAGCAGGTAACTAGCCCACGCAGGGTATGGGTGGTTGAAGACTCCTATTCAGAATGCTAAGTGTTGAATGTGGTGTTTTCTCTTGTTGAGACCTCGCGCTAGATCAATACATGATGATGTAACGTGCGCGAGGTTGGCAGTAAACAAGTTGATGAATAAGGAGTATGGTCCTGCGCGCGACGTGAATGAGGTCTGCGCGGCCTTTTTGGGACCATACCCCTTCACAGAGCTAAGATTACCACCAAATGGATTATGCGCTCAAAATCGCAGGTATACAGTTTATGTAAAACTTTCGGTTGTCATTTGGTTCATTAAGTAACGAATGGTCATATACTCATATGATAGACGATTACATAAACTTACGTAGATTTAGTACCTAGCATACGTCAAAGCCAGTGGCGGATCTTGAAAATCCGCATAAGGGTAACGTTTAAAAAAAGGGTAATTAAATCAAAAAAACGTCAAATTTTTCAAAAATTTATACAACCGTCAGAGTGTCAAGGGGCAACGGGGGTTATTACCCCTTGTAACACTATAGGTCCACCCCTGGTCAAAGCTTAAGATCTTTAGGGTGTAAGGAGTGGTTAATCTCTTGAGAGTGACAAACTTAAAAATCAACCAATGAGAGTGTGTCATGTCATTCAATGAAAAGTGTTTAAACTATGCTGAAAAGTGTTGGCAATGGTTAGACACTTCCTGAATTGGTAAACTTTTTTTTATTTTTTATTTTTTTAATTTAGGATAAAATGAATAAAACATCAAACTTTTATAAATAAAAAAAAAAACATAACATTAAAATCTAAGTTTAAAAAAACTAAAAATTACAAGGTCATCCATATTTTTTTGCGATCTCACGTTTTCTAACGAGTGTGATTTCCAACATCGAAGGGTGAATATTGTCGTGAGGCCGGTTAAACGTCTCCAAGTCCTTATCAAACATAGTTTGTCACAACGCCTCTCGTTGCTCATCCGTCAAGGTCAAGTATTTTTCTTCTCGTAAACGTTTAATATCCATCAACTCTTTCTTCATGTCCTTGTATTCTTCGAATCTACCGGTTATATCTCTTGGATCTTCGTTTCTTGAAGACGGCCCTTTGTCCTTTTTCTCCTTTCTCTTCTGTCGTCTTGGCGAGGGATCCTCGTTTATGTCGGGAAGACCGCTCGAGACTTCGGCATTCGGTGTATCCGCTTTATAATTTCCCGAATCCGACGACTTTCTTTTTTGACTCGAGCCGGAGCTTTCTTCACCCAACAAGGGTACCAGCGACCACTTTTGATTTGTTCTAACGACCTCCCACGCCGCAACATGAGGAAAGTCATATTTTTCTTTGCTTTTGTAATCCTTTAGCGTTTGCTTCATTACAAAAGCAACGTCACACCCGCTAGGACGTAAGCGATCCTAAAATAATAAAGTATCAACAACTTAATCCACATACTTCATTAAAAAATAAATCGTATGTAAATAATAAAGTTTACCGCTTGATGATATATACCGTTGAATGTGTTCAATTTTGTTTGCATCGCGAGCCATTTTGATCGAACTTGGTGGTGGCTTCGGTTACTTCCTCCAACCGTTTGATTGAAGTGGTTTAGAACTTGCTTCCAAAAACCATCCGCTTTTTGTTGATTGCCTTTCTTTTTATTCAAAGTGCAATGAACATAAGCCTTTCCCAACGCCTCTTCTTGTTTAGACGTCCAATTTTCCCGTTTCGCTTTTCCTCTTCTTTTCGGTGCGGCTTCATTTTGGTTCACGGGATTTTCTTGAACGGCAACATCTTCATCCTCTTCATAATGTTGCTCTTGGGTATCCGGCACGAACTCTTCTTCGGAGTCATCTTGTATGTATCTCAGTGATTGTGAGCGTGGGTTTTGAAAAGCAAACGGGTCAAAAGAATTTTGGGCGTCTAGGGGGTAATCATAAACACCCGGTCGAACCATCTTCGGACCGTGTAGCATCCAATTTTGGTGGGGTTGCCTATCATAACCGAAATTTGGATGCATGGGTTGGTTAAAAAAAATGGAGGTTGGGTTTGATGAGCAAAGCCAAGTTGGGGAAGAAACGGCACACTAGAACCACCTGAACCACCGCGTTTATCTTGAGCCCTCGCCTTCGAACCGGACCCTACATTTTTTTTTCTTGCCTTCACCTTTATTTGAGCCTTCCATTTCTTTGAAAAGATTTGAAAAGTTGAGGGAGGATGGTAGTGTATATGGAGGTTGGGTTTGTTTGGTGAAAATGGAAATGGATTTGTTTTAATTTATAAAGTTAAAAAATAATTTTTTTTAATATTTTAACGGCTATATAGCCTTTGGAGACACAAACCCCGATCGGCAACAGGTCACCGATTCTCAACGAAACCGCGCGGCAAAGGGGGATAGACGGCGGTGTTCCCGGGCAGCAAACTGGGTTTGCCGAACCCCTTTGCCGCCCACACCGTATGCCCTTACAACATTATATATTTGTATGCTGACTTAATTCAGGAAAAAGGTACCATTGTGCCTTGTGGTTTAAATTTTAGAACAATGATAAGAAAACTAGCCACCGACTTTAACCTATTATTAATTGAATTTAACATGCGCCCGTGTATGTCTTTACTGCCACATTGAAGCGTATATTTCAGATTAGGCAATTAAGTAACGGAAAATGTTATATTTTGTCATTTTTGTTTTACTCTTCTGACTACTATTGTAACCACTTCTTTGTCTGCACGAAGTGTTATGCTGGCTGTGGTAGAGCTACAAAGGCCACCTTCAAGGCTGGTGGCTTCTGTTTCACAAACTTAAAAGTAAAAGATCATTGAAAGGCTAGCCGCGTGAAGTGTTATTGTTTGAGAACTCTTTTAAGTAACGCTGGAGGTTTTTCTGAGTGGATTCCTGTAACCGATCAAGTACTCTTAACGGCAAGTATTTTTCTCACATATATGGTTGGAGTTATACCTTCTGATGGGCCATTTTCAGTTTCTGGAAGGAAAAAAGAGGTAAACACTATTTCATTGTATTGGTTTGGTTGTTAGTTTAGATTTCTATCCTTATCACATTACATTTTTTTTTCCTTTTCTTGTGTTCACTATATGCTGAGAACTATCAACATTTTGTTTTATGATTTAATCATCACTCTCCTTTATTGAATATGGAAACTAATATTATTTTAGAGTGTATAAGTGATATAGATTATTGGGAGTTATTGAAATGGCTATAGAAATGAACAAAGAATGGAGAGCTTGTGCTTAAAAGCTCTGTAATCAATGTTCATTGACTAATAAAGTATTTGCATACGATTGCTTCATTATCTTGAATGTAGAATATAGCGCCCACTATTTATCGCGATTCGCTATGTAGCATATTGGTACCTTATCGCTATTCGCCATTAACAACGATGCTTATAAGGAAAAGGTTATCTAAAATCTTAAGCTTAAGAGCTTGATTACATGTGGACAATATCTCTATAAGCAATTCTACCGCAGACTTGAAAAATCTACAGAAGGTTTTCTCCGAATTACGGGCCCTTGTCAGTTGGTTTGCTCTAATTTTTTTTATACAAACTGTTACTTCACTTCGAGTTACATATGGAACATAGATGTTAGGTAAACTGTTTCTTTTTTCTGCTGGAGGTACTACTTTAGTCTATATCTTGAAATGTCTGATATTACAATGCCGTTTGTAAGGACAGTTGTTGCGGAAATCAGCGATGCTGTTTCTTTCTTTTTGGTTTGTCTGATTGGGAGATCATTAGGACTCATTTACACTGGTATAAGGTAGTCATTGAGGTGGATGTAACATCTCATTTATGATTCTTTTTGGCGGTTTTAATGATTTAGATGAAGGATAATGTATGCATGCTGTAATAGAATACTTCATTTTTCAACATATTTCATTTCATTTTAATTTTAGTTTAATACTATAAATTAGTAACTTATATATGCATATAGGGGGTGTACCTAATGCTTGGAGAGTTTTCCAAAAATATTTTGATTATTTTTACTTTTAGTCCTAACGTATTTGATATATTACTTTTGACCCAAACTATTTGAATTTTTTACTTTTAACCCAAAACTTTTCATCTTTTACAGTTTAACCTTATAACTTTTTTACTTTCGACTTTGTTCCCCTATACTTTTCATCTTTCGCAAATTTTCCTTTTACGTTTCGTTCTAAATTTTGCTAGTCAACACGGCGCAAAATGCGTGTGTGGTTCAACGTTTTTACGTCGCCTATTTTTATATATTTTACGTTTCGGTCTAATTGCTCCGTATTAACACGTCGCAAATTTAGTGTTGATGGTCACTCGAGGTGGTGTAACATTGATACTATTTTGCATGGTTTTACACCCCCGCCGCAACGCGGGGGTGCTTAATACTAGTTGTACCTAATTTATATGATTAATCAGACATGCGGGTATTGTTAAAGGAAGAAACATGAACCATGCCCCGACTCGTGGGGACGGTGGGTGGCCTCTGCTTTCGAGTTTCGATAAGAATTACAAAAGGAAAAGCAAGTATTGGAAGATCCTCTTTTGCCCTACCATTCTTCAGAAGAATTCTTGTCACCATTACTTTAGTAAATATGAGTGGCTTACCTTTGTATAAAGAAAAGCTTCCCACTTAAACCATTAGTAAACAGTTTTCTGGTGCTTAGATGGTTAATGCACATTTCGTAATACATAAATGATGAAGTTAATAGTTACTAAAGAATGATTGCCTAGCCTTAAGGCTTGCTGCAAAAGTAGATACATTAGTAAAGGGTATAAAGCTTTACTAAAAAGATTCAGGTGAACAAAAATTAACTTTTAGCTTTTGAACAATGTCTTTTGCTACCTTGGTGTCACTGGTTGACAAGTTTCCTAGTTTGTCCTAGCAAACAATAGAGCATAATTGTGGCAATGGTTGCCAATTAACAACAATGAAGTATGTTTTGCTTCTATCATGCCAATTAGATCTTTAAGTTTTGGGACAATTGCATATTTCCCCTTAAAAAACTGTTTAATTGCGTATTTACCCAACTTAAAATTAAAATAGCATATATCCCCTTCCTAAACTAATAAAATTGCAAATTTACCCATTTTGATTTATTTTATTATAAACAAGTTATATAATGACTTTTTTACCCTTATTTTTACTAAAACTTAAAAACAATACACATTTATTCATTTTTACTAGTTTAACGGTTTATTTCAGTGTTTAAGTTTTAGTAAAAGTAGTAAAAATGAATAAATATGTATTTTTTATAGAATTGTGAAAAAATCCACAAAGACTAGTAAAATGAATAAATTTGTAATTTTTTAAGTTTTAGTAAAAATAAGGGTAAAAAACTCATTATATAACTTGTTTTTAACAAAATAAATCAAAATGGGTAAATTTGCAATTATATTAGTTAAGGAAGGGGAATATGTAATTTTAATAGTTAAGGAAGGGGATATATGTAATTTTAATTTTAAGTTGTGTAAATACGCAATTAAACAGTTTTTTTAAAGGGAAATATGCAATTGTCCTTAAGTTTTAGTTATCTGTTAGTGTGGAAGTCTTGGGTTCAAATCCAGGATGTAAATATAAAGGAATTTTGGGGGTTTGTTTGGGGATTCTTGGGTGTTGCCCTCCTATCCCAAGGGTCCTCTCGGTGGCCATTCAAAAAAAAAAAGGTTATCTGTTACGCAAGTAGGACCGAAGGTAATTCTCACTGGACAAAGAAATTTTAAGAAAGGCCACCGAAGGTAATTCTCATTGAACAGAAATTTTAAGAAAGGCCTCCACTATATAATGGTAATTCAAGGAATCAAGACTCTTTAATCCTTTTTGCTATGCCATATTAACAAAATCATGATAGTAAAAGCTAGGTTCGGCAACAAAAACCTATTTGGGTTATTTTGGGTCATCTTAGAAATGAAACAAATCACAATGGGTTTAGAAAATAAGTAAGGATGGATCAAGATAGGTTTTAAAATTTCAATTTAAAATTAGTCATGGGTCAGGATGCGTTTTTAAGTTTTAGCCAACATATCTAAGTAATCTTAAAAGAGCATCACACAGAGTCGCAGACTTCATACTTCGACTCTTCATACTTCGTGTAAAAATTAAAAATGATAATTAAAAAAAAACTAAAAAAAATGAGCATCCCCCACACCGCCCCCCTCATGCCCGGCGCGTCGTCTCCGTCCTCCACAAGCCGGGTTCGACGGGCCTCTCTTCTCTCTCCTCACACACACAGCTATACATACTTATACATACATATATATATATATATATATATATATATATATATATATATAGAGAGAGAGAGAGAGAGAGAGAGAGAAAGTATAATGTACAAAAGGGCTTATGTAACAATCCTCGGTAAAACCAACACCCTCATAATATGTCTGACACCCTATTATATTTTAGAATGTCCCAATATGTCTTTAATTACACCCCGTATGTGAAAACCGAGCCCAAATTATGTTATAGTTTATAAAAATAAAATAAAATCTGAATTTAGAGCTGAGGCGGGCCGCGTAGGATCCCACCTCAATCTCACGCGGGCCGTATGAGAGTGTTGACCGGACTCCGCTGAAACCTTTAGTTGAAGCGGGCCGCGTAGGTTTATGTTTAGTTCATGCGGGCCACGAGAGACCTGTACACGCGATTGCACCAGAGGCCGACACGTGTCGACATCGTGGCGGACCTACTCAACGACTCAGCTAAGCTAGTCCGTTGACTCGCTTTGACGCGGGCCGCGTAAGCCCTGCTTGTCTTTCATGCGGGCCGCGACAGAACCTGATTACACAAGTATAAATAGAAGGCATCAGTTTACGAATTCCGTCGCTCACATTTCATTCTCAATCTCGAAATCTCTGATATTGGAAGTAATATTTTGGGTATTATACCCCTAATTAGCGAGGTTCTGCTCCATTGTAAGTATTATAACCCCGGTTTCATAATAGTTACGCTGCCCGATTGATTTAGGGTTCCGTAACAACTGTCGTGGTTCTGCCCGACGTAGTTGTTGGAATGCCGTCTCGGGGAGGGTATTATTAATAATTTCAAAGGGTTATGGTACTAATCAATGTACATTTGTATAAATTATAGATTATAGCCAGGAAACCCTTACGAAAAGCCTAAGACAGCAATGTGAGTTATCCTCTTTTTGTTAATGTTTTTGGTAATGTTTTACCATGAAAATTAGCAGTGATTGAGTCTTTGTAGTTATTCAATTACTGCCGGTATGTTGGGGTTTTGTATACAAAATTTTGTACTACTTGCGAGTAGTAAGTCGGGATGACAATACGTTACCATTGGACAATGAGTTAGCCAATGGGTAATATGACCCACAAGTCAGGATTGATAGTACCAAATGGAGTAATTGTGTAGACATAAACAATGTGATCGCTCTCAATACTGTTCACTGTGACTTTAAACTTGATTAATTTGGGATTCACTCACCAGTATTTCCGACTGACAAATGTTTTTAAAACGCGTTTCAGGTAACCCAATGTGACAGCCAATTATTAAAAGCCAGCTGGAGAGCACTGAAGGCTTGGGGATAATGTGGCTATAAAAGTTACCAAATAAATGGAGTTTTAAATTAAATAAAATAGGGTTTGTCCCTATAAATGTATTGTAATAAGAAACTTGGGTTTTGCCCTTGTTATTTATTAATATGAAATATGGTGGTTTTTACTCTGATAAACATTTCCTAACTACGGTCCTGATGTAAATTTCGCTGCGAGACTAAATAAAACTGATACCACCAAACTCTGTGATCACGTCCGCCCGTTCCCGGGGATCAGGGATCGGGGGTTGTGACAGAAGGTGGTATCAGAGCCTAGCCACTGGTTCAAGCCAAAGAAGTGTTCTGCTGACACTTAAATTATAAAACTTGTGTTAGGAAATAAATTACGAAATAAATGCATAACTGTAATTATGTGTTATGTGTTATTTGACTATCTGTTAGTTTTCAGTATGAGTGATCAAGGACCATCAGACGTGAATCGTCAGTTATTTGATTCACCTAGGAGTGAAGGTACATCATCACAGCCTGCCCTTTCAGGGTATTCTGCTGATCAGGAGGAGGGAATATTTACCTTTAGAGCTCAATCTGAAGAACCATTTCCTACTAAGAAGCGAGGATGGTTCAGTAAAGAAGCTTTTGCTCGTAGGAAGAGAATGAGGAAATTGCAACAGCAAAGGACTTTAGCAGCCATTAAGAGAGAGACAGATGCCCATACTCAAGATATGCTAAATAGAAGATTAGCTAATTTCCATATCTTAGCTACGACTGCTGCTGACCCAGGTCTGGAACAATTAGTAGCCCCACAACCACAAAACCCAGAACACCCTATGGAGATAGAAAATCAGGAAAACCAGGTGGAAATGCATGATTTTAACCCAGAAGAAATCCCTCGGGTACCTGCACCAAACCCACTAGACCCGAATTACGACCCCTGGTGGGACGATAATAGGGACTTTGTGCAACGATACCCTATTCAGGATTATCCACCCATACAGAACATAGAAGTTTACCCAGGTATGGACCCTTTAGATCCCTATTACCAAGATGATTATATTAGGGAGATATTAGAGGATCCTTACTAATTTCAGGAATTGTCACCCCCGTATCAGGAACCTGTACCCCAGATTCCAAACCCAGTCCGAGAACCTGCACCCCCAATGAGTGCAGAAAACGTTCAAGAACTTAGGACTTTCGGGGAAGAAATTTTAGAAAGCAGTGAGAGGATGCGTCAGGTGGGAGAGCGTCTCGTATGGAAATACGATGAGCGCAATATGGATTTTTGGATAAATCCATATCCGTGAATGTTTGAATGGAGGAAGTGGTAGTAATAATAATATAATAAAAATAAAATAAAATATGTGTGTACGGATGCATATTACTACTTTATTTTGTTGGTATTGTAATTTTATTTCTGTACTAGTGTGTAATAGACGCATAAGTATATGAAAAGAGTATAGTAGCAATGATCTACGCTTTTGGCAAAACTGCGTGTCGTGTAATTAATTATATTAAGATATTAATTGTGATATTAATATGGTATAAATGTTTAAAATTCAGATGGCCGACCAAGGAAATCAAGTCAATTTGGATAATAACCCGGAAATCCAGAATGATAATATTCAGAATGACGATAATCTGAATAATGAGAACCCAAACAACAATAACAATGGAAACCAAGTGGATAATAGTGCTATCCAACACATAGTGGCACAGGGAATTATAGATGCTATGCCATTTATACTCCAAACTCTTAAGGACGCTGATAATAAAAGTAAGCATAGCAGTAAGCGACCTGTTGAACCAGAAAACAGTGTAAACAATGGACCTGTACTTCAAATGTCTATTCCCAAAAGAAGAAGAACCATGCCTTATGGTTGTTCTTATAAAGAATTTTGGTCTTGTAAACCAATGGAATTCTCGGGTAATGAAGGGGCCATTGCAACCTTACGTTGGATAGAGAAGACTGAGGCAGTCTTAAGAATAAGTAAGTGTGCTGAAGAAGATAAGATACTGTTTGCTTCTAATCTGTTTAAGAACGCAGCACTAGAATGGTGGAACACTATCCTCCAAACAAAAGGAAGTGATAGAACCTACAATATGGAATGGGAAGAATTTAAGGATAAGGTAGAAAGAAAATTCTGCCCACCTAATGAAAAGGAACAGATAGCAAACAAATTCCTAAACCTTAGGATGATTGGTGTAGATAGCAAAGGGTACACTAAGTTATTCTTCGAATATGCTAGGATAGTGCCAACCCTTGCATCACCAGAACCAGTGTTAATCTCTCGTTATATTTGGGGAATAATTGGGGAGATTAGACACATAGTCAAGGCAGCTAGACCTCAAACCATAGAAGAAGCTGTAGAATTAACAAATACCTTGACTGATGAATTAGTCCGTACTAGAGAATAAGACCAGAGAAGGAACCTAACCCAAAGGCTTACTCAAGAATTCCGTTCGGGGAATTACAATCGCAGGAATACAGGTTCTACCTCTGCACCATACTGCAGAAATTGCAAGAAAAAGCATTCGGGAAAATGCTCCATTCTCTGCAATCATTGTAAGATGCCAGGACACAAGGAAGAAAATTGCAGGAAGAAAACCAGTAATGGATTATGCTACAACTGTGGAGAAAAAGGTCATATCAGGCCAAATTGTCCAAAATTAGCTCCAGCCACAGATAACAAGAATACTAGAAATGCTAGAGCATTTGTTCTGACTGCAGAAGAAGCCAAGATGATCCCAGACGTTATAGCTGGTACGTTTTTAGTTAATGATACATTTGCTAAAGTATTATTTGACTCTGGTGCAAACCAAAGTTTTATTAATACTTCGTTTTGCAAAATTTTAAATCAATCATTAACTAAACTACCACAAGAATGTCTAGTAGAAACAGCTAATGGAGAAACTATTAAGATTTCTGAAATTTTGCAAGGAGCAAGCATAGAAATTTTAAATCAGAGATTTATTGCAAATCTTTACCCTATGAATCTGGTAGGATTTGATGTTGTTTTAGGAATGGATTGGTTAATAGCCAATAAAGCCAGTATTTTATGTGATCAAAAGTTAATCCAAGTAAATTCACCAAAAGGTAAAACGATCACAATTAAAGGAGATAAGTCTTCTAAATCCAATAAATTCATCTCTGTGATGAAAACTGCAAGCTGTATAAGAAAAGGTTCTGTAGTGTATCTGATTTCTATAATCACTAACACTAAAGGAAAGGATTTAAAAAATATTCCAGTAGTATCTCAGTTTTCAGATGTCTTTCCAGAAGAATTACCAGGACTACCTCCGGATAGAGAAGTTGAATTCAGAATCCATTTAATACCAGGAACGTCACCAATTGCCAAAGCACCTTACCGTTTGGCACCTGCAGAAATGCAAGAATTAAAGAAACAATTAGATGAATTATTAGAAAAAGGATTCATACAGCCAAGTTCATCGCCATGGGGAGCGCCGATATTGTTTGTTAAAAAGAAGGACGGATCAATGCGGATGTGCATTGACTACCGTGAATTAAACAAGGTCACGATTAAGAATAGGTACCCATTACCAAGAATCAATGATTTGTTTGATCAACTGCAAGGAGCTCGATTTTTCTCTAAAATCGATTTAAGGTCAGGATATCATCAATTAAAAGTACAGGAAGAGGATATTCCTAAAACTGCTTTTAGAACAAGGTATGGTCATTATGAATTTACTGTCATGCCATTTGGTTTAACCTATGCCCCAGCTGCATTTATGGACATGATGAACCGAATATGTAAGCCATACTTGGATAAATTCATAATTGTATTCATAGATGATATTCTAATTTACTCTAAGAGTAAAGAAGATCATGCAAGACATTTGCACGCACTTTTAAGTTTGTTAAGAAAGGAAAAACTTTATGCTAAGTTTTCAAAGTGTGAATTTTGGTTAGAACATGTACAATTTCTTGGACACCTAGTTAATCATGAAGGAATTCATGTAGACCCAACCAAAATCGAGGCAATTACGAAATGGAAAACCCCTGAGTCACCAACCGAGGTTAGAAGTTTCTTAGGATTGGCCGGTTATTATAGAAGATTTATTAAAGATTTCTCTAGAATAGCCATTCCCTTAACTAAGTTAACTTGTAAATCTGTTAAGTTTGAATGGGGAATAAAACAAGAAGAAGCCTTTAGAATTCTTAAGCAAAGATTAACCCATACACCAATATTAGCATTACCAGAAGGAACTGAAGACTTTGTAGTCTATTGTGATGCTTCTAAATTAGGTTATGGATGTGTATTGATGCAACGCCAAAAGGTTATAGCATATGCATCTAGACAACTTAAGAATCATGAAGAGAATTATTCAACCCATGATTTAGAATTAGGAGCTATAATTTTTGCTCTTAAGATTTGGAGATATTACCTTTATGGTAGTAAGTTTACCATATTCACTGATCATAAGAGTTTAAGGTATGTTTTCGGACAAAAGGAGTTGAATATGAGACAAAGACGCTGGATGGAATTTCTTAGTGACTATGATTGTAATATCCAGTATCATGAAGGAAAAGCAAATGTAGTGGCAGATGCTTTAAGTAGAAAGTATTATGAAAAGCCAAAAAGGGTAAGTTCTCTTAAATTAAATCTGCAAGTAGATTTAAATGATCAGATAAGAGAAGCACAAGAATCAGTAATCAAGGATGATTCTGAAAAATTAAAAGGTATGTTAAAAGAATTGAAACAAGGAACAGATGGAATTTGGAGATTCCATGAAAAGAGAATGTGGATACCTAAATTAGGAAATCTTCGATATCGTATATTAGAAGAAGCCCATAAATCTAAGTATACGATGCATCCAGGAAGTGATAAAATGTACCAGGATTTAAGGAAAAATTTCTGGTGGATAGGAATGAAGAAAGACATAGCAATTTATGTTTCTAAATGTTTAACTTGTTCACAAGTTAAAGCTGAACACCAGAAACCCTCAGGTTTGTTACAGCAATTAGAAATGCCAGTGTGGAAATGGGAATTAATAACAATGGATTTTGTTACTAAATTACCCAAAACTAGGAAAGAAAATGATACAATCTGGGTGATTGTAGATAGACTAACCAAGTCAGCTCATTTTCTACCAATGAAAGAAACAATTAGTATGGAACAATTATCTAAATTGTATGTAAATGAAATTGTTTCTTTACATGGCATTCCTTTATCAATTGTTTCTGACAGAGATAGTCGGTTTACATGTAACACCCCGTGTTTTCACGAGTGAAAGTCAAAGTCAAGGTCAAAGTCAACGACCGATTTCGCGCGACTTGACTCGTAGAAATGTTTTTATTTTATTTACATTATGTGGAGTAAGTGTCGTTCATTACAATAATCGAATCAAGCTAACTGTATTTCAATTGACCCGCGACTGCGAATGATAGGAAGTAACAATGCGATAAAGTTAATCAAGCTATGCTAATCGAATCGACATCGAATCGTAACTCGAACTGTGTATTTTACTGTTGTTTATACGTGTGTGTGTGTGCCTTACGTGTTACCTGTGCATGTTATTTTATGTTGTGATAATCAAGCGAACTCAATCGAACTCGAAGTCTAACTCGAATGTAAACGAACCCGAACCCGAATTCCAAGCCGAACCATATAAGAAGTAGTTGGGACTGAAAGTAATTTGACTAGGAAACCCTATCGAATCGCTCGCAAATCGAAACCGAAGCAACATCGCACCGAACGAATCAATTCAGGCGGCATCCGCACGGATGGTCAATCTGCACGGATTGCCAATCCGCACGGATTGCCAATCCGCACGGATGACCTATCCGCGCGGATAGCCTATCCGGGTACGTGCCATCCGCACGGCTCACCCTTTCCCTTTTTGGCATCCTATAAATACACGGGTCACTCTCCAACTTTTCCACTTTTGGCAAGTGACGTCCGAACCACACGCATTCTTCACTTTTTCTCAGATTTCTCTCAATCCAGGTAAGATCTTGCACTAATTCTTGTACATTCTTGATCACTACATAATTCTACACCTTTCCATCTTTCAAATCTTAATTTCCAACCATGAAATCACCCGGATTTGAGGTATTCTCGGGTGACGTCATCATGAAGTTCTTATGAACTTCAAGCTTGACTTCATTCCACCAAGAATAGCTCAGATCTGAACGATTTCCATAAGATTTCACAACAACTTTACCTAGATCTAAACTTTTCTAAGGATAAAAGAGTTGAAAGAAATAAACCTAAGTTTTTCTCCTTCTTTTTCCCTTAGAATCGGTACGAATCTGATCGGTTCTAGTCTTCTACTCGATAATAGTGAAGCACTAGTTCGGGATCTGGATTCTACCTACAGATACCTGATTTCGGGGTCAACCGGAATGACCGTTCTGAGTCGCCGACAGGCCGAGTTAGGGTGGTTCCTGACCGGTCTAGTCACGCGGGTGAGAATACAGCTCCAAGTGGTTGCCACGTAATCAGAAAGTCTCGATAAACGCCAACAGAAACCCAGAGTAGACGAACGGAACAATCAGACCAGAGGCTGTCCGCACGGACCAGTTATCCGCACGGACAAGCTGTCCGCACGGACAAGCTGTCCGCACGGACAAGCTGTCCGCACGCACAGGCCATACGGACGGGTTGTCACCCGGACGAGCTACCCTTGGGACCCACTTTCCAAACAAGGTTTGAGTATCGACGAATGAGCAATCCGGACGGACGACCTCTGAATGGATTACTCTTCGGATCATGAGATACTAAGGCCTTAAAATAAATTCAAACAGTGTTCATCCGCACGGCCAAGTCGTCCGCACGGACAGGCTATCCGGACGGATTGTCTCTGCCCGCGCGCACAGACTGTCCGCACGGATCACCATTGTCCGCACGGACTACCATACGCACGGATTGTCATCCGCGCGACCGGCTTGAAAGGTAGAAACACTTAAATGTTTTCTAAATGCTACAATGAAAACTTCAAAGCACAAGCCAGCATACACAAGCACATCCTTGGGAAGAAACAATCCACTTGAACGTTTATCCGCACAAACAACTTGTCCGTACGGATAAGCCATCCGCACGCACAACTAATCCGCACGGATTACCATCCGCACGGACAGCTCGCACGCACGGATAGCTTATCCGGATGGATCACCATCCGCTCGCATCACCATCCGCACGGATAGATCATGCGCACGGATGACTCCCTCTCACGGATAGCTGATCCGCACGATCGGCCATCCTAACCACGCACACCTTGTACTGTTTTACGCGCCACTTATCGTTGTTATCAAATCTATTCAGGCTAACCGTACTCGCTGTAAAGCGCTCCCTTCAATCCACAATCGCTGTGAGTATGCTCGAACCCTTTTTGCTTTTAGCACCTTTGGGTGTTACATACGTTACGAATATTCAAACTACAACTATCACACTACTCAAGCTATTTTTAACGCTAAACCATTAATGCATGTTATACGTGGCTTATGAATGCTTGTTTGTTATGTTTACACATGGAATGCTGTCTACCTGCCTTAGCAACGATAGTACTATAGTTTGGACTCAGCACCCGTTCAGACGGGGGTTGTTAAGGATCTTTTACTTGCATGGATTATGGTGGTAATCATGTATTGCGAACTGCTGTTGGATCGTGTACGTGACCCTGAAAGTCAGTTAAGGACGTTCATCTTCATGTGTAAAGGCGGAATCAATGCACATAAAGTCATAACAGCTCTAATCCTTTTAATTCTTCTTTTCTGATTAATATTCGTGCTTTTACAACGTTTTCTGATACAAATCCGGCAGCACTTCGTGATTCACACAATGACTGTTCCAACCGTTCCGTTCCGTTTGAAATGTGACAAACACACTCCTATATATAGACATAGACCCTTCCGTTTGAACTTAACATAATGGTTCAAACGACAGTTTCAAACGGAACCCTATCTCAAACAACAGTTTCAAACGGAACCCTCCTATTTCAAACGGAACCCTTCTATTTCACTTCCTAAAATCAAAACTAAACCCTAATTTGACTTTTAAGATCCAATCTTGACTTTCTTGATATAAGACTTGATGAAGATGCAGTCAACAGACATTCTTGTGCATCAACAGACTCCCCCTTGGATGTTGACGTAGTCTTCAGATCCTGAGTCTTCAGTCTTAGTCTTTTCTCTAACTCTGTCTTTTCATCATAAGCACTCTATCTTCACACTCCCATATACTGTTGATCCAGACTCCCCCTTTCACAGACTCCCCCTCTCGATATGCTAGAATCTGAGATATCTGGTTCAAGCTTTGACAATTTGCTTCCATTGGGAATAATGAAGACCAAATCTGTTACTCAACCAATAAACATTACAATTCTATCTTTCAAACATAACCCACAAACTTAATCAGTTTTAGAAATCCACTCAAGTATTCAGGTCCAAGTTAATGACCCTGATCACTTGATTAATCTACCAAGTCCAAATTAATGACCTTGGTTGATCATTTGACGAAACAAACTGATTTTTAAAACAACAATTTCAAACATTTTCTGAAAATAACAAGTATCAAATTAATGAACTTGTTTTTAACTTTTCAAACAATTTAAACTTCTTCAAAGATAAGCTCTCCTCATT
Source organism: Helianthus tuberosus (assembly GCA_030545235.1). Classification (NCBI taxonomy): domain Eukaryota; kingdom Viridiplantae; phylum Streptophyta; class Magnoliopsida; order Asterales; family Asteraceae; genus Helianthus; species Helianthus tuberosus. Next base: position 7,137,443 of record CM060426.1, read on the forward strand.
CTTCAGTCCAGAATCTCCTGGATCTGCTTCAAACATCTGAGAATCCAACAATCAACTCTCCACTTTGGTTTGTCAGAAAAAATAAAGCAGAAATAAAATCTTTTTGGATTTTATCAAAGTATTCTAAACTAAGAAATGAAATACAGAAAACTTAAATTGCAGAAAGTAAACAAAGTAAACTATTTACAAACATATTTTTGGTGAGCGTGTCAGGGAATCATATCAGCTTTTTAGACAAATCACAAGTACCGTTAAGCTTCATTTCATACTCAGATTTAAACAATTCACCTCGATTGTCGATATACTGATCCATCTTAAATTCTCACACAAATTTCAATCTATTCAGGATACGATTTAGATGAATTAAGAACTTAGCTCATTCATGTGTCCCACCTCTTGAATATACTCCCGTATCCAGAATCCCAGATATTCAGTCTTACAGGTGAGTATACCACAAATGATATCTGTCAGGGGTTAAATGCGAGGGCCGTGAGAGCTCAGGTCGATCTTTCGATACGCAGAGAGATGACGGCTTCGACTTTTCAGTGTGTCCCCTTTAGAGGATCTTTTTGCTTACAACAGCAGCGACTATCAATTTTATTGTTTCATCAGCTTGCTGAGGGCGATGCTATTTTTCAAGCATTTGCAGAAAGTATTATTCGAGGACTAGGTCAGAAATTTCTTTCAGCAGAAGTCCCAGAATAATACCCCAGATATCACTGAGTATAAAGACCTAGTATCTCAGAATATGGGACCTTTCAAGCAAGATTTCAGGGGTTACCTATATATCCAAGTAGTGTTCCCCACGAATTCATAAGTTTGAATTTAGGTTTATATCCCGAATAAATCTACTAAATGTGTGAAAACCTATCGACACATCATCAGTGAGATTGTTTAACTCTTTTATACTTTTCAAATCTTTAGCATACTGTAATCGTCTAGCTGATGTACTATCATTTTCCCTATATACACAAGCTCTTTTTCAGATTTTATCATGTTTTTGTATTTTTTGCATTTTTTACTGTTTTTGTATTTTCTGAAAATATAACTATGTACAAATATCTACTCCCCCTAAATACCAAAACAAGTAAAAATTCGACAAACCATTGCAGATTGTTTCTCGTCTTCATCTGCAACAGTACTCTCATCAACGCCAATTATGCCATCCGACACCGAAAGAAGCTTCATACCGTTCAGTTTTAACAAGTATTTAAACCGATTTTTATCAAAAGCTTTGGTATGTAAATCAGCTTTCTGTTCGTCAGTGTGGATTTTCTCAATTCGTATCAACTTTTTCTCAAAGCAATCACGAATAAAGTGATGACGAATTTCTATGTGTTTCGTTTTAGCATGATGTACTGGATTCTTTGTTATATTTATTGGGGCCTCATTATCAACAAAAAGAGGTGTGTTAAGAAACTGCAAACCGTAGTCGCGCATCTGTTGCTGTATCCACAAGATCTGAGAGCAGCAACTGCTAGCAGAAACATACTCCGCTTCACATGTAGATAACGCCACAGACGTTTGTTTCTTACACTGCCAGGTAACCAATCTAGGACCAAAGAACTGGCATCCTGCAGTTGTTGATTTTGAATTGACTTTGCAGCATCCGAAATCCGAATCGGAATACCCTTCGAGCGTAAAGTCGCCTTTCCTAGGATACCACAACCCCAATGAAGGAGTTCCTTTCAGGTAGCGCAATATCCTTTTCACAATGATCATATGCGATGCTCTCGGATTAGACTGAAATCTTGCTGCGAGGCACGTTGGGTACATGATATCAGGACGTGAAGCAGTTAGGTACATTAATGAACCTATCATGGATCGATAAAACGTTTCATCAGCCCTGTCTCCGGTGAGATCTGGGTGAATCCCATGATTTGTTGCAAGTGGGGTAGCAGCTGGAGTAGAACCTGACATCCCAAATTTCTCTAGAATATCATGAACATACTTTGACTGATGAATGAAAATTCCCTCAGGAAGTTGTTCAACTTGTAAACCCAGAAAGAATTTCATCTCCCCCATTGATGACATTTCAAACTTTTGCTTCATCACTGATTCAAAATCTTTACATAGATTTTCATTCGTTGACCCAAAAATTATATCGTCCACATAAATCTGTACTATCAGAAGATGACCTTCGACTTCTTTAGTGAAGAGAGTGGCATCCACTTTTCCACGAATGAACTTGTTGGCTAGTAGGTGTTGAGACAAAGTCTCGTACCAGGCTCTCGGGGCCTGATGTAAACCATATAGCGCTTTGTCCAATAAGTAGACCTTGTTTTTGTGGATTGGGTCAGTAAAGCCCGGTGGCTGACCGACATAAACCTCCTCTTTAACCTTCCCGTAAAGAAAAGCCGATTTAACATCTAACTGATATACTTTGAAGTTCTTCCAAGACGCAAATGCAAGAAAAATTCTGATTGCCTCTAGTCGTGCCACAGGAGCATAGACTTCGGTAAAATCAATCCCCTCCTGTTGACTAAAGCCCTGAACAACGAGTCGAGCTTTGTTCCTTACAACAACTCCTCTATCGTCCCTCTTACACTTGAACACCCACTTGGTGTTAATCTTTCTCTGACCATCTGGTAAATCAACTAACTTCCACACTCCCAATTTCTCGAATTGACTAAGTTCCTCCTGCATTGCATTGACCCAAGAGACTTCAGTAAGTGCCTCTTTGTAAGTTCTTGGCTCAACCTGCGAGATAAAACAACTCAATGAGAATTCAGTTTGCAAAGGAGCAACTTTTGTATAAAAACATGTAAGCCCTTTATCAATCTGATTTCGAGTGCGAACTCCTGTCTGCAATTCTCCTATGATCAACTCCTCTGGATGATATGAAAAAGTTCGCGGCATCACTTCGCTTGGAACATCTACATTTCCCTCCAGATTAGTAACATTCTGCTCTGCATCTTGTTCACCAACTTGGTTTGTTTGACTTGAAATCTGAATTTGCTCCCCCTCAGAATCTGAATCACCATGATCAAATACTGGCATGTTTTCAGCTTCTAGATTATCATTCTGAACCGACTGATTATCTTGAGCAACTTCATTCTGTTGGACATCATCATGTTCACCAGCATTACTTGGACCTGCTTCATCATCATTTGAAGTTTCCCGTGGTCTCCTCGAATACTCAGCTGGGAACCTTAACTGCGACTCATATTCACGCAAAATATCCAACTCATCAAAGAAATCTTCTTCATCCTCTGATTCTTCTCTCATGTCAAACGAATCCCAAAGTTTGTCATAATGATAACGCCATGAATCACCAGGATTCTGTGGCGGCATAGAATAACCTTGACATTCAACATTTACAGCTTCAATAATCCGCTTCTCACTTGGAACGAAGACACGTCGCATTGGATTTGCATAACCAACAAAAATTCCCTCAATGCTCTTCGGACCAAACTTTCCAGGAGGCTCTATAACCGTACAAGGTGACCCAAATGGTTCTAGATACTTCAAATTTGGTTTGCGGTTATTGATTAGCTCAAAGCATGTTTTGTTGAACTTCTTGACAGTGAGAACCCTGTTGAGTGTATAGCATGCGGCAGAAACAGCTTCAGTCCAAAAATTAATCGGTAACTTTGAATCTGCGAGCTTAGTTCTAGCCGTCTCAATTAGCGTCCGGTTTTTGCGTTCTGCGACTCCATTCTGCTGCGGAGTGTACGGAGCACTAAAAAAACTCATGAAACCATTGATATTTCAAACGGAACAGTCCATTCCGTTTGAAAACAGCCCATATCGTTTGAATTGTTGTCGTTCTTGTTGGATCGTGTACGTGACCCTGAAAGTCAGTTAAGGACGTTCATCTTCATGTGTAAAGGCGGAATCAATGCACATAAAGTCATAACAGCTCTAATCCTTTTAATTCTTCTTTTCTGATTAATATTCGTGCTTTTACAACGTTTTCTGATACAAATCCGGCAGCACTTCGTGATTCACACAATGACTGTTCCAACCGTTCCGTTTGAAATGTGACAAACACACACCTATATATAGACAATGACCCTTCCGTTTGAACTTAACATAACATGTTTCAAACGGAACCCTATCTCAAACGATAGTTTCAAACGGAACCCTCATTTCAAACAACCATTTCAAACGGAACCCTCTTAAACATTTCCTAAAATCAAAACTAAACCCTAATTTTGACTTTTAAGTTCCAATCTTGACTTTCTTGATGTAAAACTTGATGAAGATGCAGTCAACAGACATTCTTGTGCATCAACAGACTCCATTCTGCTGCGGAGTGTACGGAGCACTAAACTCATGCAAAATACCTCTTTCATCACAAAATTCTTCCATCTTGCTGTTCTTGAATTCAGTACCATTATCACTTCGAATTCTCTTGATACGCCTTTGGTACAAATTCTCAATCTTTCTGAACAGACCCATCAAACTGTCAAATGTTTCATCTTTCGTCTTCAAGAAAGAAACCCACGAAAATCTGGAATAATCATCAGTAACGACCAAACAATAGTAATCTCCTGTAATACTTTTGACATTCACCGGACCAAACAAATCCATGTGAAGTCTTTCCAGAGGTCTCGAAACTGAATTGACTTGCTTTGTAGGGTGTGACTTTTTCTTCTGCTTGCCTTTGATACAGCTAATGCATTCCCCTTCCAGATGAAAACCTTTGATATTAACTCCCAATACCAAATCATTGTGTACCAAATGATTCATTTTTCTTAGATGAATATGTCCCATCTTTCGGTGCCACAATCTTGATTCTTTCTCAGTTGCTCTAGACACAAAACAATGTGCTTGACCAGTAGTTGTAGTTGCTACAGACATATCTAACACATATAAATCATTCACTCTAGGTGCCCTCATGATAATCCATTCTTCAGGAACAACAAAACCAGGTTTCAAAATCAAACACTCTTTATCAGTGAAGTGAGTAGTATACTGATTGTCACAAATCTGCGAGATACTAAGCAGATTGTTCTCCAGCTCAGTGATGTAGTTAACTCTCTCAAACGTTACAATCCCATTGGATAACGTTCCTTCACCAACAATTCTACCACCTTCATGACCTGCAAATCCCACATAACCACCATTGATATTCTTCACATCATATAGCAATGCAGTTTTTCCTGTCATATGTCGAGATGCGCCACTATCCATGATCCATCTTGAAATGGCTCTTGGAAGATCCTGCACATACCACAAGTTGATTTCAAAACATTTCAATAAAGATGTCGATTCATGCTTCGCGATCCAGGAAGCTCCGGCAATTCAAACTGCTTATTCGAACATGGTGTCCACCCAGGCCTCATTAGCCTTAGGTGTAACCTTGACTCTCGCAATTTGAATTTTGAAATTTTCAGCCTTCAAAGGTGGAAAATTTGCATCATAATCAACCGAAATTGATTCTTCAGCCTTTTTCACTTCAGAAGTTGAAATTTTCATTTCAGTTTTTGGTTTCCAAACTTGTTGAGATAATGCAACCCGTTTATACAACTTGTCATTTTTAGTTACCACTTTCTTAACAGGTTCATTTTTCACTTTGATATTGTCATTTTTCACACTCTTTTTCTCAACAACGACTGGTGCTTTACCCTTCACATCAACTTTACCCTTTTGAATCTTCACATTTTCAGTCTTAGGCTTCGCATTGGTACACTTTCGTGCAATGTGACCAACTTGATTACATCTGAAACATGTACGAGTATCAACAACTCAACTTGTGCCTTCAGACTGATAATGTGAAGCTCTTTTCTCAAAGAACTCTTTATTTGATTTTGAAAAAATTTCATTTTCCTCATCAGAACGTGAACTTGAACTGTTCACAAACACCTTCTTTTCAGCAAACCTCTTGTTTTGAAAACTCTTTTTCTGATAACTATTACCACCCCGATAACCACCCGACCAATTGTTTCGATTGTTATTATAAAAACGTGGTGGATTAACAGATTTCTTGTAGTATGATCTATCTTTCTCAAAACTCATTTTTCTCTTTGTTTGACTGAACTTGTTCACTTCTGACAACTCAACTTCAACTAACTTGAAAACATTTGTCAACTTTTTCACATTAACATTCTCAATTGGAAACTCAGAATCCGAATACAACTTATCAGATCCAGCCATCTTGTACATCACAAGACCCGGTTCATCACTTAAGTTGTTTTTGGATTTTGATTTCTGAATGTATTTATCCAAGAAACACCCATCATCTTCAGGTGAATCAGACACCAAAACACTTTCAGCTGTGCTCTTAACAATCTCTGTCTGAACACTATCATCAGATGATGTAAAAGTGACATCAATGTTCTCCGGAAGTTTAACTCCACTTTCTTCCTCAATTTCAATCAACCCAGACTGCTTTTTAGTGTAATTATGAAGAACAGGTGGTGGTACTTGATGAAAACCCACCCCAGTTCCATCAGAATACACATTTTCGCCCGCTTTGTCTTTCCCGATGGGTTTGGGAATGATATGTTGCAAAACAAAGCTTGCGGAGCTGTAACTGTTAAGCTTCAACTGGATTCGCTCGTTTTCGATTACAGCCTCTTGAACTTTAAGTTTCAATTTAGCGATTTCATCCAGTTGTTTATTGATTGATTCTTCTTTAACTCTAAGCACTGCTTTTAAATGTTCATTTTCTTTAAAAGTTTTACCATTTCGATCATCACAATCTTTCATTGTGCTTTTGAGTTTTTCAAATTTTTCAGAAATCTGACGGTTTTCAAGAATCAACTTTTCATTTTCTTGTTTAATTTTGTCATGATCAATTTTATCAGTTTCAATTTGAGCAGTTAATTCTCTTATCCGTTCAGTTGAAGCTTTAACTGTTTTGTCACGACCAAGAATCTGATTCTCAACGTTTCTGACCTTTGCTGTCAGATCTTTAATTTTCTCACCGTTGAGATACGTGACAGTATTACAAAATTTGCACTCTTTGTTGCAATTTTTGCAATCAGCATTTCCTTCGATCTTTTTACCTGACGCATTTGTTGACACATCTGAACTGACCTGGCTTTTTGACTCAGACACGGAATTAGAGTCTACCTCAAGTGCTTTGGCAGCCAGCACTTTGTCAGCCATTTTTCCCAGGTTCTCTGCAGTCAACTCCTGCGTAGTATCGATAACTCCAGTATCAATCTTCTTGGATTCTTTTCCTTCTTTTTTTTTCTCCTTTCTTTCTTTCTCCTCTTCAATCATTTTCGAAGTTGGAGTTCCCCACCATTTGTGTTGCCAATACTCATCATTCTCTTTCATTTCCTTGATTAAGACTTCCAGATCAAGAGTTTTGTGATCGATTGCAATATTTCCATACTCATCAAGATAACACTCTCTGTCTGGATCCCATCTTTTGGCTCTTTTTGCTTCCAAATAGATACTAGAAAGTCTAGTAATTTTGTTTTCCGAAATCATTTTTCTGTATCTATACTTCTGCTCTTCAGTTCTCTCATCTTTCCATGGAATAGGTTCATTTTTCGCCATGAATGCGTAACCAACCGCATCTTCTTCTGGTAGAACCTCTTGACTCCAATCATATCCCTCATCATCATAAATCACTGCAAGAGCTCTAGATTTCTCTCTGTTGTCTTCAACCTGCTTCAATCTAGGCGGCTCGGATTTATTCTGGTGATAAATCGCCTTCTTGTAGTAATCATCTCTGAAAGGATTCTCCGACTCATCAACATAAGCATTTCGGCATTCTCTCTTAAAGTGACCCTTCTGCTTACATTTGAAACATGTCACTTTGGATTTATCGAATCCCAGCTTAGTAGAAGCACCACCAATTGTTTTTCTGCCAGTAATTTCCATAAATCTTTGTGCACGACGAACAGCACTTGCCATAGCCCAACGAATATCGATCAGTTCCATTTCCTCCGGATCAATCTGATCGTAATCTTCTTTTGTCAGATTTGTATTGCCAATCTTCCCAGCTAACAACCCTTCATACGATTCCAACACCGATGCTAGGAAAATCATCTGCTGCTTGGCCGATTCTTCATCAAAGTTATGAGCATTCTTCAAATCTATCGCAATGTTGCATTGAAAACGATTCTTTGCATCAGAATGACTTGCAGATGATGAAGATCCACTGTGATAACCACTATGACTTCCACTGCTTTGACCACTTTGACTTTCTTTGCCAGCTGTAGACACATTTTCAGCAGAAAATGCAGTCTTTGGAGAAGTAGCTTTCGGCATCATGCTTTTTGGATAATACAAATCCAAATTATGCTGATAGGATGAATGATTAACTTTGTACGTCTTCTTCAACTCCAGCTCATGACTTTCAAGTCTCTCAATCACCAAATCTGGTTTCAACAATTCAGAAGGAATAGTGTTCTTAAGCATGAGAGCATAATATCTCCACTCCATCTCGTCTGGCAACGAATCGAACAACTTGTCTACTTGCTCATCATCAGAATACTTAATTCCATGTCTAACTAACTCCAGCTTCAAGTGCCCAAATCTCTCGATCATTTTTGACACTGATTCATTCTTTAAGCATCCAAACATATCAAACTCTTTCCTAAGTAGTTTTATTTTATTTTTCTTGATTTCTTCACTACCTATACATTTCTTTTCTAACTTTGCCCAAAGATCTTTAGCATTTGAATATTCTATCAATGAGATGATATCCTCCCGAACAGACTGAAACAACAATGCCACACACTTTTGTTCGGCTACGAATGATTCAATCTCATCAGATGCTGTTAAAACTTCCCCATTCTTGTTTCCTTGGTCATAACCATTCTTCAGACTTTTCCAACTTGGAAATGCGAATGCCATCATCCAATCTTCAAACTTTCTGGACCAACGACTGTACTCTTCAATAGCCATTAGCTTTGGAGGTTTATTGAACGTTCCGAAGGCACTTTCCGATTCCCAAGCTTCCTTCTTCTTCTCTTTTGGCGGATTCTCATTCACATTGCTTGATGAAGTATCCTTGTTTCCGGAATCTCCAGCGAACGCGTACATGTCACTAAACGGGTTTAAGAAAATATCATCCATTGTGAATGTACCTGTAAAATCAGACAACACTTAGAAAAATTTTGGTTTTGGAAAATATCAGATTCAAACGAAACTTGTTCAAACGGAATGGTTTAAACAATTTTTCAAACGAACTAGTTGTTTTCAAACGGAATGGACTGTTCCGTTTGAAATAACAATAGTTTCAAACGATGGCTGTTCAAACGACAATAGTTTCAAACAATAGTTGTTCAAACGACAATAGTTTCAAACGACAATTGTTCAAACGACAATAGTTTCAAACGATCAATTTCAAACGATCAATTTCAAACGATCAAATTCAAACGACAACTATTCAAACGACAACATTTCAAACGATCAAATTCAAACGACAACTATTCAAACGACAACATTTCAAACGACAAACATTTCAAACGATCAGTTCAAACGATTGGTTTCAAACGGTCAATTTCGTTTTCAAACGATATGTCCAATTTCAAACGATATGACGTCAGCTCGCTAACATTTTCAAACGGTATGAATGATTTCGATCAGTTTTAGGTCGACTTTTGGTTTCAAAATTTCAAGGATTAGTTAATAGTAAATTTCGTTTGCTATGTGAACGTTTCAAGCCATTTTAACCGTGACAATTAGTTAAAATCAGAAAAGAAAGGTAGAAATGAGATAATCCGATGATTTCAAGCTGTATTCGGTATGAACTCCTCGTCCTGAGCTCTGATACCACTTGTTGGATCGTGTACGTGACCCTGAAAGTCAGTTAAGGACGTTCATCTTCATGTGTAAAGGCGGAATCAATGCACATAAAGTCATAACAGCTCTAATCCTTTTAATTCTTCTTTTCTGATTAATATTCGTGCTTTTACAACGTTTTCTGATACAAATCCGGCAGCACTTCGTGATTCACACAATGACTGTTCCAACCGTTCCGTTCCGTTTGAAATGTGACAAACACACTCCTATATATAGACATAAACCCTTCCGTTTGAACTTAACATAATGGTTCAAACGACAGTTTCAAACGGAACCCTATCTCAAACAACAGTTTCAAACGGAACCCTCCTATTTCAAACGGAACCCTTCTATTTCACTTCCTAAAATCAAAACTAAACCCTAATTTGACTTTTAAGATCCAATCTTGACTTTCTTGATATAAGACTTGATGAAGATGCAGTCAACAGACATTCTTGTGCATCAACAACTGCCTCGGGCAGTCAACCCGCAGTCATTGGTATCGATGGATCTATGTCGATAACTAACGTGCTTCATTTCACTATGTGTACGTGCTGGTTATGCGTAAACGAATTCGAACTCTATTATGCTATTATCAAACTTGTATGCTCACCTTTACATTTTGTGTATTGACTTTATTTTAACGTATGTGACAGGTGCTTAGGTTGCTTATATGATTCTCGGGCTGTGATGAAATTGAAGCTAGGAACTGGAGTCCTAGAAACCAACGAATAAATTTGTTATATTTAAATCTGAGTTGTCGGAACAGAATATTTGCCCTGATGCTTTGCCTGTAATAACTATTTAACTGTTTAAGTTACGGTATGGGACGTGATGTTTAATTAAATGGTAATGATAGTTGTTATGGAAACTTCTGGACAATCTGTTTCGCTCAGTGCCACGCCCCGATGATTCCGCCTTCGGTTGGGGTGTGACAGATTGGTATCAGAGCCATAACTATAGGGAATTAGGCAAGACTCGACCTAGTCCGGGTCGAAGTCTTAGAGACCTAGTCTATAGTTAAGAACCAACAGACCAACTCAAGCGTATGCGTAAACTCGCCACTATCACTTGCTCTTTTCTATCACAGCACTCGAATTTTCAAATTATGAATGGGTAACGAGGTCGAGAATAGGTGTGAAAACCGCAAACTCTCGACTAAAGTTGCCTAATCAGTTGCGTTTTAACTACAAACGAGGAGAAATCATACCGAATTAGGAGTGGAATCCATATTTTGATGAATAATCTCCTCAATTTTACTAAGAGCAAGGACGAAGTGGTAAGATATGGGTGACACCCTAACCTTGATGACTTGTCCTGCCCTTATACAAAACTCTCACCAAAGTTTCGATGGACTCCAACGATCTAAAGACACAATATAACCAATGGGAATTGCGCCAACGCCCAAGAATCAAGGCAAGGGCATAGTCCTGGAGGTAATTGTGCACACAGGATCCTTGCGAATAGTCGAGCCACTTTGGTTAGTCGAAGTCTATTAGCCGCAAACAACCTACCTTTGAATTATCGATCTTTATGAAAATTTTATGCATTTTCTGTTATTTGTTAACGTTTTGAGGTACTATTGGTTTCGACCCAACACTACTGCTTCTGCTAAGACACAAAACTCACACGACACGACACTGACAAATCGCTCGCGCTACACTGCTTTCGAACACTCGCAAACTCTGAATACTAGGTTTCTGTTTTCTGACTGCTTTTAGTGATTAAGTTATGTGTGTTTTGCTATTGTGCTTACGTGTTCAGGAATATTGTGATTATGTGCTCTATGCGTTTATGTGATTTTGTGCAATTCTGTGATTTTGTGACTATATGCGTTTACATGGTACGTGTTACTGAGCTTTAGTAATAATAGACGTGTGAGGTGAGATTCGAATACATGTGTTGAGTTCCGTGGCGATGTCTATTGCAGACAATGCCGTCTGGATCTCGTCATACACTCACTCGTCAGGAAAAGAGGGACCGACGTCTTGCCTCTATTATCGCGAAAAGTGTGGCCAAAGCTGTGAGCGATGCCTATGAGAACGCTAGCAAATCATCCGAGGAGTCGAGGACTGAAGGTCCTAAAGCTGCCGCAAGACCTTTCAGCTTCAAACAATTCAAGTCATGTGGGCCAAAAGAATTCACAGGCGAAGGAGGTCCTACTGCACTATTTCACTGGTTTGACTCTATCGAGGTTACTCTGCGACAAAGTGGTTGCCCTGATGACCTTCGAACTCTGAACGCTACCGGCGTCTTTCAGTCCCGTGCTTTGGACTGGTGGACGGCCGAGAGGAACAAGAGAGGGAATGATGCAGCTTACGGTTTGTCGTGGGACGAGCTCAAGGATGTCATGCTAGAGGAATTCTGCCCTCCTCACGAACGTCAAAAGCTTGAAGATGAATTCTGGCACATACATCAGAAGGATGGAGACAATGCTGGTCTCACCGCTCGCTTCAAACAACTCAGCATTATCTGTCCCGACCAGGTCAAGACTCCCGAGATGACCATCAAGAAGTACATCCGAGCTTTGCCCGACTGCGTTGCTGATTTCGTGCAAGCGGCTAAGACTACCACGATCGAGGAAACCTATCTGCTAGCCGCTGAAATCAATGACAAAAGGGTTAAGGCTGGGGTGTGGGATAAGACCTCCAAGCATCTGCATCAAGCTACCGCTACTCCACCAACTGCTGAACCTACCTCATCAAGCAACAAGAGAAAGAACAAGAGAAAGAGCAACTCCACCAACAAGAACTGTGCGATTTCTGCTGCACCGATCCAAGCTGTACCTGCCCAGCAGCGTCAAGTAGCGGCGCCTGTGGCCAATGCACCGCCTGCAAAGCGTGCATATACTGGGCCACACCCGCTCTGCCCTACTTGCACCTATCATCACCCGACAGCTATTCAATGCCGCTTCTGTGCTCACTGCAATGTATACGGCCACTTTACTGCCAACTGCCGTATTCGCCAAGCTCCTGCCAATCAAGCTCTACTCGCTGCCCCATAGGGTCAACAAGCTCCTCCGGCACCCGCAGTCAAAGCCAGAGCATGCTTCACGTGTGGCGACCCGAATCATTTCGCCAACATGTGCCCGAACAGGGTAGTGAAACAAGAACCGCAACAGCAGCAGCCACAGCAGCAACAACAACAGGCCGCACGCGCCAGAACTTTCAATCTCAACGTGCGTCAAGCCCAGGCCGACAACAACGTGGTCAACGGTACGTTCCTCGTGAATGGTATTTATGCTTCATGTTTGTTTGATACTGGAGCGGATAATTGCTTTGTGTCGTTCGAATTTGAGAAACTCCTTAGTCGTAGACGTTCCAAACTCTCCTCGGCATTCGAAGTTGAAGTCGCTACTGGAAGAACCGTCGCTGTTAATTCCGTTATCCGTGATTGTACTCTTGAACTCAACAATCACATCTTCTCGATCGACCTTATTCCGATGCAACTCGGAAGCTTTGATGTCATAGTAGGCATGGACTTTCTTCGAGAGAACCATGCCGAAGTTGTGTGCTTCGACAAGATGATTCGTTTTTCACTCGCAAATGGTGACTCGTTATGTGTTTACGGTGATACTACTTCAAAGGGTCTCCAGCTTATGTCATGTCTCCAAGCTAGCAAGTATCTCCGCAAGGAATACATGGCTTTCTTGGCTCACGTTGTAGCAGCGGAGAAGGAAAAGAAAGAGAAGAAGGAAGTAAAAGATGTTCCCGTGGTTCGGGAATTCCCTCAAGTTTTTCCAGAGGACCTTCCCGGGCTACCTCCAAAACGCGATATTGACTTTCGCATTGATCTCATTCCTGGAGCGAATCCTACCGCCAGAGCTCCTTATCGACTCGCGCCGTCCGAAATGCGCGAACTCGCAACCCAACTCCAGGAATTACTTGAAAAAGGCTTCATTCGCCCGAGCACCTCTCCTTGGGGCGCACCAGTCCTTTTCGTCAAAAAGAAGGACGGGTCGTTCCGGATGTGCATCGACTACCGGGAATTGAATAAGTTGACAATCAAGAACCGCTATCCTCTGCCTCGAATCGATGATTTGTTTGACCAACTACAAGGCGCTACGTGTTTCTTGAAGATCGACCTACGTTCTGGATACCATCAGCTGCGTATACAAGAGGAGGATATACCCAAAACCGCATTTCGAACCCGTTACGGCCATTACGAATTCGTTGTCATGCCTTTTGGCCTAACCAACGCACCAGCAGTTTTCATGGATCTAATGAATCGCGTGTGTAGGCCATATCTCGACCGTTTCGTCATCGTGTTCATCGACGATGTCTTGATCTATTCCAAGTCGAGAGCCGAACATGCGCAGCATCTACGTTTGGTCCTCGAGTTACTCCAGGGGAACCAACTCTACGCCAAATTCTCCAAGTGCGAATTTTGGTTGGGGGAGGTTCAGTTTCTGGGTCACATTGTGAATAGTCAGGGTATTCACGTCGATCCTGCAAAGATTGAAGCTGTTAAAAGCTGGGTTACGCCTAAGAACCCGACTGAAGTCCGCTCCTTTCTCTGGCTAGCGGGCTATTATCGACGATTTATCGAAGGATTCTCGAAGATTGCTGTACCACTCACCTCTCTCACTCACAAGGACCAGCCTTTTGTCTGGGGAACCAAACAAGAGTCTGCCTTTCGAACCCTCAAACACATGCTTTGCAATGCTCCTGTTCTCACACTACCCGACGGAAACGATAATTTCATTGTCTACTGTGATGCTTCCAACCTTGGTCTCGGTTGTGTTCTTATGCAACGAGACAAGGTTATAGCTTACGCATCTCGACAGCTCAAAATCCACGAGAAGAACTATGCAACCCATGATCTCGAGCTAGGCGCGGTTGTTTTTGCATTAAATATTTGGCGACACTACCTGTATGGTACCAAGTGTACGATCTTCACCGATCATAGGAGCCTACAACACATCTTTAATCAGAGGGAACTAAATATGCGTCAACGCCGATGGGTAGAACTTCTCAACGATTACGACTGTGAGATTCGTTATCACCCAGGCAAAGCAAATGTTGTTGCCGACGCACTTAGCAGACGGAGCTATCTGCTTAGCACTCGTAATGTTCAAGCCCAGCACAATCTCGAAGCCCTCATCCGCGACGCCCAGCATGCGTGTTTCAACGAACGCACTCTGAAGAAGGAACGAATCTACCACGATGGAGCCCAGCTAGTGAGCAAATCAAACGGGATATTCCACTTCTTAGACCGAATTTGGATTCCCAAGCGAACCGACTTGCGACAGATTATCATGGATGAAGCCCATAAATCCCGCTATTCGATTCATCCCGGAGCTGACAAAATGTACCATGATCTTCGCTATAGGTACTGGTGGCCGGGTATGAAACGGGATATCGCCCTCTACGTCGGAAAATGCCTAACCTGTGCTAGGATCAAGGCTGAACATCAAAGACCCTCTGGCTTGCTCGAACAACCACCAATTCCCATGTGGAAGTGGGAGAGCATAGCTATGGATTTCGTAACCAAGCTTCCAACCACGTCATCAGGCCACGACAGTATTTGGGTTGTTGTTGACCGTTTGACTAAATCAGCTCATTTCCTGCCCATACGAGAAGACTACAAGGTGGAACGATTAGCCCGAATCTACACCGACGAGATCATTTGTCGACATGGGACGCCTCGTGACATCATCTCTGATCGTGATGCCCGGTTCACTTCACGATTATGGGAAACATTCCAGGCGGCACTCGGTACAACGCTTAATCTAAGTACTGCATTCCACCCACAAACCGACGGTCATACTGAAAGAACGATTCGTACTCTTGAAGACATGCTCCGTTCGTGTGTTCTAGACTTCGGTGGTAATTGGGATAGACACCTTCCATTAGTCGAATTCTCGTATAACAACAGCTACCAGGCTAGCATCCAGATGGCACCTTTCGAGGCCTTATACGGAAGAAGATGTCGATCGCCTATTGTGTGGCACGAGATCGGTCACTCGCAACTAACCGGTCCGGAGCTGCTACAAGAAACGACAGACAAAATTTTCCAAATTCGAGACAACCTAGCGAAAGCTCGGGATCGACAGAAAGTTTACGCCGATAAAAAGCGCAAGCCCCGTGAATATGGCTTTGGTGACTACGTACTCCTAAAGGTATCACCTTGGAAGGGTGTAGTCCGATTCGGCAAAAAGGGGAAGCTCGCGCCTCGATATGTTGGACCTTTTAATATTCTGGAGAGGATCGGAAAAGTCGCCTACAGACTGGAATTACTGGAGGAACTTAGCAATGTCCACCCGACTTTCCATGTGTCAAACCTCCGAAAGTGCATCGCCGACCACGACTTACATGTTCCACTAGATGATCTACAAGTGAACGAAACATTACACTTCATGGAAAAGCCTGTCGAAATCATGGATCGCCAGACCAAAGAACTCAGGCGCTCACGCATTCCCATTGTGAAAGTCCGATGGGAAGGTAAACGAGGCGCGGAGTTTACTTGGGAACTCGAAAGCGACATGAAGGCAAAGTACCCACAGTTGTTTAATTAAGAAATTTTGTAGGCTTATAAATCAAGTGTTTTCGCACAACATATCCAAGTCTTAACAATTTTTACCCGTAACAAGTTGTTTAATTTAGCGATTTTCAGAGAAAAACGTGATAGATATGAAAGATGAAGAAATTGCTCAAATCTGAGTATGTTTGATCATCGCAATCGATCACCTGCTCAGATACCACTTGTAGGATCAGTTTTGACTCCGTTACGATTATGTTTAGTCACACACGTTCACGGATTCCGCACGATTCAGAGTCAACAATAGTCAACGCGGATTTGTTATCCGTACGGTGAACATCAACAGCAACGTTCAACATTTTTATAACAAAAATTCAAATTTCTTCCAAACGGCTTCGAATTAAAAATCTGAAACTTTATAGGCTTTTAGATCGGTAATTTCGCATAACATATCCAAAAATCATCAATTTTTAACCGTAAAAAGTCGATTAACTCAACAATTTCAGTGGTTCAAACAAAGAACTCTCACATGTGATCCACGGTTAGCTACGGCTTTCGGCTTAATTTCGCGACGAAATTCCCTAAACAAGGGGAGGCTGTAACACCCCGTGTTTTCACGAGTGAAAGTCAAAGTCAAGGTCAAAGTCAACGACCGATTTCGCGCAACTTGACTCGTAGAAATGTTTTTATTTTATTTACATTATGTGGAGTAAGTGTCGTTCATTACAATAATCGAATCAAGCTAACTGTATTTCAATCGACCCGCGACTGCGAATGATAGGAAGTAACAATGCGATAAAGTTAATCAAGCTATGCTAATCGAATCGTAACTCGAACTGTGTATTTTACTGTTGTTTATACGTGTGTGTGTGCCTTACGTGTTACCTGTGCATGTTATTTTATGTTGTGATAATCAAGCGAACTCAATCGAACTCGAAGTCTAACTCGAATGTAAACGAACCCGAACCCGAATTCCGAGCCGAACCATATAAGAAGTAGTTGGGACTGAAAGTAATTTGACTAGGAAACCCTATCGAATCGCTCGCAAATCAAAACCGAAGCAACATCGCACCGAACGAATCAATTCAGGCGGCATCCGCACGGATGGTCAATCCGCACGGATTGCCAATCCGCACGGATGACCTATCCGCGCGGATAGCCTATCCGGGTACGTGCCATCCGCACGGCTCACCCTTTCCCTTTTTGGCATCCTATAAATACACGGGTCACTCTCCAACTTTTCCACTTTTGGCAAGTGACGTCCGAACCACACGCATTCTTCACTTTTTCTCAGATTTCTCTCAATCCAGGTAAGATCTTGCACTAATTCTTGTACATTCTTGATCACTACACAATTCTACACCTTTCCATCTTTCAAATCTTAATTTCCAACCATGAAATCACCCGGATTTGAGGTATTCTCGGGTGACGTCATCATGAAGTTCTTATGAACTTCAAGCTTGACTTCATTCCACCAAGAATAGCTCAGATCTGAACGATTTCCATAAGATTTCACAACAACTTTACCTAGATCTAAACTTTTCTAAGGATAAAAGAGTTGAAAGAAATAAACCTAAGTTTTTCTCCTTCTTTTTCCCTTAGAATCGGTACGAATCTGATCGGTTCTAGTCTTCTACTCGATAATAGTGAAGCACTAGTTCGGGATCTGGATTCTACCTACAGACACCTGATTTCGGGGTCAACCGGAATGACCGTTCTGAGTCGCCAACAGGCCGAGTTAGGGTGGTTCCTGACCGGTCTAGTCACGCGGGTGAGAATACAGCTCCAAGTGGTTGCCACGTAATCAGAAAGTCTCGATAAACGCCAACAGAAACCCAGAGTAGACGAACGGAACAATCAGACCAGAGGCTGTCCGCACGGACCAGTTATCCGCACGGACAAGCTGTCCGCACGCACAGGCCATACGGACGGGTTGTCACCCGGACGAGCTACCCTTGGGACCCACTTTCCAAACAAGGTTTGAGTATCGACGAATGAGCAATCCGGACGGACGACCTCTGAATGGATTACTCTTCGGATCATTAGATACTAAGGCCTTAAAATAAATTCAAACAGTGTTCATCCGCACGGCCAAGTCGTCCGCACGGACAGGCTATCCGGACGGATTGTCTCTGCCCGCGCGCACAGACTGTCCGCACGGATCACCATTGTCCGCACGGACTACCATACGCACGGATTGTCGTCCGCGCGACCGGCTTGAAAGGTAGAAACACTTAAATGTTTTCTAAATGCTACAACGAAAACTTCAAAGCACAAGCCAACATACACAAGCACATCCTTGGGAAGAAACAATCCACTTGAACGTTTATCCGCACAAACAACTTGTCCGTACGGATAAGCCATCCGCACGCACAACTAATCCGCACGGATTACCATCCGCACGGACAGCTCGCACGCACGGATAGCTTATCTGGATGGATCACCATCCGCACGCATCACCATCCGCACGGATAGATCATGCGCACGGATGACTCCCTCTCACGGATAGCTGATCCGCACGATCGGCCATCCTAACCACGCACACCTTGTACTGTTTTACGCGCCACTTATCGTTGTTATCAAATCTATTCAGGCTAACCGTACTCGCTGTAAAGCGCTCCCTTCAATCCACAATCGTTGTGAGTATGCTCGAACCCTTTTTGCTTTTAGCACCTTTGGGTGTTACATACGTTACGAATATTCAAACTACAACTATCACACTACTCAAGCTATTTTTAACGCTAAACCATTAATGCATGTTATACGTGGCTTATGAATGCTTGTTTGTTATGTTTACACATGGAATGCTGTCTACCTGCCTTAGCAACGATAGTACTATAGTTTGGACTCAGCACCCGTTCACACGGGGGTTGTTAAGGATCTTTTACTTGCATGGATTACGGTGGTAATCATGTATTGCGAACTGCCTCGGGCAGTCAACCCGCAGTCATTGGTATCGATGGATCTATGTCGATAACTAACGTGCTTCATTTCACTATGTGTACGTGCTGGTTATGCGTAAACGAATTCGAACTCTATTATGCTATTATCAAACTTGTATGCTCACCTTTACATTTTGTGTATTGACTTTATTTTAACGTATGTGACAGGTGCTTATGTTGCTTATATGCTTCTCGGGCTGTGATGAAATTGAAGCTAGGAACTGGAGTCCTAGAAACCAACGAATAAATTTGTTATATTTAAATCTGAGTTGTCGGAACAGAATATTTGCCCTGATGCTTTGCCTATAATAACTATTTAACTGTTTAAGTTACGGTATGGGACGTGATGTTTAATTAAATGGTAATGATAGTTGTTATGGAAACTTCTGGACAATCTGTTTCGCTCAGTGCCACGCCCCGATGATTCCGCCATCGGTTGGGGTGTGACATTACATCTCATTTTTGGTCAAGTTTCCAAAAGGCAATGGGAACTAAGATAAAGCTAAGTACGGCTTATCATCCACAAACAGATGGACAAAGTGAAAGAACAATTCAGACAATGGAAGATATGCTTAGAGCTTGTGTAATTGACTTTGGAGGTAATTGGGACGATCACTTACCTTTAATAGAATTTTCTTATAATAATAGTTATCACACAAGTATCAATGTTGCACCATTTGAAGCACTTTATGGACGAAAGTGTCGAACCCCGGTCTGTTGGGCAGAAATTGGGGAAAAGCAATTATCTGGACCTGAGATAGTGCAGGAAACAACTGATAAGATTATTCAAGTCAAGGAACGATTGAAAGCAGCACGTGATCGACAAAAGAGTTATGCTGATAACCGATGCAAGCCGTTGGAATTTCAAGTAGGAGATAAAGTATTGTTAAAAGTCTCTCCTTGGAAAGGAGTGGTAAGATTCATCAAACGGGGAAAGCTAAGTCCCAGGTATGTTGGACCTTTTAAGATTATTAGAAGAATAGGACCTGTAGCCTATCAGCTACAATTGCCAGAGGAAATGGCAGGAATACATAATGTGTTTCATGTATCAAATCTTAAAAAGTGTTTAGCTGATGAATCATTGATAGTGCCTCTTAAGGATATAGAGGTAAATGAACAACTCAAGTTTGTAGAAAGACCTCTACAAATTGAAGACAGGAAAATCAAGAATCTCAAGCATAAAAGACTAGTTCTAGTCAAAGTGAAGTGGGATTCTAAAAGAGGACCTGAGTATACATGGGAACTCGAATCAGAAATGAAAAGGAAATATCCACACTTATTTCAGTAGATCTCGAGGACGAGCTCTAAAACAAGGTGGGGAGAATGTAACAATCCTCGGTAAAACCAACACCCTCATAATATGTCTGACACCCTATTATATTTTAGAATGTCCCAATATGTCTTTAATTACACCCCGTATGTGAAAACCGAGCCCAAATTATGTTATAGTTTATAAAAATAAAATAAAATCTGAATTTAGAGCTGAGGCGGGCCGCGTAGGATCCCACCTCAATCTCACGCGGGCCGTATGAGAGTGTTGACCGGACTCCGCTGAAACCTTTAGTTGAAGCGGGCCGCGTAAGGTTTATGTTTAGTTCATGCGGGCCGCGAGAGACCTGTACACGCGATTGCACCAGAGGCCGACACGTGTCGACATCGTGGCGGACCTACTCAACGACTCAGCTAAGCTAGTCCGTTGACTCGCTTTGACGCGGGTCGCGTAAGCCCTGCTTGTCTTTCACGCGGGCCGCGACAGAACCTGATTACACAAGTATAAATAGAAGGCATCAGTTTACGAATTCCGTCGCTCACATTTCATTCTCAATCTCGAAATCTCTGATATTGGAAGTAATATTTTGGGTATTATACCCCTAATTAGCGAGGTTCTGCTCCATTGTAAGTATTATAACCCCGGTTTCATAATAGTTACGCTGCCCGATTGATTTAGGGTTCCGTAACAACTGTCGTGGTTCTGCCCGACGTAGTTGTTGGAATGCCGTCTCGGGGAGGGTATTATTAATAATTTCAAAGGGTTATGGTACTAATCAATGTACATTTGTATAAATTATAGATTATAGCCAGGAAACCCTTACGAAAAGCCTAAGACAGCAATGTGAGTTATCCTCTTTTTGTTAATGTTTTTGGTAATGTTTTACCAAACCTTAAATGTTTTACCATGAAAATTAGCAGTGATTGAGTCTTTGTAGTTATTCAATTACTGCCGGTATGTTGGGGTTTTGTATACAAAATTTTGTACTACTTGCGAGTAGTAAGTCGGGATGACAATACGTTACCATTGGACAATGAGTTAGCCAACGGGTAATATGACCCACAAGTCAGGATTGATAGTACCAAATGGAGTAATTGTGTAGACATAAACAATGTGATCGCTCTCAATACTGTTCACTGTGACTTTAAACTTGATTAATTTGGGATTCACTCACCAGTATTTCCGACTGACAAATGTTTTTAAAACGCGTTTCAGGTAACCCAATGTGACAGCCAATTATTAAAAGCCAGCTGGAGAGCACTGAAGGCTTGGGGATAATGTGGCTATAAAAGTTACCAAATAAACGGTGTTTTAAATTAAATAAAATAAGGTTTGTCCCTATAAATGTATTGTAATAAGAAACTTGGGTTTTGCCCTTGTTATTTATTAATATGAAATATGGTGGTTTTTACTCTGATAAACATTTCCTAACTACGGTCCTGATGTAAATTCCGCTGCGAGACTAAATAAAACTGATACCACCAAACTCTGTGATCACGTCCGCCCGTTCCCGGGGATCAGGGATCGGGGGTTGTGACAGCTTAACGTACGTTAACGTACGCGACAGAAAAACAACTTGCGTGATTAATATATAACGTGCGTGATTTGTAGGATAAGGGCTCCCATGCGTGATTATTAGGGCTCCCATGCGTGATTTTTGACTCTCATGCGTGATTATTAGGCTCCCATGCGTGATTATCACAAAACCAACGGTTCCATGCGTTATTTACTGTCCCATGCGTGATTATAGCCCTGATCTGATGGTTATCAGTGTCGCGTACGTGAAGTACGATAAGGCCTTTTGTATGTTAACCGCTCCCTATATATATATATATATATATAAAGAGGTTCATCCCCCACCCCTCTAGGTCCATCCCCTTCAAGCCCCGCTTACGTGGCGGTGACGTGGCGGCCCATCCCCTTGGGGATGAGGCTCTCCATACCCACCAGTCTCATAAGCAGTTGTTACTAAGACCATCTCCAACCCTAGGGGCGGATCCAACCCATATTTGTGGGTTCCCAGAAACCCAGTGTGTTTGGAAAAATAGTGAGAACCTTATAGAATTTAGAAAAAAAATAGTGAGAATTAAAGGGAATTTACCAAAAGGAACCTATTAGAATAAAATCTTAGATCCGCCACTGTCCAACCCAAGTGTTAAAAAATGCCTATAAACGCAACGCGCCTAGTCAACTTCCACGTTATATTTTTACTCATCCTTTAAAAACACTCATTTTCTATCCAACCTTGTAAACACCTTACGTATTCTTACATTTGCACATTATCACCATTTTAACATTTATTTTCATAATTAATTTTTTTGTTGTAAATGAAATCATTTTCAAAAATTAAAAATAATCATATACTGTGTTAGTAAAATAATTTATATAAGTTAAATTATAATATAAGAGAAATAAAAATAGTGTAGACAATTATATAAATTAATGTTATTAAATTTTAATCATTATTATTCTAACCAATTACTACTTTTAAACAAATTTAAGATTAAAAATAAATGTGATTTACAAGTTTGTTTGTGCACCTAGCTGGCACAAGACAACCAATAAAAATCCACTCCACCTAACATTAGAACAAAAGAAAATAAAGAATAAATTACATATTTCAACCTTTGGAAATTGGCGAACAACAAGGGAAGGGAAATAAGAGGCAATCAAATTTAAATGGGAAGGGAAAATTACATACTTACCCTCATATGACTTTCACATACGTATGGCGAGCAACAAGGGAAGGGAAATAAGAGCCTAAGGTGCTGTTTGTTTTTTCTGCGGGAAAATGTCTGCAGTCTGCGGACCACATCTGCAGGCATCTGCAGGAGAAGAGGTGGACCAAATGTCTGCAGTCTGCAAGGAGAAGAGGGTTTGTTTTTTTTTCCTTCTACAAAACCACTTTTCCCACTCTCTCTCTCTACAATCTCTGCCTCAACTCTCTCTCTCTACTCTCTCTCTACAATATGCAGACCACCACCGCCGCACCACCACCACCGCACCACCACCACCGCACCACCTCCGCCTACACACCACCGCCATCATCTCCGATCTGTTCAACCACCGATCTGGGTTCAACAACCACCATCTCCCATCTGTTCAACCACCGATCTGTTCATCTCCGATCTGTTCATCTCCGATCTGTCCAATCTCTCTCTCTCTCTACGGTAACGATTTGGGGGTTTGATTTGGGTTTCGATTTGGGGGTTTGATTTGGGGTAACGATTTGGGGGTTTGATTTGGGTTTCGATTTGGTGGCAGGGAAGAAGGTGGAGGCGGTGGCAGGGAAGAAGGTGGTTTCGATTTGGGGGTGGTGGAGGTGGTGGCGGAGATGTGGTGGTGGAGGTGGTGGCGGAGACGTGGTGGTGGAGGTGGTGGCGGAGATGGAGGTGATGCAGGTTGTGGGCAGGAGAAGAGGTGAGAAGAGGTCCGCAGACTTAAGGCCATGTCTGCGTGGGGAAGAGGTGAGGCAGACGTTTTTGGTCTGCAGATCTTCCGGAAAACAAACAAGCTGCAGAGTTCAAACATCTGCGCGCGTCTGCGCGGCGCAGACATAAGTGGCCAGAAGTACTTCTGGCCAAAAAACAAACACCACCTAAGAGGCAATCAATGTTTTAAAAACCGGTTTTTAAGTCATACCGGGTTGTGCTCTAAAATGGTTCAACCGGTTGAACCAGGTTGTATCGGGCGGTTAAACCGGGTTACTAGTTAACACTATAAATTCCATAAAATACAAATTCATCTTAAAAAACAATCCAATCTCAACTACGGTTTATGTAACTGATCATAGTTTTATCTAAAAACAACTATTTTTATTGTAAACTATTAAGCATTTTAAGAATATTTTTATTAGTTATAAACAATATTCGCATTGTATGAGGTGTGTAACAATTTCAACAACGACGAAATATTGGAATATAAGTCACTAGGTTAATTACCGGAAATATGGAAGATCAATATTACATTAATATTGTATTTTATTAAAATTTAAAAAATGAAATCTTAAAATAATGCAAACCGGTTCAATGGTTTTAACCGGTAGAACCGGATTTACCGCCGGTACATAAGACGTACCGTATTCGGGTTTTACCGGCCTTTATCGTACCGGACTCGTGTCCGATATCCGGTTTAACCGGTATAACCGGCCGGTTCATACCGGTATTTAAAACATTGGAGGCAATCAAATTTAAATGGGAAGGGAAAATTACATACTTACCCTCATATGACTTTCACATACGTATATATAACTAGGTGTTGCCCCGCCCGCGTTGCGGGGTGATGATTGAATAATTTTTAACCAATTAAAAAAATAGTACCATAGTTTTGCTGGACAGAAAAAGTAAAAAGAGTGTTAGGCAGCCTCTTAACACGATTTTTAGCTAGGGGCAAAGTCATATTTTTATTTTTACTTGGGGGAAAAATCAAATTTTATTCCCGAGGGTAAAATCCTAATTTTTAGCTAGGAGAAAACCATATTTTTATTTTGCACTAGGGGCAAAAAAACGTAATTTTGAATTGAGGGTGATATCGTAATTTTGAACTGAGAGAAAAATCGTAAATTTTAGCCGGGGCAAAAGCATAATTGTATTTTGAACTGGGGGCAAAGACGTAATTTTAAACTGGGGGAAAAACCGTAATTTTAAAGTGGGTATAAAATAATAAACTGGTGTAAAATCGTAATTTTGAGCCGGGGGAAAAACAAAATTTTATTTTGAACTGGGGCGAAAACGTAATTTTGGCTGAGCGTAAAAGCGTAATTTTTTTTACCGAAGGCGAAATCGTATTTTTGGTTTAGCTGGGTGTAAAGTCATATTTTTATTTTGAACTGGGGAAAATCGTAATTTTGAAGCGAGGGTACAATTGTAATTTTAAGGTAGGGGAAAACCATAATTTTATTTTTAGCTAGTGGCAAAAAAGTAATTTTAAACTGAGGGTGAAATCGTAATTTTGAATCGAGGGAAAAATCTTAATTTTGAGCTGGGGGGCAAAAGTATAATTTTATTTTGAACTGGGGGCGAAGACGTAATTTTAAACTGGGGGCAAAACCGTAATTTTAAAGCGGGTATAAAATAAAAAGCTGAGGGTAAAATCGTAATTTTAGAACCGATGGCAAAATCGTAATTTTAGCAGCTGGCAAAAGGGTTATTATATTTTTTTAGTTAGGAGAAAAGCGTAATTTTAAACGAGTGGGCAAAACCGTAATTTTAAAGTGAATATAAAATAATAAAATGGTTGGTCCAATAGAGGAGGGGCGGCCGCCCATTTCAACCAATGGCAGGGAAACACCATTCCTTGCCATTGTCTTTGTATATGTTGAATAATGAGCTAAATAGACAGTCACTAGTATTAAGGTCCTAATTTGCAACAAGTTAAGACCGTGGAGTATGGTGGGGCTTGGGTTGGGGGCATGAGTTGACACGTGGAGTTGGAGCCTCCCACCGGTGAGTGACGTGTCCGTGGGGTATGGCGGGGCTTGGGTTGGGGGCGTGGCTTGGCAGTTTATTAAAAAAAAAAAATTCAAACACCCGCTATGACATGGCGGTGGACAGCGAATAGGAGGCCGCCACATCGGATCTCAAGCCCACCCCACACCCGGCTTCAAACCCAAGCCCCAAGGGCCACGCCCCAACCCAAGCCCCAAGGGGTGGTGATTTGGGCGTTTTCCCCCAACCCACGCCCCAACCCAAGCCCCATACCCCACAATCTAATGTATATAACGTAGTTAATAAAGATAAGATAAAGGTTTAAACTTACTATACATAAAGGTTAAAATTTATAATAACTAGCATTAAGACCCGTGCGCGTTGCGGCGCGGATTTTTCGCAAGCATCGAATGGATTAGTCCAAACGTTATGTGATGCGTTAACCATATGAAAACACGTATTTTGACATATTTGATTAAACTCAATGTAACCTATATAAACATTACGATTGGATCAAAACATAAAGTAGATCAAATAATTGAGTAAAATCATAATGTATTATATATGACCCGAGTCATACATAGAAAACGTAACGGGCATAACGCAAAAATGAAAAGAGATTAATTAGAGCTTTCAAAAAAGGAAAAAAGAAACCACAATCTGACTCCACTTGGATCCAAACAAAATTTACAAAACATTCATAAAATAATCACGAAAACATATTATATTTGATCCGACTCGTTTTGCCGTGCTTGTTGTAGATTTTCATGAGGTTTTTTAAGATATAAAATTACTTGGATCCAAACAAAATTTACAAAACATTCATAAAATAATCACGAAAACATTCTAAAAGCCTTTAAATTTTAGGACCCGCGCGTTGCGACGAACTTGTCAAATGGAGAAAAATAGACGCACTGCGATTGGCATGTCAAACGGGAAAAAAAGTTGAACCCCACACGCACGTTGCGGCGTGTTGACTCGCAAAATATAAAAAGAAACGTAAAACGAAAAACTTGCGAAAGATGAAAAATATGGGGGATCAAAGTTGAAAATATAAAAGTGTTGGGGTTAAATTGTAAAAAATGAAAAACTTTGGGTTAAAAGTAAAAAAGTAAAAGGGGTTAAAATGTAAAAAATAAAACCTTTTGGGTTAAAATTGAAAAATGCAACTTTTTTTTTGAAAAAACCCTAATGCATATATTACAACAATATAAAGCAACAACTTGTTGGAAATTTATAATATGGAAATTTTCTCATTCCTAAAGATAAAGGTTTAAACTTACTATACAATATACATAAAGGTTGAAATTTACAATAAACTAGTATTTTGTGCCGCGCGTTGCGGCGGATTACTGTATCACCATAAAGTTAATTTTTTTTATTGGCTAAACTTGCACACTATGGGAATTAAACTCATAACCTTTTACTATCCGAAACTCAATCTAACTCGTCAACACCATTGGGCTATTCCCAAGCGAATGTAAAATAACTAACTTGGCAACAACATGTCTTTAAAAGCAATTCCTATATCTGATGTTTGCGAGACATACGAATGTGGACTTCGCGAAGGGTTCGAAACGTAATTACAACGGGGGTGTTAGTGTTGGAAATTGTGAAGCCCACACGTTGCGATTGGCGTGAAAATTTGTATAGATAGATTTGATGAATTGTAAAATGGTGTAGGTGGCGACACGCAATGGTAATGTGTAGTGTAATGCTTGCCAACTTAAACCCCTTTTAAGTTAGAAGGATTTATAATAGTAAGCAATTTTAATCGGTGTGAACTTCTAGTAAATCTGAATATGAAAGTAGTGAGTTAATAATTTCTAGTTGGTAAGTTATAAAATGGAATGAAATGAAAAGGAAAAAAGTAAAAATGATATGTAAAAAGAAAATTCGTCAATAAAGAAAAAGAAAAGGAAGAAAAAAAGGTTTGTACAAAGTGCATTGAAACTTTGAAATAACAAAAAGAGTAAATTGCCATTTTCGTCCCTGAGGTTGGGTACGTTTGCCATTTTCGTCCAAAATCACACTTTTCTACCATTTAGCCCCCAACGTTTGCAACTTTTTGTCATTTTCGTCCAAATTGCCTAACCCAGTTACTTTATAGCATCAGAGGGAGTATTTTTAAAATTTCTCAATTAAAAGGGGTAGCTTGTAACTATGGATAATTAAAATGGCAATTTACTCATTTTTTTTCTTTTAGTTATATATTATTATATATTAATAATTAAAAAATTGTATATATATATATATAACAATATATAAATACATAGATTACTGCCCCTTTCTCTTCAACCTCCATCGCCACCATCATTTCCACATCCTCTGTCGCCATCATCACCACCCACCACCACCACCACCACCACCGTCACTACCGCTACAACCACCACCATCACTACCGCTACAGCCTCCATCGGTTACCACTTTCGACCCACAACTCCTCCACAACACCCAAACCACCACCACCGTCACTACACCAACCATCTGTAACACCCCAAAACCCGAATGTTTATATTCGTTAAATGTTCTAATATGGTACATCAAGAAATAAATAACTAGGTTATTTGTCCTAGTTAAAAGTATGGTAGAAACAAATAAGGAATGAAAGTTGTGTCAATTCTAATTAGTGACAAAACTTGAGGGACTAAAAAGGTTAGGATGGAAAGATGGGTTTTATTTATGAAAATCAACACACACAAACACACACATTCGTGTGTTCTAGAAATGAGCCGGAGCTCTCATGAGAGCTCAAGAAACCCTAAACATGAAGAATCATCAAATTGAAGGGCAAATCAAGGTCTAAATTCATGAATGAACGCGGATTAATGATCACCTTCTCATGGGGATCGTAAGGTATGTCTTAAAGATTTCGTTGGTGATCTTTCACGAAGTGGGTTATGATGTAAGTTGCGAATTTGTATGAAATTGGGAATGGGTGTGTGTTAGAATCATCATATAGAACATGGATTATGCATGGTTTAGGTTAATTTGATGTTTAAGGGTGAAACCCGTTTGTAATGGTGAAGATGATGACATGGGTGAATCATCCATGTCCAAATTCTTGCTTATTATTGATGTATTTTGATATATATGATAGATTCTTGTTAGAATAATTGAAAGAAATATGATACTAGTATGTTTGATGTTTATGCATGAATGATTCATGTTGATTAGAAGGAGGAATTTGATGAATTATGTATGAGATTAGGAGATTGTGCATGAACTAGTTGTACTTTATGTTTAGAAGGTAGTACATACACCAAGGGTATGATGATATTATGAAGAACTTAAGTTTAGATCACTAGTAAGTGATTAATAATGTAGTTATGAAGTGGGTTTTAGATAATGTGATGTAAATTGATGATTTACTTATGTTAATGATGTTTGGAATCAAACATGTGTGTGAATGTTTAAAGAAATCGGATAAGAAATGATAGATTAGCATGTTATAAGGTTGAATGATAAATTCCATATAAGATCCGTGTAATGTAAAGGTTGTGATGAATGATGAATAAGCTAACTATCTTGAGAATGATATATGATAGTTGATGCTTGATAAGCAACATGGAAGCTTGGGAAAGAAGCGGGTCAAATGGAACTTATGTGCACGGGAAGCGTACTCGGATGCAAGGTAAGTAAAACTTACACCCCTTTTTGTAGAATATCTATTCAATGTTTAGATTACAAACATGGTAAGTAAATATGTGAATTATGATGTTCCGACAAGTCTTGGTATGGGTCAGAACATGTGGTTATGTTAAGAAACTAAGTTGATGGTTAAAAGGGTAAAAGGGGCATTATGGTAATTTTGGTTGCAAGTTAACGAAGTAATAAGTTACATGCATGGGATGATAAATAACTAACATCCCACAAGGATAAAATGGACATTTAGACTTAACGGGTCAAACGGTGAAGATGTCACCCTTTGGCGTTATCGACTAATGAATTGCTTTGTTAAGTATTATGAATTTGTAGAATGTATAGAAAAAGGATTTGCGTTGCTATTATCTAGCAATTTAGCGGATGAAGTATTAAAATGGGTCATAGCTTTGATCCGAGCCAGGTATGTGCATTTACAAGTGTAGATAAGTCGCATGATTGGTAATTTATGCAATGAAGTCTTTAGTAGTAAGGGATGGGTCAAAGTTGACAAAAATGCCCTTGATGGGTAAAATGGGCAAATGGTCTTAAAAGTTGATTACAAACAAGCTATTTGATTAAATGAATGATTTGAAAAAGTAAGAAAACAAGAAGTATGATTTTCGTAAGCTAAGGACCTTAAAATGCGCAATTACCCTTAACGGGTGAAAATAAGCTCTTGTGCGAAAATAGGGCAAGAGGATGCAAGACATCCGAGAACTTAATCTTTTATGATAGACAATGTTGAAATTATAGGGTTCATGAGGAATTTAGGTCAAACAATCAAGTTATGTTGATAAATGCATGAACGGGTCAAGTTTTTGGTAAAAGGGTAGTAAGCCGAAGGCTTGAAGGTCCTAAATTTCGGTAGCCCAAATATTGGATTTTCACTCCATGTGATGGAGAATTAAATTACGGTCGCGTAGGAAAAAGAATCGGGTAAAACGGATCAAAAACGAGAAAGTTATGCTCGTTTCCGTGAAATCGAGTCGTGCTGAGAATCATACAGCACCAGCTGCAACATTCTGTCAAAACTAGGCAGTGGCGTAGCGCGACTGGGAAGGCCCCAGGCAGTAGCGCTACGCGACGGTGGTCAGTTTCGCGAAAATCGTTTATTTTAACTGTTGATGCATTGCGAACCCGTCTGGACCGTTTTTGAACGCGTATAAGCTAAGAATGATTAGTTTATTCCTTGTTTTAGGGAAAGTAGATACGTATGAAGTTATGTATGTATGTATGTATGAATATAAGTGGTATGAATGAATGAATGTATGTGTGTATGTATGCAAGTAGGTATATATGAGTGTATACACGTATGTAGGCATGCGTGAAGATAAGGAATGTATGTATGCATGTAGGTAGTATGTGTATGTATATATGTATATCCAAGTGAGTATGTACGAATGTGTGCACATATGTAGGGTTGTGTGAAAGCATGTGATAGGTATGTATGTAGACATGTATGCATGTATGTAGGTAGGTATGCACGTATGTAGGCACATACGTATGAATGTAGGTACGTAGGTTTGTAAGTAGTTATGCGTGAACGGATGCATATATGTAAGTGTGTATGAAAGTATATACGCATGTATTCAACGAAATTGAGTATTGACGATAATAATAGCGTGCCTTGTGAACGAAGTGTAGCGCAGGTACAACGAGAAAGTCTCACCACGGATTGTATGATCAGATGGAAAGCTGGGATGTAAAGAGTTAACGGAACGAAAAGTAAACGTGAACAAATCTTGTATGTTTATAATGCGTACTAATGTTATGAATTTTATGTGGTGAGCGCAGGTAGTACGAGTCATGAGGACCATCAAGGTATAGAGATCGAGGATCGAGTCACTGGTGAGATTGTACGGGAACGTTGATGTATATAATGTAGTAAACACAAGCTATGTTTTTACTTAGTAAACAAGTCGATTGATGGATTTATGTGAAAGAGTTATGTTAAAGTTAAATTTTAAATAAGTTAAGGTATTTATAATGAAAGAAATTTTAGACATGAACTTCCGCTGCGACTTTTGGTCAAACGTGAATTAGGGTCTTACAAGTTGGTATCAGAGCCCTGGTTTGAGAGAATCAAGTACAGGAGGATAGGTACTTGAACTCGAACCTGTGTGCTCTTATGACAAGAAACCCGTACAATCCGAGACTCGATCAAGATCTAAAGGTAGAAGCAAAGGTAAGTATGTGCTTAAGTATATATGTTTGAAGAAAACTAACAATATGTTATGTGTAAAGTAAGCATAATTGCTTGAAAAAGATGATCCGTGAAAGCGGTCTAGAACCGGCATCAAGGAAAGTAATAAGACAAATTGACCCCAGGTACGTAAATTTAAACGTGCAAGTGTATGTAATGGTATAAGTATACAAGTGAAAGAAAATTTTAAATGAAATATAATAATGACATGGTAAAGAAGGTTCGAAAAATGTTACACGTGTCGAAACTTAATTCTTCGGACGTAAGGTGGCGATTACACGAAGACACGAAACTAGTATGTGGATTATGTACCTGGCCAGTACACAAGAAACATATGACGATTCGTGAGACCGTGATAATTGTTACAGGTATGTCCGTTAGAATTGGGTAGTAGGTGGACGTGAGGGTAAAGAGAAATGTAAGGCTCTCAGGAATGAAAGTATGAATGTTATGTTAGAATCCGCGAGACGGATTCGAAACATGAAAGAAGTTAAAGTATGAATGCTATGTTAGAATCCGCGAGACGGATTCGAAACATGAAAGAAGTTAAAGTATGAATGCTATGTTAGAATCCGCGAGACGGATTCGAAACATGAAAGAAGTTAAAGTATGAATGCTATGTTAGAATCCGCGAGACGGATTCGAAACATGAAAGAAGTTAAAGTATGAATGCTATGTTAGAATCCGCGAGACGGATTCGAAACATGAAAGAAGTTAAAGTATGAATGATGTGTTAGAATCCGCGAGATGGATTCGAAGCATGAAAGGAATAAAGTATGAATTACCTGTTTGAATTCGCGAGGCGGATTCAACACATGTAAGGAAGAAAAGGTACGAATGATATGTTTGAAACCGCTAGATGGATTCAAACATAGAAGGAAATGAAAGGCATGAATGGAATGTTTGAATCCGTAAAACGGGTTTAAGGAAATGGAATGTTTGATTTCTAATAGTTGACATAAGAAGGAAAACTATGTCATTAAGAAGTGAATCTCAAGGGCTTTGAGTGAAAAGTTCGAGTATGGGTTAAACTCTCATGAAATGAATTGCACGACACGTAAGCTTACGCAAAATAAGTAAGGCACGAAATGAGAGGTATAGTAATGTAGAATGAATGAGGTAAGTTGAAAGTAA
Source organism: Helianthus tuberosus (assembly GCA_030545235.1). Lineage (NCBI taxonomy): Eukaryota > Viridiplantae > Streptophyta > Magnoliopsida > Asterales > Asteraceae > Helianthus > Helianthus tuberosus. Next base: position 7,170,236 of record CM060426.1, read on the forward strand.
CGTAAGGATATGTATGGTACAAAAGACTATAGAAATGTAGAATGATGTTAGCTACGGAGTTAAGCACGTAGGTATGACGATAACATAGCAGTTTTGTTGTGATAACAAAACAAGAATTAAATGTTATACAATGTGTCTATAGAATGGAATCTTAAAGGATGAGATGAAAGTACTAAATCCGTTATAAACGGATCATATGAGTGTAAGCATTATTATAAGTTTGAATAAGTATGTATATTAACATGTTATTAACGGGTCAAAGGAAATGAGAATGTTATATGAAAGTATGCCATGGAAAGTATAGACTTGTTAAGAAGAAGAAGCCAATTGTATGAATAATTATGAACTGAGATAGGATGATTACTTATAATTATGATGTGACTATGAAGTCAAACCTAGATGTGTGTGTGCAAGAGGAAAGGAGAAAGGTTTTGGGGACGAAACCTTATTTAAGGGGGGTAGACTTGTAACACCCCAAAACCCGAATGTTTATATTCGTTAAATGTTCTAATATGGAACATCAAGAAATAAATAACTAGGTTATTTGTCCTAGTTAAAAGTATGGTAGAAACAAATAAGGAATGAAAGTTGTGTCAATTCTAATTAGTGACAAAACTTGAGGGACCAAAAAGGTTAGGATGGAAAGATGGGTTTTATTTATGAAAATCAACACACACCAACACAGACATTCGTGTGTTCTAGAAATGAGCCGGAGCTCTCATGAGAGCTCAAGAAACCCTAAACGTGAAGAATCATCAAATTGAAGGGCAAATCAAGATCTAAATTCATGAATGAACGCGGATTAATGATCACCTTCTCATGGGGATCGTAAGGTATGTCTTAAAGATTTCGTTGGTGATCTTTCACGAAGTGGGTTATGATGTAAGTTGCGAATTTGTATGAAATTGGGAATGGGTGTGTGTTAGAATCATCATATAGAACATGGATTATGCATGGTTTAGGTTAATTTGATGTTTAAGGGTGAAACCCGTTTGTAATGGTGAAGAAGATGACATGGGTGAATCATCCATGTCCAAATTCTTGCTTATTATTGATGTATTTTGATATATATGATAGATTCTTGTTAGAATAATTGAAAGAAATATGATACTAGTATGTATGATGTTTATGCATGAATGATTCATGTTGATTAGAAGGAGGAATTTGATGAATTATGTATGAGATTAGGAGATTGTGCATGAACTAGTTGTACTTTATGTTTAGAAGGTAGTACATACACCAAGGGTATGATGATATTATGAAGAACTTAAGTATAGATCACTAGTAAGTGATTAATAATGTAGTTATGAAGTGGGTTTTGGATAATGTGATGTAAATTGATGATTTACTTATGTTAATGATGTTTGGAATCAAACATGTGTGTGAATGTTTAAAGAAATCGGATAAGAAATGATAGATTAGCATGTTATAAGGTTGAATGATAAATTCCATATAAGATCCGTGTAATGTAAAGGTTGTGATGAATGATGAATAAGCTAACTATCTTGAGAATGATATATGATAGTTGATGCTTGATAAGCAACATGGAAGCTTGGGAAAGAAGCGGGTCAAATGGAACTTATGTGCACGGGAAGCGTACTCGGATGCAAGGTAAGTAAAACTTACACCCCTTTTTGTAGAATATCTATTCAATGTTTAGATTACAAACATGGTAAGTAAATATGTGAATTATGATGTTCCGACAAGTCTTGGTATGGGTCGGAACATGTGGTTATGTTAAGAAACTAAGTTGATGGTTAAAAGGGTAAAAGGGGCATTATGGTAATTTTGGTTGCAAGTTAACGAAGTAATAAGTTACATGCATGGGATGATAAATAACTAACATCCCACAAGGATAAAATGGACATTTAGACTTAACGGGTCAAACGGTGAAGATGTCACCCTTTGGCGTTATCGACTAATGAATTGCTTTGTTAAGTATTATGAATTTGTAGAATGTATAGAAAAAGGATTTGCGTTGCTATTATCTAGCAATTTAGCGGATGAAGTATTAAAATGGGTCATAGCTTTGATCCGAGCCAGGTATGTGCATTTACAAGTGTAGATATGTCGCATGATTGGTAATTTATGCAATGAAGTCTTTAGTAGTAAGGGATGGGTCAAAGTTGACAAAAATGCCCTTGATGGGTAAAATGGGCAAATGGTCTTAAAAGTTGATTACAAACAAGCTATTTGATTAAATGAATGATTTGAAAAAGTAAGAAAACAAGAAGTATGATTTTCGTAAGCTAAGGACCTTAAAATGCGCAATTACCCTTAACGGGTCAAAATAAGCTCTTGTGCAAAAATAGGGCAAGAGGATGCAAGACATCCGAGAACTTAATCTTTTATGATAGACAATGTTGAAATTATAGGGTTCATGAGGAATTTAGGTCAAACAATCAAGTTATGTTGATAAATGCATGAACGGGTCAAGTTTTTGGTAAAAGGGTAGTAAGCCGAAGGCTTGAAGGTCCTAAATTTCGGTAGCCCAAATATTGGATTTTCACTCCATGTGATGGAGAATTAAATTACGGTCGCGTAGGAAAAAGAATCGGGTAAAACGGATCAAAAACGAGAAAGTTATGCTCGTTTCCGTGAAATCGAGTCGTGCTGAGAATCATACAGCACCAGCTGCAACATTCTGTCAAAACTAGGCAGTGGCGTAGCGCGACTGGGAAGGCCCCAGGCAGTAGCGCTACGCGACGGTGGTCAGTTTCGCGAAAATCGTTTATTTTAACTGTTGATGCATTGCGAACCCGTCTGGACCGTTTTTAAACGCGTATAAGCTAAGAATGATTAGTTTATTCCTTGTTTTAGGGAAAGTAGATACGTATGAAGTTATGTATGTATGTATGTATGAATATAAGTGGTATGAATGAATGAATGTATGTGTGTATGTATGCAAGTAGGTATATATGAGTGTATACACGTATGTAGGCATGCGTGAAGATAAGGAATGTATGTATGCATGTAGGTAGTATGTGTATGTATATATGTATATCCAAGTGAGTATGTACGAATGTGTGCACATATGTAGGGTTGTGTGAAAGCATGTGATAGGTATGTATGTAGACATGTATGCATGTATGTAGGTAGGTATGCATGTATGTAGGCACATACGTATGAATGTAGGTACGTAGGTTTGTAAGTAGTTATGCGTGAACGGATGCATATATGTAAGTGTGTATGAAAGTATATACGCATGTATTCAACGAAATTGAGTATTGACGATAATAATAGCGTGCCTTGTGAACGAAGTGTAGCGCAGGTACAACGAGAAAGTCTCACCACGGATTGTATGATCAGATGGAAAGCTGGGATGTAAAGAGTTAACGGAACGAAAAGTAAACGTGAACAAATCTTGTATGTTTATAATGCGTACTAATGTTATGAATTTTATGTGGTGAGCGCAGGTAGTACGAGTCATGAGGACCATCAAGGCATAGAGATCGAGGATCGAGTCACTGGTGAGATTGTACGGGAACGTTGATGTATATAATGTAGTAAACACAAGCTATGTTTTTACTTAGTAAACAAGTCGATTGATGGATTTATGTGAAAGAGTTATGTTAAAGTTAAATTTTAAATAAGTTAAGGTATTTATAATGAAAGAAATTTTAGACATGAACTTCCGCTGCGACTTTTGGTCAAACGTGAATTAGGGTCTTACAAGTTGGTATCAGAGCCCTGGTTTGAGAGAATCAAGTACAGGAGGATAGGTACTTGAACTCGAACCTGTGTGCTCTTATGACAAGAAACCCGTACAATCCGAGACTCGATCAAGATCTAAAGGTAGAAGCAAAGGTAAGTATGTGCTTAAGTATATATGTTTGAAGAAAACTAACAATATGTTATGTGTAAAGTAAGCATAATTGCTTGAAAAAGATGATCCGTGAAAGCGGTCTAGAACCGGCATCAAGGAAAGTAATAAGACAAATTGACCCCAGGTACGTAAATTTAAACGTGCAAGTGTATGTAATGGTATAAGTATACAAGTGAAAGAAAATTTTAAATGAAATATAATAATGATATGGTAAAGAAGGTTCGAAAAATGTTACACGTGTCGAAACTTAATTCTTCGGACGTAAGGTGGCGATTACACGAAGACACGAAACTAGTATGTGGATTATGTACCTGGCCAGTACACAAGAAACATATGACGATTCGTGAGACCGTGATAATTGTTACAGGTATGTCCGTTAGAATTGGGTAGTAGGTGGACGTGAGGGTAAAGAGAAATGTAAGACTCTCAGGAATGAAAGTATGAATGTTATGTTAGAATCCGCGAGACGGATTCGAAACATGAAAGAAGTTAAAGTATGAATGCTATGTTAGAATCCGCGAGACGGATTCGAAACATGAAAGAAGTTAAAGTATGAATGCTATGTTAGAATCCGCGAGACGGATTCGAAACATGAAAGAAGTTAAAGTATGAATGCTATGTTAGAATCCGCGAGACGGATTCGAAACATGAAAGAAGTTAAAGTATGAATGCTATGTTAGAATCCGCGAGACGGATTCGAAACATGAAAGAAGTTAAAGTATGAATGATGTGTTAGAATCCGCGAGATGGATTCGAAGCATGAAAGGAATAAAGTATGAATTACCTGTTTGAATTCGCGAGGCGGATTCAACACATGTAAGGAAGAAAAGGTACGAATGATATGTTTGAAACCGCTAGATGGATTCAAACATAGAAGGAAATGAAAGGCATGAATGGAATGTTTGAATCCGTAAAACGGGTTTAAGGAAATGGAATGTTTGATTTCTAATAGTTGACATAAGAAGGAAAACTATGTCATTAAGAAGTGAATCTCAAGGGCTTTGAGTGAAAAGTTCGAGTATGGGTTAAACTCTCATGAAATGAATTGCACGACACGTAAGCTTACGCAAAATAAGTAAGGCACGAAATGAGAGGTATAGTAATGTAGAATGAATGAGGTAAGTTGAAAGTAACGTAAGGATATGTATGGTACAAAAGACTATAGAAATGTAGAATGATGTTACTACGGAGTTAAGCACGTAGGTATGACGATAACATAGCAGTTTTGTTGTGATAACAAAACAAGAATTAAATGTTATACAATGTGTCTATAGAATGGAATCTTAAAGGATGAGATGAAAGTACTAAATCCGTTATAAACGGATCATATGAGTGTAAGCATTATTATAAGTTTGAATAAGTATGTATATTAACATGTTATTAACGGGTCAAAGGAAATGAGAATGTTATATGAAAGTATGCCATGGAAAGTATAGACTTGTTAAGAAGAAGAAGCCAATTGTATGAATAATTATGAACTGAGATAGGATGATTACTTATAATTATGATGTGACTATGAAGTCAAACCTAGATGTATGTGTGCAAGAGGAAAGGAGAAAGGTTTCGGGGACGAAACCTTATTTAAGGGGGGTAGACTTGTAACACCCCAAAACCCGAATGTTTATATTTGTTAAATGTTCTAATATGGTACATCAAGAAATAAATAACTAGGTTATTTGTCCTAGTTAAAAGTATGGTAGAAACAAATAAGGAATGAAAGTTGTGTCAATTCTAATTAGTGACAAAACTTGAGGGACCAAAAAGGTTAGGATGGAAAGATGGGTTTTATTTATGAAAATCAACACACACAAACACACACATTCGTGTGTTCTAGAAATGAGCCGGAGCTCTCATGAGAGCTCAAGAAACCCTAAACGTGAAGAATCATCAAATTGAAGGGCAAATCAAGGTCTAAATTCATGAATGAACGCGGATTAATGATCACCTTCTCATGGGGATCGTAAGGTATGTCTTAAAGATTTCGTTGGTGATCTTTCACGAAGTGGGTTATGATGTAAGTTGCGAATTTGTATGAAATTGGGAATGGGTGTGTGTTAGAATCATCATATAGAACATGGATTATGCATGGTTTAGGTTAATTTGATGTTTAAGGGTGAAACCCGTTTGTAATGGTGAAGATGATGACATGGGTGAATCATCCATGTCCAAACTCTTGCTTATTATTGATGTATTTTGATATATATGATAGATTCTTGTTAGAATAATTGAAAGAAATATGATACTAGTATGTTTGATGTTTATGCATGAATGATTCATGTTGATTAGAAGGAGGAATTTGATTAATTATGTATGAGATTAGGAGATTGTGCATGAACTAGTTGTACTTTATGTTTAGAAGGTAGTACATACACCAAGGGTATGATGATATTATGAAGAACTTAAGTTTTGATCACTAGTAAGTGATTAATAATGTAGTTATGAAGTGGGTTTTAGATAATGTGATGTAAATTGATGATTTACTTATGTTAATGATGTTTGGAATCAAACATGTGTGTGAATGTTTAAAGAAATCGGATAAGAAATGATAGATTAGCATGTTATAAGGTTGAATGATAAATTCCTTATAAGATCCGTGTAATGTAAAGGTTGTGATGAATGATGAATAAGCTAACTATCTTGAGAATGATATATGATAGTTGATGCTTGATAAGCAACATGGAAGCTTGGGAAAGAAGCGGGTCAAATGGAACTTATGTGCACGGGAAGCGTACTCGGATGCAAGGTAAGTAAAACTTACACCCCTTTTTGTAGAATATCTATTCAATGTTTAGATTACAAACATGGTAAGTAAATTTGTGAATTATGATGTTCCGACAAGTCTTGGTATGGGTCAGAACATGTGGTTATGTTAAGAAACTAAGTTGATGGTTAAAAGGGTAAAAGGGGCATTATGGTAATTTTGGTTGCAAGTTAACGAAGTAATAAGTTACATGCATGGGATGATAAATAACTAACATCCCACAAGGATAAAATGGACATTTAGACTTAACGGGTCAAACGGTGAAGATGTCACCCTTTGGCGTTATCGACTAATGAATTGCTTTGTTAAGTATTATGAATTTGTAGAATGTATAGAAAAAGGATTTGCGTTGCTATTATCTAGCAATTTAGCGGATGAAGTATTAAAATGGGTCATAGCTTTGATCCGAGCCAGGTATGTGCATTTACAAGTGTAGATAAGTCGCATGATTGGTAATTTATGCAATGAAGTCTTTAGTAGTAAGGGATGGGTCAAAGTTGACAAAAATGCCCTTGATGGGTAAAATGGGCAAATGGTCTTAAAAGTTGATTACAAACAAGCTATTTGATTAAATGAATGATTTGAAAAAGTAAGAAAACAAGAAGTATGATTTTCGTAAGCTAAGGACCTTAAAATGCGCAATTACCCTTAACGGGTCAAAATAAGCTCTTGTGCAAAAATAGGGCAAGAGGATGCAAGACATCCGAGAACTTAATCTTTTATGATAGACAATGTTGAAATTATAGGGTTCATGAGGAATTTAGGTCAAACAATCAAGTTATGTTGATAAATGCATGAACGGGTCAAGTTTTTGGTAAAAGGGTAGTAAGCCGAAGGCTTGAAGGTCCTAAATTTCGGTAGCCCAAATATTGGATTTTCACTCCATGTGATGGAGAATTAAATTACGGTCGCGTAGGAAAAAGAATCGGGTAAAACGGATCAAAAACGAGAAAGTTATGCTCGTTTCCGTGAAATCGAGTCGTGCTGAGAATCATACAGCACCAGCTGCAACATTCTGTCAAAACTAGGCAGTGGCGTAGCGCGACTGGGAAGGCCCCAGGCAGTAGCGCTACGCGACGGTGGTCAGTTTCGCGAAAATCGTTTATTTTAACTGTTGATGCATTGCGAACCCGTCTGGACCGTTTTTAAACGCGTATAAGCTAAGAATGATTAGTTTATTCCTTGTTTTAGGGAAAGTAGATACGTATGAAGTTATGTATGTATGTATGTATGAATATAAGTGGTATGAATGAATGAATGTATGTGTGTATGTATGCAAGTAGGTATATATGAGTGTATACACGTATGTAGGCATGCGTGAAGATAAGGAATGTATGTATGCATGTAGGTAGTATGTGTATGTATATATGTATATCCAAGTGAGTATGTACGAATGTGTGCACATATGTAGGGTTGTGTGAAAGCATGTGATAGGTATGTATGTAGACATGTATGCATGTATGTAGGTAGGTATGCATGTATGTAGGCACATACGTATGAATGTAGGTACGTAGGTTTGTAAGTAGTTATGCGTGAACGGATGCATATATGTAAGTGTGTATGAAAGTATATACGCATGTATTCAACGAAATTGAGTATTGACGATAATAATAGCGTGCCTTGTGAACGAAGTGTAGCGCAGGTACAACGAGAAAGTCTCACCACGGATTGTATGATCAGATGGAAAGCTGGGATGTAAAGAGTTAACGGAACGAAAAGTAAACGTGAACAAATCTTGTATGTTTATAATGCGTACTAATGTTATGAATTTTATGTGGTGAGCGCAGGTAGTACGAGTCATGAGGACCATCAAGGCATAGAGATCGAGGATCGAGTCACTGGTGAGATTGTACGGGAACGTTGATGTATATAATGTAGTAAACACAAGCTATGTTTTTACTTAGTAAACAAGTCGATTGATGGATTTATGTGAAAGAGTTATGTTAAAGTTAAATTTTAAATAAGTTAAGGTATTTATAATGAAAGAAATTTTAGACATGAACTTCCGCTGCGACTTTTGGTCAAACGTGAATTAGGGTCTTACACCATCACCGGTTACCACTATCCCCATCGTTTCTCCTGCCTCTGTGCACCAACGTCACCACCACCGTTCAGATTCGAATCGAGCACTGAGTATCGATTGGCGCCGGATGATTGCACGAAACTGAAATATGTTGATTGTTCTCCGGTGAGTTCAAAGCGTTTTTTTTTGTTTTCTGCTCGAAAGAGAGAATTCGACGTTTTGTTTTGTAGATCTGGTTGTGGTAATGATGGTGGTGGGCGGAGATTGTAACTAGGGTTCCGTTGTGTTTGGCGGCGGAGGTTGGGATTATTAGAGACGATGATAATAGCCGGAGAATCGCAGATGGTGAGGTGACTATCGGCGGCAATGTTGATGGTGGCAGTGGTAATGGTGGTGTGGTATAAACTGTTTTTGTTGTTCATTGTTTGGTTAGATTAAAACACGATGGTGATTTGTGACCGTTGTAGGGTGATGGTGATGGTGATGGTGATGGTGGAGGAGGTGGTGGTGTGTGTGTGGCAGAAGTGGGCGGTGGTCTATGGCGGAGATGAGTGGTGGTGGGTGGTGGGTGACGGTGGAGTTGGGTGAAGGTAGTGGTTGTGAGAGTTTTGCAGAGAAGGGGGACTAAAATGAGATATATATATATATATATATATATATATATAACTATGTTATAACATAGTTACAAGCTACCCCCTTTTAATTGAGAAATTTCAAAAATACCCCCTCTGATGCTATAAAGTAACTGGGTTAGGCAATTTGGACGAAAATGGCAAAAAGTTGCAAACGTTGGGGAGTAAATGGTAGAAAAGTGTGATTTTGGACGAAAATGGCAAACGTGCCCAAACCTCAGGGACGAAAATGGCAATTTACTCTAACAAAAACGTGTAATTTGCACATCATAAAGTTAAGTGACATGAAGTAACAAAAAAGTGTAATTTGCAAATCATAAAAGTTAAGTGGCAGAATGTGAGAAGACCTAAACAACACTGGCGCATACATGTGTTATAATTTGATACATATAATAATTTACTGAAACAAAAAACCGAAGCTAGCCTACACCACGTCTACGTCTCTCTTAGGGTGAAAATGGTGCACCCCTAAGACCGTGGGGTATGGTGGGGCTTGGGTTGGGGGCATGAGTTGACACGTGGAGTTCGAGCCCCCCCCCCCCCCCCCCCCCGGTCTAGTGACGTGTCCGTGGGGTATGGCGGGGCGTGGGTGCACCGCGTGGATAGCGAATAGGAGGCCGCCACATTGGATCTCAAGCACGCCCCACGCCCGGCTTCAAACCCAAGCACCAAGGGCCACGCCCCAACCCAAGCCCCAAGGGGTGGTGGCTTGGGCGTTTTCCCCCAACCCAAGCCCCATACCCCACAATCTAATGAGGTGAGGGGAATTTTTTTTAACCCAATCATATGATGACATGTCATTTCCCCACTCTAACTCTCCTCTTACCCAAAAACATAAGGGGTGCACCCCCCATAAAGGGTGAGGGGAAACTTTTTTTTTTTTCCTTTTTAATTAATTAATTAATAAATGAAACATAATTTTAACAAAATAAAATTACATTAAATTAAAAAACTTACTAAAATTACTAAAAAAACATTACATTAAATAAAAAATAAAAAAACATTAAATAAAATTAAACCTACTAAAAAACATGATTTTAGAAACTACATGGCCAATTATATTTTTTGGCGATCTCCCGTTCGCTAGTAAATACTAGAAAAGGGGCTTTCTACATATGCATCGTCTTAAACAACGATTTTTATTAGTTGTAGAAAAGAAAGAAACTTCATAGTGATTTCCAACATCTCCGGTACAACTTTGTCGTGCGGCCTATTAAACGTCTCGAGATCTTTATTAAACCTAATCGATCATCGCATATTGGAAGCACGTGTTCAACATTTTCTCTAGGAGATTGAGTCGGTGTACTAAATCATGGAGCAAACGGGTCAAAAGCGCTTTGGGTTTCAAGAGGATAATCGTACACACCCGGTGCAACCATCGTGGGACCTTGTGGTAAAAAAAAAATTTGTGGTGGATAGTTCGGTTGGGGTTGGGTGTTGTAAAAAACCTGGTATATAATTTTAATCCATAGTATTGTTTGATTAATTGAATGTGTTGTGTGAATGGGGTGAAAAAATGGGGTGTAAAAAAATGGTTTTATAAAGGTATATTATTATTATTTTTTAAATCTGACGGTTAAAAAATAGCAGCTTTCATTCTCTTTCCACGCGGTGAATACTCCACCATTTCACATCCCCCCACGCGATGAAAGGGGCTGGCGGCGGTGTGCCCCCGCGATGAAAGGGGTCCCCGCATCCCCTCCCGCGAACGCCCCGAACACCCTTACGGCCGGGTTGGGTTGGTCTTTATTGAAATTCTCTATTGAGGCCTATTGGTCAGTTTAGTGACACACTGGTGACTAGAGAATGACGATAGAAACCTTGACAAAGTAGTCATATAATTGGTGGTGGTGTTGATTGAATGGACCTGACAAAGTGTTGGTATTTGACTACGGAAATATTTTTCTTACTAAAAATTTGTGTATGTATCTTAGTTCACTTATGTAAGCCTCAAAATGGATATATTCTTTTCGCAAACGCAAGATGTTAGCTTAGCATTGTCCTGAGTATGAGTTGAGGAAATGACAGCCATTTCGTATTTAATTTGTTGTCATTCCTGGTTTAAGGAAGCAACACATGTTGATCATTCTATTAACATACTAATAGATAGTATTATTGGTGTTCATAAACCGTTAAAACCGACCAAACTGCCCAAATTAAGGCAATTTGGTCGGTTTGATGAGTTGAAGTCAAAAGGTTCGGTTTTAGCGTTTGCCTATTTAACGGTGAGAAGTGGGATATAAACGTTTGTGGGTAATTATGTAATGTATGCCCACATTTGATGTAGGGAAACTATGTATCTAACCTAGGTTTAACATGTGTACTTCGACTAGCCCTTTACCTTTTAATGCTCAACCACGTCAGTCGTTACTGCCATGTAAATAATGGGTTTTAACTAACCCGTTCTTTTAACTATCACGTTGTGGTTTAACTAAAAAAGAACGGAAATGTGATTAACTGATTTTTGGTGGCCAACACTTGGGATGGCTAACGCCTGTAATGGCATGGCGTATCCATGTTTGGCGTCCCTTTTAACTACCGTGGCAGTAGGGGTGTTGAAAGGTGATGTGGAGAGTAGCGTGAATTGAAACCTCAATGCACAACCTTATTATTAGTATATTTTTCTCAATTTTGGAATATATAGGTTAGTGGTTTACCTTTTATTATTTATATACTTTTCTCAATTTTGGAATATATTGGTGTGCGTAAAATAATTATGAACCATCTTTAGCATTTTTTAAAAAAAAAACTATTGATTTTAATATGAAAAATTGTTCGTGCCGTTAAAACCGAACGGATAAAGAGCCAAGCAAATAAAACCAGCATTATGGTCGACCAACCCAATCTAGCTGGTTTGCTTTGTGGTTTCCGAAACCATAGTTAGTGGGCCGGTCTAGAATTTTTACCAAAATGGTTCGAACTAAACCATAAAAATCTCTTAATGGAATCATGACTTTGGTTATGCGTCCTGCCAGAAGAGAAGTTATTATTGAGCAATCGAGTAAATTGCCATTTTAGTCCCTAAGTTTTGTCCAAATTTGCTACTTTGATCCAAATAGTTTTTTTTGTGCCTCTGGGTCCCTGACTTTTACATTTTGTTGCCATTTTGATCATTTTGTCTAACTCCATCCAAAAACCCAGTTTGTAACAGGGGTATTTTGGGGATTTCCTTAAAAAATGTTTTCAGTTGCCATTTTGATCCAATTCCAAAAAATAAAAAAAATTCCAAAAAATCAAAAAAATTCCAAAAAAATCTAAAAATAAAAAAAATTCTAAAAAATCATAAAAAATTCTAAAAAATTCAAAAAAATCTAAAATTCTAAAAAATCATAAAAATTCTAAAAAATCCAAAAATCATTAAATGTTTCGGCACGAACCGTTTCTACCCGTACCGTTTCGAACCGTACCGTTTCGACGCGAACCGTTTCTAACCGAACCATTTCGACGCGAACCGTTTCGAACCGAACCGTTTCGACCCGTACCGTATCGAACCGAACCGTTTCGACGCGAACCGTTTCGAGCCGAACCGTTTCGAGCCGAACCGTTTCGACCCGTACCGTTTCGAACCCGAACCGTTTCGAGCCGAACCGTTTCGACCCGTACCGTTTCGAACCGTACCGTTTCGACGCGAACCGTTTCGAGCCGAACCGTTTCGACGCGAAGCGTTTCGACCCGAACCGTTTCGACGCGAAGCGTTTCGACCCGTACTGTTTCGACGCGAACCGTTTCGAGCCGAACCGTTTCGACACGAACCGTTTCGACCCGTACCGTTTCGAACCCGAACCGTTTCGAGCCGAACCGTTTCGACGCGAAGCGTTTCGATCCGTACCGTTTCGAACCGTACCGTTTCGACGCGAACCGTTTCGACCCGTACCGTATTGAACCGAACCGTTTCGACGCGAACCGTTTCGAACCCGTACCGTATCGAACCATACCGTTTCGACCCGTACCGTTTCGACCCGTACCGTATCGAACCGAACCGTTTCGACCCGTACCGTATCGAACCGAACCGTTTCGACCCGTACCGTATCGAAACGAACCGAACCGTTTTGACGCGAACCGTTTCGAACCGTACCGTATCGAAACGGTTCGGCTCGAAACGGTTCGGGTTCGAAACGGTACGGGTCGAAACGGTACGGTTCGATACGGTACGGGTTCGAAACGGTTCGCGTCGAAACGGTTCGGTTCGATACGGTACGGGTCGAAACGGTTCGGTTCGAAACGGTACGGGTCGAAACGGTTCGTGCCGAAACATTTAATGATTTTTGGATTTTTTAGAATTTTTATGATTTTTTAGAATTTTTTTGATTTTTAGATTTTTTTGAATTTTTATGATTTTTTAGAATTTTTTTGATTTTTAGATTTTTTTTGAATTTTTTGGAATTTTTTTGATTTTTTGGAATTGGATCAAAATGGCAACTGAAAACATTAGTGATTAAGTACAAACTGGGTTTTTGGATGGAGTTAGACATAATGATCAAAATGGCAACAAAATGTAAAAGTCAGGGACCCAGAGGCACAAAAAAAACTATTTGGATCAAAGTGGCAAATTTGGACAAAACTCAAGGACTAAAATGGCAATTTACTATTGAGCAATCCATATTGGGTTTTTTTTACTTAATCTATTGTATGACTTCTTTTAACGCTTGAGTGTGACCTCTCTACAAGTTTGTTATGCTACTAGTGTTCCATAAAGCCTAAAGGAGTATAAAGGAGTATAGTAACTATGGTTTGGTTAGAAACTATGCTTTTTGTGTATTTACGTCAAGCTATAAAATCAAATTTTATGTCTTTATTAGTTGGTAAAAAAATTAGGAGAAATTACAAAAGTGGCTCAAATTGAGTCCATAATTACAAATTTGTACTCAAAAAATGAGAGCGTGCGACATTTTATGTATGTGGCAAAGTGAAGTTTTGTGAATTTTCAACTAATTATATGTTCACATGTGTGTGTGTATATGCGCTTTCACATTCATGTGTTTATATAATTTTATTTTGTAACTACCTTTTATTACAGTAGCTACGTAACTCTTAAATTTGTCAATTTAGAATATAATTGTAAAAAAGTTCTTTCTGACAGTCAACTAATCCTTCAAATAGGCTACTGACGAAATTTATCATATCGGGATACACTCGCCTTTCGAACCGGGAAAACCCTCACCTAGGGCCGAAGTCCGTGAACACTCGTTCGAAGGCACGAAAGTGCGGTGAGGTAAAACCCGCCCAGTTCAAGAATTAAACTAGCGAACGCCGCTTACTCACCTAGTCTTCCATCATCACTAGGTGCCGCAGAAACTAAATGCTAGGAACAGAAATTAAACCTAGATCACTTAAAACACTAGGTCTCTCCCTTATCACTTCACCAGTAACTAGCTCATTGGCGTTTTTAAATATTACATAAGTATTCTTTTTCGGGAATATTTTACTTCTTGTACTAAAGCCTAGGCTACGTTCAATGCTTCCTGTCACACCTCGAAAATGGTAAAATGGATTTGACAAGGGAGGTGTACCATGAGGAAGAAAAAGAATTGATTTATAGCAAATGTAGACCTTGTTTTGGTTGATTATTTGGTGCTATATTTGTGCAATCTTTCTACTTAATTTGTTGATTGTAGTCTTTAAGTCACATCCACCCTCAAAAGTTAGCCACTTCTTATAGGATTTTTGATTTATAAGCAAGTTGAAAATGATATATGAACAGCAATATAAAGGTGTAATCATGAGTTTTGTTCTTATAGGAAATTTAGTTTGGTAGACCCTTTTTCTTTTAAAGTTTGAATTTTTTTCTAACATAAGATAATGATGTTACAATAATTTGTATCTAGGGGTGCAACGAGCCGAGCGGCTCGCGAGCTACTCGAGATCGGCTCGAGAAAAAGCTCGAAACGAGCCGAGCCTTATCGAGCCCGAGCCGAGTTTGAGCCTCAAAACAAAGCTCGTTTGTTTATTGAGCCCGAGCTTGAGCCTCACATGTGAAGCTCGTTAGGCTCGTCGAGCCTTATCGAGCCTTAGTGTAAACGAGCCGAGTCGAGCCGAGCTTATTTAAACTTGTTTACAAGCCGACCTCGAACCTAAAAATAAGCTTATTTAGTAAACGAGCCCGAGCTTTACTTATCGAGCTCGCAAGCCTAAAAAGTCTATTATTTATATTATTTTTATTTAATATACTAATTAGAGTAAATTACGTTTTTGGCCCCTGTGGTTATATCACTTTTGCTATATTAGCCCAAAATAAGAATTTTTAACATATTTGCCCCCATGGTCTCTATAACTAACTATTTTGGCCCCTAAGTCTAACCATTTTGGCCCCCATGGTTTCTATAACTAACCATTTTGGCCCCCATAATCTCTAGACTTAGGGGCCAAAATAGTTAGTTATAGAGACCATGGGGGCAGATATGTTAAAAATTTTTATTTTGGGCTAATATAGTAAAAGTAATATAACCACAGGGGCCAAAAACGTAATTTACTCTACTAATCAATAGATAATAAACGAGCCGAGCCCGAGCCGAGCTCGAGCTTGATAAAATACAAACGAGCCGAGCTCGATCTTTGAAAACAAAGCTCGAATAGAGCCGAGCTCGAGCCCGAGCTCTCATAAGTTAATCGAGCTCGAGCCTGGCTGAGCTCGGGCTCGGCTCGGCTCGTTTGCACCCCTGTTTGTATCTTTTACCATGATAATATTTGTCTTCAAACCGGGTCGCACCATATCATTGTTGTAAAATGTTGATTTCGGTTAAATTGCTTGTGGATAATAGCTGCAAAGTTCACGATTTGACCATATGTGTCCGGTCTTGATTTTGGTCGTCATTTTGGCTGGTCTGACCGGTTTTTGTAGACTCTTACTATATTATATATCTTTACTCGTCAATGGACATAACGTAGAAAACGTATTTTGGCCGTTCCATATTTTATCTAATAAAATACAGTAAACAGTTTTCTACGAAATCCAACTAATAACCGGAATGTATGTGCTCATTTGGGCTAGTTCCAACTCAGGTTTGGTTCGGGCTGCCTGTTCAACCCTAATTAACATTAATCACTTGAACATTAAAACATTAATATTGAACTAGTGTGTTTTAAATTGTTATGAGAAAAAGACAGACAAAAGGCATTCGTTATGGCTTTTGCTTCTCTTTTATTGCTTAACAACTCATAACAAAGAGTCAAATATGTCCTTTAACTATTTAGTAACATTGCTTTAAAACTTTAATTTGTTGTTTGATCCCTGTATTGATCTTTGTCTTACATCAATGGTTAGGAATCGTATATCTATATCTAACATTCTGAATCATCAAATTATGTCTACGACAGTACAATATGCAATAAATATACATGAAAGCGAAAATCACGTGTGATCCGTATGTATATCCATCAGAGCTCTACCTTATATCGATCTATATATGTATAAACATGTGTTTGTGGTTTGTTGAGTTTCATGAAAGCTTCTTTATTCATCATCTTCTTCTTTTATGAACTTTCTCCCTCATTACTACATTCCTCGTGCATGGCTAACCTCATCAAGGCTTCTTGGTTTCTCTTTATTTCCTTGGTGATTTTTAACTTCTTGATCACTTTTACCATGACTACTTCACTTCCCACCGTCACATCCACCATGGATGTTCATCCCCAAACAACGACAACCGGTCATTTTCAACCAAAAACGACCACAACCCATCGTTCAGAATCATCTACAACCAAATCCACAAGGGAACTTGAAGTCGGCGAGCATGAGGTTCCAAGCGGACCAAACCCTATTTCAAATAGGTAGCGTAGACATGAATGATTGATTTGCTCAAATGGTTAGTGTCATTAAAAAATATACATAGTTCGTGTGTTAAAAAAAATATTAGTTTCTATATAAACTAACAAGAGTGCATTAATATGGTTTCCATGGTATTTGGATGTCTTATTGTATGGTTTCCATGGTATTTGGAAGAAATATATATTTCATTAGTAACACTGCTTTAAAACTTTAATTAGTTGTTTGATCCCTGTATTGATATTTGTCTTACTTTAATGGTTAGAATTCGTATATCTATATCTAACATTCTGAATCATCAAATTATGTCTACAAGAGTACAATATGCAATAAATATACATGAAAGCGAAAACCACGTGTGATGCGTATGTATATCCATCTATATATGTATAAACATGTGTTTGTGGTTTGTTGAGTTTCATGAAAGCTTCTTTATTCATCATCTTCTTTTATGAACTTTCTCCCTCATTGTTACATCCCTCGTGCATGGCTAACCTCATCAAAGCTTCTTGTTTTCTCTTTATTTCCGTGGTGATTTTTAACTTCTTGATCACTTTTACCATGACTACTTCCCTTCCCACCGTCGCATCCACCATGGATGTTCATCCCCAAACAACGACAACTGATCATTCTCAACCAAAAACGACCACAACCCATCGTTCAGAATCATCTACAACCAAATCCACAAGGGAACTTGAAGTCGGCGAGCATGAGGTTCCAAGCGGACCAAACCCTATTTCAAATAGGTAGCGTAGGCATGAATGATTGATTTGCTCAAATGGTTAGTGTCATTCAGAAATATACATAGTTCGTGTGTTAAAAAAAAAACATATTAGTTTCTATATAAACTAACAAGAGTGCATTAATATGGTTTCCATGGTATTTGGATGTCTTATTGTATGGTTTCCATGGTATTTGGAAGAAGTATATATTTCATTAGTGATTATTGTGCAATAACAATAAACCTGGCTTTCTGTATGCGTGTCACTTGTTTTCGTTTATATTGCTTTTGTGTGGTAGGATTTTTCATGGCGATTCCATCATGTGCAATCCTTAAATGTATTTATAGCTTTCTACCAAGACACAACAAGAAAACGGGGCAATAAGTGTGACAAATGCCACTGCTAAAGACCCCTTATGTCGCCGCTATTTGTAATAGAGGCGACATGTCACCGCTAAAGGGTCGCCGCTAAAGAGTCGCCGCTAAAGGGTTGACTCAATAACGACGAGAGATGTCACTGCTAATATATCGTTGCTAATTGTCTACCTCAATAGTGACAACTTTTGTCGCCCCTAAAAGTGTTATTTTAAAAAAAAAAATTATTTTCCGGTTTTTTCATATATAAACTTGCCAATTTCGGGTTCACGACACACAAAAACTAAATAAACACAATCTACATAAGAATAAACGTCACAAACGTCACCATCCGGGTTCATTTTTATCCACAACACATAACAAAACTACTTAACATATAAAATGTCATAATTCTACATCATATCCGTATCATCATCCACTTCATCAGCATCTTCGTTTCCAAACTTGGTGGCCGCTATTGCGGGTATTTCCTGTAGTGAGACGAAACAAGATATCAACCACTTTGACTTTCAAATATCTCTGATTTGGGCATAAATAAAACTAAGAACAAAGAAAACTAGCCAATTATTAGTTGCATAGAAACTGTTTGTAGGTCAGAAGAACGTGGTACAAGTTAAAAGTGTCAAACAACACAGAATAATTGTGATTTGAACATCAATGTTAAAAGTTAATGCGATTAGGGATCTTACCTAGATAAACAACACATAATGCTTGCAATTTTAACAAAACGATGCTTCAAAAAGCTAAGGATTTGATCGAACAAGAGGCTGCTGGTGGCGCGAAGGGCGGCATTCGGTTCTAGGTTGCATGTGGCGTGAAGGGGGCGGAATCGTCCAAGGGGCATGGTGGGCCAGTAGGGTTTGGGGGGAAAGGGGGAAGCATTGTTTGGTGGGAGAAACAAACCCGCTAAGGGTTTTACCTCTTTACATGTGAAGAAAACACATCCACCGTAGATCTTTTACCTTATCGACGGCTAGAAATCACTCAATTAAGCTGAAACATGAATTCAACTTTTAGGGGCGACTTTTTATATGTCGCCCCTAATGAGGTCGCCCCTAATGCTATATTTTCTTGTAGTGAGATTTCTACAAGTGAAAATAAAAATATCATGATCTGTATTACATAGATTATGAAGAAACAACCTTCTGGGGTAGCCCAGTTGGCCAGCCTCACCCACCCTCTCCCTAGAGGTCCCGGGTTCGAATCTTGGTGTCCGCATCCCACGGCCAAGCTCTTCGCTCTCGGTTGGGTATTCACCCCCAGGCAGCTATGGGTCTAAGCTAGCGGTTGGGAGGACCGTGGAATATCCCCCCCCCTAGATTATGAAGAAACAAAGTTCAGATATTTTGTCCCATTTTCTGCGTCTCAAATAAGTCTCATACATTGAAAAAGTTGTATTACAGTACAATGCTATAAGTAGAGCACTAGAGAATAAGGAACATACCAAGTAAACTCACTCATAGCAACTACTTGTAAGGTCTATGGAGGATAAGATGAAAATTAATATTTTCTCTTATATTTAAAATATATCAGTATTCTGACAAATAGAATAATGATTTTTTCTAATAAGAGTAAAATGATATTTACGTCCTATGGTTTGTCCAATTTAGTCATTTCAGGCCAAGTTTCAAAAATATACTAACTCGAAACGTGCCATTTCGTTAAAAAAAATCCAACCCCGGTTAAAAAAATGATAACTCAGTTAACTCATGAACGTAAATAATCTATAATTAATTTTTAATGTAAAGTGTTCATCAGATGTATAAATTATATAGTTACCACTATCTTCTTTGTTTTATAAATTATATATAGTTAGGGTGAACGGGGCGCCCTCGGGTGTAACATCTGTGCTTGTAGTCATTGTGAACAGTTCAGTTATCAATAAAACAATGTTATTTGATCCCAACGTTTGTTTGTTTATGTTTTACATTTTTCATGTTTTGACTTTTGTTCATTTTCAAACTCTATATCGCTTTCTGGAGAGTTATACGCAAACTGGTGCATAAACGTAATCAGTTTAATGCGACAAACACTCTGGAACATCAACATATACTTAACATACCTTAAATAACCTTTACATAACTTAGAAATAAGCTTTGAGGGGTTCGGTGTGCTAAAATAAACGTTTGGGTCATTCAGGGACTAAAAGCGTCAAAAAGTGCATAAGTTTGCACTTTCGCGCATAACTCACGTTCTAAATACATCCGGACATCCAAAAATTTATGTAAGCATTAAAATATTTTATTTTAGTGTTTGGCATGAGAAAAATCCATTCGTCGCGCAATTTGGACCGTTTTTCGCGCTTATGCGCATTCCGTCGTAATTAAGCGAACATCGCGATCATACGACCAAACGAACCAACATCCGGCATATTTTTGAGCATGTTTCATGTCCACAATGTTTAGGCATCATTTTAGGGCCTTAACGTTGGCTTAACGGGCCTTAAACATGTCGGAAATGGCCTTAAACACCAACAGGGACCTAAACTGTCAAATCAGCAAAGTTGTTTCTGATCAGAAGGGCCAGGCGGCCCGCGTAAACTCCTAGTGATACCTTACACGGCCCGTGTCAGCTCCCCAGATCAGAATAATCAGTTTTAACAGCAGATTACAGCTGTTAACCACTCAAAACTCACCCACACTTGCCCTTTCATGCTCATGAGGGGCCATTTTGAGTTACCACAAGGTTTCAACAAGTGTAGGGACAAGATCAAAGCACGTTATTAGAGAAACGATCCTAACGGTTCCAAGAATTCTATAAATACCCACCTCCATTCTTTCCAAAAACCCACAAATCTGATCTCAAAGCTCTAAGTTGAAGTCATTGCTTCATACCTGAGCTATTCGATCAAGTTTTACTAGCGGGGACCCTTCGTAAGTGTTCCTTCGTTCTTTTATCGTTTTTCGAGTCCGAAAGTCAAACTATGTTTGACTTTCTGCGTTGACCAGTTTATGGTCAACACGAAGTTCGGTTGAACTTCATAACGTGAGCGTAATCACGATGGTTATAGTCTCTTGTGACTATACCTACTGATTTCCACGTTATCTAGGCTCAGTGACGAGTCGTAGTTTCGGCCAAAATGCGCATTTACGCGTATTTTGTAACCAAACTACTCTTGGGTATCAAAACCGTTTGTTTTGATACCAAACCTGTTTTCTAAACTTAGTTAAGCATGTTTTAACATGCTTAGCTCGTCACTTTTAGTTTAGTGCTTATATAGGGTCGTAAGGTAAGCGATCTAAACAATCGCTTATACTTTCGAACCCGACCCGTTTGGTCGATCATTAGAATCCGACCAAACACATTAGGTGACCATAGTTGTATAGGGAATAACCTTCCGAGGTTATACCTTATGGTCACATCGTTTGAGTAGTTGTAAATATATGCCTTAGGTAAATTACCAAAATGCCCTTTTAACGCCAAAAATTCATTTTAAGCATATGTAACATAACTTTTGGTATCTAAACTGATTTGGCAACAATATTAGACATGTTAAGGCATATTTTACTTATCATAGGACTAGTTAGGCATTCCGAACGCGTTTCACGCGAACGACGCGTTAAAGTAGCATAAGCTACCTAAACGGGTCGTAATGGGTAGTAAGCACTTAGGTTAGGTTTCATTTCAGTATGTGGGCTTTGTTAAACCATATTACATGAGTTCCCATACTCATTTGGTTTATGAACCCTCATTCTATCCAATCTTCCGATTTAGGACCGGTATATTAACATAGTTACCTATATTAGGTGCCGTTTGATATCTGTGATCTCTAGCATTGTTTGATTGTTACTCAAGGACTACTAAGCAATCTCAAGTGAGTACATAGACCCCTCTTTTACTGTTTTCCAAAGTGTTTTGGGGTGAAACACATGTGCCTACTTGTTACTTTCGTGCTTTCCTGTTTTCACATCATATACTTGCTATGTTCGTTAGTACATTTATAGTACATGATTTACACTACATTGTTTTACTTTACATTTCTGCTATGTATGTTGACTGATAGCATGCTAGCACATTGATTTACATGACTTTTCTGCTTTGTATGTTAACTTAGCATACTTAGTACATTGTTTTCATATGACATGTATACAATTGCTATAACATTTGGTTTGCACAAACGAGACTTATATACATTCATTAACATTAGCTACGCCGCTCGGTAGTAAGTAGTGGTACCATAGGACTTGACAAATCCCATTCCTGACATCCCGGGTTTGTTTGGATGTAAGGAATGACTGAATCCGAAAACATTTCTTTTGATAACCTTGACTAAAAGGGTTATCCGACTGTCTCAAGGCTTGAATGTATGCGTTAACTTACCACATAAATGTTTGTATCAATGTAACATGCATTCACTTTGCAAAACATAACCTTTTGATATATTCAAAATACTTTGTTTTGTACATTTCTACATTTGGATTATGTGACAATACTTTACTTACAATATTAACATTTGTTACACATTACTTGACTACATTTGGACTTTTTAACATTTGACATGGTTTATACAAGGACTTTTTGACAGTTGGTTTAAACGTGGACTTTATACATTGGTGGTTTGTTTAAGTGATTAAGTAACGAGACGTGTGTAATATGATACAAGCATGGTGGATACGCCGCTGGTACTTCCTATATATAAGTGCTTGTATGGTATTACATATCGTAGCGTTATTTGAATCATTTCAATTTAGACATATAACATTTTATACAAATAACATATCTTTCACAAGACATTGCTTTACAAACAACTTATTTTATACAACTCATTTTATTTGGTTATTCATTTAACCATGTATTATTCTTTTATGTATACATATCATCTGATCTTATCGCTTTTTAAATGATTTACAAAACAAAACAATTTACAAGGTTCATGACTAAATTTTATTAAACATTTTCTTTAAACTTAAGTCATGAATCCTATTTTCACAAAACTTATGTATCTCACAGGCATTTTTATGCTGACGTACCTATTTTCACATGTGTTTTCAGGAGCTTTTGCATAGGATGATGATCGTGACACTAGGGCGGACCTGTGCCTTAGAGACTTAAAATGAAGATAGACTTAGTTTAATTATGTTATTCACTCTTTGTTTCGTGTTTAAGACAATGTAACTCTCATGTTTAATAAATAAAACGTAACTTTAATTTCCATGGTTGTGAAACAATAATTCTGTTACAACACTCCCCGACGTTTCCGCCACATTTGATTGTTCCACGTGGTCGGGGTGTGACATCGGGGAGGGGGCGGTGAGTGTGAACCCCGCTCGGGAACACCGCCACCATCCCCTCGGTGACCCAAATCGGGGTGTGGTGTGCGGGTTGTGTTCACCGATGGAGTTTTGTAATTTTTGACCCTTTTTTTTATTAAAACAAATAAAAAAACAAAAAAAAAAAAGCAAGTCTCCGAAGAGAGGAGTGCCGCCATCAAATTGAGGGTGTGGGGGGAGTTGACGTGGCGCGTGCTGATTGGCTGTGGGTAAGAGAGGTCACTCCCCACTTAGAGGAGTGCCCCTCACACCCTTAGACCATTGGGTATGGGGAGGATAGTCTCCAAATGGACTATCCTCCACTGTGCCGAAGCCCATACCTGTCTTACCACTATCTTCTTTGTTTCAACTGATATATTCTAGTATAATTATGCGTGTATATAAAATTCTAACTATATAAGACTACCTCCACTGCGCCCGAACTTTGGCCGCCCGAGATGACGTGGAGGTCGTCCACGTTTACATGCGCATTAAAGCCCATCCGAATTATAACAAAAGTCCGTCTGCAAGGGCCTAGTAAATATTGGTTCTTGTGCCTAAAATATATATTTTATTCTTGAGTTAATTACTGTTTTCGTCCCTGAGGTTTGTTAAAAATAACGGTTTCAGTCCATTAGTTTAAAAATTGCGATTTCAGTCCATTAGTTTCATTTTCGTAACCATTTCAGTCCACTTTTCAAACGGCGTTTGTTTTATGCAGTTAATGGAAGCACGTGCTTGTCACGTGATGGGCAATTTGGTCATTTCCATTCCAATTCTCACAAACCCAGTTGTATTAAACACCACCTACCCCTTATTCATCCAAACCCTGACCCCCAAATTGCCCATCACGTGACAAGCACGTGCTTCAATTAACTGCATAAAACAAACGCCGTTTGAAAAGTGGACTGAAATGGTTACGAAAATGAAACTAATGGACTGAAATCGCAATTTTTAAACTAATGGACTGAAACCGTTATTTTTGACAAACCTAAGGGGCGAAAACAGTAATTAACTCTTTATTCTTTGTCAACTCAATTAAATTAGTCCAGCATCCCTTTAATATATTCACAGTCAAAACTCAATATATTGGACTTCATTTATTTGTTTACTAGGTTAGAACCCCGTGTAATACACGGGTTGAATAAATGTAATTTTATATACCAAATAATAAAACAATATATCTTTAAAAACCTTGTTTATTACATGCGTTGAATAAATGTAATTTTACATATTAAATAATAAAAAGTTATATCTTTAAGAACCCCGTGTATTGTACGGGTTGAGTAAATTTAATTTTATATATAAAATAATGAAAAAAGTTACATTTTAAAGAACCCCATGTATTGTATGGGTAGAGCACATGTAATTTTATATATCAATCAATAAAAAGTTATATCTTGTTATATCTTTATAAACCCTTTGTATTATACGGATTGAATACATCTTTAAAAACCTTGTTTATTACATGGGTTGAATAAATGTAATTTTATATATTAAATAATAAAAAAGTTATATCTTTAAGAACTCCGTGTATTGTACGGGTTGAGTAAATTTAATTTATATATAAAATAATGAAAAAAAGTTACATTTTTTAGAACCTCATGTAATGTATGGGTTGAGCACATGTAATTTTATATATCAATTAATAAAAAGTTATATCTTGTTATATCTTTATAAACCCTTTGTATTATACGGATTGAATAAATCTAATTTTATATACCACATAATAAAAAAACTATATTTTTAAAAACCCGGTGTATTACACGAGTTGCATAAATGCAATTTTGTATAGTAAATAATAAAAATATTATATTTTTTTTAAAAACCACTTTTATTACACGGGTTGAATGAATCTAATAAAAAACAAATCTTTAAAAAAATGAACGAATATAGTCGATATATGATGGATGGGGTGATTGCGGTGATGGTTCTTATAAATGCAACGTAAACATAGTGAATACTGTATTTGAGTTGAGAGTTTAACACGAAAATAAAAGTATAGAACCAATAAACATTGATTAATGTTTTTGTTTACCCTTTATAAAGATTTTTGAAATAAGTTATACCCTTAACTACTTTAGTTTAATAAAATAAATAAATAAATCATTTACATTATATTAATTTATATTTAGTGTACCTCTTTTTTAATTTCAGGATAAATAATTTTAAAATCTAATAAATATTTCAAAATATTATATTATCTCCTATACGAATTTTTTAAATTTATATTAGATTTAATTTTATAATTATCTTTCAATTAATATTAATTATCTATAATTAACCAGGAGAGAAAAATTAGATGGCTCGAATGAATGACATGTGTCCCCCAATTGGTTTCTTTTATTATATAGTATAGATTCAACTAATCCATTATATTCAATTGATCCAAAATTAAAAGAAAAAATGGAGAGTATTTATGTTTATTTTTAATATGTTTTTTCTTTAAGACTGTCTCCATTAATTTCATATATATATATATATATATATATATATATATATATATATATATATATATATAGTGGAGGGTTCAAATGAGAAGAAATTCTTTGTAAGAAGAAAAAAGAAGAAATTTCAACCAATAGGAATGCTTCATTAGACTTCATTTAATATTTGTACTTAATGTAACTATAATGGTATATTAGTAAACTTACAGACATCATTAATTGGTAGTTTCATCTTTAATAACTAACTATATTAAATTTGTAACTTATTTTTAAGATATATATATTTTTCATAAAAAATAAAAATAAAAATTCATTTAAAGTGTAGGATAAATACGAGGCGTGTAGGATAAATTACGAGTTGTGTAGGATAAATTTCAAAATGTGTAGGATAAATTTCGAAATGTGTAGGATAAATTTAATGTAACTATAATGGTATATTAGTAAACTTACAGACATCATTAATTGGTAGTTTCATCTTTAATAACTAACTATATTAAATTTGTAACTTATTTTTAAGATATATATATTTTTCATAAAAAATAAAAATAAAAATTCATTTAAAGTGTAGGATAAATACGAGGCGTGTAGGATAAATTACGAGTTGTGTAGGATAAATTTAAATATGTGTAGGATAAATTTCGAAATGTGTAGGATAACTTTTGATGTGTGTAGGCAAAAATATTTAGTGTGGAGGATTATAGTCTTAATGACTAATTAATTAGTCAAACATAATAATAAATGAGATGAGAAAAAAAACTATTTAATGTTTTACAATTATACCCTTTTATTCTTTTTCTTCTCAATAAAATTTTCTTCTCAAATGAACCTTCCCCTATATATATATATATATATATATATATATATATATATATATTCTTTGTAAAATAATTAAATATGGTCTCAATTAAATTACTCTACTATCTTAAGGCACTCAATACATTTACAACACAGGACTTCATTCACTTATTGTTTTCAACTGATGCGTTATATTCCATTGATCCACAGTTAAAAAGAAAAAATTGGCTAGTTTGTGTAATATGTTTTTTTTAAATCTAGTTTATTTTTGTGTAATGGAATTTTTATGTTTTAAAATCTACTTTATTTTTTATTTTAGGCAATACTTATTTACTTGTATTAATTATTTAAATTTAAATACATTTTGATAATTTAAGTAATTAAGCTAAAAGAAATATAGGTGATGACATGGAAAATATAAGGATATGTAAGGATGTTTGTATGGTTGGAGGTAAAATTGAGGTTTTTAAGGATTTGTAAGGATATGACGTGGCAGCTGACTAGGCAGCTAAGGGCGCTTAAGGACGCCCTTAACATTGGAGATAGTTTAACTAGTTATGTCTATTTGCACATGCTTGGATCCACATGCACCTATATGCACGCCCGTAATGACATCATAGACAACATGATATAATGGGTACCATGTACATGAGCAATAGTAATCGGCCGATGATGTTGAAACTCTTTATGACCTTTCCAAAGTGGGAAGCAAGTTAACAATGGGCATGCAAGCGGTCCGTTGAAAAAAAATATCATAAAAAAGGAGGATCGATTAAAAAGGAGGTAATTTTAAATAAGGGTCAAGATATACTAAAAAATTTATTTGGGTAGCAAGGTTAAAAAGTAATTTTGACTATCTATTTACTAAAATGCAATAGACTAAAAACAAAAAAAAAAAATATTTTTTCTAAAACGCAATAGACAAAAAAACACAAAAAAAATGTTTTTTTTTTTTTTTTTTTTTTTTTCTAAAACGCAATGGATTAAAACCACAAAAAATGTGTTTTTTTTCTAAAACACAATTGAGTAAAACACACAAAAAAAAATATTTTTTTTCTTTTCTAAAACGCAATAGACTAAAAACAAAATAAATATTTGTTTTCCATTGTGTTATAAAATACAATAAAATAAAAACAAAAATGAAATATGTTTTATTACAATGGACTATAACATAATTTTAGCATTGCGTTTTATAAACAATTGATATACACAATAATTTAATGTTAATCATCTTCCTCCTCATATGGATGGAATATCACATCAAACAATTTAAATACGTATTTCAAAAAGAAAACACTTGACAATTAAATATATATTAAAGCTTTTCAAGTAGTAGAAGTTTTCAATTATAACAAAACATTTAAAATCAATACATTTAACACTTTTGTTGCTGGGAAACAAGGTTGCTATTTCGTTGCTATTTCTTGGAAACAGAATACATCAATACACCACTCATGTTTACATATCCCAAAAAACGCAATGCAGATTCATTAAAAACGTAATGAGCGTTCTTCATAAATTGCAATACAAAATTCTTCTTTGAATATGAAACTTGCCTTCTGACGTCCGGTCCTTCGTACAAGGTAACCAATCCCTTTCTTTCTTTATATTTGTTATATGTTGCCAAAAGGGCGATTCATTGAACAGAAGCAGGTGCATTCGTTATCGTTTCTTCCACAACAAGTAAAGGTTTCATCACTTCCATAAAGGTTTTTGCAGTTGCTTCAACATCTGGGGTTTCCAAATCTGGGATTAGGTTTTGGATGGCAAGATAAGCCGGAACGACAATCGGAGAAGCTAACAGATTCCGACTTTTCTTTTGTGGCGGTGGAGTGGCGGTGGTGGGTGGTGGTAGGCGGCGGCAATGGTGGTGGTGGTGTGGGGCGAGATGAATCATAAAAGAGAAAGACTACTGCGTTTTTTTTAGAACTAAGATTTTTTAGATCTAGGGTTTCATGAGACTAATTTGTGGTTAACTAAAACGCCCTTTATTATACTAGTGTGGAACCCGTACGTTACGGCGGAGTCGAGATTGGGTAGAAATGTTTCGGTCAGAATAGGAACGGGTCAACTACTGACCAACCAATTCGGCAACCGATTATTCCAATTCAGTCAAGGAGAAAAGTATGATTTTGGTCAATTTGTTCGAAGACATAACGCCAGACACACGCGCCATGCTTGGCTAGTGCGGATATCAAACATGTTTCAAGCAAGTAGGTTTTCATTTGATCAAAATTTCAAGCCAGTAACTACAAGGCACTCGAATGTAGTATGTCAAGTATGCATTGTTTGATTTGTTTTTTTTTTACATGTTTTTAACTCAACTAGTGTGAAGTATTATTTCACAGTAAGGTAACTTAGGGGGGAGGGGGTGGTGATCACTCATCACTCACAACATCCAATCAAGTTCCGTCATGTCATCAACCATTATTCCATCACTCACAACCTTTTTAGTGGAGATCGTCATCAATCACAACACCCAACAATAAATTATCACACCCCCTCACATCATTCCTTCCATCACGCGTGAATTTTATAACGGAAATAATGTTTCACTCGTGAAATTTGATGGGTGGCGGTGAAATTTGACCAAGTTCCGCGCGTTGATAATTTCCATCACGGACACAAAAGGCACCACCCCGCCTCCCCTTACAACACTATCCATGCCAACTTTAGGCTATAAAAATGAATATATCATTTCCAAAAAAAATGATCAAAAAGATCGTTTTTCTCATCTAAAATACCTTCCACTGGTTCTAAAAACAGGCCCTGCATTCTTCAACAATATCTTGAGCAACTCCAAGGCAGATACATCAATAGCACTACATACAACCTATAATACAAACAACCCGGTACATTTTAGAAACGGGTCAGAATGACGATTGACGACATTCCAAAGCTTGACAAGAAATTGAGTGAAAAAATATCAATTAGCGTTTTGTAATAGAAGAGTAATGTAACATTATATATAGAAATTGGTAATCAGAGTTTTATTCATTTGGCATATGCCTTTTTCTGATGATAAAATACAAAGAAGAAAGGGCCTTAAATAGGCAAAATAATAGACCAAACGAAGGAAACAAATAAAAGAAAATTAAAAATAATTGCTGGAGATATGCGTGGATCTTTGATTGGGAGTGAAATAAGGAGAGATAATTATGCACGGAATAATGCATTTTCAATCCTCTCCCTCAAGATGGAGCATGTAGATTTCGAATGCCCAACTTGCTCAGTAGAGAGTTGAGGTACTGAGCTCCAAGGGCCTTGGTTAACAAATCTGCAACTTGATTTTTGGAGCTAATATAAATGGGTTCAACTTATCTGCTTTCAACTCTTTCACGGACAAAGTAACAATCCATCTCTACGTGCTTTGTTCTCTCATGGAAGACTGGATTGTTCGCTATATGCCTAGCCGCCTAGTTATCGCATAACAAAATAGTTGGTTCTCCTTGTTTAGCTTCTAATTCACTCAACATCCACCTTGCCCAAATCACCTCGCTGACAGTAGTAGCCATGGCTCTGTACTCTGCCTCTGCATATTATCTTGAAACTACTGATTGCTTCTTTGACTTCCATGATATGGGTGCTCCTTCGAGAGACAATAAGTAACCAGTTCGAGACTTTCTTGACAAAGGGCATCCTAACCAATCCGCATAACAATATGACAATAAGTTCATGCCACCTTCTTTTGGTAACAATATACCTTGTCCTGGAGTCGATTTCAAGTACCGCAGAACTCTAGTTGCCGCATCCATGTGGTTCTGGCGAGACTCTGTCACGAATTGGCTGAGGACATTCACTGCGTAGATGATGTCCGGTCTGGTGGCCTGCAGGTAAAGGAGACGACCAACTAACCTCCTGTATTGACTGCTATCCACTTTATCTTCTCCTTCTCCCTTCCCAAGCTTAAGGTTTTGTTCCATGGGAAAGGAACTAGGTTTACACCCTTCCAGGCCGCTATCCCTCAGGATATCTAGCGTGTATTTTCTTTGACTCAAGACCAAACCTTCCTTAGTACGAGAGACTTCGATTCCAAGAAAATATTTTAACGGACCCATGTCTTTGATGCTGAACATCTCGTCGAGCTGATCTTTAGTGTGTTGTATTTTTACAGAGTCGTTTCCAACTATGACTACATCATCAACATATATAAGCGCAGCTACATAGGACCTTTCTGAGTTCTAAATGAACAGAGAATAATCTGCCTTTGACTGTCTGAATACCAATTACGTGACGCTTGTTCATAGATCGATTTTCTTAATCTGCAAACACGAGCCTCCCCCTGTTTAGCAAAACCATCTGGAATCTTCATGTAGACTTCTTCCTCTAAATCCCCATGCAAGAAGGCATTATTCATGTCAAGTTGGTGAATCATCCAATTTCTTTTCACAGCCACGGCCAACAAGGTACGAATAGTAACCAACTGACACACCCCAACCGATGGCGGAAACATCGGGGCATGGCACTGAGCGAAATAGATTGTCCAGAAATTTCCATAACAATTATCATTACTATTCAATTTAAATTAACATGTCCCATACCATGTCTCAAACAGTAAACAAATTATTACAGATAAAGTCTAGGCAAATCATTCTGTTCCGACAACTCAGATTTAAAATAGAGCAATTGTTTATCTGCTTCTAGAAACCCTTGGTTCAATTACTACAGACAACTATTTGTTGGGCTCTAAAGCTTTATTCTAGCTTCAATTTCCTACCATGTGTGCATCCTAAGCACCTGTCACATACGTTAAAATAAAGTCAATACATATAATGTAAAGGTGAGCATACAAGTTTGATAGTAGCATATAAAGTTCGAATTCGTTTACGCATAACCAGCACGTACACATAGTGAAATGAAGCACGTTAGTTATCGACATAGATCCATCGATACCAATGACTGTGGGTTGACTGCCAAATGCAGTTCGCAATACATGATTACCACCGTAACCATGCAAGTAATTGTCCTTAACAATCCCCGCGAATGGGTGCTGAGTCCAAACTATAGTACTATCGTTGCTAAGGCAGGTAGACAGCATTCCATGTGTAAACATAACAAACAAGCATTCATAAGCCACGTATAACATGCATTAACGGTTAGCGTTCAAATAGTATTGAGTAGTGTGTTTGATGTGATTTGAATAGTTGTAACGTATGTAACACCCAAAAGTGCATAAAGCAAAAAGGGATCGAGTATACTCACAACGGTTGATGGATTGAAGGGAGCGCTTAGCGAGTAAAGTTAGCCTGAATGGATTGATAGCATAACGATGAGTGACGCGTAAAACGGTACAAAGTGTGAATGGGTCGGATAGCAGTTCGGTCGGATGGTAATCCGATCGGACGGCTAGTCGTGCGGATAACAATCCGTTCGGATGGTCATCCGGTCGGACGGTAGTCCGGTCGGATGTCTATTCGAGTGGATTGTTTCTTCCTATGAGGTGAATGTGTTTGTGTATGATGGCTTGTCTTTTGAAGTTTTCATTGTAGCATTTTGAAAACATTGAAGTATCTCTATCCTTCAAGTCGGTCGATCGGACGGTCAATCGTGCGGATAACAATCCGTTCGGATTGTCATCCGGTCGGACGGCGACCTTAGTGATGAGGTTACTTTGTGGGAACAATTCATAGTAGAAGAGTCACTCGGTCGGATGTCCATTCGACCGAGTGGCAACCCTGTTAAGGAACATGTTGAAAATTGTTTAAGTCTTTAAAGTCCAAGTATCTCATGATCCTAAGAGTAATCCGGTCGGATGGTAGTCCGATCGGATGGCAATTTGTTCGATACTCAAACTTCAGATAGAGTTGATGAGGTGTGGGACCCAAGGTGTTATTCGTTCGGACAGCAATCCGTTCGGATGGTCATCCGGTCGGACAGCATTCCGTCCCGATTGTTCCGTCTGTCCTACACTTGGTCGTTTTGATTATTTGTCGTTTTATCGAAACGTGTTGACAACGTGTTAACCAATGGAACTCCATTTTGACCCGCGTGACCAACCCGACCAGGAATCACCCTTGTTCGGCCGGTTACCGGCTCAAGACGGTTGTTCTTGTTTAACCCGAAATCGGTGGTCTCGTGAGTAGAATCCAAATCTTGGACTAGTACATCACTAAGAGTGAGTAGGAGGCTAGAACAAAGTCCGATTCTATCGGTTTTGAGTGCATTGAGTGTAAAAGAGTTGAAAGAAAGTTAGAAACCATCTTTCAATCCTTTTCTACTATGTTTATGTTGAGATCTCTACAGGACCTTTGTGTATTTGTGTGGAAATCGGTTAGATCTAGGTTGTTCTTGGTGGTTTGAAGTCAAAACATGAAGTTCTTTAAGAACACATGATGACGTCATCCTAGAACACCCGAAATCTAGTGATTTCACGGTTAAAAGTTATGATTTAAAAGATAGAAAGGTGTAGGAGTGCGTGTAGATCAAGAAAGTACAAGATTTAGGACGAGATCTTACCGGGATTGAGAGAAATCGAAGAAAAGGTGAAGAACACGAGCTGGTCGGACAGAGGTTTCCAAAAGTAGAAGGGTTTGAGAGTGACATGGGTATTTATAGGATTCCAAAAGGGGAAAGTGTTGTCCGGTCGGATGGCACACCGCCCGGATGACTATCCGGTCGGATGACATCTCGGTCGGATGGCACCTGACTCATGGCCAAGTGGCTATCCGGTCGGATGGCTATTCGGCCGGATGGCACTTGGTTCGAATGTTTGACGCGACGATTCTTGCTGATTCGATTTCGATTGCGAGTGATGCGAATGCGATAGAGTTTCCTATTCAAATTACTTTTAATCCCAACCACTCATATCTAGCACTATCCCTTCTCCACTAATTATCATAGTTCGATTGTGTTTCGAGTTCGATGTCGATTGAGTTCGATTGGATTTCGAGTTCGATTGCGTTTCGATTGATCACCACATATAACATAAATGAACATGCACAAGTAACACATAAGGCACACACACATGTATAACAATAACTAATTATGCGTAGCTCAAGTTGCGATTCGATGTCGATTTGATTAGCATAGTTTGATTATCGTTTAGTTAAGTTTATCGCATTGTTACTTCCTATAGTTCACAGTCGTAGTTCGATTATTGTAATTAACGACACTTACTCCACATAATACAATCAAAATAAAGAAATTTCTATAAGTCAAGTTGCGCGAAATCGGTCGTTGACTTTGACCTTGACTTTGACTTTGACTTCTTGAAAACACGGGGTGTTACAGCCTCCCCTAGTTTAGGGAATTTCGTCCCGAAATTAAGCTGGAAGTTGTACATCACCGTGAATCACTTTCTCTCTCTAGACTTTCTCTTTGAATAACTGTGGGTACTTCGCCTTCATGTCGCTTTCGAGTTCCCAAGTGAACTCCGCGCCTCGTTTGCCTTCCCATCGGACTTTCACAATAGGAATGCGCGAGCGCCTGAGTTGCTCGGTTTGGCGGTCCATGATTTCGACAGGCTTCTCCACGAAGTGTAGTGTTTCGTTCACTTGAAGGTCATCGAGAGGAACATGTAAATCGTGGTCGGCTAGGCACTTTCGGAGATTTGACACGTGGAAAGTCGGGTGGGCGTTACTAAGTTCCTCTGGTAGTTCGAGTCTGTAGGCGACTTTTCCGATCCTTTCCAGAATCTTAAAAGGTCCAACATATCGAGGCGCGAGCTTTCCTTTCTTGCCGAATCGGACCACACCCTTCCAAGGTGATACCTTTAGGAGTACGTAGTCGCCAACGTCAAATTCAAGGGGCTTGCGTCGTCTATCGGCATAACTTTTCTGTCGATTCCAAGCTTTTACCAGGTTGTCTCGAATTTGGAAAATTCTGTCTGTCGTTTCTTGTAATAGCTCAGGACCGGTTAATTGTGAATGACCGATCTCGTGCCACACAATAGGCGATCGACATCTTCTTCCGTATAAAGCCTCGAATGGTGCCATTTGAATGCTGGAATGATAGCTGTTGTTATATGAAAATTCGACTAACGGCAGGTATTTATCCCAATTACCACCGAAGTCTATGACACACGAACGGAGCATGTCTTCAAGAGTACGGATCGTTCTCTCAGTCTGACCGTCGGTTTGAAGGTGGAAAGCGGTACTTAGATTTAGCGATGTACCGAGTGCTGTTTGAAACGTTTCCCACAGTCGCGAGGTAAACCGAGCATCACGATCAGAGATGATGTCGCGAGGCGTCCCATGATTACAAATGATCTCGTCGGTGTAGATTCGGGCTAATCGTTCTACCTTGTAGTCTTCCCGTATTGGCAAAAAGTGAGCTGATTTAGTCAAACGGTCAACCACAACCCAAATGTTGTCGTGACCTGATGACGTGTGCGGTAGCTTTGTTATGAAGTCCATAGCTATACTCTCCCACTTCCACATGGGGATCGGGGGTTGCTCGAGTAAGCCAGAGGGTCTTTGATGTTCAGCCTTGACTCTCGCACAGGTCAGGCATTTTCCAACATAGAGAGCAATATCCCTTTTCATGCCCGGCCACCAGTACTTATAACGAAGGTCCTGGTACATTTTGTCAGCACTGGGATGAATAGAATACCGGGATTTGTGGGCTTCGTCCATCAGAATCTGTCGCAAATTGGTCCGTTTAGGAACCCAAATTCGGTCCAGAAAGTGGAATATCCCATTCGACTTGCTCACAAGCTTGGCTCCATCGTGGTAGATTCTTTCTTTCTTCAGAGTGCGTTCGTTGAAACACGCATGCTGAGCTTCGCGGATGAGGGATTCGAGATCGTATTGGGTTTGAACATTACGAGTGCTAAGCAGATAGCTCCGTCTGCTGAGTGCGTCGGCAACAACATTTGCTTTGCCTGGGTGATAACGAATCTCACAGTCGTAATCGTTGAGAAGTTCTACCCATCGGCGTTGACGCATATTAAGCTCCTTCTGATTAAAGATATGTTATAGGCTCCTATGATCGGTGAAGATCGTACACTTGGTACCGTACAGGTAGTGTCGCCAAATCTTTAACGCAAAAACAACTGCGCCTAGCTCGAGGTCATGGGTTGTATAGTTCTTCTCGTGGATTTTGAGCTGACGAGATGCGTAAGCTATAACCTTGTCCCGCTGCATAAGGACACAACCAAGACCAAGGTTGGAAGCATCACAATAGACAATGAAATCATTGTTTTCGTCGGGCAATGTGAGAACGGGAGCATTGCAAAGCATGTGCTTAAGGGTTTTGAAAGCAGAATCCTGTTTGGTTCCCCAAACAAAGGGTTTGTCTTTATGCGTGAGAGCGGTAAGTGGTACTGCGATCTTTGAGAATCCTTCGATAAATAGTCGATAATAGCCCGCTAGTCCGAGAAAAGAACGGACTTCAGACGGGTTCTTAGGCGTAACCCAACTCTTAACTGCTTCAATCTTCGCGGGATCGACATGAATACCTTGACTATTAACGATGTGACCCAGAAACTGAACCTCCTTCAGCCAGAATTCACACTTGGAGAACTTGGAGTAGAGTTGGTTCCCCTGGTGTAACTCGAGAACCAAACGTAGATGTTGCGCATGTTCGGCCTTTGACTTGGAATAGATCAAGACATCGTCGATAAACACGATGACAAAACGGTCCAGATATGGCTTACACACGCGATTCATCAGATCCATGAAAACCGCGGGTGCGTTGGTTAAACCAAAAGGCATAACCACGAACTCGTAGTGGCCGTATCGAGTGCGAAACGCGGTTTTGGGTATATCCTCTTCTTGAATACGCAGCTGTTGATAGCCTGAATGTAGATCGATCTTCGAGAAACACGTAGCACCTTGCAGTTGGTCAAACAAATCATCGATGTGAGGTAGAGGATAGCGGTTTTTGATAGTTAGCTTATTCAATTCCCGATAGTCGATGCACATCCTGAACGACCCATCCTTCTTTTTGACGAAAAGGAACGGCGCGCCCCAAGGAGAGGTGCTCGGGCGAATGAAGCCTTTCTCAAGTAATTCCTGGAGTTGGTTTGAAAGTTCACGCATTTCGGACGGCGCGAGTCGGTAGGGAGCCTTGGCTATAGGGTTTGCTCCAGGAATGAGGTCGATACAAAAGTCTATATCACGACTTGGTGGTAGTCCGGGAAGATCCTCTGGAAAAACATTAGGAAATTCTCAAACCACAGGAACGTCTTTCACTTCCTTCTTTTATTTCTTTTCCTTCTCCGCTACTACGATGTTAGCCAAGAAAGCCCTGTATTCCTTGCGGAGATACTTGCTAGCTTGAACACATGACATGAGGTTGAGACCTTTCGAAGTAGTATCACCGTAAACACACAATAAATCACCATTCGCGAGCGAGAATCGAATCATCTTGTCGAAGCACACCACTTCAGCATGGTTTTCACGAAGAAAGTCCATGCCTATTATGACATCGAAACTTCCAAGTTGCATCGGAATAAGGTCGATTGGAAAGATGTGATTGTTGAGCTCGAGAGTACAATCACGAAGTTTAGAATTAACGGCGACAGTTCTTCCTGTAGCGACTTCGACTTTGAACGTCGAGGAGAGATGAGAGTGCTTACGACTAAGGAGTTTCTCAAATTCGAGCGACACAAAACAATTATCGGCTCCAGTATCAAACAAACATGAAGCGTAAATACCATTCACGAGGAACGTACCATTAACTACGTTGTTGTTGGCTTGGGCTTGACGCACGTTGATGTTGAAAGTTCTGGCGCGTGCGGCCTGTTGTTGCTGCTGCTGCGGCTGCTGCTGCTGGGGCTCTTGTTTCACAACCCTGTTTGGGCACATGTTGGCGAAATGGTTAGGATCGCCACATGCAAAGCAGGCTCTAGCGTTGACCGCGGGTGCCGGAGGAGCTTGTTGACCCTGAGGGGCGGCGAGTAGAGCTTGATGAGCAGGAGCTTGTCGAACACGGCAGTTGGTAGTAAAATGGTCGTACATATTGCAATGAGCACAAAAACGGCAAGCAATGGCGGTCGGGTGGTGGTAGGTACAAGTAGGGCAGAGCGGGTGTGGCCCAGTGTATGCACGCTTGGCAGACGGTGCATTAGCCACAGGCGCCGCTACTTGACGCTGTTGGGCTGGTACAGCTTGAATCGGTGCAGCAGTGATCGCACAGTTCTTGTTGCTGGAGCTGTTCTTTCTCTTGTTCTTCCTCTTGTTGCTCGATGTGGTGGTTTCAGCGGTTGGTGCGGCGGTGGTAGCTTGATGCAGGTGCTTTGAAGTTTTATCCCAGACACCAGCCTTGACCCGTTTGTCGTTGATTTCAGCAGCCAGTAGATAAGTTTCTTCGATCGTCTTAGTCTTAACCGCTTGCACGAAATCTGCGACGCAGTCGGGCAAAGCTCGGATGTACTTCTTGATTGTGATCTCCGGAGTCTTGACTTGATCAGGGCAGATGATGCTGAGCTGCTTGAAGCGAGCAGTGAGTGCAGCATTGTCGCCTTCATGTTGATGTATGTGCCAAAATTCATCCTCTAGCTTTTGACGTTCATGAGGAGGGCAGAATTCTTCCAGCATGACTTCCTTGAGCTCGTCCCACGACATACCGTAGGCTGCATCGTTCCCTCGCTTGTTCCTCTCGGTCGTCCACCAGTCTAGTGCACGAGACTGGAAAACGCCGGTAGCATTCAGAGTTCGGAGGTCATCGGGGCAACCACTCTGTCGTAGAGTGACCTCAATGGAATCAAACCATTGGAATAGTGCAGTAGGACCTCCCTCGCCAGTGAATTCTTTTGGCCCAGACTACTTGAATTGCTTGAAATTGAAAGTAGTCTTGGTAGCAGCTTTAGGAGCTTCGATTCTCGACTCCTCGGACGATTTGCTGACGTTCTCGTAGACATCACTTACGGCCTTTGCTACCTGCTTGGCAATGATAGCAGCAAGGCGTTTGTCTCTCTTCTCTTGACGAGAAAGTATGTGATGGGATCCAGATGACATTGTCTGCAATAGACATCGTCACAGGACTCAACACAACATATTCGAATCTCACCTCACGCATCTACTACTTACTAAAACTCAGGAACACGTACAATTACGTAGGCGCATAAACACATAGTCAATCAGTCACAGGTTCACATAAGCACAGATTCACACAGTCACGTAAGCATATAGAGCATAGAGTCACAAAACACCTAAACCGCAGAAGCATTTAAGCACAAGAGGCAGTCAGATTACAGAAACCTATCATTCACAGTTCGCGAGCGTTCGAATATAGCGATCGCGTTTAGTATATCGAGTCATGTAGTATAAGCGTAGCATAAGGTCGTCCATAATTTAGCGATTTGTTAACGTTTTGAGGTAGAAGTGCAATGCGAGTCGTGTGTGTCGATCGAAGTGGAAGCGAAAATCGAGTAAATCTCCAAAATTTAAACACATAAACAGGTAAACACACATACAAGCACATAAAATCAACGAATCATCAGAGTCAGCAGTTGCGGGCTCAGAATCGAAACACATAAAAATTGAGAAGTAGATCGTCTGCGGCTATTAGACTTCGACTACCCAAAGTGGTTCGACTATTCACAAGGATGCACAACAAGTCCTTGTTGACCTAATAGGTTGTGCTCTATCACCGTCATGCGGTGAATGGCACACATCCTTTCGGTTGTTTAAGCACTCGAGTCCTTGAAATTCATCGAAACTTTGGTGAGAGTTTTGTAAAA
Organism: Helianthus tuberosus; assembly: GCA_030545235.1. Classification (NCBI taxonomy): domain Eukaryota; kingdom Viridiplantae; phylum Streptophyta; class Magnoliopsida; order Asterales; family Asteraceae; genus Helianthus; species Helianthus tuberosus. The sequence continues at coordinate 7,209,452 of CM060426.1, forward strand.
TGGGCGGAACCAGTTGTCAAGGTTAGGGTTTCACCCCTGGCTTAACAACTTTGTTCCTGTTTTTGATAAGATAGAGGAGATTATTCATCAAAATATGGGTTCCACCCCTGATTTGGCATAATTCTCCTCGTTTGTAGATAAAATGCGGGTTGTTTAAGCAACTTTAGTCGAGAGTTTGCGGTGGTCACACCTAATCTCGACTTTATCGCCTATTCATAATGGAAAATTCGAGTGCAGTGATAGTGTAACATAAGCGAGAATATCGAGAGATAAGCTCGTACATAATCCCTACCGGATATGCACAAGTTGATCTGTTGGTTCCTAACTATAGACTAGGTCTCTGAGACATCGACCCGGACTAGGTCGTGTCTTGCCTAATTCCCTATAGTTATGGCTCTAATACCAATCTGTCACACCCCAACCGATGGCGGAAACATCGGGGCATGGCACTGAGCGAAACAGATTGTCCAGAAGTTTCCATAACAATTATCATTACTATTCAATTTAAATTAACATGTCCCATACCATGTCTCAAACAGTAAACAAATTATAACAGATAAAGTCTAGGCAAATCATTCTGTTCTGACAACTCAGATTCAAAATAGAGCAATTGTTTATCTGCTTCTAGAGACCCTTGGTTCAATTACTACAGATAACTATTTGTTGGGCTCTAAAGCTTTATTCTAGCTTCAATTTCCTACCATGTGTGCATCCTAAGCACTTGTCACATACGTTAAAATAAAGTCAATACATATAATGTAAAGGTGAGCATACAAGTTTGATAGTAGCATATAAAGTTCGAATTCGTTTACGCATAACCAGCACGTACACATAATGAAATGAAGCACATTAGTTATCGACATAGATCCATCGATACCAATGATTGCGGGTTGACTGCCAAATGCAGTTCGCAATACATGATTACCACCGTAACCATGCAAGTAATTGTCCTTAACAACCCCCGCGAACGGGTGCTGAGTCCAAACTATAGTACTATCGTTGCTAAGGCAGGTAGACAGCATTCCATGTGTAAACATAATAAACAAGCATTCATAAGCCACGTATAACACGCATTAACGGTTAGCGTTCAAATAGTATTGAGTAGTGTATTTGATATGATTTGAATAGTTGTAACGTATGTAACACCCAAAAGTGCATAAAGCAAAAAGGGATCGAGTATACTCACAGCGGTTGATGGATTGAAGGGAGCGCTTAGCGAGTAAAGTTAGCCTGAATGGATTGATAGCATAACGATGAGTGACGCGTAAAACGGTACAAAGTGTGAATGGGTCGGATAGCAGTTCGGTCGGATGGTAATCCGATCGGACGGCTAGTCATGCGGATAACAATCCGTTCGGATGGTCATCCGGTCGGACGGTAGTCCGGTCGGATGTCTGTTCGAGTGGATTGTTTCTTCCTATGAGGTGAATGTGTTTGTGTATGATGGCTTGTCTTTTGAAGTTTTCGTTGTAGCATTTTGAAAACATTGAAGTATCTCTGTCCTTCCTTTCATCGGATGACATCTCGGTCGGATGGCACCTGACTCATGGCCAAGTGGCTATCCGGTCGGATGGCTATTCGGCCGGATGGCACTTGGTTCGAATGTTTGACGCGACGATTCTTGTTGATTCGATTTCGATTGCAAGTGATGCGAATGCGATAGAGTTTCCTATTCAAATTACTTTTAATCCCAACCACTCATATCTAGCACTATCCCTTCTCCACTAATTGTCATAGTTCGATTGTGTTTCGAGTTCGATGTCGATTGAGTTCGATTGCATTTCGAGTTCGATTGCGTTTCGATTGATCACCACATATAACATAAATGAACATGCACAAGTAACACATAAGGCACACACACACGTATAACAATAACTAATTATGCATAGCTCGAGTTGCGATTCGATGTCGATTTGATTAGGATAGTTTGATTATCGTTTAGTTAACTTTATCGCATTGTTACTTCCTATAGTTCACAGTCGTAGTTCGATTATTGTAATTAACGACACTTACTCCACATAATACAATAAAAATAATGAAATTTCTATAAGTCAAGTTGCGCGAAATCAGTCGTTGACTTTGACCTTGACTTTGACTTTGACTTCTTGAAAACACGGGGTGTTACACCAACTTTGCAACTGGTGCAAATGTATCATGATAATCAACCCCTTCGAGTTGAGTGAAACCCTTCGCCACCAATCTCACCTTATATCCGTCCACCTCTCCATTTGGTTTGTACTTGATTTTGTAAACCCACTTTGAGTCAATCGCCCTTTTGTTTTTGGGCAACGCCTCAAGAGTCCAAGTACCATTTTGTTCAAGGGCCTTAATTTCTTTCTTCATGGCTTCTCGCCATTCATGGTTCAGTGATGCTTGACGAAAACTCTTGGGCTCATCGCATGAGTATATAGCTGACAGAAAAGCTTTATGTGTGGGAGAAAAATTATCATAAGAGATGTAACAAGCTAGAGGATGTACCGTGGATGAACTTTGATTAGTTGTGGGTCGAGTATGGTCTATCGATGGGGGAAGCTTGACATTGTAATCGTTGAAGCGTGATGGTTGGGTTTGAACTCTGGATGGTCGAACTTGGGCATTTTCTTCCTCTCGAACCGAAGTGTTTTGTTCAGAAGGACCAGCAGTGTTTTGCATTTCATGTTCCGCAATTTGTGCATTGTTAAGATCATGATCATTAATGTTTGAGGTGTTCAACGATGCCTCAACTAAAACTTCATGGCTGATGGTCTCGACATCATCCTCGTGACCGTGGGCATTCTCTCCATTCTGATTTTCTTCATTCCCATTAACATGAAGGTTGACTAAGGGTTCGCCTTCCATTTGTCTCATTGTAATACCAGGGCGGAAAATCAAAAAGTTTCTCATTTTCGCTTTTGTCGATACGATCCAAGCTCTTGAAAGGAAAAACATTTTCAACAAATTTCACATCTCCTGACACCACCATTTTGCTATCGATAATGTCATATATTTTGTACCCTTTGGTTCCCGGTGGATAAGCTAAAAATACCCCGGGTTTCCCTTTCCATTCAAATTTATCTCCATCTGTGTCGGTATTTCGAAAGTAAGTGAGGCAACAAAAAATCTTCATAAGTTCATAATCAAGTTCTTCTTCATGTAAAATTTCAAATGGGGTTTTGTTGTTAATGGTGTTTGATGGGAGACGATTGATTATGTAGGCCGCTGTCATGACACACTCGGCCCAAAACTTCTTTGGCAAATTTGCCTCAAATCTAAGTGCTCGTGCAGTCTCGAGCAAAAGTCTGTGCTTACGTTCTACAACACCATTCTGTTGTGGTGTGTGTGGGCAAGTGGTCTTAAGAATTATGCCCTCTTGAGCATAAAAGTTGTGCATTCGGTTTGAAATAAACTCCCCCCCCCCCCGTTATCACAACGAATCCTTTTCCAAATTACGTTTTGATCAGTTTGTGGAAAAATATCAGATGGTCACACGCATCAAATTTGTGTTTTAGAATGAAAACCCAAACAGATCGACTGTAGTCATGCATGATCGTTAAAAATAGTTTGCTCTTGAAAACGAAGGAGTTCTATACCTTCCCCAAAGATCACAATTCAACAATTCGAAACATTCTTTGGTTTTGATAGAACTTATGGGAAAAGGTAACCGGGTGTGCTTGGCTTTAGCACACGAATCACAATCAGTAGTTTTAAAAGACGCATTCTTGACAAAATCAAAATGAGAAAGTTTACCGCTAGAAGCATGACCAAGTCTTTTATGTCATACCTCCACCGACGCTGATATAGCCTTCCTTTCTCGTTCGACCATCTTCAACTGGTATAAGCCATGTTGACATTTACCCGTTCCGATCAGTTTCTTCAAATTCAAGTCTTGCATTACGAAGAAGTCCAGAAAGAAAGTTAAGTGCAATGAAGTTCTCTAGTCAGCCGACTAACCGACAATAGGTTGCAAGTAAAATCTGGAACGTATAGGACATCTCGGATTTCAGTCCCATTTGGTAAGGTGGACGACCCGTTCCCTTTAACAGGTATAGAGTCTCCATTTGGAATTCTTACCGGTAGTTCGTGTGTTGTTTTTAAGTTGCCATGAAACAAATTAAGAAAGTAGGTTATGTGTTCGGTACACCCTGAATCAACGATCCAGTTGCCATCATCGCCTAATCTAGCCCCCATGTTTGCCATCCACTGGATTATCTCGTCATTAGTGAACGAGCTGATGAACTGTTTGTACATCTCACGGTTTAAACCCAGGATTGGACTCGATTGATTTAGGTTGTCGGCAGCGGAATTGGATTTAGTTCGGCTCTTGTCATCACCGGCCATGGTGGTGAGCAAGAGTCAATTGAATGGGAGGCGAAGAAGAAGCCGAAGTGTATATATTTTTTAGGGTTCAGGAACCCGCTCTGATACCATATAGAAATTGGTAATCAGAGTTTTATTCATTTGGCATATGCCTTTTCTGATGATAAAATACAAAGAAGAAAGGGCCTTAAATAGGCAAAACAATAGACCAAACGAAGGAAACAAATAAAAGAGAATTAAAAATAATTGCTGGAGATATGCGTGGATCTTTGATTGGGAGTGAAACAATGAGAGATAATTATGCACAGAATAATGCATTTTCAATATTATATACCAGGACTGGATCCTTCTTCCAGAATATGGCGGAACTGTTCAATCGTTTCTTGTTTAAAGTACTTTATCTGCACCAAAGTGAAATATAAAAAACAACCAACAACTGGTAACATGCAAAACTCACACAATTCTTTATGTAAACCTATATTTTGTATCCTAATTTCCTACATGAATCACTTTCTTGGGATAACCATGTGTCTGGGATGAAATTAACTGGTTCACGAGTTATCAATTATGAACCTAGCCAAATTTTAAGGTTCCAAACAACTAATTAGGCTTTCTCTTTTTCCAATTATGTGTTACGGTCAATATTTTTTTCTTAATAATCTAACTGTAGATATTGTATAGCATAAATTGAAAACCAACTTTAATTTCTTTAAAGATTTACATAAAAGTACTACCTTTAGATGACTCATGAATGAACGGAGAAACAAGGAGATAGTTCCATTGCCTACAAAAATAATTAAAAAAACCTTGTTAGCATATTACAATCTTTGAATTCTAATGTCAGCTGGTTGAGTTCAACAAATATGATCATTTTAGCATGTGTGTAGATTGTGCGATGCAGAACAGAACTGTGAAGTATAACTTGTGGAACTTGAGATCCAGTCAACAATGAGTAATGACTTATTAGTTAATAGAAAACCGATAACCAAACATTTAATTAAGAAAGGCTTAAATGAGGTACCAAGCATAATTTTAATCTGCATTGCGAATGTAATGATAACCCTAACTGCAACAATGTTAAGTCAAAGTAACAAACTATACCAAAGGTTTATAATGGCTTTTAGGTGAATCCACACCAACGAGACACTTGATCAAATCTCCACCAATGGCATTCTCAGTCCTTTCGTCTGGACCTGATCATTTTTAATTTAATTTGTGTTTGAGTTCAGCCCATCTGTAATTGTTTCAGCCTAGGTCCAGTGCATATTACCTCAAGGAATACAAGTCACATGATCCACCTAACGTGCGCATTGGTGTATTGTCCCGACGTAAATCCGTCATAACCTTGTTGTCACTTTCATATCCATGAGTTACATGATCAGAAAAAGTGTCACCAAAAGAACTAATTCGTAATTACAATAAAATCATATTAAAAATACTTACATTAGGTACAACAATCTGATTAATTAGTATCAGAAGTCTCAATTAACGACGTATTAGTCATGAACCATGGTTGCTGAGAAGACGCCTTTGCCGTTATCTTCCCCTATTTTCACTCTGTTTCGATAACGCCCTCAAACAACCATTCCGTCACTGAAATCGTACAATTCACAGAGTAATTTCCAGGCTTCAAACATAAAAGCGACATATGCAATGTAGATTCAAACATATTACATGTATAATATGAATTCACTCATTCGGCAGTTCAGATCTAAAACCAAATATTCCAAAAAATTAGAAACCAACAGTTTCTAACAACATATAAACCAATGGAGATCAGATATCAAAGAAACCGTGCAGATATGGAACGAATGCATAGAAAGATAAAATGTGTGTGTTTGTGTGTAGTTTTGAAAGTGGTAAACCTTATAATTTGCAGGAGGATAAGGGCTCGATGTGATGAGTGACGGTTTCCATGTGTCAATTACGAGTTGAAAAGCTTCAAATTGTCTGTCCGTTTCTATATACTGATCAGTTTACATTCAATAATTCGAGGGGAAGGAAAAGACGAAAATCCACCCATTGAAGGAGAAACGATACAGGAAACGATACATTTGTAAAATTAGGACGAAATCATTGAAACCTAATTGATTCATTTCAATTTACACATGTTGTTTATCTATTAGGTTTCCTGAGGGTAGGGAAGTAAAAGATTTTGAGTGTGTGAGTATGGGTGTAGGTGTAATTTACTATTATACCCTCTTAGTGTCTTAAAATCTTGAGTTCTTTATGATTTTACCCTCACAAAACAAGCTTTCATTAGTTGTTCATGTTGCTTTAAGAGTAGGACGTGATGTAAAATTACTTGTCTGTACATCACATTCGTTTTATGTAGGTTGTAGTTTATCACGGGGAGATGAGTTTGATAACGTCTTTATTTAATAATTATAATAATAATAATAATAATAATAATAATAATAATATGAAGAAAGATAAAATTAAGGAGGATCGATTAAAAAGGAATAAGGGTAATCTATCTCTATTATTAAAGCAAAATAACTTTGACTATTTGACTATGATGTGGCATTGCTCTTGAAATTATTTTTAATATTCTATAAATACTAGTGTTAATATCCGCGAACTTCGCGGGTTGAACATAATAATATGTTTTCGAGGTATAGATTCAAAGAACGTTATACGTTTATGATGATCGTAACAAAATTCTATGAAGGAAATAAATATATTGAATTATAACACTATCATGACTCATACCTAAACCTTACGTTGCAACCACCAGGCCAACACATCATTTGTTCAAAGTCTTATAATACCCACATAAACCAAGCTCAAAGCTTTTATTCTCGGATTAAATGCGCCTAAGTCCTTATTACTATAACTCTGCACCGTAAATCAACGAAGCCTACACCAATGACCAATCACCACCATAAATCATCACATTTCATGTTGTTCCCTCCATTTAGAATCCTTACAAAAATAAATACCCAGTTTATATGCTTGTATACCTTGCCTTTCAAACCTAGTAGGATAGCAAGATCAACTACAAGTTTTCCAAGCGTTTAAGCCCCTGATCGAGTGATCCCTTTATCCGCGACCATAATGTTTAACGACCATCATAGCCTAAAAAATCCAGTCAAAAGTAAGGATCTCACTTATCCACAATATTCTACAATATATAAAACAGAAGAAAATAATAATAAACATGGTAGTTATTCAAGGAGTGGAAACCCTACCCTTATCAAAGCAGCACCACATGAGTTGAGTGACAGTTGCCATATAAACATATGTGTGGAACAACTTAGTTCAACAATATAATTGCTTTGAATTGAATTTAGTTTAGCAATACTTGGAATTTAGTAAAGTTGGTCATTTTGACCCGTTTACTTAGAATGGCTCAAAGTCAACCAAAGTGATACATAATGCATAAAGCCCCATAAACTGTTATTATAAAAAAAATAAACAAACTTAAATAGTTTAACTTATCGAATCATATCTAACACATTAATAAGTACAAAAATAATTAACTATCTTTAGCAAAGAGTACTTAATAGCAAGTCAACTTGAACTATTTCAACTCGAATAAAAATGTAATATATTTCCACCCGAACCCATTGCGATCAGTTATCGAACCTACCCGTTCATCTAATTAAGTAAACGAACTTACATACATAGGCATAGTCACAATCATATTTAGATGGCATGGACCCATTATCTTGATAACCATCAAATTGGCAGATGGCCTTAAATTTCTTCTCATAATAAAATATACATATTAGCATGATATGTGTTTTTAAATATGATAAGATATAGTATATAGATGTAGTGAACTGGTCATGTTGTGTCATAGGTCAAAATTGTTATTGGTACGTGATCTATGTTCCAGAACATCTACAGGTGCATTTCTTATGGTTATTTCTTATGGTTACGTTTCTTATGACGATTCAGTTGATGACGACTCGTTTAATTTAGCGCGTTTTGAGGGTTGTGATTCCGAGGGTTCACGTTCTTCCACTTGCTTCTCTGGTGATGGTGACATAACTTTAATCGGGTCGGGCTCTGTTTTGATTAGGGTTGGAGAACTTGAGATCTCATTCGTCAACTCGGTTTCTAATTTCTCTAGGGTGGATGAAGCGGGTTGGAATGCATCGATGCCAAACTTGCATTGCTTCTCAAATATCATCTAGAGGTATCTCCCTTGTTCTTCTATTCTCATCTGTAGTTTCTTTTGAATCTGCATAAAAGATGGATGTTCATGTAGTAATGTTTGACTTGACATATTGGTCAAATGCCCAAAAGAAACTGATGTATGCTATTTTTGCTTAAACTTCTTGAAACATACTATAAATAGATTATGTTGGAAATATTCGAGTAAAATGCCATTTGGGTCGCTGAGGTTTAGCCGGATTTGCAACTTTCGTCCAGAAGTTTGTTTTTCCACATCTGAATCCAAAAGGTTTGAAATCTTGCCATTTTCATCCAGCTCGTTAACTCCGTCCATTTTTCTCCTTTAAGTCATGGGTATTTTCTGTCTTTATTGTTAACTTAAAGGCCAATTCGGTCCTTTTCACTTTATGTAAAAAGACCGAATACCCCTGAAAAAGACTGAATTGCCCTTTAAGTTAACAAAAAAGACAGAAATACCCCCGACTTAATAGAGAAAAATAGATGGAGTTAACGGGCCAGATGAAAATGGCAAGATTTCAAACCTTTTGGATTAAGATGCGGAAAAAACAAACCTTCGGACTGAAGTTGCAAAACTGCCCAAACCTCAGGGACAAAAATGACATTTTACTCTAAATAAAAACTGGGAAATTTTGACCCCTTCACCCATTTCTTTGTAGCCAGTGTTTTCTTACCTAATTGACTATTAATAAAGCACAACCTTAGTTGACCCATTTGTAACTAAATGGGTCACAATTACCAATTTGTCATCTCTAATTCAACTTACTGATTATTGACATGAAAAAAGGAAAACTGCAGTAAAAAAATGGCACCAGAAAGGAATCTCAAGTTATAAAAAAGTATACCTCAAGTTGCTCGTGTAGTCTTTTTTGAACTTCCACCTGTAGACGTAACGCTTCAGTCATCTCTGAACTCCTGTTGTATATGAAAGATTGTTGACTTGTAAGTTTAATACAGTGATAAAAAAAGTAACTGTAATAAACTACCTAACATAGTACATTAATGAGAGTAATTCTCAATTTCATGTGAATATATAAAGGTAAAGAAAAAACTAACTTACGTTTTCAAATCCAATGACGATAAATCCTGCGTTGGAGTAGGCTTTTTTCTCGGAAGGTCCTGCAAGAAGTGATATATAAACTGTATCACTACATATCGTTGATATATATATTTCTTTATCATATCATTTTCTGAAAAAAAAAACTAAGATACAAATTGAAGAAATATTTTGCTTACCTTATGCAGAAGGTTCAAGTTTGTATCGAGTTGTCCGATATTTCTGCAGAAAAAACAGAAGCATATATACTCTACATGAAATAAAACAGCTTCCCTTTAAGAATGTAACAGAAATACCAGAAATGCACCTGTAGATGTTATTGGTACGCGATCTACATGAAACGCTAATACACCCGCGTTCTATGTTCCGGATCATTCGAACTGGAAACGAGTACAAAATCGTACTGATCGTTATTGGTACGCGATCCGGATTGCTGAAACTGATAGTTTCCGAATTATGAAATAATCATATTATTTTGAAGCATATCAACATCTATCCTGAGAAGCGGTTTAAAACAAAATACCCTTAATAATCTACTTAACAAATAAAAAATTGTGTTTGTAAACATGTGGAGGTACTGCAAATGCATAATTTAAGGGACTTTGGATGTTAACGTGTCAGCAAACCCCTTTGAATTTGCTTTACAACTTTCATTCACATTAACCTATGATAACATTGTTTAACTTTTAAGGCTTATTTTATAGTTATATTGTGTTGACAGTAAATTTGTGTATAAACTTTTACACGTGTATCTTTTTTACATGATATATATAGTACACAAACATACTATAAGCGATTATTCATCACGTGTGTATTTCCACCACTAAGTCCTTTTAAGTCTTTGTTGTATTGGGCTCACTGGGTATTCATTCAAATGGGTTGGGTTTGGATGTATAAGGAAATTTAAAAAAATAAATAAAAACAAACCATTAATTGAAAAGGTAAATTTCAAGGATATAATATTACCCATAAAATAAATTAATTTGAATCAAATTCAAACTGTAAGAAAAACGATATATAACGGTAAAGAACAATCAAGAAAAACATATATTTAGATCTCGTCCTTCTTTTTCTTTTTTTCTTTTTTTTTTTTCATTCTAAAAAGAGTAGTACACCTTTATGATTTTCATGGAGTAAAATTTTCAACTCCCTTCATTAAGTTTATGTTTTTTTATCATTAAGTAAATCATGTATTAAAACAGAATCATAAGGCTATTTTCTTGAATTTATTTTGACTATATTTGAAGTATAACACCTATTTTTTGGTTTAATGCTTAACATCATAAAAGAGTAATCGATAGGCAAAACTAACTCCTTTACCAGCAAAACAGTTGAGAGAAAAATTACGAAGAGGGGAAAGATCATTACCTTCTTCTCACCATTGTCGCTCAGCTTTTTTCCCTCAATAGCCATATTTGTTAACTCTATTCCACCAAATTAGAGTCGCTATTTACCATGCTGCTCCCATCTTGGCTTCTGGCTGAAAACTTTGAGACTCATCGCTCAACTTCCTTTTTAACTTGGCCCTTTAAAATCAATCGCGAAGCATAAGTGATTTTTTTATTTAAATTTAAATTTATTCACTTCTTACCTTCTTTAAAGACGTAGAAGCTAGCGATGATTGGATGAACATCAGCAAGATACAAAAAGAAACAAACGATTACTGATAAACCTAACAAAATCAAGAACAACATTGGATTAGTAAACGAATTCAAGTGGCACCTAAAATTCAAATATGTTTTTTAAACTGAATTTATCTGTATGGAACAATAGAAATATAACATAATACCTGACCATGAGCGATTCTAACCAACATATGTATCGTCACCACTTTCTTGTCTTTGATAGATCCGATACTACTCATTTATCGTTGTTAGATCATCGCCGTCCACCGAACCCTACCCGTTACTCATTGTTAGACCATCCTCATTCTTAGACCATATGAACCCTGCCGACTCACCAAGAACTTTTTAGGTCATCACGAACGGGCTGAAACAAAGAGAAACATATGTAGATTTCTTTCGATTGCTTCTATTTCTTGATATTCGACACATCAATATTGATACTGTTGAAATTATATTGAGAATTTCAAATAATGAATGATTATATAACATAACACTTGGCGAAAACCAAATGGTTTACACAAGGTAAATTCATCATCTATGTATGTTCAGAATGACAAACTCGTGAGCTTTGTATAATGTAAAATTCATCATTTGTTCAAAAGACTTCTCTTTTTAAAAGCATGACAAACTCGTGACTCATGAGCTTTGTATAATGTAAAATGCATGCACCAGGCTAGGAGAAATGTCACGAGTAAGTACACAATCACAATGAGAATAGACTCAATATAATCTCAACTTAGCTATAATTCATCGGGTTGAAATAAAAACCATAAACGGTATTTTCTTTAAATTTGGTGTCAGAATTTATTTTTTCATTAAATAAGAAAAAGAAATTGATGCACAAACCGAGGGAGTCATTTCATGGGGATCTTAAGAATGTTGGATAGGCCTGAATTTTTCTCTTACTGTTTCATTTATAAGATAAGAAAGAAAATATTAGTTTGGGAAATTAGTAGAAGAAACATGGATTCTTGGTTACCTTGTGGGATTCTTGGTTTCCTTTAAAGTTTGCTTCTGAGCCGCCATTAGAGCAACCAAAAACACGAATCTGGTTGCTAGATTATGAATTATAGTTAGTATAATAATCATATCAATGAGTTTGATTGAAGTAAAGGAGAGAAATTCGGTATTAACTGGACTTGACCCAGCCAAATTGTATCAATACGGTTATAATGTTTCCTATTTTGACCTTTACTCAACCCGAGCCTCCAGATTTGCCAGGCTTAGATCTATAAGAATCTATTTAATTCAAACACAAAAGCGGATTAGATTCATAATGTTGTATACTCCCACTACAGTTAAAAGACTAAAACACAATCAAGACATCCATACATTCATTAAGTCCATAATTCCAACCACTGGTTTTGGCTCCTTGTCAAGATTCGGCTTAATCTGATAACTATAAACAAAATATAGGCACATCACACTATTACAACAATTATTTGTGAAAATAGGCACATCACACTATTACAACAATTATTTGTGAAGACTATTATAATAAATATTTACAAATTTTATTACCTTGAGATGCATGTTAATGGCACTGATGAGATAGGGAACATTTTCTAATTTCCTGTGATAGTGAACTCTCACTTGTTGAAACAACCATTGATATGTCCCAACTGATGATATGCGACAACTATTGACGAACCCCATTGTTTTGGTCAAAAATCAAGCTAAGATAATGCAACCAAACTTTCTGTTGTGAGGTGTGATGCTTGAATCAATGAACAATATTAAGGATCACTCAGAAATGTAAAGAACAAGTGACACAATGATTTATACAAGGAAAAAGCCCTTGATCAAGAGTTGATCTCCGGCATAAAAAACCTCGGGTGATGGAAACTACCGATCACCAACTCAAATTAAACAGAAAATGTATTACAACTTTGGATGATAGCGAGCTAGTTACAAGGATCACTAGAATGTAATGTGTAAGAGAGCGTGTAATCGCCAAGTAAACTGTCAAGAGCTGATGAGAGCAGTTACGAGTGTGTGTGTTAAGCCAAAAATAGCCAAGTGTTCTAATCTAGCTCGCTATCCCTTTTTAAATTTGGAAAATATCTAAGCTAACTAATTATCCGCATTTCGTGCAAGTCTTCCACGATCTCCATAACGTTCATATTAGTCAAGCACGTGCGGAATAAATAAGGAATATGCTCCAGGAATATCGCCGAGACCAAGTCCAAGCTCGTACTCCTGCAAAACAACATCATATTTAAAGGAGACAATCGTTAGTGCAAGGATCACTATGATGATCCATGATCCTGATCCTACAATACTTTCTGAGGATCACTAATTTCAGCAGAATCAAGGATCCCTAAGCCCGGCAGTAATTGAGGATCACTGATCTTTGGAAAATCCTCCCCTAACAATTGCCCCCAAAATATAAGGAGTAAAGTGTAAATAAACGAGTTATATTTTCTCATTCTTATCCGTAACAAATCAACGGATATATAGCCGTTGAATCCTGACTAGTCGTTGCCAACATGACGTCATTGAAGTGACTATCCTGCAAAATCATGATTATAAATTGAAGTTAGAGATAAGGGTTAGGAAGCATTTAAATTCGTGCGTTTCATCCTTTAAATCTTCATTCGAAGATCTGATCAGGTACTTCTCTTTCCTTTCTCTCTTCATATTCTCATTCTGTTTCTTCTTCTTCACCATCATCATGACCAAGATGATGCTGAGATCTTCACCGGCTAAGGATCATAAAAAGGACAGTCCCTTGAAGAGCCAAGGGATCATCGAAGACTCTGCGAAAGAAAGATGTTGCTTTACTGATCCACAGATAGACAGGATCCGCCATTGTTTTCCGGCGAACACCTTTTTCAAAGCTTTTGACCCCACCGTCCTAAGTGACTTTGTCTCTGAAACCTGGGTAGCTTTTCCGGTCACCCCATTTACGATAGGATACTCGTATCCTTTTCCTGATTTCACCCAATCTTTCTTCTCTCTCACCGGCATCTCCTACATCCAAGCAATGCAATGATATGGAGGGTCTTGTATACCCTTGAAAGGATCATTGTGCATGAAGGTATTGATCTGGGAATGTCGGAGTTAGCAGAAATGTATGACCTTGTGAGCCATGGATCTCATCGATATCTATTCAAACATAAACCTGGTGAAGAACACCCCATCTTCAAAGCCACTAAGAATGACACCAACTGGAAACGACGATTCTTCTTTGTCAGAAGGGATTCTATCCCTGATGGAAAGGATCTGCCTAGAAAATGGACCACTCATGGTAGGATAGAGGATCCTGAGAAGGATCACAGGATAACCTTGTTTCTGCTAAGGATCACTAACATCCTTTTGTTTCTATTTTGCAGCTATTACTGTTTCACACCTTATTACAACACCTGCAACGAAGGAAAGGCTTGCTGCTTTCCGGAGGCTTGATCCTGCAATAAGATCATTTCAAGCAAATACCCAGGATTCTCAAGAAGTATCCTCAGGCTCTGTTACAATGTCAAGTAAGTATCCCATTTTGTGCATAATTAAATGTTGAAATTAGAATGAAATAAGGATACTTATCTGTTTTGGATGTGTAGGTGCTGGAAAATCATCGAAGTCTACTACTCCTTTCAGTGTCACCGATCTCACCACTGTTGGTCCCAGGTCTTGGAAGAAGAAGGCTGCTGGTAGCCCAAGTACTGCCATCCCCAAGCCTACCACCTCCAAGGGAAAGAAGAGGAAAGCCTCTGAGGCTGACAATCTAGAAGGCTTGCCTCTAATCCGCCACCAGTTCCTTGAATATTTTGCTGATGTAAGGATCACTGACCTAGCTTAATTATCCTGCCCACTTGAGGATCATGTGATCCTAAACTTTACATTGTCTTTTTGCAGAAATTTACTGAAATCGAGGACTACGTAGGCAGTGTTGAAGAGGTTGAGCAAAAGTGTGTGGACCTCCAAAAGATCATGCTGGCCAAGGACAAGAAGATTGCCTCCCTTGAAAACGATGTCAATCTGGTGAAGAGGGAACTTGTGCTAGCTCATATCACTGCTGATCAGGAGAAGGCTGAAATCACCAATGATGCCAAAGTCTCCGCTGCCATTGCTATGTACAAAACCCAGTTACAGATGGCCCAAGAAGCTCTGGATCCTGACTTTGACAAGAGCAACTGGGACATAGAGGGCTGGAAGGCTAGATTGGCTGAGCTGGATGATGAAGAAGAGGCTGGTGAGGTCTTAGCAATTGAGGCTGGCAGGAGTGGGATGAAGGATCATGTGGGTGATGCTGGAGCTGGAGGAGCTGGTGAAGGTGATGGTGATGCAGCAAAGGTGTAAGCTGCAGGAATGGGCGATGATGGACATTTCTAGACGCGGCCGGAGCCCATTTTTTAGGACATGGTAGTAGTTTTTTGGTTATGGTGTTTTGAAACAATCTCGGGTTGTACTTTGAACAATAGTTTCTAGGGTTGAGGATCATGGATCCTTGGACAATAGGTAGGATAATAGGAGGTAGAGGGATCCTCTGTTTGGGGGATGAAGCCACTTGTTATCCTGCCATCTTTATTTTCTGCACTTTAAAGACCTATGAACAATGGACACCCTTTACCTACCCCAGCGGACGGGCCACGTATTGCTGGTAGATGCTTGGGGTAAGTAATTTTGACAACCTTGAAGGGTTAAACGTTTTGTGAATAAATAAAACCTTAACTTTTTGGCTATTTCCTGTATTGTTATCCTTGTGAATACTTTATTTTTCAATTGTTGTGATATATATTTTGCCTGAATTTATCAAGTAAAGAAGAAAAATTCAATCAATAACCTCAAAAAGTTTAGGATATGATCAAGGATCACATATCCTATAGTCGACAAGTTCTGAAAAGTAGTGTAGTTTAAGGATCATAAGTTTAGTTGTCAAAGGATAAGGGTCACTTAGATAAATAATGAATAAAACCAAAATGATCAAGGATCATACCTGAGAATCCAAGTTAGGATCCTAACCTTTAACACTTATAATCAGGATAACCAAAAGACAAACCTTAGTAGAAGATAAGGATCAAGGATCCTTAGTCGTTTAGCTTCAAAAACCTGAAATAGAATACAACTTGGGACTAAGCCAATATAAGATAAAAGTTAGTAACTGGGGACAAGCCCAACAATTCTGGGGACATGCCCAATATACTAGGGACAAGCCCAAAGGATAACTGGGGACAAGCCCAAGGATAACTGGGGACAAGCCCAAGGATAACTGGGGACAAGCCCAAGGATCGTGTGTAAACTGGAGTATGGCCCTCATTGGCGACTATCCAAACTTAGTGACATGAAAATGCCAAAACCTTAGCTAACGTGAAAACGTTAGAAACCTTAGGAACGGATGTATGGTACGTCTACCATTATACGTAGGATCCTGAATATAGCCAGTACAATGAAATTGTCAGCCCCTAAAACAAGTACTGGTCCCATTGCCATGAACTATACCGGGATCATCGTGCGCTACTGGCGAAACTGGGGACAGGCCCAAAGACTGGGGACTAGCCCAAATAACTGGGGTCAAGCCCAAATAACTGGGGTCAAGCCCAAATAACTGGATACTTCTGTGGATACTCAATCCTTTGTTAAGGATACCTAAACCTTCTGCAAAACTCAGATTCAAGTGAAAGGAGGATAAAGGATCCAGGATCCTTATCCTTATATATATAGGATAATTAAAGAATGAAAAAGTTTGAGATTAGACCATTACCAGAATGAGGATCCTCTGTCCTGTAAGGATCCTTCAAGGATACTTGTTTGCTAAGGATCATGAATCCTTATTACATGAAGTATTTCTTCAAGTGGACAGCATTCCAAGCTCTTGGTAGCAAATCACCTTCCATTGTTAGCAAACGATATGCCCCCTTTCCTGCTTCGGCTTCAATCAGATAAGGGCCTTCCCACTTTGGTGCTAACTTCCCATCAGCAGGATTGGTGGTATTCTGAAATGCTTTCCTTAATACCATATCACCAACTTGGAATTTCCTGATCCTGACATTCTTATTGTAAGCTCCAGCCATCCTTTGTTGATAACTGGCCATCCTTATCCTTGCCAAATCCCTGAGTTCTTCTATAGTATCCAAGTCTTGAACCAAGTTTTCAGCATTTCCTTCAGGATCACGAATGCTTGTTCTTGCAGTAGGAACCACCATCTCTGTAGGGATCACTGATTCTGCTCCAAATACCAAAGAGAATGGAGTTTGGCCAGTAGCATTCTTGGGAGTTGTCCTATCAGCCCAAAGTACATAAGGTAGTTCTTCTGCCCATTTTCCTTTCTTGGATCCAAGCTTTTTCTTCAAATTGTTGATGATGATCTTGTTGGATGATTCTGCCTGACCATTAGCTTGTGGGTGGACTGGTGTTGATGTTATCATCTTAATCCCCCAGCTGTCACAAAAGTTAGTAGTTCTATTCCCAATAAATTGGGATCCATTATCACAAACAATTTCAGAAGGGATACCAAATCTAGTAATAATGTTTCTTTTAATAAAGGATATAACTTCCTTTTCTCTGACTTGAGCAAAGGCTTCAGCCTCTATCCACTTGGAGAAGTAATCAGTCATAGCAAGCATGAATACTTTTCCACCAGGTGCCTTAGGAAGCTTACCAACTATATCCATTCCCCATCTCATAAATGGCCATGAAGAGGATATAGGATGCAAAAGCTCTGCTGGTTGATGAAGGATATTACTATGTCTCTAACAAGGATCACACTTCTTGGCATATTCCACAGCATCCTTCTTCATAGTAGGCCAATAGTATCATATCCTCAGGATCCTTGAGAATAATGCCATGCCCCTAGTGTGGTTTCCACAATCTCCTTCATGGAAATCCTTTAGGACTTCTTGGATTTCAGGATCCTCAATGGATCTTAGATATGGTCCTGCAAGAGATCGTTTATACAACATATTATTCAATATTGTAAATTGAGATACCTTGATTTTGAAAGCCCTAGGGTTTTCTCCTGTAGGAATCTCTCCATGTTGTATGTATCTCATGATTGGGAGGATCCACGATCCTGAATGAGATTGAGTATCCTCACTAGGGATGATTGCAGAATCCTCTCCTATCTCCATGGCTACATGATCCTCGATAGCAGGGGTCAGGATGTGGATAATAGGGATCTTGATATCCTCCGGGATCTTCAAGGATGATCCTAGATTGACTAATGCATCAGCCTCTGCATTCTCTTCCCTTGGTACCTGTGTCAAACTAAAGGAAACAAAAGAGAGTGCCAATTCTTAGACTATCTCTAAATATTTGATTAGCTTTTCACCTTTAACAGCATAGGATCCATTAAAGTGATTAGTGATTAATAATGAATCTACATGTACCTCAAGATACCTGATCCTCATATGCTTAGCAATTTGCAAACCAGCTATCAAGGCTTCATATTCAGCCTCATTGTTGGTAGTTTGAAATTCACAAGCTATGGAGTGGGGTATTATGTCCCCCTGTGGCGATTTTAGTAGTATTCCAAGCCCTGTTCCTTTAACATTAGAAGCACCATCAGTGAAGAGTATCCAAGGATCCTTAGTTTCTTCTAGCTGTTGGACCTCTAACTCAGCTTCCTTTTGCAAGTCACTACTAAAATCTGCCACAAAGTCAGCTAAGGCTTGGGATTTGATGGCAGTCCTTGGTTCATATCTTATATCATAAGCACTAAGCTTCACTGCCCACTTAGCCATCCTTCCTGACATTTCAGGTTTCCTGAGAACATTCTTAATTGGGAAATTAGTTTTAACAATAATGGCATGAGTTTCAAAATAATGTCTTAATTTAGTAGATGCCATAATTAATGCAAGGATAAGTTTTTCTAAATGTGAATATCTGGATTCAGCATCAAGCATACTCTTACTTACATAATAGACAGGATGTTGTGTACCTTCGTGATCCTTAACAAGGACCGCACTTACTGCTTTTAAGGATATTGCTAGGTATAAGGATAATCTATCTCCCTTTTCTGGTTTCATCAAGGCAGGGGCTGAGGATAGGTAGTCCTTAAGAGCTTTGAGGGCACTTTCATGCTTCTCAGTCCATTCAAATTTCTTGTTCTTTCTCAGGATGTCATAGAATTCCTTACACTTTTCTGAGGATTTGGATATGAACCTGTTCAAGGCTGCAATCCTGCCTGTCAACCTTTGCACATCCTTAGCATTGGCAGGAGATTTGATATTCACAATAGCCTTAATTTGTTCTAGACTTGCTTCAATGCCCCTCTTTGTCACCATATAGCCTAGGAATTTCTCTGCTTTAACACCAAAATGATACTTGGAATGATTCAGTTTCATATTATATTTATCAAGGATATTGAATGCTTCCTCCAAGTCTTTAAGGTGATCCTCAGCTTTCTTGGACTTAACCACCATGTCATCTATATAAACTTCCATAGTGTGTCCAATTTGTTCCTTGAACATCATATTGACTAGCCTTTGATAAGTATCACCTGCATTCCTTAGTCCAAATGGCATAGCAATATAACAATATATACCAGTTGGGGTCATAAAGGCTGTATCCTCTTGATCAGATGGTTCCATCTGAATTTGTTGAAAACCAGATGAAGCATCCATAAAAGTCAACAACTCATGACCCGCGGTAGCATCCACCATGGAGTCAATGTGGGGTAATGGGAAAGGATCCTTGGGACATGCCTTGTTTAAATCAGTAAAATCGACACATACCCTCCACTTTCCATTTTTCTTTTGAACAACAACCACATTGGCTAACCACCTTGGATACTTAACCTCTCTTATCATACCTGCCCGAAGTAGTTTATCTACCTCTTCCTGGATAATGGCATTCCTCTCAGGTGCAAACTTCTTCCTCTTCTGATGTATAGGCTTGAATAACCTGTCAATGCCAAGCTTGTGAGTAATTATATCCTTAGATATACCTGTCATATCCTCATGCTTCCAGGCAAAGGTGGTTTTCCTCCTCTTAAGGAAGGATACTAGATCCTGTTCAATGCCGCTAAGGATCCCTGATCCTATGAAGATCTTGGATTCAGGATCATGAGGATCCATGAGGATTTCTTTCAAATCCTGTTCTCTTGCCTCCAAGACATCCCTTAGAGGATACTTTAGTTGCTATTGCTCCCTTGGTCTTGAGGCTGGCTTCATTGATGATGTGTAACAATTCTTAGCTTCTTGCTGGTCACTTTTAATTTTCACCACCCCCCATGGACTAGGAAGCTTCACACACTGATGATAAGTAGACGGGACTGCCTTCATGTCATGTATCCATGGCCTGCCAAGGATAACATTACAACAAGATAAGCAATCTATAACACAAAACTTTTGATAAGAATGGAGTCCTTCAATATAGATAGGGAGTTTGATGTCCCCCAATGTATTTTTGGTTTCCCCGCTAAATCCCACAAGTACTGAGGATCTTGGGACAATGTCTGATTCAGGAATGTTCATCTTCTTGAGGACATCAAGCTGGATGATATTCACTGAGCTTCCTCCATCTATAAGGATCCTGCGAACAAAATGATTAGAAATAAACAGGGTAATAACAAGACCATCATGACGAGGATCCTGAACATCAAGACGATCATCCTCATCAAAAGTTATGATCTTATCCTTGGTGACAGTGGAGGTCCGGATGGGTCTGTCTCCATTATCCATCTTGGTTTCCTTGGCATGTCTTTTGGCTGCTGAAAAGAAAGTACCACAAATGTCTGATCCACCGGATATGAAGTTTATAACTTGTGCATCTGCTGGAGGAGCAGGAGCCTTTTCCGGGATCCTTTCAGGATCCTGGATCCTTGATTTCTTTCTGCCCAGAAGCTCCTTCAAGTGCCCCTTGCTTAACAAGTAACCAATTTCTTTTCTAAGTGCAATACACTCTTCAGTGAGATGCCCAAAATCCTCATGATATGCACACCACTTGGACTTATCCTTTGTAGCTGCTGGTTTATCACTTTTCCTTGGCCACCTAGCTTTCTCACCTAGATTCTGCATTGCAAGAATTAGCTCATTGTTATTGTTAGGGGTGGATTTCTCAATGATCAGTGATCCTCAATTGCTATTGGGCTTAGTGATCCTCACTTCTGTTTGAATTAGTGATCCTCAGAAGTGTTTCAGGATCAGGATCATGGATCATCATAAGGATCCTTGAACTAATGATTGTCTACTTTGAATTCGAAATTGTTTTGCAGGAGTATGAGCTTGGACTTGGTCTTGGCGATATTCCTGGAGCATATTCTATGTTTATTCCGCACGTGCTTGGCCAAAAGTGGACGTTATGGAGTCGTGGAGGACTTGCACCATTTGCGGAATGTTAGTTAGTGTAGATATTTTCCATTTTTAAAGGGGTAGCGAGCTAATTAGAAAACACTTGGCTATTTTTGGCTACACACACACTCTTACAACTGCTCTCACCAGTGGATAGAGGCTGAAGCTTTTGCCCAAGTCAGAGAAAAGGAAGTTATATCCTTCATTAAAAGAAATATTATAACTAGATTCGGTATTCCTTCTGAAATTATATGTGATAATGGTTCCCAATTCATTGGGGGCAGAACCACTAACTTTTGTGACAGCTGGGGGATTAAGATGATAACATCAACACCAGTCCACCCACAAGCTAATGGTCAGGCAGAATCCTCCAATAAGATCATCATCAACAATTTGAAGAAGAAGCTTGGATCCAAGAAAGGGAAATGGGCAGAAGAACTACCTTATGTGCTTTGGGCTGATAGGACAACCCCTAAGAATGCTACTGGTCAAACGCCATTCTCTTTGGTATTTGGGGCAGAATCAGTGATCCCAACAGAAATGGTGGTTCCAACTGCTAGAACAAGTACCCGTGATCCTGAGGAAAATGATGAGAACTTGGCTCAAGACCTGGATACTATTGAAGAAATCAGGGATCTGGCTAGGATAAGGATGGCCAGTTATCAACAAAGAATGGCTGGTGCTTACAACAAAAATGTCAGGATCAGGAAGTTTCAAGTCGGAGATATGGTATTAAGGAAAGCATTTCAGAATACCACCAATCCTGCTGATGGAAAATTGGCTCCAAAATGGGAAGGCCCTTATTTGATTGAAGCTGAAGCAGGAAAGGGGGCATATAGATTGCTAACCAT
Source organism: Helianthus tuberosus (assembly GCA_030545235.1). Classification (NCBI taxonomy): domain Eukaryota; kingdom Viridiplantae; phylum Streptophyta; class Magnoliopsida; order Asterales; family Asteraceae; genus Helianthus; species Helianthus tuberosus. The sequence continues at coordinate 7,231,647 of CM060426.1, forward strand.
GGAAGGTGATTTGCTACCAAGAGCTTGGAATGCTGTCCACTTGAAGAAATATTTCATGTGAGCAGGATCCTCATGGCACTGATGATCCTTGTGTTAGGGGTATCCTTGAAGGATCCTTAAAGTATCGGTGATCCTTACTTTGGTAATGTCCTAATCTTGAACTATTTCATTTCCTTATTTTCTCATATAAGGATAAGGATCATGTGTCCTTTATCCATCTCTCCCGTGATTTTAAGCTTTGAAAGTTCAGGTATCCTTAGCAAAATGTTGGTTATCTGCAGAAGCAATCCGTTTCTTGGGTTTAACCCCAGTTATTTGGGCTTGACCCCAATTCCGCCTGTAGCGCATGATGATCCTGGTATAGTTCAAGGCAGTGGGACCAGTACTCGCTTTAGGGGCTGATAATTTCATTGTACTGGCTATATCTAGGATCCTACGTATAATGGTAGACGTACCATACATCCGTTCCTAAGGTTTCTAACGTTTTCACGTTAGCTAAGGTTTTGACATTTTCATGTCACTAAGTTTGGATAGTCGCCAGTTAGGGCCATACTCCAGTTTACATACGATCCTTGGGCTTGTCCCCAGTTATCCTTGGGCTTGTCCCCAGTTGTCCTTGGGCTTGTCCCCAGTTGTCCTTGGGCTTGTCCCCAGTTGCTAACTCTTATCTTATATTGGCTTAGTCCCAAGTTATGCTCTATTTCAGGTCCTTGAAGATAAGCAACTAGGGATCCTTGATCCTTACTTCTCTCTAAGGTTTATCTTATAGTTATCCTGATTATGGTTAGGATCCTAACTTGGATCCTCAGGTATGATCCTTAACTATTTTTAATTCTATTCATTGTTCATTTGAATAACCCTTAAAATTTGACAACTAAACTTGTGATCCTTAAAATATATTACTTTTTGGGATTCTTCAACTATAGGATATTTGATCATGGATTATATCCTAAATATTTTCAATCTGACTTATTCAAAATTGCTTATTCAATAAGTGTACATCAAAACAATTGAGAATTAAAGAGACAAAAAGGAAAACAATACAAGATAAGCGACAAAAGATTAAGGTTTTATTTATTAACAAAAGATTAACCCTTAAAAGGTTGTCAAAATTACCTACCCCGAGCATCTACCAGCAATACGTGGCCCGTCCGCTGGGGTAGGTAAAGGGTGTCCATGATAATAGGTTCACAGTAGTGCAGGAATATAAAGGCGGCAGGATCACAATGGCTTCATCCCCCAAACAGAGGATCCCTCCACCATTTGCAGTCCTGCCTATTGTCTGAAGGATCCTAGATCCTTAATCCTAAAAACTATTGTTCAGTACAAACCATCAAACTAAAAAAATTGGGCTCCGGCTATGTCTAGAAATTTCCATCATCGCCCAATTGTGCAGCCTACACCTTCGCTGCATCCTCATCCCCTCCAGCTTCGGTATCCTTAACCTGATCCTTCCCACTGCCTCCAGCCTCGATCGCCAAAACCTCCTCAGCCTCTTCATCATCTTCAAGATCAGCCAACCTTGCTTTCCAGCCCTCAACATCCCAGCTGCTTCTGTCGAAGTTAGGATCTTGAGCTTCCTGGGCCATCTTTAGTTTTGTCTGATACATTGTGATGGCAGCAGAGACCTTTGCACCTTCTATGAGATCATGCTTTTCATAGTCAATGTCGATCAGGATTTTAGCCGTCTTAGTCTTCGTATCTTGGAGGGCTTTTTCAAGATCAGCAATCTTAAGATCCTTAAGCATTGCAACTTGTTGGAGGTCAGCAATCTTCTTATCCTGCTCCTCGACGCTTCCCACATAATCTTCAATCTCAGCAAATTTCTGCAAAGAAAAAGATAAAGCAGTTCAAGATCAGGTGATCCTCAAATGAGTAGGATACCTAGGCAGAATTGGTGATCCTTACCTCATTGAAGTATTCAAGGAACTGGTGGCGGATCAGTGGTAGGCCTTGTAGGTCCTCTGCATCAGAAGTTTTCCTCTTCTTGCCACCCCTTCCTTTAGAGGGTGCCTTGGGAATGGAGATGCTAGGACTAGTAGTGGACCTCTTCTTCCTGGATCGAGCAACATCAAGGTCAGCTGCGTTGAATTGGGAGGCAGGCTTGGAAGATTTTCCAGCACCTATACAACCAAAACAAGATAAGTATCTTTACTTCACTTATATTTCACTATTTATTTAAATTTTTAAACAAAGATACTTACTTGACATCGTGACAGAGCCTGAGGATACCTCCTGAGAGTCCTGGGTGGTTGTCTTGAAAGATCTTGTTTCAGGATCAAGTCTCTTGAAAGCGGCGAGTCTCTCTTTGGCAGCAGGAGACAGTCTGAGGTGTGAGACGGTGATAGCTGCATAACAAGAAAGCAAAAGTATATAAGTGATCCTTATATCAAAAGAAAGTTCTCTGGTGATCCTTCTCAGGATCCTCCATCCTACCATGGGTAGCCCATTTCCTGGGTAGATCCTTCCCGTCAGAGATAGAATCTCTCTTGACGAAAAAGAAACGCCGCTTCCAGTTAGTATCATTCTTGGTAGCTTTGAAGATCGGGTGTTCCTCACCAGGTTTACGTTTGAACAAATAACGATGAGAACCAAAGGTAGTAAGATCATACAGCTCTCCCAGCTCTGACATTCCTAGGTCTATCCCTTCCTGCTCGATGATCCTTTCAAGGGTATACAAAACCCTCCAGATCATCGGCATGGCTTGGATATAAGAGATGCCGGTTAGGGAAAAGAAAGATTGGGTGAAGGCTGGAAAAGGATATGTATAGCCTATGGTGAACGGAGTGACAGGAAAAGCAACCCAGTTGTCGGAAATATGATCACTCAGGGCATTGGGATCAAAAGATTTAAACACGGTGTTCGCCTGGAAACAGTGGCGGATCCTATCAATCTGCGGATCGGTGAAACAGCAGCGTTCTTTTATGGAATCTTCGATGATCCCCTGGCTCTTCAGTGGGCTGTTTTTCGGGTGATCCTTAGCTGGGGAGTTCCGGAGCAACATTTTTGACAGAATGATGGAAAGAGACGGAAAACAGAGCAAAAGAAGGAGGAAGATGAAGAGAGAATACCTGTTTATCTTCGGATGCAGTTATAAAGGGAGTATCTCTGAAATTTAAATGCAAACGATCCTATCTATATCTCCTATTTATAATCATGATTGTGCAGGGTTGTCACTTCTGTGACGTCATAGTTGCAACGGATAGTTCTACATCAACGGCTATATATCCGTTAGTTAGTTGCGGATAAGATCAAGAAAATATAATTCGTTCATTTTACATATTACTCCTTATATTTTGGGGGCAATTGTTAGGGGAGGATTTTCTAACAATTAGTGATCCTTACTTGTTATCCTAATTAATGATCCTTACTTCTGTGACAGATAGTGATCCTCAGAAGAGCTTCAGGATCAGGATCATGGATCACCTTAAGGATCCTCATACTAACGATTGTTTGTTTGTGTTTCGTATTATTTTGCAGGAGTAACAAGCTTGACTTGGTCTTGGCAACGTTACTATGGAATATTCCACGGGTATTTCGCACACGTTTGAGTGGAAATGGACGTTGTGGAGAACGTGGGAGCATGGCACAAAAGTCGGATAGTTTGTTAGCATAGTTAACTTCTATTTTTAAAGGGGTGACGAGCTAGTAATTAGAACACTTAGCCATTTTCAGCTACACACACTCTCGTACAATTGCACTCTTGAAGCTTTCGGCAAACACTTAACAGTTTTCACTCACTTTTACACATTTCACCATAGTGATCCTTGTACCTAGCTCGTTACTATCCGAAGTTGTAAACATTTACTGATTTATTTGAGCATGGTGATCGGTAGTTTCCATCACCCGAGGTTTTTTATGCCGGAGATCTTCTAAAGATCAAGGGCTTTTTCCTCGTATAAATCTTTGTGTCGTTTGTGCAATTTACATTGAAGTGATCCTTATCATTGTGCCTCAATTCAAGCATCATACCCCGTAACAGAGAGTTTGGTTGCATTATCCTCATCAGATTTTTTGACCAAAACAGTTTGGCGCCCACCGTGGGGCAATTGGTGCTTCATTCCTAAGAAGTTTTTCTGTTGGTGATCATTCCGGTTCATTTCATACAAATACATGGCTTCATCATTAAAGAATACCTCTACTGCAATGTCTGCGGTCAATTCATCTCAGGGCATTCCACCTTTGCCTCCACCACCTGCTGGATCTCAGAAAAATGCTGAGAAGAAACCAACTCCCATTTTCTCCAAACCTCCAACTTCTTCTGCTTCTTACACTCCCACTACTAATGACATGTTTACTTTGATTTTGCAGATGAAGGATCATATACAGCAACAGGATAAGACCAATGAAAGGATTCTCAAAGAAATCGGAGATCTCAAGAAACAAAAGAAAACGGCAGAGGATCACTCCCCACTGGTGCCCAGATCTTTGAATTTTGATTCTCCGGTGATTACTTCTCAGCCATCAGTGGTTCCAGATGTTCAATATGTGGGTGGACCAAAAGGAGTGCACTACGGAGCAACAACAGTGACCCAGGCATCAGGTTCATATTTCCAGCCAGCAGGGTCCTATCCTCAGCATATGGGATCCTTCATGAATTCAGGAGGATACTCAGGAGCGCAGCAGATTCAAGGATCCTCCTTTGTTCCAGGATCATCCCAGGTTCAAGGATCCTCCTTTGTTCCAGGATCATCCCAGGTTCAAGGATCTTCCTTTGTTCCGGGATCATCCCAGGTTCAAGGATCTTCCTTTACTCCAGGATCATCCCAGGTTCAAGGATCCTCCTTTGTTCCAGGATCATCCCAGGTTCAAGGATCCTCCTTTGTTCCAGGATCATCCCAGGTTCAAGGATCCTCCTTTGTTCAAGGATCGTCCCAGTTTCAGGTGTTAGGGGAGGATTTTCTAACAATTAGTGATCCTTATTCATTATCCTAATTAGTGATCCTTACTTCTGTGACAGGTGGTGATCCTCAGAAGAGCTTCAGGATCAGGATCATGGATCACTTTAAGGATCCTCGTACTGACGATTGTTAACTTATGTTTTGTAGCATCTCGCAGGTATAACAAGCTTGACCAAGTCTTGGCGACATTCCTGGAGAATATTCCCAAACTATTCTGCACGTGCTTGACCAAAAATAGACGTTGTGGAGAACGTGGAGGCATGGCACGAAAGTCGGATAGTTAGTTTGGTAGTTAGATTTCTATTTTAAAAGGGGTAACGAGCTAGTAGAGAAACACTTAGCCATTTTTTGCAGCTACACACACTCGTATACTCGCACACTTGAAGCTCTCGACGAACACACATTCATTTTCACTCACTTATACACATTTCACGATAGTGATCCTTGTACCTAGCTCGTTACTATCCGAAGTTGTAAACATTTAATCATTTATTTGAGCTTGGTGATCGGTAGTTTCCATCACCCGGGGTTTTTTGTGCCGGAGATCAATTCTTGATCAAGGGCTTTTTCCCCGTATAAATCCTTGTGTTGTTAGTGCAATTTACCTTGAAGTGATCCTCATCGCTATTACATATTTTAAGCATCATTCCCCGAAACAAAGAGTTTGGTTGCATATCATAAACAGAATTTTTGACCAAAACAGTTTGGCGCCCACCGTGGGGCAATTGGTGCTTCGTCCTTAGAGAAATTCGCGTCTCTGTGCTCATTTCGGTTCACTACAACCAAGCAAATGGCTTCCTCAGCGAAGAATGCTTCAAATTTGATGCCCTCATTCATTTCTTCTCAAGGCATTCCTCCTTTGCCTCCACCACCTTCTGGACCCCAGAAGAACACTGAGAATGCCACGAAGAAACCAACTCCTATTTTCTCAAAACCACCTACTTCTTCTGTTTCAACTAATCCTACTACTAATGATCTCTATGCCTTGATTTTGCAGATGAGGAATCATGCACAAGAGCAGGATAAGACCAACGAAAGGATCCTCCGGGAGATTGACGAAATTAAGAAACAGAAGAAAACGGCAGAGGATAGTTCCCCACTGATGCCCAGATCTTTGAATTTTGATACTCCGGTGATTACTTCTCAGCCATCAGTGGTTCCAGACATTCAATATGTGGGTGGACCAAAAGGAGTGCACTATGGAACAACAACAATGACCCAGGCATCAGGTTCATATTTCCAGCCAGCGGGATCCTATCCTCAGCATATGGGATCCCTCACGAGTTCAGGAGGATATTCAGGAATGCAGCAGTTTCAAGGATCCTCCTTTGTTCCAGGATCACCCCAGGTTCAAGGATCCTCCTTCGTTCCAGGATCATCCCAGGTTCAAGGATCCTCCTTCGTTCTAGGATCATCCCAGGTTCAAGGATCCTCCTTTGTTCCAGGATCATCCCAGGTTCAAGGATCCTCCTTCGTTCCAGGATCATCCCAGGTTCAAGGATCCTCCTTCGTTCCAGGATCATCCCAGGTTCAAGGATCCTCCTTCGTTCCAGGATCATCCCAGGTTCAAGGATCCTCCTTCGTTCCAGGATCATCCCAGGTTCAAGGATCCTCCTTCGTTCCAGGATCATCCCAAGTTCAAGGATCCTCCTTTGTTCCAGGATCGTCCCAGTTTCAGGGATCCTTCCAGATGCCAGGATCCTTGAGGAATTTGCAAACAGGAAGTTCAGATGTCCATCAGGGAGATTTTATTCCGATGCAGACCAATGCCTCTACTGGTCCCTTGATCATTCCAGAGCCTCAACAATATGGATTAACATCCATTCTTCCTAATTTGAATCCAATGGGAGGTAACACTTTTAATAATTCTCATACTACTAACCATGGTCTTATGCAGGATCCAGGTATCAATCATGCCATGGCTAGAGAATTGCAAAAGCTAAAGGATATGATATCAAGTGTTCCGGGAGTAGTTAAACCTATCCCAGAGATTGCAGATGGGAGCCACAAGATATCTCGTTTTGCACCACCAATCTGTGATGCTGAGATACCCAAGAGGTTCCATGTGCCAACAATGAAGTTGTATGATGGTTCAACGGATCCTGAAGAACACATAGCACAATACAGGGAGAGGATGGAAATCAATCCAATTCCAGAAAGGTTAAAGGAAGCATGCCTGTGCAAAGGATTCGGATCCACTCTTACTGGATCAGCTCTCAAATGGCTGCTAAGTCTTCCTCCCTATTCTATTACCTCATTTGCTAACCTGGTTAACTTGTTTAATAATCAGTTTTCTTGTAGTAGAAAATTTGAATGATTAACTAGTGATTTATATAGGATAACCCAGGGTCATAATGAATCATTAAGGGATTACATTACCAAATTCAGTAAAGAATCCTTAGACATTCCCAACTTAGATATAGCTACGGCTGTTGAGGCCTTCAAAATGGGATTGCTTAGGGATTCGTCTTTCTATGATGATCTTGTTATGACACCATGCAGGAACTTAGATGAGGTAAGAACCCGAGCACTTAGGTTCATTCGGCTAGAGGATGACAAGAGGATCCAGGAGAGGTTAGCAGGATCCTCAAAGCAGGATAAGCAAGGATCCTCATTCAGGAACAACAAATTCAGATCCTACAACAGATCTGATAATCAGAACGTGCACTCTGTTGATCAAGAAGAGGATGATGAGGATTATCCTCCAATTTCTGAATATTGTTTTAGTGTTGATAACAATGAACTAATCCTTGCTATGCAGAACCTAGGTGATAAAGCTAGATGGCCGAGAAAGAATGATAGGCCGGCTGCAACTAAGGATAAATCAAAGTGGTGTGCATATCATGAAGATTTTGGGCACCTCACAGAAGAATGCATTGCATTAAGAAAGGAAATTGGATACTTGTTGAGCAAGGGGCATCTAAAAGAGTTGTTGGGAAGAAAGAAGTCAAGGACTCAGGATCCTGAAAAGATCCCTGAGAAGGCTCCAGCTCCTCCAGCAGATGCACAAGTGATAAACTTTATTTCTGGAGGATCCGACATTTGTGGCACGTCCTTCTCAGCAGCTAAAAGGCATGCAAAGGAAACTAAAATGGATAATGGAGAAAGACCAGTTCGAACATCAAGTGTCTCCGAAGGAAAAGTCATAACCTTTGATGAAGAGGATCGTGTTGATATCCAGGATCCTCATCACGATGGTTTAGTTATTACTCTTTTCATATCTAACCATTTTGTCCGCAGGATCCTTATAGACGGAGGAAGTTCAGTGAACATTATCCAGCTTGATGTTCTGAAGAAGATGGGTATCCCTGAATCAGAGATCATACCAAGATCCTCCGTGCTCATGGGATTTAGTGGAGAAACTAAGAACACCCTGGGGGACATTAAACTCCCAATATATATTGAAGGCTTACACTCTTATCAAAAATTTTGTGTTATTGACTGTTTATCCTGTTGTAATGTTATCCTTGGCAGGCCCTGGATACACGATATGAAAGCAGTCCCATCTACTTATCATCAATGTGTGAAGCTCCCTAGTCCTTGGGGAATAGTAAAGATTGATAGCGATCAGCAGGAGGCTAAGAATTGCTACACTTCATCGATGAAACCAGCCTCGAAGTCAAGGGAGCAATAGCAATCAAGGTATCCTCCAAGGAATGTCTTGGAGGCCAGAGAGCAGGATGTGGTAGAAATCCTCATGGATCCCGATGATCCTGAATCCAAAATCTATATCGGATCAGGGATCCTTGGCGAAATGAAAGAAGACCTCGTATCCTTCCTCAAAAGGAGAAAGACTACCTTTGCATAGAAACACGAAGACATGACTGGTATATCCAAAGATGTTATCACTCATAAACTCGGCATTGACAGATCCTTCAAACCAATCCATCAAAGGAGAAGGAAGTTTGCACCGGAAAGGAATGTCATTATCCAAGAAGAGGTAGAGAAATTGCTCCGGGCAGGTATGATTAGAGAGGTCAAGTATCCAAGATGGTTGGCCAATGTGGTTGTTGTTCAAAAGAAAAACGGAAAGTGGAGGGTATGTGTCGATTTTACCGATTTAAATAAGGCATGTCCCAAGGATCCTTTCCCTTTACCCCACATTGACTCCATGGTGGATGCAACTGCGGGTCATGAACTGTTAACTTTTATGGATGCTTCATCTGGATTCTAACAAATCCAAATGGAACCATCCGACCAAGAGGATACAGCCTTCATGACTCCAACTGGTATATACTGCTATATTGCTATGCCGTTCGGATTAAGAAATGCAGGTGCAACATATCAAAGGCTGGTGAATATAATGTTCAAGGATCAGATTGGACAAACTATGGAGGTTTACATAGATGATATGGTGGTAAAATCCTTAAAAGCTGAGGATCACCTAAGAGACTTGGAGGAAGCATTCGATATCCTTGACAAATATAACATGAAACTTAATCCTTCAAAATGTCACTTTGGTGTTAAAGCAGGTAAATTCTTAGGATATATGGTGATAAAGAGAGGCATTGAAGCTAGCCCGGAACAAATCAAAGCAATAGTGAACATCAAATCTCCGGCCAATGCTAAGGATGTTCAAAGGCTAACAGGCAGGATAGCAGCCTTGAATAGATTTATATCCAAATCCTCCGAGAAGTGTAAAGAATTCTATGATATCCTAAGGAAGAACAAGAAATTTGAGCGGACGGAGAAGCATGAAAATGCTTTAAAAGCCCTCAAAGATTACCTATCCTCGGCCCCGGCTTTGATGAAACCAGAAAAAGGTGATGTGTTATCCTTGTATCTTGCAGTATCCTCAAAAGCAGTAAGTGCGGTCCTTGTTAAGGATCATGAAGGTACACAACATCCTGTCTATTATGTAAGTAAAAGTTTACTTGATGCCGAATCCAGGTACTCACACCTTGAAAAGCTTATTCTTGCATTAATTATGGCATCTACCAAGTTAAGACATTATTTTGAAACTCATGTTATCATTGTTAAAACTAATTTTCCAATTAAGAATGTCCTTAGGAAACCAGAGATGTCAGGAAGGATGGCTAAGTGGGCAGTGAAGCTGAGTGCATATGATATAAGATATGAGCCTAGGACAGCCATCAAATCCCAAGCATTAGCTGACTTTGTGGCTGATTTCAGTAGTGATTTACAAGAAGAAGCTGAGCTAGAAGTCCAGCAGCTAGAAGAGACCAAGGATCCTTGGATACTTTATACTGATGGATCCTCAAATGTCAAAGGCACAGGGCTTGGAATACTACTAAAATCGCCACAGGGGGACATAATACCCCATTCTATAGCTTGTGAGTTCCAAACCACTAACAATGAGGCTGAATATGAAGCCTTAATTGCTGGTTTGCAAATTGCAAAGCATATGGGGATCAGGTATCTTGAGGTACATGTAGATTCTTTGTTGATTACAAACCACTTTAATGGATCATATGCTGTTAAAGGTGAAAAGCTAACCAAGTATTTGGAGATAGTCAAAAGTTTGGCACTCTCTTTTGTTTCCTTTAGTTTGTCACAGGTACCAAGGGAAGAAAATACAGAAGCTGATGCATTGGCTAATTTAGGATCATCCTTGAAGATCCCGGAGGATATCAGGATTCCTATTATCCATATCCTGACCCCGGCTATCGAGGATCACGAGGCTATGGAGATAGGAAATGATTCTGCAATTATCCCTTGTGAGGATACTCAATCCCATTCAGGATCAGGATCATGGATCTCACCAATTATGATATATTTACAACATGGAGAGATTCCTACAGGAGAAAACCCTAGGGCTTTCAAATCTAAGGTATCTCAATTCACAATTATGAATAATATGTTGTATAGACGATCTCTTGCAGGACCATACTTGAGATGCATTGAGGATCCTGAAGTTCAAGAAGTTTTAAAAGACTTCCATGAAGGAGATTGTGGAAACCACACTGGGGGCAGGGCATTATTCTCAAGGATCCTGAGGACAGGATACTACTGGCCAACCATGAAGAAAGATGCTGTGGAATATGCCAGAAGATGTGATCCTTGCCAGAGACACAGCAATATCCTTCATCAACCAGCTGAATTATTGCATCCTATATCCTCCTCTTGGCCATTTATGAGATGGGGTATGGATATAGTTGGTAAGCTCCCTAAGGCACCTGGTGGAAAAGTATTCATGCTAGCTATGACTGATTACTTCTCCAAGTGGATAGAGGCTGAAGCTTTTGCCCAAGTCAGAGAAAAGGAAGTTATATCCTTCATTAAAAGAAATATTATAACTAGATTTGGAATTCCTTCTGAGATTATATGTGATAATGGTTCCCAATTTATTGGGGGCAGAACCACTAACTTTTGTGACAGCTGGGGGATTAAGATGATAACATCAACACCAGTCCACCCACAAGCTAATGACCAAGCAGAATCATCCAACAAGATCATCATCAACAATTTGAAGAAGAAGCTTGGATCCAAGAAAGGGAAATGGGCAGAAGAACTACCTTATGTGCTTTGGGCTGACAGGACAACCCCTAAGAATGCAACTGGTCAAACACCATTCTCTTTGGTGTTTGGGGCAGAATCAGTGATCCCAACAGAAATGGTGGTTCCAACTGCTAGAAGAAGTACTCGTGATCCTGAGGAGAATGATGAAAACTTGGCTCAAGACCTGGATACTATTGAAGAAATCAGGGATATGGCTAGGATAAGGATGGCCAGTTATCAGCAAAGAATGGCTGGTGCTTACAACAAAAATGTCAGGATCAGGAGGTTTCAAATTGGAGACATGGTATTAAGGAAAGCATTTCAGAATACCACCAATCCTGCTGATGGAAAGTTAGCTCCAAAATGGGAAGGCCCTTATTTGATTGAAGCTGAAGCAGGAAAGGGGGCATATAGATTGCTAACCATGGAAGGTGATTTGCTACCAAGAGCTTGGAATGATGTCCACTTGAAGAAATATTTCATGTGAGCAGGATCCTCATGGCAGAGATGATCCTCACGATAGGGATATCCTTAAAGGATCCTCGAAGTATTGGTGATCCTTACTTAGGTAATATCCTAAACTTGAACTATTTCGTTTCTTTATTTTCTCATATAAGGATAAGGATCATGAATCCTTCATCCATCTCTCACGTGAGTTCAAGTTTTGAAAGTTCAGGTATCCTTAGCATAACATTGGTTATCTGCTGAAGCAATCCGTTCCTTGGGTTTAACCTCAGTTATTTGGGCTTGACCCCAGTTCCGCCTGTAGCGCACGATGATCCTGGTGTAGTTCAAGGCTTTGGGACCAGTACTCGTTTTAGGGGCTGATAATTCCATTGTTCTGGCTATGCTTAGGATCCTACGTATAATGGTAGACGTACCATACATCCGTTCCTAAGGTTTCTAACGTTTTCACGTTAGCTAAGGTTTCTAACGTTTTCACGTTAGCTAAGGTTTTGGCATTTTCATGCCACTAAGTTTGGATAGTCGCCAGTTAGGGCCATACTCCAGTTTACATACGATCCTTGGGCTTGTCCCCAGTTATCCTTGGGCTTGTCCCCAGTTATCCTTGGGCTTGTCCCCAGTTATCCTTGGGCTTGTCCCCAGTTGCTAATTCTTATCTTATATTGGCTTAGTCCCAAGTTATGCTCTATTTCAGGTTCTTGAAGATAGGCGACTAGGGATCCTCGATCCTTACTTTATTCTAAGGTTTATCTTGTAGTTATCCTTATAATGGTTAGGATCCTAACTTGGATCCTCAGGTATGATCCTTAACTATATTTAATTCTATTCATTATTTATTTGAATAACCCTTAAAGTTTGACAACTAGACTTGTGATCCTTAAAACATATTGCTTTCTGAGATTCTTTAACTAAAGGATATTTGATCATGGATCATATCCTAAGTATTTTCAATTTGACTTATTCAAAATTATTTGTTTAATAAATATGCATCAAAATAAAGGAAAATCAAAGAAACACAAGGATAACAACACAAGATGGGCGACAAAAGGTTAAGATTTTATTTATTAACAAAAGACTAACCCTTTAAAGGTTGTCAAAATTACCTACCCGAGCATCTACCAGCAAAACGTGGCCCGTCCGCTGGGGTAGGTAAAGGGTGTCCATGATAACAAGTTCGAAAGTAGTGCAGGAATATAAAGGCGGCAGGATCACAATGGCTTCATCCCCCAAACAGAGGATCCCTCCACCATATGCAATCCTGCCTATTGTCCAAAGGATCATACATGATCCTTAATCCTAAAACCTATTGTTCAAGTACAACCCATCATTGTTTAGCAAAAAACACCACAACCAAAACAAACTATCAAACTTAAAAAATGGGCTCCGGCTACGTCTAGAAATGTCCTTCATCGCCCATTCATGCAACCTATGCCTTTGCTGCATCCTCTTCCCCTCCAGCTGCAGTATCCTTCATCAGATCCTTTCCACTGCCACTTGCCTCAATTGCCAAGACCTCAGTTGCCTCCTCCTCATCATCCTCAAGATCAGCCAGCCTTGCCTTCCAGCCCTCAACATCCCAGCTGCTTTTGTCAAAACTAGGATCTTGAGCTTCCTGGGCCATCTTCAATTTTGTCTGATACATCGTGATGGCGGCAGAAACCTTAGCATTTTCTATGAGATCATGCTTCTCATAGTCAAGGTCAATCAGAAGTTTAGCAGTCTTGGTCTTCTCATCTTGGAGTTCTTTCCGAAGATCAGCAATTGCAAGGTCTTTGAGCACGACAACCTGTTGGAGATCAGCAATTTTCTTGTCCTGCTCCTCAACATTCCCCACGTAATCCTCGATCTCGGCAAATTTCTGCAAAGAAGAGGATAAAGCAGTTCAAGATCAAGTGATCCTTATACGAGTAGGATACCTAGGCAGAATTAAGGATCCTTACATCATTGAAGTATTCAAGGAACTGGTGGCGGATCAGTGGTAGGCCTTGAAGATCCTCAGCATCAGAAGTTTTCCTCTTCTTGACACCCTTTCCTTTAGTGGGTGCCTTTGGAATGGAGATGCTAGGACTGGTAGTGGACCTCTTCTTCCTGGATCGTACGACATCAAGGTCAGCCGTGTTGAATTGGGATACAGGCTTGGCAGATTTTCCAGCACCTACACAATCAAAACAAGATAAGTATCTTTTCTTAGTTCATATTTCACTGTTTATTTAAATTTTAAACAAGGATACTTACTTGACATTGTGACAGAGCCTGAGGATACCTCCTGTGAATCTTGGGTTGTTGTCTTGAAAGTTCTTGTCTCAGGATCAAGTTTCTTGAAAGCAAGGAGCCTTTCCTTAGCAGCAGGGGACAGTTTGAGGTGTGAGACAGTGATAGCTGCATAACAAGAAAGCAAAAATATAAGTTATCCTTACATCAAAAGAAAGTGCCTGGTGATCCTTCTCAGGATCCTCCATCCTACCATGGGTAGCCCATTTTTTAAGAAGATCCTTTCCATCCTCAATGGAATCTCTCTTGACAAAAAAGAAGCGCCGTTTCCAATTAGCATCATTCTTGGTGGCTTTGAAGATCGGGTGTTCCTCACCGGGTTTACGTTTGAACAAATAACGGTGAGAGCCAAAGGTGGTAAGATCATACAGTTCTCCCAGCTCTGCCATTCCTAGATCTATTCTCTCCTGATCGATGATCCTTTCAAGGGTGTACAAAACCCTCCAAATCATCAGCATGGCTTGGATATAAGAGATGCCGGTTAGGGAAAAGAAAGATTGGGTGAAGGCTGGAAAAGGATATGTATAGCCTATGGTGAAAGGAGTGACGGGGAAAGCAACCCACTTATCGGAGATATGATCGCTTAAGGCATTGGGATCAAAAGGCCTAAATTCGGTGTTCGCCGGGAAGCAGTGGCGGATCTTATCTATCTGAGCATCATTGAAGAAACAGCGTTCTTTAATGGAGTCTTCAATAATCCCCTGGCTTTTCGGAGGACTGTTCTTTGGGTGATCCTTGGCCGGTGAACTTCGGAGCAACATTTTCGAAGTGACGGAGATAAAGAAAGAAAAACAGAGTAAGAGAGGAAGAAAGAGGAGAAAGAAATACCTGGTTGATCGTCGACTGAGAATTTAAAGGGAGTTTCTTTCGAATTTGAATGCATAATGATCCTATCTATATCTCTATTTATAATTATGATTTTGCAGGATTGTCACTTCCGTGACGTCATGATCGTAACGGCTAGTTCTATTTTAACGGCTATATATCCGTTAGTTAGTTGCGGATAAGTTCAAGAAAATATAACTCGCCAATTTTACAAATTACTCCTTATATTTTGGGGGCAATTGTTAGGGGAGGATTTTCTAACAATTAGTGATCCTTATTCATTATCCTAATTAGTGATCCTTACTTCTATGACAGGTGGTGATCCTCAGAAGAGCTTCAGGATCAGGATCATGGATCACTTTAAGGATCCTCGTACTGACGATTGTTAACTTATGTTTTGTAGCATCTCGCAGGTATAACAAGCTTGACCAAGTCTTGGCGACATTCCTGGAGAATATTCCCAAACTATTCTGCACGTGCTTAACCAAAAATAGACGTTGTGGAGAACGTGGAGGCATGGCACGAAAGTCGGATAGTTAGTTTGGTAGTTAGATTTCTATTTTAAAAGGGGTAACGAGCTAGTAGAGAAACACTTAGCCATTTTTTGCAGCTACACACACTCGTATACTCGCACACTTGAAGCTCTCGACGAACACACATTCATTTTCACTCACTTATACACATTTCACGATAGTGATCCTTGTACCTAGCTCGTTACTATCCGAAGTTGTAAACATTTAATCATTTATTTGAGCTTGGTGATCGGTAGTTTCCATCACCCGGGGTTTTTTGTGCCGGAGATCAATTCTTGATCAAGGGCTTTTTCCCCGTATAAATCCTTGTGTTGTTAGTGCAATTTACCTTGAAGTGATCCTCATCGCTATTACATATTTTAAGCATCATTCCCCGAAACAAAGAGTTTGGTTGCATATCATAAACAGAATTTTTGACCAAAACATCAGGGATCCCTCCAGATGCCAGGATCCTTGAGGAGTTTGCAAACAGGAAGTTCAGATGTCCATCAGGGAGATTTTATTCCGATGCAGACCATTGCTTCTACTGGTCCTTCGATCATTCCAGAGTCCCAACAATATGGATTCACATCCATTCTTCCTAATTTGAATCCAATGGGAGGTAACACTTTTAATAATTCTTATACTACTAACCATGGCCTTATGCAGGATCCAGGTATTAATCATGCCATGGCCAGAGAATTGAAAAAGTTAAAGGATATGATATCAAGTGTCCCAGGAGTGGTCAAGCCTATCCCAGAGATTGCAGATGGGAGCCACAAGATATCTCGTTTTGCACCACCAATCTGTGATGCTGAGATACCCAAGAGGTTCCATGTACCAACGATGAAGTTGTATGATGGTTCAACGGATCCTGAGGAACACATAGCTCAATACAGGGAAAGGATGGAGATCAACCCCATCCCAGAAAGGTTAAAGGAAGCGTGTCTGTGCAAGGGATTTGGATCCGCTCTTACTGGATCGGCTCTTAAATGGCTGCTAAGTCTTCCTCCTTACTCTATTACCTCATTTGCTAATCTAGTTAACCTATTTAATAACCAATTTTCTTGTAGTAGAAAATTTGAACGATTAACTAGTGATCTATATAGGATAACCCAGGGTCATAATGAATCATTAAGGGATTATATCACTAAATTTAGTAAAGAATCCTTAGACATTCCTAACCTGGACATAGCTACGGCTGTTGAAGCCTTTAAAATGGGACTACTTAGGGATTCGTTATTTTATGATGATCTTGTTAAGACACCATGCAGGAACCTAGATGAGGTAAGAACCCGGGCCCTTAGGTTCATCCGGCTAGAGGATGACAAAAGGATCCAGGAGAGGTTAGCAGGATCCTCAAAGCAAGAGAAGCAAGGATCCTCATTCAAGAACAAGTTCAGATCCTATAATAGATCTGATAACCAGAATGTGCATGCTGTTGAACAAGAAGATGATGATGAGGATTATCCTCCAATCTCTGAATATTGTTTTTCTGTTGATAACAATGGACTAATCCTTGCGATGCAGAATTTAGGTGATAAAGCTAGATGGCCCAGAAAAAATGATAGGCCAGCTGCAACTAAGGATAAATCAAAGTGGTGTGCATACCATGAAGATTTTGGGCATCTCACAGAAGAATGCATCACATTGAGAAAAGAAATTGGATACTTGTTGAGCAAGGGGCACTTGAAAGAATTATTGGGGAGAAAGAAGTCAAGGACTCAGGATCCTGAAAGGATCCCAGAGAAGGCTCCAGCTCCTCCAGCAGATGCACAAGTAATAAACTTTATTTCTGGAGGATCAGACATTTGTGGCACATCCTTCTCAGCAGCTAAAAGGCATGCAAAGGAAACTAAAATGGATAATGGAGATAGACCCATTCGAACATCCAGTGTCTCCGAAGGAAAAGTTATAACTTTTGATGAGGATGATCGTGTTGACATCCAGGATCCTCATCATGATGGTTTGGTTATCACTCTTTTTATTTCTAACCATTTTGTTCGCAGGATCCTTATAGATGGAGGAAGCTCTGTGAACATTATCCAGCTAGATGTTCTCAAGAAGATGAACATCCCTGAATCCGACATCATACCAAGATCCTCTGTGCTCGTGGGATTCAGTGGCGAGACCAAGAATACTCTGGGGGACATTAAACTCCCAATCTATATCGAAGGCCTACATTCTTACCAAAAGTTTTGTGTTATTGACTGTTTATCTTGTTGTAATGTGATCCTTGGCAGGCCTTGGATACACGATATGAAGGCAGTCCCATCCACTTATCATCAATGTGTGAAGCTTCCTAGTCCTTGGGGAATAGTGAAGATTGATAGTGATCAGCAAGAGGCTAAGAACTGCTACACCTCATCAATGAAACCAGCATCAAAGTCTAGGGAGCAATAGCAATCAAAGTATCCTCCAAGGGATGTCTTGGAGGCAAGAGAACAGGATATAGTAGAAATCCTTATGGATCCTGATGATCCTGAATCTATAGTTTATATAGGA
Source organism: Helianthus tuberosus (assembly GCA_030545235.1). NCBI lineage: Eukaryota > Viridiplantae > Streptophyta > Magnoliopsida > Asterales > Asteraceae > Helianthus > Helianthus tuberosus. Next base: position 7,249,585 of record CM060426.1, read on the forward strand.
TCAGGGATCCTTGGCGAAATGAAGGAAGACCTCATATCCTTCCTCAAAAGGAGAAAGACTACCTTTGCATGGAAACACGAAGACATGACAGGCATATCTAAAGATGTAATCACTCACAAACTTGGCATCGATAGGTCCTTCAAACCAATCCATCAAAGGAGAAGGAAATTTGCACCAGAAAGAAATGCCATTATCCAGGAGGAGGTAGAGAAATTACTCCGAGCAGGTATGATTAGAGAGGTCAAGTATCCAAGATGGTTGGCCAATGTGGTTGTTGTTCAAAAGAAAAACGGAAAGTGGAGGGTATGTGTCGATTTTACCGATTTAAATAAGGCATGTCCCAAGGATCCTTTCCCATTACCCCACATTGACTCCATGGTGGATGCAACTGCGGGTCATGAACTATTAACTTTTATGGATGCTTCATCTGGATTTCAACAAATCCAAATGGAACCATCCGATCAAGAGGATACAGCCTTCATGACTCCAACTGGTATATACTGCTATATTGCTATGCCGTTCGGACTAAGAAATGCAGGTGCAACTTATCAAAGGCTAGTGAATATGATATTCAAGGATCAGATTGGACAAACTATGGAGGTTTACATAGACGATATGGTGGTAAAATCAATAAAGGCTGAGGATCACCTAAGAGACTTGGAGGAAGCATTCAATATCCTTGATAAATACAATATGAAGCTTAATCCTTCAAAATGTCACTTTGGTGTTAAAGCAGGTAAATTCTTAGGATATATGGTGACAAAGAGAGGTATTGAAGCCAGTCCAGAACAAATCAATGCGATAGTGAACATCAAGTCCCCTACCAATGCTAAGGATGTTCAGAGATTAACAGGCAGGATTGCAGCTCTAAACAGATTCATATCCAAATCCTCAGAAAAGTGCAAGGAATTCTATGATATCCTAAGGAAGAACAAGAAATTCGAGTGGACTGAGAAGCATGAAAGTGCCTTAAGAGCTCTTAAGGATTATCTATCCTCGGCCTCGGCTTTAATGAAACCAGAAAAAGGAGATGTGTTATCCTTATATCTTGCGGTATCCTCAAAAGCAGTAAGTGCCGTCCTTGTTAAGGATCACGAAGGTACACAACATCCTGTCTATTATGTAAGTAAAAGTTTACTTGATGCCGAATCCAGGTATTCACACCTTGAAAAGCTTATTCTTGCATTAATTATGGCATCTACTAAGTTGAGACATTATTTTGAAATTCATGTTATTGTTGTTAAAACTAATTTTCCAATTAAGAATGTCCTCAGGAAACCAGAGATGTCAGGAAGGATGGCTAAGTGGGCAGTGAAGCTAAGTGCATATGATATAAGATATGAGCCTAGGACAGCCATTAAATCCCAAGCATTAGCTGACTTTGTGGTAGATTTTAGTAGTGATTTACAAAAGGAAGCTGAATTAGAAGTCCAGCAGCTAGAAGAGACCAAGGATCCTTGGATACTCTACACTGATGGATCCTCAAATGTCAAAGGCACAGGGCTTGGAATACTACTAAAATCGCCACAGGGGAACATAATACCCCACTCTATAGCTTGTGAGTTCCAAACCACTAACAATGAGGCTGAATACGAAGCCTTGATAGCTGGTTTGCAAATTGCTAAGCATATGAGGATCAGGTATCTTGAGGTACATGTAGATTCTTTGTTAATCACTAATCACTTTAATGGATCGTATGCTGTTAAAGGTGAAAAGCTAATCAAATATCTGGAGTTAGTCAAAGAATTGGCACTCTCTTTTGTATCCTTTAGTTTGACACAGGTACCAAGGGAGGAGAATGCAGAGGCAGATGCACTAGCCAATTTAGGATCATCCTTGAAGATCCCGGAGGATATCAAGATCACTATTATCCATATCCTGACCCCGGCTATCGAGGATCATGTGGCTATGGAGATAGGAAAGAATTCTGCAATTATCCCTAGTGAGGATACTCAAACTCATTCAGGATCATGGATCCTCCCAATCATGAGATACTTACAACATGGAGAGATTCCTACTGGAGAAAACCCTAGGGCTTTCAAAATTAAGGTATCTCAATTCACAATTTTAAATAATATGTTGTATAGACGATCTCTTGCAGGACCATACTTAAGATGCATTGAGGATCCTGAAATTCAAGAAGTTTTAAAAGACTTCCATGAAGGAGATTGTGGAAACCACACTGGGGGCAGGGCATTATTCTCAAGGATCCTGAGGACAGGATACTACTAGCCAACTATGAAGAGAGACGCTGTGGAGTATGCTAAGAGATGTGATCCTTGTCAGAGACACAGCAATATCCTTCATCAACCAGCTGAATTTCTGCATCCTATATCCTCCTCTTGGCCATTTATGAGATGGGGTATGGATATAGTTGGTAAGCTCCCTAAGGCACCTGGTGGAAAAGTATTCATGCTTGCTATGACTGATTACTTCTCCAAGTGGATAGAGGCTGAAGCTTTTGCCCAAGTTAGAGAAAAGGAAGTTATATCCTTCATTAAAAGAAATATTATAACTAGATTCGGTATTCCTTCTGAAATTATATGTGATAATGGTTCCCAATTCATTGGGGGCAGAACCACTAACTTTTGTGACAACTGGGGGATTAAGATGATAACATCAACACCAGTCCACCCACAAGCTAATGGTCAGGCAGAATCCTCCAATAAGATCATCATCAACAATTTGAAGAAGAAGCTTGGATCCAAGAAAGGGAAATGGGCAGAAGAACTACCTTATGTGCTTTGGGCTGATAGGACAACCCCTAAGAATGCTACTAGTCAAACGCCATTCTCTTTGGTATTTGGGGCAGAATCAGTGATCCCAACAGAAATGGTGGTTCCAACTGCTAGAACAAGTACCCGTGATCCTGAGGAAAATGATGAGAACTTGGCTCAAGACCTGGATACTATTGAAGAAATCAGGGATCTGGCTAGGATAAGGATGGCCAGTTATCAACAAAGAATGGCTGGTGCTTACAACAAAAATGTCAGGATCAGGAAGTTTCAAGTCGGAGATATGGTATTAAGGAAAGCATTTCAGAATACCACCAATCCTGCTGATGGAAAATTGGCTCCAAAATGGGAAGGCCCTTATTTGATTGAAGCTGAAGCAGGAAAGGGGGCATATAGATTGCTAACCATGGAAGGTGATTTGCTACCAAGAGCTTGGAATGCTGTCCACTTGAAGAAATATTTCATGTGAGCAGGATCCTCATGGCACTGATGATCCTTGTGTTAGGGGTATCCTTGAAGGATCCTTAAAGTATCGGTGATCCTTACTTTGGTAATGTCCTAATCTTGAACTATTTCATTTCCTTATTTTCTCATATAAGGATAAGGATCATGTGTCCTTTATCCATCTCTCCCGTGATTTTAAGCTTTGAAAGTTCAGGTATCCTTAGCAAAATGTTGGTTATCTGCAGAAGCAATCCGTTTCTTGGGTTTAACCCCAGTTATTTGGGCTTGACCCCAGTTCCGCCTGTAGCGCATGATGATCCTGGTATAGTTCAAGGCAGTGGGACCAGTACTCGCTTTAGGGGCTGATAATTCCATTGTACTGGCTATATCTAGGATCCTACGTATAATGGTAGACGTACCATACATTCGTTCCTAAGGTTTCTAACGTTTTCACGTTAGCTAAGGTTTTGACATTTTCATGTCACTAAGTTTGGATAGTCGCCAGTTAGGGCCATACTCCAGTTTACATACGATCCTTGGGCTTGTCCCCAGTTATCCTTGGGCTTGTCCCCAGTTATCCTTGGGCTTGTCCCCAGTTGTCCTTGGGCTTGTCCCCAGTTGCTAACTCTTATCTTATATTGGCTTAGTCCCAAGTTATGCTCTATTTCAGGTCCTTGAAGATAAGCAACTAGGGATCCTTGATCCTTACTTCTCTCTAAGGTTTATCTTATAGTTATCCTGATTATGGTTAGGATCCTAACTTGGATCCTCAGGTATGATCCTTAACTATTTTTAATTCTATTCATTGTTCATTTGAATAACCCTTAAAATTTGACAACTAAACTTGTGATCCTTAAAATATATTACTTTTTGGGATTCTTCAACTATAGGATATTTGATCATGGATCATATCCTAAATATTTTCAATCTGACTTATTCAAAATTGCTTATTCAATAAGTGTACATCAAAACAATTGAGAATTAAAGAGACAAAAAGGATAACAATACAAGATAAGCGACAAAAGATTAAGGTTTTATTTATTAACAAAAGATTAACCCTTAAAAGGTTGTCAAAATTACCTACCCCGAGCATCTACCAGCAATACGTGGCCCGTCCGCTGGGGTAGGTAAAGGGTGTCCATGATAATAGGTTCACAGTAGTGCAGGAATATAAAGGCGGCAGGATCACAATGGCTTCATCCCCCAAACAGAGGATCCCTCCACCATTTGCAATCCTGCCTATTGTCTGAAGGATCCTAGATCCTTAATCCTAAAAACTATTGTTCAGTACAAACCATCAAACTAAAAAAATTGGGCTCCGGCTATGTCTAGAAATTTCCATCATCGCCCAATTGTGCAGCCTACACCTTCGCTGCATCCTCATCCCCTCCAGCTTCGGTATCCTTAACCTGATCCTTCCCACTGCCTCCAGCCTCGATCGCCAAAACCTCCTCAGCCTCTTCATCATCTTCAAGATCAGCCAACCTTGCTTTCCAGCCCTCAACATCCCAGCTGCTTCTGTCGAAGTTAGGATCTTGAGCTTCCTGGGCCATCTTTAGTTTTGTCTGATACATTGTGATGGCAGCAGAGACCTTTGCACCTTCTATGAGATCATGCTTTTCATAGTCAATGTCGATCAGGATTTTAGCCGTCTTAGTCTTCGTATCTTGGAGGGCTTTTTCAAGATCAGCAATCTTAAGATCCTTAAGCATTGCGACTTGTTGGAGGTCAGCAATCTTCTTATCCTGCTCCTCGACGCTTCCCACATAATCTTCAATCTCAGCAAATTTCTGCAAAGAAAAAGATAAAGCAGTTCAAGATCAGGTGATCCTCAAATGAGTAGGATACCTAGGCAGAATTGGTGATCCTTACCTCATTGAAGTATTCAAGGAACTGGTGGCGGATCAGTGGTAGGCCTTGTAGGTCCTCTGCATCAGAAGTTTTCCTCTTCTTGCCACCCCTTCCTTTAGAGGGTGCCTTGGGAATGGAGATGCTAGGACTGGTAGTGGACCTCTTCTTCCTGGATCGAGCAACATCAAGGTCAGCTGCGTTGAATTGGGAGGCAGGCTTGGAAGATTTTCCAGCACCTATACAACCAAAACAAGATAAGTATCTTTACTTCACTTATATTTCACTATTTATTTAAATTTTTAAACAAAGATACTTACTTGACATCGTGACAGAGCCTGAGGATACCTCCTGAGAGTCCTGGGTGGTTGTCTTGAAAGATCTTGTTTCAGGATCAAGTCTCTTGAAAGCGGCGAGTCTCTCTTTGGCAGCAGGAGACAGTCTGAGGTGTGAGACGGTGATAGCTGCATAACAAGAAAGCAAAAGTATATAAGTGATCCTTATATCAAAAGAAAGTTCTCTGGTGATCCTTCTCAGGATCCTCCATCCTACCATGGGTAGCCCATTTCCTGGGTAGATCCTTCCCGTCAGAGATAGAATCTCTCTTGACGAAAAAGAAACGCCGCTTCCAGTTAGTATCATTCTTGGTAGCTTTGAAGATCGGGTGTTCCTCACCAGGTTTACGTTTGAACAAATAACGATGAGAACCAAAGGTAGTAAGATCATACAGCTCTCCCAGCTCTGACATTCCTAGGTCTATCCCTTCCTGCTCGATGATCCTTTCAAGGGTATACAAAACCCTCTAGATCATCGGCATGGCTTGGATATAAGAGATGCCGGTTAGGGAAAAGAAAGATTGGGTGAAGGCTGGAAAAGGATATGTATAGCCTATGGTGAACGGAGTGACAGGAAAAGCAACCCAGTTGTCGGAAATATGATCACTCAGGGCATTGGGATCAAAAGATTTAAACACGGTGTTCGCCGGGAAACAGTGGCGGATCCTATCAATCTGCGGATCGGTGAAACAGCAGCGTTCTTTTATGGAATCTTCGATGATCCCCTGGCTCTTCAGTGGGCTGTTTTTCGGGTGATCCTTAGCTGGGGAGTTCCGGAGCAACATTTTTGACAGAATGATGGAAAGAGACGGAAAACAGAGCAAAAGAATGAGGAAGATGAAGAGAGAATACCTGTTTATCTTCGGATGCAGTTATAAAGGGAGTATCTCTGAAATTTAAATGCAAACGATCCTATCTATATCTCCTATTTATAATCATGATTGTGCAGGGTTGTCACTTCTGTGACGTCATAGTTGCAACGGATAGTTCTACATCAACGGCTATATATCCGTTAGTTAGTTGCGGATAAGATCAAGAAAATATAATTCGTTCATTTTACATATTACTCCTTATATTTTGGGGGCAATTGTTAGGGGAGGATTTTCTAACAATTAGTGATCCTTACTTGTTATCCTAATTAATGATCCTTACTTCTGTGACAGATAGTGATCCTCAGAAGAGCTTCAGGATCAGGATCATGGATCACCTTAAGGATCCTCATACTAACGATTGTTTGTTTGTGTTTCGTATTATTTTGCAGGAGTAACAAGCTTGACTTGGTCTTGGCAACGTTACTATGGAATATTCCACGGGTATTTCGCACACGTTTGAGTGGAAATGGACGTTGTGGAGAACGTGGGAGCATGGCACAAAAGTCGGATAGTTTGTTAGCATAGTTAACTTCTATTTTTAAAGGGGTGACAAGCTAGTAATTAGAACACTTAGCCATTTTCAGCTACACACACTCTCGTACAATTGCACTCTTGAAGCTTTCGGCAAACACTTAACAGTTTTCACTCACTTTTACACATTTCACCATAGTGATCCTTGTACCTAGCTCGTTACTATCCGAAGTTGTAAACATTTACTGATTTATTTGAGCTTGGTGATCGGTAGTTTCCATCACCCGAGGTTTTTTATGCCGGAGATCTTCTAAAGATCAAGGGCTTTTTCCTCGTATAAATCTTTGTGTCGTTTGTGCAATTTACATTGAAGTGATCCTTATCATTGTGCCTCAATTCAAGCATCATACCCCGTAACAGAGAGTTTGGTTGCATTATCCTCATCAGATTTTTTGACCAAAACAGCGATTACATACTTTCCTACACAATACACTATAGTGATCCTTGTACTTAGCTCGCTATCATCCGAAGTTGTAATACATTTCTTGTTTAATTTGAGTTGGTGATCGGTAGTTTCCATCACCCGAGGTTTTTTATGCCGGAGATCATTCATTGATCAAGGGCTTTTTCCTCGTATAAATCTTCGTGTCACTTTTTCATTACATTTCAGAGTGATCCTTATTGTTGTTCATCAATTCAAGCATCATACCTCACAACAGAAAGTTTGGTTGCATTATCATTGCTTGATTTTTGACCAAAACAGTTTGGCGCCCACCGTGGGGCAATTGGTGCTTCATTCCTAAAAAGATTCGTATTTTCGTGGTCATTTCGGTTCGTTACAACCAAGCAGATGGCTTCCTCAGCGAAGAATACTTCAAGTTTGATGCCCTCATTCAGTTCTTCACAAGGCGTTCCTCCTTTGCCTCCACCACCTTCTGGATCCCAGAAGAATGCTGAGAATGCTGCGAAGAAACAAACCCCCATTTTCCAAAAACCACCTACTTCTTCTGTTTCAACTAATCCTACTACTAATGATCTTTATGCTCTGATTTTGCAGATGAGGAATCATGCACAAGAGCAGGACAAAACCAACGAAAGGATCCTCCGGGAGATCGATGAGATCAAGAAACAGAAGAAATCAGTGGAGGATCACTCCCCTCTGATGCCAAGATCGCTGAACTTCGACACTCCGGTCATATCTTCCCAACACTCAGCAGTTCCGGACGTGCAATACTTGGGTGAATTACCAGGAAGGCGTTATGGAACAGCAACTATGAGTCAGGCATTTGGCTCTCACTTCTAGCCTCAAGGATCCTCTTCTCAGCATCAGGGATACTTCACGACAGGAGGATATTTGGGAATGCATGCGGTCCAAGGATCCTCCCAGGTCCAAGGATCCTCCCAGGTCCAAGGATCCTCCCAGGTTCAAGGATCCTTCCCGGTCCAAGGATCCTCCCTTGTCCCAGGATCCTCTCTGGTCCCAGGATCTTCTCTGGTTCCAGGATCCTTTCAGGTCCGAGGATCATCTCAACTTCAAGGATACAACGTCCTTCAGGATCAAGGATTCTTGAGAAGTATGCAGCCTCAGAACTCGGACGTTCATCAAGGAGACTTTATACCAATGCAGACCATTGCTCCCTCTGGTCCTTCAATCATGCCAGAGTCTCGACAATATGGATTCACATCCGCAATTCCAAACACGAATCCTGTGGGAAGTAACATTTTTAATAATTCATATAACACTAACCATGGCTTAATGCTGGATACAGGTATTAATCAGGCTATGGCTAGAGAGCTATAGAAGCTTAAGGATATGATATCCAGTGTACCGGGAGTGGTTAAACCCATTCCTGAAATTGCAGATGGTAGCCATAGGATATCTCGTTTTGCACCACCCTTATGTGATGCTGAGATACCTAAAAGATTCTAGATACCATCTATGAAGCTGTATGATGGTTCAACGGATCCAGAGGAGCAAGTAGCTCAGTACAGGGATGTTTTGGTCAAAAAATCTGATGAGGATAATGCAACCAAACTCTCTGTTACGGGGTATGATGCTTAAAATGTAGAACAATGACAAGGATCACTTCAATGTAAATTGCACAAATGACACAAGGATTTATACGGGGAAAAAGCCCTTGATCAAGAGTTGATCTCCGGCACAAAAAACCCCGGGTGATGGAAACTACCGATCACCAAGCTCAAATAAATCAATAAATGTTTACAACTTCGGATAGTAACGAGCTAGGTACAAGGATCACTATCGTGAAATGTGTAAAAGTGAGGGAAAACTAATAAGTGTTCGTCGAGAGCTTCAAGAGTGTGGTTATATGAGAGTGTGTGTAGCTGAAAGTGGCTAAGTGTTCTAAATTCTAGCTCGTCACCCCTTTTAAAAATAGAAGTTAACTACAATAACTAACTATCCGACTTTTGTGCCAAGCTCCCACGTTCTCCACAACGTCCATTTCCAGTCAAACGTGTGCGAAATGCCCGTGGAATATTCCTTAATACCGTTGCCAAGACCAAGTCAAGCTTGTTACTCCTGTGAAGTAATACAAAACACAAACAAACAATCGTTAGTCTGAGGATCCTTAAAGTGATCCATGATCCTGATCCTGAAGCTCTTCTGAGGATCACTATCTGTCACAGAAGTAAAGATCATTAATTAGGATAACGAATAAGGATCACTAATTGTTAGAAAATCCTCCCCTAACAATTGCCCCCAAAATATAAGGAGTGATATGTAAAAATGAGCGAGTTATGTTTTCCTGATCTTATCCGCAACTAACTATCGTAAATATAGTCGTTATTGTTGAACTATCCGTTGCAACCATGACGTCACAGAAGTGACAATCCTGCACAATCATGATTATAAATAGGAGATAGAGATAGGATCGATTGCATTTAAATTCAAAGAAACTCCCTTTAAATTCTTGGTCGAAGATCTATCAGGTATCTCTTCTCTTATCTTCCCTTCTCTTACTCTGTTTTTCTTTCTTTCTATCATCTCTTCAAGAATGATGCTCCGATCCTTCCCCGCCAAGGATCACCAGAAGGATAGTCCCTTGAAGAGTCAAGGGATCATCAAAGACTCGATACATGAGAGGTGTTGTTTTAACGATGCTCAGATAGACAAAATTCGTCACTGCTTTCCGGCGAGTGCCTTTTTCAAACCCTTCGATCCTACTATTCTGAGCGACTATGTTTCAGAAACATGGGTTGCCTTTCCAGTTACTCCATTTGCCATAGGGTACACCTATCCTTTCCCAGAATTTACACAATCCTTCTTTTCCCTTACCGGCATCTCTTACATCCAAGCCATGCCGATGATTTGGAGGGTTTTGTATACCCTAGAGAGGATCATCGAGCAGGAAGGCGTCGATGTAGGAATGTCAGAGCTGACACAAATGTATGATCTTACTACCTTTGGTTCTCATCGTTATCTGTTCAAACGAAAACCCGGCGGAGAACACCCCCTTCTTAAAGTCACCAAGAATGACACAAATTGGAAACGTCGCTTCTTCTTTGTCAGGAGGGATACCATTCCAAATGGAAAGGATCTACCAAGGACATGGTCCACCCATGGTAGGCCAGAGGATCCTGAGAAGGATCACCAGGTAGTCTTGTTTTTATATAAGGATCACTAACCCCTTTTTGTCTTGTGTTATGCAGCTATTTCTGTTTCGCACATCATCACAACACCTGAAACCAAGGATAGGCTTGCTGCTTTTTGGAAGCTTGATCCTGAAATAAGGACATTCAAGATAGACACCCAAGACTCACAAGAAGTATCCTCAGGTTCCATCACCATGTCAAGTAAGTATCCTGCCTGATTTATAGTTTGAATATTAAAATAAATAATTAAATTGAAATAAGATTAGGACACTTATCTTGCTTTGATTGTGTAGGTGCCGGAAAATCTGCCAAGCCTGTATCCCAGTTCAATACGGCTGACCTTGATGTTGTTCGATCCAGGAAGAAGAGGGCCACTACCAGTCCTAGCATCTCCATTCCCAAGGCACCCACTAAAGGAAAGGGTGGCAAGAAGAGGAAAACTTCTGACACTGAGGACCTCCAAGGCCTACCACTAATCCGCCACCAGTTCCTTGAATACTTCAATGATGTAAGGATCACCAATTCTGCCTAGGTATCCTACTCGTATGAGGATCACCTGATCTTGAACTGCTTTGTCCTTTTCTTTGCAGAAATTTGCTGAGATTGAGGACTATGTGGGGAACGTCGAGAAGCAGGACAAGAAGATTGCTGACCTCCAACAGGTTGCAGTGCTTAAGGACCTTGCAATCGCTGACCTTCAGAAGGAACTCCAAGATGCCAAGACTAAGACGGCTAAACTTCTGATTGACCTTGACTATGAGAAGCATGATCTCATAGAAAATGCTAAGGTCTCTGCTGCCATCACAATGTATCAGACAAAATTAAAGATGGCCCAGGAAGCTCAAGATCCTAACTTCGATAGAAGCAGCTGGGATGTTGAGGGCTGGAAAGCAAGGTTGGCCGATCTTGAGGATGATGAGGAGGCTGAGGAGGTTTTGGCGATCGAGGCTGGAGGTAGTGGGAAGGATCTGGTGAAGGATACCGCAGCTGGAGGGGAAGAGGATGCAGCAAAGGTGTAGGCTGCACAATTGGGCGATGATGGACATTCCTAGACGCAGCCGGAGCCCAATTTTTAAATTTGGTAGTAGTTTTTTGTGGTTGTGATGTTGAACAATTTAATGGTTTGTACTGAACAATAGTTTTTAGGATTAAGGATCATGTATGATCCTTTGGACAATAGGCAGGATTGCATATGGTGGAGGGATCCTCTGTTTGGGGGATGAAGCCATTGTGATCCTGCCGCCTTTATATTCCTGCACTACTTTTGAACTTATTATCATGGACACCCTTTACCTACCCCAGCGGACGGGCCACGTTTTGCTGGTAGATGCTCGGGGTAGGTAATTTTGACAACCTTTTAAGGGTTAATCCTTTGTTAATAAATAAAATCTTAATCCTTTTGTCGCTTATCTTGTGTTGTTATCCTTTTGTTTCTTTAATTTTCCTTTGTTTTGATGCATATTTATTGAATAAACAATTTTGAATAAGTCAGATTGAAAATATTTAGGACATGATCAAATATCCTATAGTTAAAAAATCCCAAAAAGCAATATGTTTTAAGGATCACAAGTCTAGTTGTCAAATTTTTTAAGGGTTATTCAAATAAATAATGAATAGGATTAAAAATAGTTAAGGATCATACCTGAGGGTCCAAGTTAGGATCCTAACCATAATAAGGATAACTATAAGATAAACCTTAGAGAGAAGTAAGGATCATGGATCCCTAGTTGCTTGTCTTCAAGGACCTGAAATAGATCATAACTTGGGACTAAGCCAATATAAGATAAGAGTTAGCAACTGGGGACAAGCCCAAGGATAACTGGGGACAAGCCCAAGGATAACTGGGGACAAGCCCAAGGATCGTATGTAAACTGGAGTATGGCCCTAACTGGCGACTATCCAAACTTAGTGACATGAAAATGCCAAAACCTTAGCTAACGTAAAAACGTTAGAAACCTTAGGAACGGATGTATGGTACGTCTACCATTATACGTAGGATCCTAGGCATAGCCAGTACAATGGAATTATCAGCCCCTAAAACGAGTACTGGTCCCACTGCCTTGAACTATACCAGGATCATAATGCGCTACAGGCGGAACTGGGGTCAAGCCCAAATAACTGGGGTTAAACCCAAGGAACGGATTGCTTCTGCAGATAACCAATGTTATGCAAAGGATACCTGAACTTTCAAAACTTAAAATCACGTGAGGGATGGATAAAGGACACATGATCCTTATCCTTATATGAGAAAATAAAGAAATGAAATAGTCTAAGATTAGGATATTACCAAAGTAAGGATCACCGATACTTTAAGGATCCTTTAAGGATATCCCTATCATAAGGATCATCTGTGCCATGTGTCACACCCTGGCTTTGCGGAAGCGTGGTTAATTTTGGTGCGACTTCTTAATACCATAGCTTAACCATAACAAAGCTATATGAAATAAAATCATGCAAGATCATCCATTTGATTTAGTTTTAAAACCAGAGTAACATACCATTGTCTTAGAGACTTACAACATCGTATCATAAAACATTGTCTTTAAAAACATAACCATTAACATGAAATAAACGCAGTTTAAGATTTGTGACTCGTCCAGGAAAAAGTCACATTTCCTAAACCCGGATGACCTTGGAACCCATATGCAGCGGGAAAACATAACATACCGCGCCAGATCCTTTATTTTCCTGAAATACATGTAAGTTGAAAAATCAACAATAATGTTGAGCGAGTTCATGTGTTTAGTATGTGCGCGCGAATAAACCTTTGTAATCATTGCAAGTATGAATGTTTTGTAAACTCTGGTATGAAAGCAAATAAGGAAACATATCAGTTATTGTGTATCCACATGGTCCAACCTGCGGGCGCATGGGAGGGGATAGGACAAAGTCACCACATGGTCCAACCTGCGGGCGCATGGGTGGTGTTACGACAAGGTCACCACATGGTCCAACCTGCGGGCGCATGGGTGGTGTTAAGACGGGGTCACCACATGGTCCAACCTGCGGGCGCATGGGTGGTGTTAAGACAAGGTCACCACATGGTCCAACCTGCGGGCGCATGGGTGGTGTTTGTTATGCTCAAATAGGCCTATCACTCGTATCCCTCGATCGTACTACGAGGACTAATGTTCTTAAGGTTTCACCTACCCAATCACATAACCTAACAGTTCCTTCCTTAGCTGACCATACCATGTAAGAAACATTCGTAATCATAGTAACATGTATTTCACCCCCGCAGTTAAAAACTGAAAACAGTTAAGAGAAAAGGGGGACATGAACTCACAGTGAAGCGTCTCTACCAAGTATCTCCTGCTCACGCAGCTGTGTGACGACCTACACGTACTAATTCTATTAGACGGACGGCCGTGCCTTAGCTTCATGGTTTATGTTTTTGGGAAATAGTTAGACAACTATTTCGTGTTTACATTTTGTAAATACTTGGTAATTATTTTCCTTCCCAAGGATGGGGGATTCAATACATGTGCGTTCAAATTATATCATTAAGTCTCACTTAATATATGTATATATTTCCAATTTCACATAATTTTTCTCCAATAATACGTTGTTAAAATACGCGTTCATAAATATTTCCGTAAGTGCGTAAGTTACGTTTAACAATCGAGTGGTAATATAATTACCGGTGTAACTTATATATTCATGGTGAAAGCGTTCGTATTATTTTGGATTCGTTAACGTTCGTAAATATTATTTTTACTCTAAAAATAATATTTATGTATTTTCACAAAATAATCATAAACAGTGTGTGAAAAATATATATTTATCACGTTAAATTTTGTGAAAATCCCACCTCCGAATATTTAGTAAATAAAGTCATGGCGAAATTCATATTTCGAAAACATGTCAAAGATAATTCTAACACTTGTAGTGTAAATAGTTCTAAGTGTTAGGTTTTTAGAAAAATTTCGCCAGAGTTTCCTCTGTAACTGGAGGTGGCCACGCTTTCAAGCGTATCATTTTCTTTAACAAATCAACTCAACAATTTTCTTTATTTGATCAGAACAACTTTCATCACAACAACTAATCAACATATGTGTAAATTGCCAAAAATTACATGAACTTGCAGTTTTTCCCAAAACTGTGGTGTAAATCCCCTTAAGTTTAGTAGATCTTCATATAAGGTAATTTGATCTTGTAAAAACCTCGTTTTTAGAGAAAATCCATCTTTACAACTTCCAGTCATCTTTTACAAAAACTGTTATTTTGTCGGATCTTTTCATTTCACAAGTGTTTACACACTTGTGGTTTATAAAAATCATTCTTGTTAGCGTAAGATCCATTTTTAGAAAGCATGATTCCTTTAACGCTTGGTCCTTTGAAAATACCACTTGCAGATATGTAGATCTGATAGTTTTAAACAGTATTCCACAAGTAAAACATTTTTACACAAGTTCATGTTTCATGTGTGGTAGAGTTTCACCTTTTAACCCTTGTTACTTCTAAAATAGTCTTATGTCATGATCCAAGAACATGACTACACCGGGTTAAACGATGATTCGAGCTACCACAACATAGATCGGGTCTAAATAATCACAACTTTCAATTACTACAACATTTACACAACATGTGAGGTTTTTATCCAATACTTATAGCATTTTTAGTAGACTTTAAAGTATCATCTTGTAAGATTTCGAGTTTTAACCGTTACAATTCGTATTAACCACTTTAGATTAGTTCAAGAAGGTGTTTTAAGCAACATACCACTAGCTCAAGGCTAGGGAAGAATCTATGCGAAAAACGCGTGGATAAAAGCAAAGTAGAGAGGTCCTTCGCCTTCCGATTGCACCAAGCTTCCTAATATGCGATCCTTATCACTTGTGTACCCTTGGAATGTGAAGATTAGAACCGAAAATGATGGATGGAGGGTGGGTGGTGCTTGGCCGTAAGCTTATAGAGAGAAAGAGAGAGTTCTTGTGTTCAAGTGTTGTGATGAATGAATGGTGTGTTAAGCTTCTAACTTATAGACAAATCACAAGTTAATTACCCAATGGTTGTTATGTCTTCTAGATATTATGCAAGAGAATTATAATAATCAAACCAAGTACAAGGGTGTCCCCTTCTAGTTAGGGACGGTTGGAGAGGGGGGGGGGGTCTAGTCCATTTTCAACTAGTTAGTTAGGCACATTAGTTAGGTTAAGTAAGTTAGTTAAGTGTTTAACTCGGTTACTAATGTGTAGTGTGTTACAATGGGTGTTAGGGTATTCAGGGACCCTAACTGGCTCAGAAAAAAATAAATAATGAAAATAACAATATTTTCATGTTTCGGGTATAGTCCGGTTGTTCGGTTGGATAGTAATCCGTTAAAGTGCTTAACAAAGCTTTAAGTGTCGTTAATACCCTTTTTAGTGACACAACTCATTTCTGACACTTTGGAAAGTGTCTAGTAATATTTTTCTCATGTTTTGGCACTTTATTAGTTAGCTAAAAGCTGAATTATTGTGTAAAGTGCTGAGTTTTGTACTTAGAGTACGTTTTAGGCACATCCAGTCATTGTGACTTATTCCTAGAGACGCAGTTCTACAACCCTTGTATCCCTACACTCACCACTAGTGTAGCAAAATATCTCAGGCTCTTACAGGCCTTTAGAGGCAGTGTCTGCCTGATGCTGGCTTTATCAGCATGTTCAATAGGTTATCCGTGTATTGTGCTACTGTGCTTTTTGTGCATCATGTTTGTCACTAAGGTTTAGCATGTAAATAATGTAGTGACAGCAAGCAAGTATGATGCAAGTAAGTACATGTATCAGTATTCAAGTAGCAGTTTATTCACAAGTTCAAGTAAGCACAGTAATTCAGCAGTAATTAATTACTAATTAAGTCGTACGGATACCTGGTTTAGTGCGGGTTGTCACACCATGAGGATCCTGGTCACATGAAATATTTCTTCAAGTGGACAGCATTCCAAGCTCTTGGTAGCAAATCACCTTCCATGGTTAGCAATCTATATGCCCCCTTTCCTGCTTCAGCTTCAATCAAATAAGGGCCTTCCCATTTTGGAGCCAATTTTCCATCAGCAGGATTGGTGGTATTCTGAAATGCCTTCCTCAATACCATATCTCCAACTTGAAACTTCCTGATCCTGACATTTTTGTTGTAGGCACCAGCCATTCTTTGTTGATAACTGGCCATCCTTATCCTAGCGAGATCCCTGATTTCTTCAATAGTATCCAGGTCTTGAGCCAAGTTCTCATCATTCTCCTCAGGATCACGAGTACTTGTTCTAGCAGTTGGAACCACCATTTCTGTTGGGATCACTGATTCTGCCCCAAATACCAAAGAGAATGGCGTTTGACCAGTAGCATTCTTAGGGGTTGTCCTATCAGCCCAAAGCACATAGGGTAGTTCTTCTGCCCATTTCCCTTTCTTGGATCCAAGCTTCTTCTTCAAATTGTTGATAATGATCTTGTTGGATGATTCTGCTTGACCATTAGCTTGTGGGTGGACTGGTGTTGATGTTATCATCTTAATCCCCCAGCTGTCACAAAAGTTAGTGGTTCTGCCCCCAATAAATTGGGAACCATTATCACATATAATTTCAGAAGGAATTCCAAATCTAGTTATAATATTTATTTTAATGAAGGATATAACTTCCTTTTCTCTGACTTGGGCAAAAGCTTCAGCCTCTATCCACTTGGAGAAGTAATCAGTCATAGCAAGCATGAATACTTTTCCACCAGGTGCCTTAGGGAGCTTACCAACTTTATCCATACCCCATCTCATAAATGGCCAAGAGGAGGATATAGGATGCAATAATTCAGCTGGTTGATGAAGGATATTGTTGTGTCTCTGACAAGGATCACATCTCTTAGCATACTCCACAGCATCTCTTTTCATGGTTGGCCAGAAGTATCCTGTCCTCAGGATCCTTGAGAATAATGCCTTGCCCCCAGTGTGGTTTCCACAATCTCCTTCATGGAAGTCTTTTAAAACTTCTTGGATTTCAGGATCCTCAATGCATCTCAAGTATGGTCCTGCAAGAGATCGTCTATACAACAAATTATTTAAAATTGTGAATTGAGATACCTTAGATTTGAAAGCCCTAGGGTTTTCTCCTGTAGGAATCTCTCCATGTTGTAAGTATCTCATAATTGGTGAGATCCATGATCCTGATCCTGAATGGGATTGAGTACCCTCACTAGGGATAATTGCAGAATCATTTCCTATCTCCATAGCCACATGATCCTCGATAGCCGGGGTCAGGATATGGATAATAGGGATCTTGATATCCTCCGGGATCTTCAAGGATGATCCTAAATTAGCCAATGCATCAGCTTCTGTATTTTCTTCCCTTGGTACCTGAGTCAAACTAAAGGAAACAAAAGAGAGTGCCAAATTTTTTACTATCTCTAAATATTTGGTTAGCTTTTCACCTTTAACAGCATAGGATCCATTAAAGTGGTTTGTAATTAACAATGAATCTACATGTACCTCAAGATACCTGATCCCCATATGCTTTGCAATTTGCAAACCAGCAATTAAGGCTTCATATTCAGCCTCATTGTTAGTGGTTTGGAACTCACAAGCTATAGAGTGGGGTATTATGTCCCCCTGTGGCGATTTTAGTAGTATTCCGAGCCCTGTGCCTTTGACATTTGAGGATCCATCAGTATAGAGTATCCAAGGATCCTTGGTCTCCTCTAGCTGCTGGACTTCTAACTCAGCTTCTTTTTGTAAATCACTACTGAAATCAGCCACAAAGTCAGCTAATGCTTGGGATTTGATGGCTGTCCTAGGCTCATATCTTATATCATATGCACTTAGCTTCACTGCCCACTTAGCCATCCTTCCTGACATCTCTGGTTTCCTTCATGATCCTTAACAAGGACCGCACTTACTGCTTTTGAGGATACTGCAAGATACAAGGATAGCACATCGCCTTTTTCTGGTTTCATCAAGGCCGGGGCTGAGGATAGGTAATATTTGAGGGCTCTTAAAGCATTTTCATGCTTCTCAGTCCACTCAAATTTCTTGTTCTTCCTTAGGATATCATAGAATTCTTTGCACTTCTCCGAGGAATTGGATATAAATATGTTCAAAGCTGCTATCCTGCCTGTTAGCCTTTGAACATCCTTAGCATTGGCCGGAGATTTGATGTTCACTATTGCTTTGATTTGTTCCGGGCTAGCTTCAATGCCTCTCTTTGTCACCATATATCCTAAGAACTTACCTGCTTTAACACCAAAGTGACATTTTGAAGGATTAAGTTTCATGTTATATTTGTCAAGGATATCGAATGCTTCCTCCAAGTCCCTTAGGTGATCCTCAGCTTTTATGGATTTTACCACCATATCATCTATGTAAACCTCCATAGTTTGTCCAATCTGATCCTTGAACATCATATTCACCAGCCTTTGATATGTTGCACCTGCATTTCTTAGTCCGAACGGCATAGCAATATAGCAGTACATACCAGTTGTTGTCATGAAGGCTGTATCCTCTTGGTCGGATGGTTCCATTTGGATTTGTTGAAATCCAGATGAAGCATCCATAAAAGTTAACAGTTCATGACCCACAGTTGCATCCACCATGGAGTCAATGTGGGGTAATGGGAAAGGATCCTTGGGACATGCCTTATTTAAATCGGTAAAATTGACACATACCCTCCACTTTCCGTTTTTCTTTTGAACAACAACCACATTGGCCAACCATCTTGGATATTTGACCTCTCTAATCATACCTGCCCGGAGCAACTTCTCTACCTCTTCTTGGATAATGGCATTCCTTTCCGGTGCAAACTTTCTTCTCCTTTGATGGATTGGTTTGAAGGACCTATCAATGCCAAGTTTGTGAGTGATTACATCTTTAGATATACCAGTCATGTCTTCGTGTTTCCATGCAAAGGTAGTCTTTCTTCTTTTAAGGAAGGATATGAGGTCTTCCTTCATACCGCCAAGGATCCCTGATCCGATATAGATTTTGGATTCAGGATCATCAGGATCCATGAGGACTTCTACCACATCATGCTCTCTTGCCTCCAAGACATCCCTTGGAGGATACTTTGATTGTTATTGCTCCCTTGACTTCGAGGCTGGTTTCATCGATGAAGTATAGCAATTCTTGGCCTCCTGCTGATCACTATCAATCTTTACTATTCCCCAAGGACTAGGGAGCTTCACACATTGATGGTAGGTGGATGGGACTGCCTTCATATCGTGTATCCTGGGCCTGCCAAGGATAACATTACAACAAGATAAACAGTCAATAACACAAAATTTTTGATAAGAGTGTAGGCCTTCGATGTATATTGGGAGTTTAATGTCCCCCGGGGTATTCTTAGTTTCGCCACTAAATCCCACGAGCACGGAGGATCTTGGTATGATATCTGATTCAGGGATACCCATCTTCTTTAGAACATCAAGCTGGATAATGTTCACTGAGCTTCCTCCGTCTATAAGGATCCTGCCGACAAAATGGTTAGAAATGAAAAGAGTAATAACTAAACCATCGTGATGAGGATCCTGGATATCAACACGATCATCCTCATCAAAGGTTATGACTTTTCCTTCGGAGACACTTGATGTTCGAACGGGTCTTTCTCCATTATCCATTTTAGTTTCCTTTGCATGCCTTTTAGCTGCTGAGAAGGATGTGCCACAAATGTCTGATCCTCCAGAAATAAAGTTTATTACTTGTGCATCTGCTGGAGGGGCTGGAGCCTTCTCAGGGATCCTTTCAGGATCCTGAGTCCTTGACTTTTTTCTTCCCAACAATTCTTTTAGATGCCCCTTGCTCAACAAGTATCCAATTTCCTTTCTTAGTGCAATGCATTCTTCTGTGAGATGCCCAAAATCTTCATGGTATGCACACCACTTTGATTTATCCTTAGTTGCAGCTGGCCTATCATTCTTTTTGGGCCATCTAGCTTTATCACCTAGATTCTGCATCGTAAGGATTAGTTCATTGTTATCAACAGAAAAACAATATTCAAAAATTGGAGGATAATCCTCATCATCCTCTTCTTGATCAACGGCATGCACGTTCTGGTTATCAGATCTGTTGTAAGATCTGAACTTGTTGTTCCTGAATGAGGATCCTTGCTTATCTTGCTTTGAGGATCCTGCTAACCTCTCCTGGATCCTCTTGTCATCCTCTAGCCGAATGAACCTAAGTGCTCGGGTTCTTACCTCATCTAAGTTCCTGCATGGTGTCATAACAAGATCATCATAGAATGACGAATCCCTAAGCAATCCCATTTTAAAGGCCTCAACAGCCGTGGCTATATCTAAGTTGGGAATGTCTAAGGATTCTTTACTGAATTTGGTAATGTAATCCCTTAATGATTCATTATGACCCTGGGTTATCCTATATAGATCACTAGTTAATCGTTCAAATTTCCTACTACAAGAAAACTGATTATTAAACAGGTTAACTAGATTAGCAAATGAGGTAATAGAGTAGGGGGGAAGACTTAGCAGCCATTTGAGAGCTGATCCAGTAAGAGTGGATCCGAATCCCTTGCACAGGCATGCTTCCTTTAACCTTTCTGGGATTGGATTGATCTCCATCCTCTCCCTGTATTGTGCTATGTGTTCTTCAGGATCCGTCGAACCATCATACAGCTTCATTGTTGGCACATGGAACCTCTTGGGTATCTCAGCATCACAGATTGGTGGTGCAAAACGAGATATCTTGTGGCTCCCATCTGCAATCTCTGGGATAGGTTTGACCACTCCTGGAACACTTGATATCATATCCTTTAGCTTTTGCAATTCTCTGGCCATGGCATGATTGATACCTGGATCCTGCATAAGACCATGGCTAGTAGTATAAGAATTATTAAAAGTGTTACCTCCCATTGGATTCAAATTAGGAAGAATGGATGTTAATCCATATTGTTGGGGCTCTGGAATGATCGAGGGACCAGTAGAAGCATTGGTCTGCATTGGAATAAAATCTCCCTGATGGACATCTGAACTTCCTGTTTGCAAACTCCTCAAGGATCCTGGCATCTGGAAGGATCCCTGAAACTGGGACGATCCTGGAACAAAAGAGGATCCTTGAACCTGGGATGATCCTGGAACAAAGGAGGATCCTTGAACCTGGGATGATCCTGGAACAAAGGAGGATCCTTGAACCTGGGATGATCCTGGAACAAAGGAGGATCCTTGAACCTGGGATGATCCTGGAACAAAGGAAGATCCTTGAATCTGCTGCGCTCCTGAATATCCTCCTGAAGTCATGAAGGATCCCATATGCTGAGGATAGGATCCCGCTGGCTGGAAATAGGAACCTGTTGCCTGGGTCACTGTTGTTGTTCCATAGTGCACTCCTTTCGGTCCACCCACATATTGAACATCTGGAACCACTGATGGCTGAGAAGTAATCACCGGAGTATCAAAATTCAAAGATTTTGGCACCAGTGGGGAATGATCCTCTGCCGTTTTCTTTTGTTTCTTGAGATCTCCGATTTCTTTGAGAATCCTTTCATTGGTCTTATCCTGTTGCCGTATCTGATCCTTCATCTGCAAAATCAAAGTAAACATGTCACTAGTAGTGGGAGTGTAAGAAGCAGAAGAAGTTGGAGGTTTTGAGAAAATGGGAGTTGGTTTCTTCGCAGCATTCTCAGCATTCTTCTGGGATCCAGAAGGTGGTGGAGGCAAAGGGGGAACGCCTTGTGAAGAAGTGAATGAGGGCATCAAATTTGAAGCATTCTTCGCTAAGGAAGCCATTTGTTCGTCGAGAGCTTCAAGAGTGCGGTTATATGAGAGTGTGTGTAGCTGAAAGTGGCTAAGTGTTCTAAATTCTAGCTCGTCACCCCTTTTAAAAATAGAAGTTAACTACAATAACTAACTATCCGACTTTTGTACCAAGCTCCCACGTTCTCCACAACGTCCATTTCCAGTCAAACGTGTGCGAAATGCCCGTGGAATATTCCTTAGTACCGTTGCCAAGACCAAGTCAAGCTTGTTACTCCTGCGAAGTAATACAAAACACAAACAAACAATCGTTAGTCTGAGGATCCTTAAAGTGATCCATGATCCTGATCCTGAAGCTCTTCTGAGGATTACTATCTGTCACAGAAGTAAGGATCATTAATTAGGATAACGAATAAGGATCACTAATTGTTAGAAAATCCTCCCCAAACAAGGGAGAGGATGGAGATCAATCCAATTCCTGAAAGGTTGAAAGAAGCATGTCTATGCAAGGGATTTGGATCCACACTCATAGGATCTGCTCTTAAATGGCTGCTAAGTCTTCCCCCTTACTCTATTACTTCATTTGCTAATCTAGTTAATTTGTTTAATAGTCAATTCTCTTGTAGTAGAAAATTTGAACGATTAACTAGTGATCTATATAGGGTAACACAAGGTCAAAATGAATCACTTAGAGATTACATCACTAAGTTTAGTAAAGAATCCTTAGACATTCCTAATTTGGATATTGCTACGGCTGTAGAAGCCTTTAAAATGGGATTGCTTAGGGATTCACCATTCTATGATGATCTTGTTATGACACCTTGCAGGAATCTTGATGAAGTAAGAACCAGGGCCCTTAGGTTCATCCGCTTAGAGGATGACAAAAGGATCCAGGATAGATTGACAGGGTCCTCAAAACAGGATAAACAAGGATCCTACTTCAGGAACAACAAATCCAAGTCCTACAACAGATCTGATAACCAGAATGTGCATGCAGTGGAACAAGAAGAGGATGATGAGGATTATCCTCCTATTTCTGAATACTGTTTTTCTGTTGATAACAATGAACTAATCCTTGCAATGCAGAATCTAGGTGAGAAAGCTAGGTGGCTAAGGAAAAGTGATAAACCAGCTGCTACAAAGGATAAGTCCAAGTGGTGTGCATATCATGAGGATTTCGGGCATCTCACTGAAGAGTGTATTGCACTTAGAAAGGAAATTGGTTACTTGTTGAGCAAGGGGCATTTGAAAGAGCTTTTGGGACGAAAAAAGTCAAGGATCCAGGATCCTGAAAGGATCCAGGATCCTGAAAGGATCCCGGAAAGGGCTCCTGCTCCTCCAGCAGATGCACAAGTCATAAACTTCATATCCGGTGGATCAGACATTTGTGGTACCTCCTTTTCAGCAGCAAAAAGACATGCTAAGGAAACCAAGATGGATAATGGAGACAGACTTGTCCGGACCTCCGTAGTCACCCAGGACAAAGTCATAACTTTTGATGAGGATGATCGTGTTGATGTCCAGGATCCTCATCATGATGGTCTTGTAATTACATTGTTTATTTCTAACCACTTTGTTCGCAGGATCCTTATAGATGGAGGAAGCTCTGTGAACATCATTCAGCTTGATGTTCTCAAGAAGATGAATATCCCAGAGTCTGATATTATCCCAAGATCCTCAGTACTTGTGGGGTTCAGTGGAGAAACTAAGAATACATTGGGGGACATCAAACTCCCAATCTATATTGAAGGATTGCATTCTTATCAAAAGTTTTGTGTTATTGATTGCTTATCATGTTGTAATGTTATCCTTGGCAGGCCATGGATACATGATATGAAGGCAGTCTCATCCACCTATCATCAGTGCGTAAAGCTTCCAAGTCCATGGGGAGTGGTGAAAATTTAGAGTGATCAACAAGAGGCTAAGAATTGCTATACCTCATCAATGAAACCAGCCTCAAGACCAAGGGAGCAATAGCAATTAAAGTATCCTTCAAGAGATGTCTTGGAGGCAAGAGAACAGGATTTGAAAGAAATCCTCATGGATCCTGATGATCCTGAATCCAAGATCTTCATAGGATCAGGGATCCTTAGCGATATTGAACAGGAGCTAGTATCCAACCTCAAAAGAAGGAAAACCACCTTTGCCTGGAAACATGAGGATATGATAGGTATATCTAAAGATATAATTACTCATAAACTTGGCATTGACAGGTCATTCAAGCCAATTCATCAAAAGAGGAGGAAGTTTGCACCTGAAAGGAATGCTATTATCCAGGAAGAGGTAGATAAACTACTTCGGGCAGGTATAATAAGAGAGGTTAAGTATCCAAGATGGCTAGCCAATGTGGTTGTTGTTCAAAAGAAAAATGGAAAGTGGAGGGTATGTGTCGATTTTACTGATTTAAACAAGGCATGTCCCAAGGATCCTTTCCCATTACCCCACATCGACTCCATGGTGGATGCTACCGCGGGTCATGAGTTGTTGACTTTTATGGATGCTTCATCTGGATTTCAACAAATTCAGATGGAACCATCTGATCATGAGGATACAGCCTTTATGACCCCAACTGGTATATACTGTTATATTGCTATGCCGTTTGGATTAAGGAATGCAGGTGCCACTTATCAAAGGCTAGTTAATATGATGTTCAAGGAACAAATTGGACACACTATGGAAGTCTATATTGATGACATGGTGGTTAAGTCCAAGAAGGCTAAGGATCACCTTAAAGACTTGGAGGAAGCATTCAATATCCTTGATAAATTTAATATGAAACTTAATCCTTCCAAGTGTCATTTTGGTGTTAAGGCAGGTAAATTCTTAGGATATATGGTGCCAAAGAGGGGCATTGAAGCAAGTCCAGAACAAATCAGGCTATTGTGAATATCAAATCTCCTGCCAATGCTAAGGATGTACAAAGACTGACAGGCAGGATTGCAGCCTTGAACAGATTCATATCCAAATCCTCAGAAAAGTGCAAGGAATTCTATGACATCTTGAGGAAGAACAAGAAATTTGAATGGACTGAGAAGCATGAAAGTGCCCTTAAAGCTCTTAAGGATTACCTATCCTCAGCCCCAGCCTTGATGAAACCAGAAAAGGGAGATGTATTTTCCTTATACCTAGCAGTATCCTCAAAAGCAGTAAGTGCGGTCCTTGTTAAGGATCACCAAGGTACACAACATCCTGTTTATTATGTAAGTAAGAGTTTACTTGATGCTGAATCCAGGTATTCACATTTAGAAAAACTTATCCTTGCATTAATTATGGCATCTACTAAATTGAGACATTATTTTGAGACTCATGCCATTATTGTCAAGACTAATTTTCCAATTAAGAATGTTCTCAGGAAACCTGAAATGTCAGGAAGGATGGCTAAGTGGGCAGTGAAGCTGAGTGCATATGATATAAGATATGAACCAAGGACTGCCATCAAATCCCAAGCCTTAGCTGACTTTGTGGCAGATTTTAGTAGCGACTTGCAAAAGGAAGCTGAGTTAGAAGTCCAACAGCTTGAAGAAACTAAGGATCCTTGGATACTCTTCACTGATGGAGCCTCTAATGTAAAGGGAACAGGGCTTGGAATACTACTAAAATCGCCACAGGGGGACATAATACCCCACTCCATAGCTTGTGAATTTCAAACTACCAACAATGAGGCTGAGTATGAAGCTTTGATAGCTGGTTTGCAAATTGCAAAGCATATGAGGATCAGGTATCTTGAGGTACATGTAGATTCTTTACTGATCACTAATCACTTTAATGGATCCTATGCTGTTAAAGGTGAAAAGCTAATCAAATATTTGGAGATAGTCAAAGAGTTGGCACTCTCTTTTGTATCCTTTAGTTTGACACAGGTACCAAGGGAAGAGAATGCAGAAGCTGATGCATTAGCCAATCTAGGATCATCTTTGAAGATTCCTGAGGATATCAAGATCCCTATTATCCATATCCTGACCCCTGCTATCGAGGATCATGTAGCTATGGAGATAGGAGAAGATTCTGCAGTCATCCCTAGTGATGATACTCAATCTCATTCAGGATCATGGATCCTCCCAATAATGAGATACATACAACATGGAGAAATTCCTACAGGAGAAAACCCAAGGGCTTTCAAAACTAAGGTATCTCAATTTACAATATTGAATAATATGTTGTATAAACGATCTCTTGCGGGACCATATCTAAGATGCATTGAGGATCCTGAAATCCAAGAAGTCCTAAAGGATTTCCATGAAGGAGATTGTGGAAACCACACTGGGGGCAGGGCATTATTCTCAAGGATCCTGAGGACAGGATACTATTGCCCCACTATGAAGAAGGATGCTGTGGAGTATGCCAAGAAGTGTGATCCTTGTCAGAGGCATAGTAATATCCTTCACCAACCAGCAGAGCTCTTGCATCCTGTATCCTCTTCTTGGCCATTCATGAGATGGGGAATAGATATAGTTGGAAAGCTTCCTAAGGCACCTGGTGGAAAAGTATTCATGCTTGCTATGACTGATTACTTCTCTAAGTGGATAGAGGCTGAAGCCTTTGCTCAAGTTAGAGAAAAGGAAGTTATATCCTTTATTAAAAGAAACATTATTACTAGATTTGGTATCCCTTCTGAGATTATTTGTGATAATGGATCCCAATTTACTGGGAATAGAACCACTAACTTTTGTGACAGTTGGGGGACTAAGATGATAACAACAACACCAGTCCACCCACAAGCTAATGGTCAGGCAGAATCATCCAACAAGATCATCATCAACAATTTGAAGAAGAAGCTTGGATCCAAGAAAGGAAAATGGGCAGAAGAACTACCTTATGTGCTTTGGGCTGATAGGACAACTCCCAAGAATGCTACAGGCCAAACTCCATTCTCTTTGGTATTTGGGGCAGAATCAGTGATCCCTACAGAGATGGTGGTTCCAACTACAAGAACAAGCATTCGTGATCCTAAAGAAAATGCTGAAAACTTGGTTCAAGACTTGGATACTATAGAAGAAATCAGGGATTTGGCAAGGATAAGGATGGCTAGTTATCAACAAAGGATGGCTGGAGTCTACAACAAAAATGTCAGGATCAGGAAATTCCAAGTTGGTGATATGGTATTAAGGAAAGCATTTCAGAATACCACCAATCCTGCTGATGGAAAGCTAGCACCAAAGTGGGAAGGCCCCTATTTGATTGAAGCTGAAGCAGGAAAGGGGGCATATTGATTGCTAACAATGGAAGGTGATTTGCTACCAAGAGCTTGGAATGCTGTCCATTTGAAGAAATATTTTATGTGACAAGGATCCATGATCCTCACTTGACAAGTATCCTTAAAGGATCCTTACAGAGTAGACGATCCTCAATTTGGTAACATTCTAATCTTAGACTATTTCATTCTTTTATTCTCTTATATAAGGATAAGGATCATGCATCCTTTATCCTCCTTTCACTTGATTCTGAGTTTTGAAGGTTCAGGTATCCTTAACTAAGGATCGAGTATCCACAGAAGTATCCAGTTATTTGGGCTTGACCCCAGTTATTTGGGCTTGACCCTAGTTATTTGGGCTTGACCCCAGTTATTTGGGCTTGACCCCAGTTTGGGCCTGTCCCCAGTTTCGCCAGTAGCGCACGATGATCCTGGTATAGTTCATGGCAATGGGACCAGTACTCGCTTTAGGGGCTGACAATTTCATTGTACTGGCTATATTCAGGATCCTACGTATAATGGTAGACGTACCATACATCCGTTCCTAAGGTTTCTAACGTTTTCACGTTAGCTAAGGTTTTGGCATTTTCATGTCACTAAGTTTGGATAGTCGCCAATGAGGGCCATACTCCAGTTTACATACGATCCTTTGGGCTTGTCCCCAGTTATCCTTTGGGCTTGTCCCCAGTTATCCTTTGGGCTTGTCCCCAGTATATTGGGCTTGTCCCCAGAATTGTTGGGCTTGTCCCCAGTTACTAACTTTCATCTTATATTGGCTTAGTCCCAAGTTATATCCTATTTCAGGTTTTTGAAGCTAAACGACCAAGGATCCTTGATCCTTACTTTCTACTAAGGTTTGTCTTTTGGGTTATCCTGATTATAAGTGTTAAAGGATAGGATCCTAACTTGGATTCTCAGGTATGATCCTTAACTATTTTGATTTTATTCATTATTTATTTGAATAACCCTTATCCTTTGACAACTGAACTTATGATCCTTAAACTATATTACTTTTCAGAACTTATCGACTATGGGATATGTGATCCTTGATCATATCCTAAACTTTTTGGGGATATTTCTTAAATTTTTCTTTACTTGATAAGTTTAAACAAAATAAACATCACAACAGTTGGAAAGTAAAATATTAACAAGGATATCAACACAGGATAAGCCAAAAAGTTAAAGTTATTTATTCATAAAAGATTAAACCCTTTAAGGCTGTCAAAATTGCCAACCCACGTTTCTACCAGCAAAACGTGGCCCGTCCACATGGGTTGGCAAAGGGTGTCCATTGTTTAAGGGTCTTGATAGTGCAGGAATTAAAAGACGGCAGGATCACAATGGCTTCATCCCCCAAATAGAGGATCCCTCCACCACTTGTAATCCTACCTATTGTTCGAAGGATCCATGATCCTTAGCCCTAATTACTTTTGTTTAAGTACAACCCATCATTGTTCAACAAAAACATCATCAAAACAAAAACCATAATCAAACCTAAAAGAAAAATGGGCTCCGGCTACGTCTAGAAATGTCCTTCATCGCCCATTCATGCAGCCTACACCTTCGCTGCATCATCATCCCCTCCAGCTCCAGTATCCTTCGTATGATCCTTACCACTGCCACTAGCCTCGATTGCCAGAACCTCGTCAGCCTCATCTTCATCATCCTCCAATTCGGCCAACCTAGCCTTCCAGCCCTTCATGTCCCAGCCGCTCCTATCAAAGGCAGGATCCTGAGCTTCTTGAGCCATCTGCAGCTTGGTCTTGTACATGGCAATGGCAGCAGAGACTTTAGCATCCTATGTGATCTCGTGCTTCTCATAATCAGCATTGATCTGAGTTGCAACTATCTGAGCTTTGGCATCATTGAGGTCCTTTTCAAGGGAAGCAATCTTGTGATCCTTGAGCACCGCCACCTTTTGGAGATCAGAGTATTTCTCCTCAAGCTCCTCAACATTCCCAACATAGTCCTCGATCTCAGCAAATTTCTACAAAGAAGACAATGTAAAGATTAGAGTCAGGTGATCCTCAAATGGATAGGATAACTAAGCTGAGTCAGTGATCCTTACATCATTAAAGTACTCGAGGAATTGATGGCGGATCAGAGGCAAGCCTTGAAGGTTGTCAGCTTCAGAGGTTTTTCTTTTCTTTCCACCTCTTCCTTTTGAAGTGGTAGCCTTGAGGATTACAATGGAAGGGCTAGCAGCAGACTTTTTCTTGGAAGATCGGACAGTGTCTAGATCAGTGACACTGAATTTGGAGGCAAACTTTGAAGATTTCCTGGCACCTACACACCCAAAACAGATAAGTATCCTTATCTTACTTCTATTTAACTATTTATTTAAACATTTGGCTATACAAAAAACAGGATACTTACTTGACATCGTGACAGAACCTGAGGATACCTCTTGAGAATCCTGGGTATTTGCTTTGAATGACCTTGTTGCAGGATCAAGTCTTCTGAAAGCAGCGAGCCTTTCCTTGGTGGCAGGTGAGGGTATGAAATGTGAAACAGTGATGGCTGTACAAAAGAAACAAAAGCATGTTAGTAATCCTCATCAGGAACAAGCTTACTCAGTGATCCTTCTAAGGATCCTCTATCCTACCATGGGTGCTCCACTTCCTTGGCAGATCCTTTCCATCAGGGAGAAAATCCCTTCTGACAAAGAAGAATCTCCGTTTCCAGTTAGTATCATTCTTAGTGGCTTTGAAGATGGGATGTTCTTCACCGGGTTTACGCTTGAATAGATATCGGTGGGATCCAAATGTTGTGAGATCATACATCTCTGCCAACTCCGACATTCCCAGAGCAATTCCTTCTTGCTCAATAATCCTTTCCAGGGTATATAAGACCCTCCAGATCATTGGCATAGCTTGAATATAAGAAATGCCGGTGAGAGAGAAGAAAGACTGGGTGAATTCAGGGAAAGGATATGTGTATCCTATTGTGAAAGGTGTGACCGGGAAGGCTACCCGAGTTTTAGAAACATAGTCACTTAGAACGGTGGGGTCAAATGGCTTGAAATCGGTGTTTGCCGGAAAACAATGGCGAATTCTATCTATTTGTGGATCAGTGAAACAGCACCTTTCATTCACCAAATCTTTGATGATCCCCTGGCTTTTAAGAGGACTGTCCTTCTTGTGATCCTTAGCCGGTGAGGATCTTAGCATCATCTTGGTCATAGCAATAGAGAAGAAGATGAATAGAGAAAGAAAACGTAAAGGAGGAAGAGGAAGAGAAATGCATGCTTGGTCTGCGGATGTGAATTTAAAGGGAGTTTCTCTTGAATTTAAATGTGAAATGATCCCTATCTCTAACTCCTATTTATAATGATGATTTTGTAGGATAGTCACCTCAGTGACGTCATGTTCGTAACGGCTAGTCCGATTACAACGGCTAGTTATCCGTTGGTTGATTGCGGATAAGAACAAAATACAACTCGTTTATTTACATAATTACTCCTTATATTTTGGGGGCAATTGTTAGGGGTGGATTTCTCAATGATCAGTGATCCTCAATTGCTGTTGGGCTTAGTGATCCTCACTTCTGTTTGAATTGGTGATCCTCAGAAGTGTTTCAGGATCAGGATCATGGATCATCATAAGGATCCTTGAACTAATGATTGTCTACTTTGAATTCAAAATTGTTTTGCAGGAGTATGAGCTTGGACTTGGTCTTGGCGATATTCCTGGAGCATATTCTATGTTTATTCCGCACGTGCTTGGCCAAAAGTGGACGTTATGGAGTCGTGGAGGACTTGCACCATTTGCGGAATGTTAGTTAGTGTAGATATTTTCCATTTTTAAAGGGGTAGCGAGCTAATTAGAAAACACTTGGCTATTTTTGGCTACACACACACTCTTACAACTGCTCTCACCAGCTCTCGTTAATTCACTTAGCGATTACATACTTTCCTACACAATACACTATAGTGATCCTTGTACTTAGCTCGCTATCATCCGAAGTTGTAATACATTTCTTATTTAATTTGAGTTGGTGATCGGTAGTTTCCATCACCCGAGGTTTTTTATGCCGGAGATCATTCATTGATCAAGGGCTTTTTCCTCGTATAAATCTTCGTGTCACTTGTTCATTACATTTCAGAGTGATCCTTATTGTTGTTCATCAATTCAAGCATCATACCTCACAACAGAAAGTTTGGTTGCATTATCATTGCTTGATTTTTGACCAAAACAGTTATCAACAGAAAAACAGTATTCAGAAATTGGAGGATAATCCTCATCATCCTCTTCTTGGTCTACTGCATGCACATTCTGGTTGTCAGACTTGTTGTAGGACTTGAACTTGTTATTCTTAAAGTAGGATCCTTGCTTTTCCTGTTTTGAGGATCCTGTCAATCTCTCCTGGATCCTTTTGTCATCCTCTAGACGGATGAACCTAAGGGCCCTGGTTCTTACTTCATCAAGATTCCTGCATGGGGTCATAACAAGATCATCATAGAACTGTGAATCCCTAAGCAATCCCATTTTAAAGGCTTCTACAGCCGTAGCAATATCCAGGTTAGGAATGTCTAAGGATTCTTTACTAAACTTAGTAATGTAATCTCTAAGTGATTCATTTTGACCTTGTGTTACCCTATAAAGATCACTAGTTAAACGTTCAAATTTTCTACTACAAGAGAATTGACTATTAAACAGATTAACTAGATTAGCAAATGAAGTAATAGAATAAGGGGGAGGACTTAGCAGCCATTTAAGAGCAGATCCTGTGAGTGTGGATCCAAAACCCTTGCATAGACATGCTTCTTTTAACCTCTCAGGAATTGGATTGATTTCCATCCTCTCCCTGTATTGAGCTACATGCTCCTCTGGATCCGTTGAACCATCATATAACTTCATGGATGGTATCTGAAATCTCTTGGGTATCTCAGCATCACAAATAGGGGATGCAAAGCGAGATATCCTATGGCTACCATCTGCAATTTCAGGAATAGGTTTAACCACCCCTGGCACGCTGGATATCATATCCTTAAGCTTCTGTAACTCCCTAGCCATAGCCTGATTGATACCTGTATCCTGCATAGAGCCATGGTTAGTGTTATAGGAATTGTTAAAAGTGTTACCTCCCATGGGATTCATGTTTGGAATTCCAGATGTGAATCCATATTGACGGGGTTCCAGTATGATTGAAGGACCAGAGGAGGCAATGGTCTGCATTGGTATGAAGTCTCCTTGATGAACATCCGAACTTGGAGGCTGCGTACTTCTTAAGAATCCTTGATCCTGAAAGATGTTGGATCCTTGAACCTGAGAGGATCCTTGAACCTGAAAGGATCCTTGGGGCTGAGAGGATCCTTGAACTTGAAAGGATCCTGGAACCATAGAGAATCCTTGGATCTGGGAGGATCCTTGGACCTGGGAGGATCCTTGAATCGCGTGCATTCCCAAATATCCTCCTGAGCTGAAGGATCCTTGATGCTGAAAAGAGGATCCCGATGGCTGAGAACAGGATCCTTGAGGCTGGAAGTGGGAGCCAAATGCCTGACTCATAGTTGCTGTTCCATAACGCCTTTCTGATGGACCACTTTGATATTGGATGCCCGGAACTGCCGATTGTAGGGTAGTTACAACTGGAGTGTTAAAATTTAATGACCTTAGCATCAGAGGAGAGTGATCCTCCACTGACTTCTTCTGTTTCTTGATATCACCAATCTCCTGGAGGATCCTTTCATTGGTTTTGTCCTGTTCTTGCATACGATCTCTCATTCTTCGCAACATTTTCAGCATTCTTCTAGGATCCAGAAGGTGGTGGAGGCAAAGGTGGAACGCCTTGTGAAGAACTGATTGCCGGCATTGAACTTGAAGTGTTCTTCGCTGAGGAAGCCATCTGCTTGGTTGTAGTGAACCGGAATGACCACAAAAATATGAATCTTCTTAGGAATGAAGCACCAATTACCCCACGGTGGGCGCCAAACTGTTTTGGTCAAAAATCAAGCTAAGATAATGCAACCAAACTTTCTGTTGTGAGGTGTGATGCTTGAATCAATGAACAATATTAAGGATCACTCAGAAATGTAAAGAACAAGTGACACAATGATTTATACGAGGAAAAAGCCCTTGATCAAGAGTTGATCTCCGGCATAAAAAACCTCGGGTGATGGAAACTACCGATCACCAACTCAAATTAAACAGAAAATGTATTACAACTTTGGATGATAGCGAGCTAGTTACAAGGATCATGATGTGTGTAAAATGCAACATATAAATTACATCAAATGAGGCATAAAACTAACCCTTTTTTAGTACTAATATTGGAAAAAGAGTGTTTTTGTCTTCCTTTTGTATTTTCAGGATTAAATGAGCTCAAAAACGCAAAAGAAGCAAAAAGACAGCTAAATCCAACATAAATACAAGAAAAGGAACATTAGTGGATTGCCCGAACCCTCAACGGCACCTTCCAAAGCAAAATAGAGAAAACAGAAGGCTGAACACGCCCCGTGCTCAGCCAGCACGGGGCCGTGCCCAAGAAGCAGCAGAAAAGACAAACCTATAGAAGCTTCTATTGCCCACCACGGGCCGTGCTCAGCGGACACGGGGGCGTGCCGAAAGTACTGCAGGCGCATTAATTGTAATTGCGAATTACAATTAATGAAGAGAGAGAGTGTCAGACGGGCACGGGGCCGTGCCCAGCGAACACGGGGCCGTGCCCAGGCCTTTGTTCAGCCTATAAATAGGAGTGCTTGGTTTCATTGCAACTCATCCCTTGGCACACCACCTCTCTCACACTTCATCCACCACCCACCACCATCACAACACCATCATCCACCACCATCATCCATTGTCCATCATAGAGTGTGTGAGTCGTCTCGGGATCCAAGATTGATCGTAAGAGTTCTTGACAATCAAGGCCATGTTTGCCTAAGTCTCTTACATCACTTGGTGAAGACAAAGTGTCTAGTATAATACTTTTTATTTCTAATCTTTTGCACTTTTTATTTGGTTTTGTATTAATGACTTTAATAACTAGTTACTTATGTTGAAGGTGATCTTTCCTTATCGTTTGTCCGTGGTGTCTTGGCATTATTTTACTGTCTATATAAAATAAAGGATTTTCACCATTCATATCTCCACAGTCTATATGGAGGTATGTTGGCTACCTGGTAGGGGGTTAAGGGAACGGTTTGGTAAAGGTCTTGCCATTGTTCAGCGTTTAGAGGTCCTGCAATGGACCTGGGTCAAATTTAGTAGGACCTCCTTCAATACTTCACGGTATTGGATGGCGGGGGTCCAAACTCTTTGATCCCCTCATAAGTTAACTACTATTAATACTATAACCCGGCTATTTAGGACTGTATCCCTGCTGACTCAGACTACTTAGTCGAGGGTAACGTCACCGCCAAAAGCGGGGCCTACCACAATACTGCATTAATAACTTAATTCATTATCTTCCAATAATCCACCCCTTTAGGATTGTATCCCTGCTGACTCAAACTACTGGGGTGAGGGTAACGTCACCTTCAAAAGAGGGGCCTACTACAATAACTAAGATAATCTCTTAATTATGTGCAAAAGTGCGGAAATAATCAAAGGTTATACTAGATACGAGTCGGAACCAAGTGATTCATCTTGTCTATCTGTTTTTATTTTATTTTTATTTTCAGCATTTTAGTTAGTTTTTATTTTTCTTAGTTTAAAACATTTTTCTAAACTTTTATTTTGGTTAGACGTTGAGGATAAACCGGTATTAAAAGCTCTTGTGTCCTTGGACGACCTCGGTATCTTACCAACGCTATACTACACTCAACGATGGGTGCACTTGCCCATATGTGTGTTTAGTGTTGGTGAAATATCGTGTTTTATAAATTTAAAACTTGGCTAAAATAAGTGTTAAAAAGGGCTTAAAATATACACCTAAAATATACGACACTTTATCGCACATCAAGTTTTTGGCGCCGTTGCCGGGGACACAAGGATTTTAAGAAAGTTAGGAATCAACGGCCTAATCATCTTTTATTTTTCTTTTTTTTTTTAGGATTTTCTTAGTTTTTCAGCTTCTGCAGAGCTCAGCACGGGCCGTGCCCGCTGAACACGCCCACGTGCTCAATCATTGGAACTGGCAATCCTGTTTTACATCAGACAGTAAGCTGAACACGGGGCCGTGTCCACTCAACACGCCCCCGTGCCCAAGTTTCAGTTACTGAAAACAGAACCGTTCGATCCCGACGGTTGGTAATTTCTGACATAAACATGAGTGATAGTAATTATTTTTACTTTCGGCACTCTTATGGTACGTGGTGTCAATTATGTGGTGGCGAACATGAAGAAGTAAAATGCTACTTCCTAAATTATAGGCCCCACTACATGGACCCACGATCTTTTCACAACCTTAAGAGGGGCGAAAGTAAAAATAAGCACTATTTCTCCCTCGAATGCGCCCAGCCAGATATTCTAGGGGAAATGTTCCTTAGCGAATTATTTCAACTAGAAGAGCTAATTCTGAAATGGATAGAAGAGCTTAGGAAGGATTTTATTAATCCGCCCCAAGACGATACCCATGAAGAAATGTTGGAACCGCATTCCGACAACCTCGTTGCTCCCGAAAATACCTTCGTACCTAGCAAAGACTTGGACGATAGTCGTCCCTGTGTCGATTGTGCCGTGAAGGACTCTCCATCGACTTCGTTCGGTGCATACATAGACCTGAGCGATTCGGCATATACCTTCTTTAACAAGAGCCCGGAAAAGGGTTGGACTTGTCCACCTAGAATGAAAATAGGAATTACCCTCACCGACAACCTCTTGCGTTCTCGCCTTAGTCTAGGACAATTAAGGTATATTAGGCACTTTGGGGTTGTTCCAACCAGTAAGGAACCACCCGATATCGGGGAGATCCTTGAATTAGCAAAACTCCATAAAACAGCCTCCAGACACGGGGCCGTGTCCAGGTCAGCACGCCCCCGTGCTCACTAAAAAGATTCTCTGCTGATTTGGTCAGAATACGGACAAAATGTGTCAGGATTTTCTCTGAACACGGGGCCGTGTCCAGTCAACACGGGGCCGTGCCCAGGGCGCTGTCGTTTTCTTTAAATGCAGCCTGATTCCTGCTCATTTTGACCACTTCAATTGACAGAGATCTCTGGAATTTTCACTCATACCATCCTAGGTAAGTGTCAAAAGAAGGTTCCAAGGGACCCTCTTGTCCTTTCCACTTTTATTCATTTCCTCCTCTTTCAAAATTTTTCAAAAGTTCCTCCATGGAAGCTTGGAAATCCTTTGATTCCAATCCTCTATGTGAAGTTTGTAAAATTATTTGCTAAAGATTCTGGGCTAAAGTTAGTTGAATAACTTTACTTTAAATTATCCGAGCTTAAAACCCAGATAACAATCATAAAAATAATTTAAAACTCCAAGAGTCTTTAGCCAAAAATCCTGCAGACAAATGGACACGGGGCCGTGCTCAACGAGCACGGGGCCGTGTCCAGGGGCTCTGTTTTGTAAAAATTTAGTCTCCTTCGGTTTTCTTCACAGAAAATGGCAAGCAGAACAAGCGGATCATCTTCAAGAAATAACCGACAAGGGAGGAGATCTTCAACAGCAGAAGATTCTCTTGTAAACTATGTTTACGCTCTAAGGGAGGCTATTGATGAAATGACGGGAGTGGAAGAAGCATTGGTCGACCGTATCAACCATCTTACCGTGGGGCTGGAGGGCTGTCTCCATGAAGTAAACCTCTTGCACCAGAGGTTGAACCTTCTCGCTTCCCCGCCTTTGGTACCCATAATAACCCAAAGGGCGTGGAACGTGGTGCCCGAAGTTGTCATTCCAGCTGAATGGTACGCCATGCACCAAGAGGTTCCTCGAAGAGTGGTGCAAGGAGTCCCAGTGAATGTTCCCCCTCAACCACCAACAACAGAAGAAAACGAAGCCGCGTTCTTCCTCCCTAGGGAGATCGAAGAATGGCTTTAAACAAAGTTTAGGAAGGAACTCGTTCGGCTAAAAGTCCTACTCTATCGGGAAATCATTCTTGAAATTTTCCTATATTGGTAGAACTCCTTATGATAACCTCGTGTACTCGCTGACCTATCTAGTTAAGTTTTAATTCTAGTTTAATTTAGGAGTATGTAAGTTCTCTCTATGATGAAATGAAATGATGGTTTTAATGTTTGAATGGTTTGTAATGAATAAAACACACTCATGGTGGTAAAGGATGAAAAGGGGAACGAGAAAAATGATCCCATGCACAAGAACGAGGCAACCCGACAATTTTCTCCCTTTCAGAAGGTTCAACACGGGCCGTGCCCAACCAACACGGCCCCGTGTCGGACCACCTGCAGAAAACGCCCAGTACAGGTAACTGGACACGGGCCGTGTTCACCCAACACGCCCCCGTGTCCAGACTTCTGTTCCTCTTATTTCAATTTTGTTACTGGCACTTGAACACGGGGCCGTGCCCGGATAACACGGGGCCGTGTTCAGTGCCCAGTAACACAAATTTTTGCTTTTTAAACACTATTTTACACATCTAATCAACCTAAAAATTTATTTTTGGGACACATTGAGGACAATGTGTAATTTAAGTGTGGGGGGGATGCTAAAACCTTGAATTTTGCAAGTCCTAAATACAAGCCTTACACAAAACTCTATTGGAACCGCTAATCACCCCAATTTTTTTTCAAAAATTTCATTTTTTTACTTGTCTAGGTTTAACTCGGGAAATTCAAGCTCTCAAAAAGGTTATATTTTTACAAATTTACAACCGATAGCGTAGTGATAAAAAGAACCAACATAAGAAAATTATGAAAAGGCATGACAAACTTATTTAAAATTTGATTATATATACTTGATCACATAAAAACCCATTCCCACAAAAGTGAGTTTTGAGCCTTTATTGAGCACACAATTTCATATCATTTGACTAAATGCTCATTTTTCGTTTCTTGTGTGAATAGCCGCTTGGTTCTTACGACTCTAGAACTTGCCATGACAATACATTCCCGGTCCTTATCAACTTAAACCCGAGTAAGTAAATGATAGAGGCATTAGGACTAACCCTTTTTCATTTCTACACCATTATTTTTTCTTTTTCTTTTACCACCTACCCAAAAAAAATCCCCCTAGTTAGCCCCTTTGAGCCTAAACCTTTTCATTTCATCACCCAAAACAAAAACCCTTTCACCCACCAAAACCTTTTTCATTTTTAACCCTTTATTTTAGTAACAAGTTCGGTTCTTCGTAAAAAAAAAAATAAATAAATAAATAAATAAATAATGAAGCAAAAAGAAAATAAACAAACAAAGTAATCAAAAATAACTTTGTTTGAATAAAAGCTTCATCAAAAATAAAAAGTTGCAAAAAATACGAAAACCGACACTTGTTACGCTTTTTAGCCCTTTTTCTACTAACCACTAACCCAACCACCTACCTTTAACCCTAGCCAACCCTTAACCCACAAAGTCCTCTTGATATCTACAAAGGTATAAAAGTTAAAAAGGATGAGGATTGATTTCTTGGCAAGCCTATGGTAGGAATAAGTTCCATGCCGCTCTCGAGTGATTCACTAAAAATACACTTTCGGCCGAGTGTGAGTGATTTCCCCGTGAGGTATGTGAACTTGTATATAAATAAAATTTTAAAAAAAAGGCATGTTATGCCCAAATAAGTAATTTCTTTTATGAACAGTTCTAAATAAATCATTACGAATAGGAGTGTAAATAAATAAAAATAAAACCCTAAAAAGATCTTGGAAATCCCGACACTCTATGACAAGCCCAAAACCTTCTCTTCTACCTATTCCATTTGGGAGTGTAAGCCAAATATTAAAGAGTTTTGCTTGAGGACAAGCAAAAGTTCAAGTGTGGGGGTATTTGATGTGTGTAAAATGCAACATATAAATTACATCAAATGAGGCATAAAACTAACCCTTTTTTAGTACTAATATTGGAAAAAGAGTGTTTTTGTCTTCCTTTTGTATTTTCAGGATTAAATGAGCTCAAAAACGCAAAAGAAGCAAAAAGACAGCTAAATCCAACATAAATACAAGAAAAGGAACATTAGTGGATTGCCCGAACCCTCAACGGCACCTTCCAAAGCAAAATAGAGAAAACAGAAGGCTGAACACGCCCCGTGCTCAGCCAGCACGGGGCCGTGCCCAAGAAGCAGCAGAAAAGACAAACCTATAGAAGCTTCTATTGCCCACCACGGGCCGTGCTCAGCGGACACGGGGGCGTGCCGAAAGTACTGCAGGCGCATTAATTGTAATTGCGAATTACAATTAATGAAGAGAGAGAGTGTCAGACGGGCACGGGGCCGTGCCCAGCGAACACGGGGCCGTGCCCAGGCCTCTGTTCAGCCTATAAATAGGAGTGCTTGGTTTCATTGCAACTCATCCCTTGGCACACCACCTCTCTCACACTTCATCCACCACCCACCACCATCACAACACCATCATCCACCACCATCATCCATTGTCCATCATAGAGTGTGTGAGTCGTCTCGGGATCCAAGATTGATCGTAAGAGTTCTTGACAATCAAGGCCATGTTTGCCTAAGTCTCTTACATCACTTGGTGAAGACAAAGTGTCTAGTATAATACTTTTTATTTCTAATCTTTTGCACTTTTTATTTGGTTTTGTATTAATGACTTTAATAACTAGTTACTTATGTTGAAGGTGATCTTTCCTTATCGTTTGTCCGTGGTGTCTTGGCATTATTTTACTGTCTATATAAAATAAAGGATTTTCACCATTCATATCTCCACAGTCTATATGGAGGTATGTTGGCTACCTGGTAGGGGGTTAAGGGAACGGTTTGGTAAAGGTCTTGCCATTGTTCAGCGTTTAGAGGTCCTGCAATGGACCTGGGTCAAATTTAGTAGGACCTCCTTCAATACTTCACGGTATTGGATGGCGGGGGTCCAAACTCTTTGATCCCCTCATAAGTTAACTACTATTAATACTATAACCCGGCTATTTAGGACTGTATCCCTGCTGACTCAGACTACTTAGTCGAGGGTAACGTCACCGCCAAAAGCGGGGCCTACCACAATACTGCATTAATAACTTAATTCATTATCTTTCAATAATCCACCCCTTTAGGATTGTATCCCTGCTGACTCAAACTACTGGGGTGAGGGTAACGTCACCTTCAAAAGAGGGGCCTACTACAATAACTAAGATAATCTCTTAATTATGTGCAAAAGTGCGGAAATAATCAAAGGTTATACTAGATACGAGTCGGAACCAAGTGATTCATCTTGTCTATCTGTTTTTATTTTATTTTTATTTTCAGCATTTTAGTTAGTTTTTATTTTTCTTAGTTTAAAACATTTTTCTAAACTTTTATTTTGGTTAGACGTTGAGGATAAACCGGTATTAAAAGCTCTTGTGTCCTTGGACGACCTCGGTATCTTACCAACGCTATACTACACTCAACGATGGGTGCACTTGCCCATATGTGTGTTTAGTGTTAGTGAAATATCGTGTTTTATAAATTTAAAACTTGGCTAAAATAAGTGTTAAAAAGGGCTTAAAATATACACCTAAAATATACGACACTTTATCGCACATCAGATCACTAGAATGTAATGTGTAAGAGGGCGTGTAATCGCCAAGTAAACTGTCAAGAGCTGATGAGAACAGTTACGAGTGTGTGTGTTAAGCCAAAAATAGCCAAGTGTTCTAATCTAGCTCGTTATCCCTTTTTAAATTTGGAAAATATCTAAGCTAACTAATTATCCGCATTTCGTGCAAGTCTTCCACGATCTCCATAACGTTCATATTAGTCAAGCACGTGTGGAATAAATAAGGAATATGCTCCAGGAATATCGCCGAGACCAAGTCCAAGCTCGTACTCCTGCAAAACAACATCATATTCAAAGCAGACAATCGTTAGTGCAAGGATCACTATGATGATCCATGATCCTGATCCTACAATACTTTCTGAGGATCACTAATTCCAGCAGAATCAAGGATCCCTAAGCCCGGCAGCATGTAACACCTCGAAAATTCACGTCCTATAATATATTGACACGTGTCATAAGCTTTGAACGTGTAAAAGAACAGTCTAGAGGGACTAAAGTTGACAAACAAGGAAAGTATGTGAATATAAGGGTTTAAAATGTCAACAATGGATAAATATACTTTACAATAACCCTACATGATGTTTATACCCTTAAACGAATAAATCATGGATCATACGAAGCTAATTGTGAAAGAAAGTGAGAGATTACAAACTGCAGGGGTTAAATGTGTCGACATGTTTAAAGTATACCTCTGAGTGACCTTTTAGCAAACCCGAAGCTTTGTAACGATTAATTATGCTCATTAGAATGTATGATAAAAATTTCACCAAGTTTCGTTATCGTATG
Organism: Helianthus tuberosus; assembly: GCA_030545235.1. Lineage (NCBI taxonomy): Eukaryota > Viridiplantae > Streptophyta > Magnoliopsida > Asterales > Asteraceae > Helianthus > Helianthus tuberosus. The sequence continues at coordinate 7,291,077 of CM060426.1, forward strand.
AGAAAGTTATGATAAAATTCGTATACGAGGGGTTAAAAGCGTCAACGTTGAAATTTAAGACTTTTCGGTGATCGTATGAATAACCGGGGACCTAACAAAGTTGGTTTATGACTTGGAGTCCTTAAAAGTCAAGTTTGGGGGTTACAAGTGCAAGAAACCATGTTAAAAATCAAGTTTAGAAGTTCAGGGGCTAAACGTGTCAACTTTTAAAGAATTCTGGTAAGCTGGCTGGTCCTTACGGACCGTAAGCTGGGAGCCTTACGGTCCGTATTACGGTCCGTAAGCTTCTCCCAGATGCAGAAACTCGGACAGAATGCCTGTTCAGCCATCTAAACGACATGTATTGCCCTTAAACACTTCCAAGAGCTGCCTAAACTAATTTCTTAGGCTTAGGGACACTTGTTAATGATCTGGAACACCTCATAGGCTTGTTTGTCACAATCTTGATGGATCAAACTCACTATATAAGGCTCTCATGTTTGCAACATTCTTGCATTCAATCCATCTGCATTTCTGGAGCTTTTGGGAGTTCAAGAGCAGACCCTAAGCATCCTTAATTGTGCATAGGACTTCTGTAAGTATGCTTGATCTTTCTTAATTGAGTTTTGCTTAGTTATTAGCTTAAAAGTCAAACCGTCGTAATTAACGTTTGACTTAGCGATTAATCATTAATGGTCCAGTGATTAGTCGATTTGAAGGTAGTTATAAGTTGGTATTTATGTGGGCAATAAACCCTTAGAAGGGCACCCTCTGATTCCCGCTCTAACTAGATCAAATGTCGAGTCAAAGTTGTTTATAAAAAGTCAACAGGATCCTAATTTTTGAATTAACACATAATTAGCAACGTAGAAGGCATGTAACCTATTTTATCACTCATATAACTTGGTAATAAGTATAAGAACTGGTCTAGGCTTGTTTGATCCGACAATTTTCTGTTTAGACCCGGTTCGGAACCGAAAGTCGCAAAACTTTGACTTTTGCTTTGACTTCAGTTCTGACCCGATTTGGTATGATTTAGAAATGCCTTAGGACTTCCTTAGGACTAGGTTACATGTTAGTATAACCCTCTGTGGTTGGTTCGTTGATTGTCCATTACGTTTACACGTTTCCGTTAATTGCTTAATGTTGACCATAATGCCCTTTTGACCATAAAACGAGAATTTTAGAAATGTGAAAGGACAAGAAACTTTACTACTGATTTATAAACATGTCCCTAAAAATTTCACATCAGTTGGAGGTCTAGATTAGGAGTTATGCTCATTAGCGTAATTATAACGCCTTTTAGTAATTAAACGACGCAATTAGCATAAAGCCTATCTAAACCCAATTTTTGATACCAAACCTTTTACCCACTGATGTAATATAATATTTTGAGATTTTTAAAGATTTTTAATTATTTTTTAAACTGATCATAACCTAAGGTTATCGCCTTAATTCGGTAAATACCGATTATACCCTTTTTGCTTGTAAAATGAGTTTTACATAATATTTTGACACCAATCCAATTGCTACTGATTTTATATAATAAATAAAGTATTTTGAACTTTATAACCTGATCAGAAAACTCCGATTTCCTGTATAACCCGGAAATCGCTTAAAATGGCTTTTTACGCGTATTAAACGCATAGTTTGGGTTTAAAACCATTTTGCCATATAAGACCTAATACCAACTGATATGACCTAATAAAATAAGTTATTCTACTGATGTATTCGGACCCGAATCTCAGAATTTCAATTTATCTCTTTTATAATCTTTTAAATGACCAAAATACCCCTACGGGGCTTATATTGAGATTAAACTCGTTTTGGGCATAATGGAAGGTATCCTACTGATATCACAACATGTTTAAGGCATATTAACTTAGGAAACCTGTATAGGACCCATATGGTTACCCGTTACGCTTCTTACGCGTTCGGTTCGGTTTATGTAACTTGTTTGCATAAGTTAGCCGAAACGGGTCAAACCTTATCATTTTTATCTCAAAATCCAGAAGGTGTTTAGATTACCCATATTATACAAGTCTTCAAACTTGTCGGGTCTAAAACGCATTCTATTCCGGTCTTCGCTTAATCATGCGTTTGAACCGTATATTTCCTTAAAACTAACCGGTCTAAGTTTAGGCTTAATTAAAGACCCGTTAGTATTCTAATTGGTTATTTATACCATCATTCCAGACTAGTGCCTTCCGGTAAATTGCACCTACGCTTACTTAGGTGAATACGGCTGAGTTATTATAATTCTTGCTATTTAAGACAGGAGCTAGCTCAGGTAAATGCTCTTAACTTATTTTCCCTATTACGGGCTTGGGATACGGTAATATAAATACCGCATGGTCAGGTATGGGATTCAAAGACCAATGAGTCGGGAAATCCAAATAACCTGTTTTAATTCGTATTGCTTGACTGAAACATTGGGGGTTAATGCGACCGTGTCCTGGATATCCTTGACTCATTAATTGCAATGGCCACGACCTAAGCACGGGGTGTAGGCATACACCTGACAGATGCAATATGCTTATTAATTAATTATACCCAATAAGGGATTCCCAATAAGGGAATAGTGGTGTGTCGGTTAATCTTGAACCGGCATAGAACCGGGCCCCGTATGTAGAGCAAGTTATGTAAAACTGATAACATGAGATATAGTTTGTCCCAAGTATAAAAGATTAATTTTGCCTTGAGCATTTTAATCAAAGTGTCAACATATTCTCGTGCCTTGTGCACCTAAACCAATTTTCTTAAACTCTTTTCAAATGAGTCAGTTGAGTGTATTTACCAGTGAAAACTGACGTATTTTCCAAAGTCTAAGTGACAGGTACAAGTACATAATAGGCTGGAAGCTGCTCAGGACTTGTTAGTTGAGGACTTTGCAACTCCTTCACATAAGCCATTAGTCTGATAACTTCTTTTGTTGTTTTGATCCGCCTGTGGATTATTACAAGCTAGTCTGTACATAATACTTTTATATTATCAGACATTTGTGTTTGTAATAATATTTTATATTTCAAGACTTCCGCTGTGCATTTAAACTGTGTTGTTTGACTATGATGATATCAACTACGTCACGATACTCCCCACCGGGCCCACCGGTAATACGTGGAAATATCGGGGTGTGACACAGTAATTGAGGATCACTGATCTTTGGAAAATCCTCCCCTAACACCCATCACCAAAGTCTCCACAATTGCTTACGTCGTAATTCTCATGCATTGCTTTCGATGTCGGGATCTTTTAATAAGGTCATAATTTATGCTTAATGTATTTTTAATATCTGATGAACATCCGTAACCAATAACATTATAGGCATATTCTCCTGCACAATCCATTTTCACCTAGCATTACCATCAAATAGCAAAAAAAAAAGTCAAAAAAGTAATCTAGACTGCTTCATAACTTACCAAACCTAAATACTGTATATTTGGCTCACGAACAACTATAAATTTCCCAAGCAATGGCACATATTGAGACATTAGATGGTAGAGATGGATTGATGAACGATGCGAGACAGGAGGCCCTTCCCAAAATAATAATCCCATGTTATCATGCAGTGTATCCTGCGCAAAATTTGTAGAACAGCTGAATAATCCTTGACAGAATTAGCAATTCATGTTTCCAAACCATACATATAGTAGTAGTTTACCATATGTATAGCAGTTCGTGAACTTAATTCCCGGAAAAGTCTACTGGTTTAGAACTAATATAAAACTAAGGGTATGTTTGGTACGGGGTAATGGAATGGACGAATGAATGGAATGGACGAATGAATGGAATGGACGAGGTAATGGAATGGACGAGGGAATGCAATGGATCATTACCATTCCATGTCTTGTTTGGTTACCATGCGTGAATGGAATGAATTATTATTGTGTATTGTTCGGTAGGCAAGAAAACGGAGTAATAAAATTAGTGGTGAGTTGTGGTGGTGGTCAGTGGTAGTGATTGTGGGTGGTTATAAGTGGCGGTGGTGGGTGTCGGTGGCGGTGATGGGTGGTGGTGGTGGTGACGAGTGGCGGTGACGACGAGTGGTGGTGGCAGCAAGGTGGTTGTTGGTGGTGGCTGGCAGCAGAGGTGGCGGTTGGTGGCGGCGGCAGCGGTTGGTGGTGGCGTCAACGATGGTGGTGGGCGGCGGCGAGTGGCGTTGGCGGTTGGTCGCAACTGTGGGTGATAACAGTGGCGAGTGGGTGGCGGCGGCGGCGGCGGTGGCTGTCGGGGTGAGGTGGTGGCGGGTGACGGCGATGGCGTCGGTGGTGGGTGGCGGCGATGGTGTCGGTGGTGGGTGGTGGTGGGTTGTAGCGAAGGTGGTGGGTTGTGGTGTTGTTGATGAATGGTGCAAGAGGGGATGGAATGGAAAAAAAACATGGGGGGTGGAAGGAATGATTTTGAGGGAATGGAATGCCTTTTGGAATGGGTGATTCCATTCCATTGACCAACCAAACACCCTTTTCTTCATTCCCTCGTAATCATCCATTCCATTCAACCTCTCATTCCTGGATACCAAACACTACCTAAAAATGTTAAAGTAATTCATAGTTTCATACCATTCTCTAAAAATATAATTAAACATGATCTCTCTCTCTTTATATATATATATAAACAATAATAACTAAAATTAAGGTTAATTTTTTATACTTATGAGATAACAACTAACCAACATTGAAGTTCAACAAAAAAATCCACAAATTAGAAAATCCTCAAAATTAGGGGCTCATCACCACACCCTTGGCCCATCTCTTGTGGCTCATCCCCCACACCCAATGACTCTACTTCCAAAATGCCTTCTTTTGCTTGTATCTTATCTTCACTGAAAGATAATAATGTTTTAATTAAACAACCTTAAAATATTAAAAGTGGTCATACATTCAAGGAAATTATAGGCATATGCATGCCACGTATCTTATAAACTAACCAAGCAAACATATGAAAAATGGTCATACATTCAAGGAAACTATAGTCATATATATTCACAATTTCTTTAATGAAATTATCATTTTCAAAAGAATAAAACTTAAAAAGAATCTGGGTCATTTGCTAGATCCCCTAAATAAGTCCCACTCCAGTTACTCCTGGGCAAATCAGTCATTAAGAAAATATGAACTGGCAAACTCTCCTTTTGTTTTAAATAATCTAGTTTTCGTTTTAATCCCTGGAAAGTAGCCATTCGGTGGTTCTTGAACTGCCCATCCAGTAGTCTATAAGTCGCTCATCTGGTTGAATAAAACATAATATCAGAATTAAAAAACCCTAATCTAAAAATAGAGCCACAAAACAAATGCAATCTAAATAAAATCAAACCTAATATTTGAAGTAAAATAAGAACTATATGAAACATACAGCCTAATAATGCATCTTCTGACAAATCAAATCTTCAAATCTCCAACTAATCTTCAAATCTCCTTGAATGTGGCGTGGAATTTTGAAAGTGGATGATTAGGTTTTTGAATTTGAGAAAAGAAAAGAAGATGAAAAGAATTGGATTGAAGGGAGACGATTGCATCTTGAAAACCTATATAAACAACAGATACGAACGGAATCAAATAATAAACTACTAAAACGTAGATCGAATGTTAAATAATGACAAAAACTTGATGTATAATTGAAATTATCTATGATCTAACCTTGATTTGAGAATTATTTTGAAGAGGAATGATGGTCGGCACAGAAGAACGCAGAGCAGATATTATGAAGATGTTTACAATCCAATCAAACAACAAAAAAACCCTAATTGATAAATCGTATGGGAGAAGATGAAGAATGTGGAAGCGGGTTGTTGCTTTATATATGGAAGGAACAGTATTGACCCGAATTAGTTATTCGGATCCCGTGTCTGGTTTCACATCAGGGAAATCAAGAGATTAGAAAAATGGCGGGAAAATGAGATTTTGAGGCTTTAGATGGGGGACATGTGTCCCCTAGGTATGGCTTTTATTAGGTTGTGTAGATATTTCGTTCACCTAAACTGGCTGCGTCGTTCGCGTAGTATACGCACCGTATTGCGCAGTATGCGCTTAAAACCGCAGAACAAGATTTTTAAGCGTTCTAACTAATTTTTCTTCACGAATATGATTAAAAATAGGGCTTTAATCATAATTGAATATTTTTTCGGATTTTGACGTTATCCGGATAGTCACCGACGTTCGTTTCGCATTTCGTTCATTACGCGATAAGCGTTTATCTTATTTTTGCCAACGTAATTTTTAGTAAAGTTTGAGTTGTTCAAACTTTCAAATACTTCAAATTAGTGTCCTATTTATTAATTTAGTGCCTATATATACTCATAATGTGTGTCGTATCAGTACAGTGCCAGCTCAAAATAGGCGGGTGTCACAGCTACAACCCCCCTAATTTGCCACACCAATGCGAGTTCATCACCCAAAATCGATTTATTTGTACAAAATCATCACAACCTTAAACTCATCACATCCCCACAACATAGAAATTCATAGCAGCCTTAGGGTTTTATAACAAAAACCTTTAGAGTTTATAGATTAAAAAAACCCCTAATTTGTCATGTCAATGCGAGTTTATCAGGGTCCAAATCAAGCATAAACTTGAGATTAAAAACAATAGCAACAACATGATTGCAGCACCCGAATCGTAATCATCAGATCTGAAGACAACTACGGCCACGGTTTGATGATTATCAAAAATTATAAAAAAACCAAACAACAAAACAAAACTTAAATTCAAAAGATTACTAACCTGAATCAGATATGGAACAACAATGATGAAGATGTGAGGTAGCTTATATGCGAATAAACAAATGAGTTAACATCAGAAATCAAAAGAATAAAATTAAAACCTATACTACATACGGATCAATTGTAGCATCCGAATCGTAGAAGAATCAAGAAGAAGGAAGTATCTTATTTTCACAATTGAACAATTGCTTACACATCCAAGGTTTATGTTCGTTAAAAGGAAACGTATTTATAATTTTGGAGAAGAATTTTAACTGACTGAGAATTGACTGGGGTTTCCATATAAAGAACACATTAGGCGGTTTCACAAATGAAGGATGAGTGAGGAAAAGTATTTTGCCGCTCAATTCACAATTATCTGCCTAAGTAGCAATGCCACATCATCAAGTGAGATGACAAAGTTATTTTGCTTTAGTATAGGAGATAGATAATAATACCTTTACATGCAATTTCTTAAAATACCCTTAGTTTTATCTTTGAAATTACTAAAATATCCTTCTAATTAAGAGACATGTAATTTCTTAAAATACCTTTAGTTTTATCTTTGAAATTATTAAAATATCATTTTAGTTAAGAGATATTATGGATGAAGTTAGAGCAGATTGTAAAAAAAAAACCAACTACAAGGAGCAAAAAATCCATTTTTAAACTAATGGGTCAAAATGGTTAAAATGACCAGACTTGTTGCAAAAACGAAGCAACTCTTCACATATTTTCTGGGTATTTTTAGGGTTTAGGAGGAAACGGGTTTAGTGAAAGATCGAAACAGGGGCAGCACTCGTAGATAATTTCCCAAAATTGGTTTCCATTTTTCCCGATAGGAACATCATTGATTTTGATATTTGCATTTGTTCGGCTGCACACAATAGAGTCGCAAATCAATTCAATTTAGTTCGATTTCATTTTCAAAACTTCAACGCAGCTTTCGAGTTCAACTATGATGATACGATCGGCAGGTAATGTTTTCGCATCTTCCGCTATCAGTTTATGAATTTCTTCTGATTTAATCATATTTTTTTTCAGGTAGATGTTATCAGATATTAAAAAACTATCAAACATCCAGACGAATTGTCAGTTCAGTTGCTACATATTCATACAGAGAGATTAATTATGGTGTTTTAGGTTATAAACAACATACTTATAGGTAAATCTGTTTTCTTCCTATTGAGTGTTGCAAATATGGAGTTGTTTTACTTTCCTAATTCACCAATGACAGTTTCTATCAGGTTTTCAACTGAGCTGGAGTCATGTAAACCCACTATTTCAGAGATTGACTCGTTGTCGGCCTTAATTAGATCCAGTCTTAGTGAGATTGAAGGTATAATGCATCATTTGTTTTTTAGATGGTGTTTTGTGACAATTATTATTATCCGTTGTTATTTGTTTGAGATCGTATGATGTGAAAATATAGTTATTCGATGATAAACTTATATATTTGTGTATGCCTGTACTCTGTACCCAATATCTGTGTGTATGCGACTTGTGTTGTCAGATATATGTTTTGCATATTCCGTCTGAAATCCCTGGATTTCGTACGCACTTAAGTATTATCTAATTCAGCGAAGGTGCTCTATGAAATGATCATATTATCATTCCAAAAATTCAAATGTACTAAAGTCTTGATAGAATAGTTTAAGTTGCAAAACAAAATGCAAACCTTCAGATCCATATTAATTATAATCCTATAGGATTTTATGTTATGCTATGTATATATATTGCAAGTTATGTACTTGTGATATTTTGTATCGTATGATACTTGAGACATGTTTATACTTTGTAGGCACATAGAGTCACTTATAGAAATTTGGCCATATCCAAATCTGTTATTCGCTTTTGAGTAGACACAAATACATATGATATTCACTTTGAATTTTTGACCACTCATGAGATTAGTGGGATTCCTGATGTTTTCAGTTTTTTTTTACGAACCCTAGCTTTAGTATGTATGCTCGTAGTTTGATCATGGCACACTCTATTCTGTTACACGAGATATGTAGACATGTGTATATCATGTACGACTATAAGCTGTAAGAAACATCATGGGAACTTTTCTTGTGGTAACCCATGTAAATCTTTAGATCAGATGGATATCTAGTTTATCTGTTGTCTTTTTCCAAAACAAAGGCTTTTTACTTTCAACTGCAAAGTGCCAACTATTAAATAGTTTGACTTATTATTATATAGGCCCCTCTCATTGCTGGTTAAATAGAAGTGCTATTTCAAAGGATTTAAGTGGGAAAGATGGAGGCTTCTTAGTTGTTGTTGGTGCATTCGTTGAAGACTCTACCTTTATGTTGGAAAAAGTAAAATCACTTCAGCAAAGGTATAAAATATATAGTTATCAACTTATCATTAGCTTCTTTGTTTCAGTTAATATAGTTTCATATAATTACGTGTGTATATATTTATCGCTTCAGGTATTCTTCACTCAATGTTATCGGATTTCAGCCATGCAGAGCATCTAGCAATGATGTCGTTCGTTCTCGTTTAGCGAAGATAATCATGAGCGAACACATCACATTTCCGATTTTAGTGTCGAACAAGTCTCTTTCTGAGGTAAATAATGATCAATTATTTTTAATATTGTAGGTTGTTAAGAATTTATTTTGGGTGGCTTTTAAACTATTCAGCCCGCTTTCTTTTAAGCTAATAGTTAGGATCCTAACTATTTGACCAATTATCAATCAAATGTGACTTTTTTTTTGTAGATATCAGATAGAGTAGGCTATATCTTATTTAAAGGTATGGAGGGTCCTTTACTCTTGCATGAAAAGGATGTGGAATTTGAAATTCTTGACACATGTATGTCTACTCCTCTGTTCTCCATGTTTGTTGTCACCATTTTCCCTTACGCTATTTATATTTTGTTCATATCATATTTATAGTATTTTCTATTGTGTTACTACATATCGTATTATCTTTTGTGACACAACACCTGCAGCCATCAAAGAAATAATCATGCAGCCGAAAGAAAAACCAGGATTGTTGCATAATCTCCGAGGCACATGGGTAAAGCCACTTGATGCTTTTAAGGAACTGTATCTATGCTCTCCATTGCAGAATTTATTGCTTTATTTTCCAGGTATAACAGTTGAAGTATGATGACAAGTTTCTAAGTTTTTTATTTTATCACAATTTTGTATGGCGAGGACTATTAAAATGACAAGTTTCTAAAAGTTTCCTGATGCTTATAACATTCAAATTCATATTAAACACATTGAAAAAATCGTTGGCTTATGTTGTTGTGTTACAATATGCAGGGTGCATCGAGGTTGATGAAGTTAATGAACGGTTGTTCCTTTCTGACATAAATCACCATCGTATAATTGTGTTTGATGGAAATGGAACTATCTTAGATTCTGTATGTAAGGAATTTCATGTGCAACTCACACGTCAATCTTACAGGGGCTGCTGAAAGCTTTTATCAATAACATTTTATTTTTGCAGATCGGATCTTCTCCTGGATTTGAAGATGGAGAATTTGAATCTTGTAAGATAATGCGCCCTGCTGCTTTGTTTTATCATGATTCTGAGAACTGCCTGTATTTTGTTGACTCAGAGGTATGCATAAAAGTAGGATGTTTGAGAGTTCTTTAAGTTCTAACTGAATTTTTACATTTTCTGCGATTCTGATACACCTTTCATGTTCGAGGTGTCAAGATTGCAGGTAGTTTTTAACTCATGTCAAATTGGATTGGGCTGATCCGTAAACATTTTTCTATTATTTGGAATCAAGTAAAGTACACGGATGTTCCTGTGGTTTACCAAAAAAATGTGGATTTGGTCCTTAGCTTTCCAAAAGTACACGGATGGTCCCTGTGGTTTGCACTTTGTAACGCATTTAGTCACCAGCCAATAAATCTAAAGGTTTTAGCATGTCCAAGTTAGGGACTAACTCCGTTACAAAGTGCAAACCATAGGGACCATCCATGTACTTTCGGAAAAAGTTGGGGAGTAAATGTGTTACAAAGTGTAAACTACAGGGACCATCTATGTACTTTTAGAAAGCTAGGGACCAAATCCAAAATTTTGGTAAATCACAGGGACCATCCATGTACTTTTACTCTATTATTTATCTTTAAGAAAAACTTAATGCACTAAATGATCATCAAACTATATTGTTATAAATTATAATCATCATCATCATCATACTCGGTAAATCCCACCAATCTAGGATGTTATACTCAGTAAAAAACTTAATGTTATAATAATGATGATAATTATCCAACTTGTTTCTTGATAAAGCAATCTAGGATGTTTATGCATTTTGGATGACTCTCAACCGTTTGACACATTAGATCGGTGGACAAATTTTTAAACGTACTCATTTGACCCGTTAGAGATGAAACAGTGAAACACAACTATTTTGCTTGAACAAAATTCTAAGAAATGAACTATTACAAGTATTTTTAATGGCTTATTACCCACTAATTTTTCTTTATGTTCTAATCCCTTTCATTTCGTTAAAGAACCATGCTATAAGGCGAGCTGATATGGAGAGCAGAACCGTTGAGACATTTTATCCCAAACCTAATGGTTACAAGACAAAGGGTGGCCTGCTGAGCTGGATCATGGATAAACTCTGGAGTACAAAAGCTGTTTCTTCAAATTCCGAGGAAGTTGATTCTAATTTACTTTTTTATCCCTGGCATCTGCTTAAATCATTGGAAAATGAACTCTTTATCCTCAACCGCAGGTAAAGCATGTGTCGCTTTCTTAAACTGAATTCCATATGTTAGAATGTCCTCTTCAACTTTTCATGTTTTCATGCAGTTTGGATACTTTATGGATCATGGATTTGTCATCTGGTCTTATTAAAGAAGTTGTCAAAGGTTCGCCTTTAATCTTCCGATCGTCGTAATGCTTTTTTTATTTTCTTTTTAAATCTTCCCAGTCAATTATCAGCTCGTGGTAGCGATTAATTGTTTGCACCATGAAGGTTCTGAAAACATTTTAGAGATATGTGGACCGTTGATCTTGGAGAAATCTTCACTTCTGAAGGAGATACCATCTAATAGCCTTCCACAAAATATTGCCAATGATTTCTCAATAGAGGGAAATTCACATGCTGGTCTGGTCTCTTCAGTGGCAAGTTTTCAGGACAATATAGTAATTTGTGACTCAGGTAAAATATATGGTAGCAATTTGTCTTTCCTTCAGTTGAAGAACTACACCTTTATAGTTTTCTAAACAACGAGAATGCTTAGATGGTCAGGTGGTGCTGAAATACGACAAAAAATCAAAGTCAATGAGTAGCTTTGACTTCTCAAACTTGGGAGTACTTGGATTACCATATTGGTTGGTTTTCCCTATGGAATCAACTTATGCTGCGTGAGTACTCTTTCTATCTCCTATTGCATTTCCATTTTCATAAATACAGGGTTTTTACAAGGGCATTCATGTAAATTTGACAATTTGTGTCTGATGTCACAGTGGTTTTGGTGTCCCGGAAGTTCACATTGATCATATTCAGAATTTCACTTTGTTACCAGGTAATTGGCTCTTTACATCCACCCCTGAATTTATAAGCATGTGTAATTTCATACATGAGCTATAATATTAATAACAATGTGAATTGACTATATAAAACAGGTAGGATAGACATAAAGATTAATGTAGAAATTCCTGAAAATACCGAGCTTGTGGAACCACTAGATGAAGATTGTATATGGCGGCAGACAAGAGGCACTGCTACTGAAACTTTAGTAGCAAAGAATAAAGCTGAATCTACAGAGAAGGTTGAATTTGTTTTTTATCGCTTAATAATTAAGTATTTTTAAATAATAAGGTGATAATGGAAACACTGTAATCATTAATGAGGCCTGACTATTTATAGCAAAAAGAGTTTCGGGGTGATTATGGCCTGACCTGCTTTGATCCGTTACCTAAGCACACTGTTCATGGACGCGAAGTTTGACTAACTTAATCTACCTCAAATGTATGCAGGTTGGTGTTGCTCAGCAGTGGTATGATGAGTTGGATGACCTTGCCTCTTTAACGCAAAAAGAACTCGATACCGAAGAAGACAAGACGTCTAACTCAAACGTGCAAGATGGAAATATAAGCATAGATTGTGCTGTCAATACTAGCCCGGGAACAAGTGAGGTATGCTTCTCTAAGCACATATCCGTCTTAGCAATTTCCAGTATATATATATGTGTGTGTGTGTGTATTAAAATTAGGAAGAGCAGAGTGAGCGTGTTGGAAAACTGGTAATTTTTATTCAAATCGGGTTGACTTCAAGTACTTTGTCCAAAGATATTGATGATAGAAGGTGCTATGACTGCTTTGACTTAAATGGATAATGGATCGAAATCTCGTTCTTAGATTTTTGGAATGAACAACCCCCTTAGAGGATTTATAGTCACCACTCATCTTTTAGATGATAGGTTGGGCTGATCAAATGTTGTCATTTGACATTTTGACGTTAATCCTAAGTGGATTCGTGAAGATGTGAGCATAGGGGGTCCAATCCACGCATGACACAGGTGTGAGCACTGAGCATAAGGGATCCAATCCACACATGACACACGTGATTGTAATAACTGCCTCTAAGATTCCTTGAGAGCGGTCCCTATAAGACATTTTCCCATTAAGCTTTTGCATGGGTAATTATAACTTCAGGGCAGGAGAGACTTTTTTTAGGCCGAATTGTTTTTCCTTGAGCAGGGTAACGCCATCAAAGGCTGTTCTCTACGGGAAAAAAAACCATGCGCTGATAAATAAGCATGTTGGTCTTAATTTTCTCTGTTGTTTCTCGATAGGATTTCATAGAAAAGGAATCCAACATGTTAGAGGTGTTGATACTAAGCCTGTCTAGATTAAGCATGGTGATAATAAGCCTGACTAGGACCCTAGGCTAGGCCTGGCTTACATTAGGCCGAGTAAAAGTGTAAAACTGAGCAAGAAGTGTGTACATGATTATTTACTAATTTATAAATAAGTCCAAATGTTATAAAATAGCAAAGTACTTTCGTCTTGGTTTATTTGGTAATTATGTATTTTTAATCTGTTTTGGTAATGATAAGTTCTAAAATAGGCAAATTTGGTAATTGCAGTGGGAAAAGATGAACAAACAGGGTTAAAATAATTTAACTAACAGATCTAATTACCAAATAGGGGCAAGAAAAACTTTAGCCACCAAAATGGGCTGCTCCCAAAACTTACTGTTAAGATCTGCAATTGCTATAACAGGAGAAAACCAAATGGAATTGATAAACAAACATCCGGATTCGAGAAGGGCAATTCTCCAAAGTACAATACGATAGATAATTTTTCAAATACCAGACAAAAAACAAACTGAAACATGAATAAAAACATAATAAACGTAATTTCTAACTAAGCAGTTACTTCTTTTCAGCCCGTCACCCACTATTTTTTTTCCCAATTTTCCTCCTGAGTTTTCCCTCTCAAATTGATTTTAATTTTGGCGCCATTATCTCAGTTGGGTTGCCCAGCTGCACTTGAGTCTGACACGACCCATTCTGACCCAGTCGGGTATCGTATCAATACCACCCGCCATGAGAGCAGACGTGTCCTCAAGTCGAGTCAAAATAGCTCGTGGTGACCCTTGTGGACCGTATCGAAAACCCGATGCGGTAACTCCATCGGCTGAGGTGTCGTATTAAGGTGACTCCTTTTTAAATTTGATAGTGAGACATGTGGAGGTACCATATAATGTATATATGTGTGGTCGCTTAGGGGGCAAAAGGGAAATTGCACTAATTTTAACGTTATTTTACTAATTTCGTGAAAATAACGTTCAAAGCGACGGACGGTTAATCATGCATCATGTAGTGGCGTTGATATCCAAAAGACAAGGGGGTGCATGCACCAATCGGTCTTTTTCCCGATTGCTAAGTGTTATGTGCCTTATGTCCAAGGCTTGATGCAAAACTACAATCGAGCCGGGGGTCTCACTCTCACTGGAAGCAGCCTCTCTATCCTACGGGGTAGAGGTAAGGCTGCCTACATCTTACCCTCCTCAGACCCTACCTTAGCTTTGCTATTGGTGGGATTTACTGAGTATGATGATGATGATGACATGTGGAGGTACCAGAGCTGCTGTGAACTGCTGAAATGTGGCTGAAACTGGTTTTCCAGAGCTTATGTGTCCGACTGGCCACCGAATAGGCTAAAAACATCTCCTTCCAATTGGCTTGAATCGTATTGAGGGTGGACAGCCACATAATGCCCAGCACAACGTCAGTGCCGCCAAGAGAAAACGGATGAAAGTCTTGGGTGATTTTATGATCCGAAATCTGGATGGTGATGTCACTACATAATTGGGTGCAATGAATGACATCCCCATTTCCGATTTGCACACCAAAAGGGGTTACAAACAGAGTAGTCAACTTCATCTCCAGGACAATAATATCCGGGATAAAGTTGTGTGTTGACCCGCTATCGATCAAAAGTAGCACCTTTGTGTTGTTCAACGACCCATGAAATTTCATCGTTGTATTATGGGGTTCACCGAAAAGCTCTTGTAAGCTGATTTCTGCCATCTCCTCTTGGTGTCGAGAGGTTCGGTACCCACTGCTGCAGCTTGGTCACCTTCCCCAACTGGTGCTTCGAGTAGCTTGAAGATCCCTGTTTAACAATGGTGTCCCGGTTCATATTTCTCCCCACGTCTAAAACATTCACCTCAAAGGTATCTACCTTGTTTTTGCGTTTCTGAAAGGTGGGTGTCTGATGTTTTTTGTGGGGTAACCGACGAAGTTGGAGTGGAAAAAGATGGCGTTGCATCGGGTTTACTGGAGACATTTGACACCATGGTTTTTCCTGTTTTGGTATGGGTTATCTTGGATTCGAATTCCGGGGCTAAACTCATTGCGCTGTACACCATCCTTGGTTTGTGGATACGAACATCAGCTCTTAATTCGTCCTTCAGCCCATCAGAAAGTAACGGTATAGGCAGTGATGCTGGCCAATCAGTAACCCGGGAAGAACGTTTTGCGAACTTTTGGGGGTATTCCTGAACTGTTCCAGCTTATTTGATACTGCAAAGTTGCTCGTCAGGGTTCTGAAACTCTGCTGCCCGAAGTTTTTGTGCAAGGCATATGTTAAATCTTCCCAAAATAGAAGAGGTTGGTCAATGGTTAACCATGAAAACAAATCAAGAGCGTCGTCGCCTTCTAGGTGCATGGAGTTGACATCCACCTTCTCATCCTCCGGGCTCTGGTATGATGTAATATGATATCGAAAATACTTTTCAGCTTTTAATAAATACCCCTTGGGTCGCCGCCACTAAACATTGGGAAATCAATTTAGTTGAAAGCCCTATGATGATTCGGTGAACGCCAAGAAGACCCCCTTCTTCAAACCTGTTGGAAACGCCCTCTGGTACATGCATGGTTCTTCAAAGCAGCAATGTCTTGAGAGATTCCATGGAGTCTAATCGAGAAGCAACGGCAGCTAATTGCGCAGCAATTGCGTCTGCCGGGTTATCATTGCTCTTGTTAGTGCTATTCCGGGTTTGAACCACTCTGAATTCCCTGCAATTACTAAAAACAGGGGAAAACCAAATGGAACAAGATTTCACTGAAATTGATAAACAAACGGCCCGATTAGAGAAGGGCGCGCGCCCTAGGCGCGCCTAGGCGCAAGGCGCAACAAGGCGCAGGTCTTGGGGCTTTTCGCCTTCTCGCCTTGTGTTTTTCCAGGAAGCGCCAAAAAAGCACAATTTTTGCTGTTTTTTTGTGGGATTTTTGGCCTGAGGCGCGCGCCTCATGTACCCTAAGCATTTTACTGCATAAAAATGTTGTACCTTGGGTTTTTTGACTTGTACATGTAATTAAAATGGTATAAAAGCCTTACTTATAGCTATATTTTGGTTAAAGGAAGCTAAAAACCTATGGGATATGTATGGGATATATAAAAAAAATTATATAAACATCTTGCGCTTTGGGTACGAAAAGCCCACCGCTTTTGCGCTTTGCGCTTCGCGCCTCAATTTTAGACCTCGTCGCTTTTGTGCGCCTCTCGCTTTTTAAAACCAAGACGATAGATAATTTTTAAATACCATTCAAAACAAACTGAAACATGAATAAAAACATAATATACGTAAACTCTGACTAAGTAGTTACTTCCTTCTTTTTCAGCTCCACGCCTCCACTCACCCACTGTTTCCTTTCGGAATTTCCCTCCTGAGTTTTCCCTCTCGAATTGATTTTAATTGGCGGCCATTATCTCAGTTTGGTCGCTCAGCTGCATTTGAATCTGACCCGACCCATTCTGACCCCGGTCGGGTATTGTACCTGCAGTCAAAATGGATAAAAAATGAGTGTAATTATCCAAACAGACCAACAACAGAAGTATACTGTGATTCTATGATATTTGCCCTATAAATGATTAGGTTTTATGCATCGTAAATACTTAGGGTTTACAATAATCGACCCACTTGTAAGTAAATGGGTCAAAATTGCCACCTGAAAAACCAATGAACTGTGGCTCAGTGTTCTGTTGGTTCAAAAAGGTCCGTTCTCATATAAAGGATATAAAATTATATAATTTAACAAATTCATCAACTTGTTTCAGATATTTGGTGAATAATGAAACATTCGGACAGTCAAATGTTGCAATATTTAAGGATAATCCTATATTATTTTATAAGTTGAAATGTTCTGTTTTTTACCAGGTAATCATCAATGCTGCATTGTACTTGAGAATTAAAAATGAAACCAATGCTTCTAAGGAGCAACAGTTGGCTAGATTGATCAACGTTTCAAACCCGAGTGGGAAAGATAAATCCCAAACAGAGGCGTGTGCGCAGATCCTATCAACATCAAAGAAAACCCCTGAAGAGTTTGTGTTTTTGAGGGCTTTACATGTGAGGTTGAAGATTAATTCCCTTAATCACCCAAAAGCAGAGAATTCCAAAGACATAATTTTGACAGAATCTTTAGTAGAAGTTAATGTTTCTCTCAAGTAACTACTCTTGATTGTTGTCTGTTTGTTCTGGTGTGGATGGATTTAGATTGCGCATTTTTTGTGCGATAATAGTTCAATTTTTGGATTTGGGGTTATGAACATATAACAATTTGGAGTTTAACGGTGTTGTGAAATCGGCAAGTTGATGATCAAAGCATGGCGCTAGATGAGCCTGCGCCTTAAGGCGGCTAGGGTGGTGCAGAGCTAGTGCTGTTGGAAGTTACATAAGTGGTGGCGGCAGATAGGCAAACCACGGTTGCTGTTTGTGGCATGAATGTTTGTTTGGAATAACAGTCATTAGAATAAGCTTTTGCGAGTCGGTTGTGGTTTAAAATTTATTGCTTCAAAGATTTGTTGCTTTGTCTTTTTGAATCCAATTCGTTTGAAAAGTTTTAATTATTCAAAAATATATGTGAATTATAGATTTATAGGCACCCTGTTTAAGAAGTGCATTTAATTTCTGTTGATCAGCTAAAGGTCACAATTTATTTCTCCTATGTGAAGTATGCACCAATAACAACAAAATTATGCAGTGGTATATACGAGGCACTTAGTGAAATGATCGTATGGGTTAAGGAGAAGGTATGTATGAGTGCTTTTAGAGCGTTATGGCATGAATGACCGTACATGTTAACTGCACGTGCATCGATGGATACGACACTTGTCAAGTATGCTTGTTAGCCTGGGGTATTAACCAACTGGCCGATCTATTAATTATTGGTTGGTATGTTTGGTGGTGAGGTCGGGCATTCCAAGTACACAACTTTAATGCTGCGTCAATGTATTTAGTATTGATACTCATGATGGGCTTCTGGACGTTAGAGATGACTAGCGCGTTGAGTAGCAGGATGGTTGATGTTTCAGATGTTAAATGGTACGGACAATATGTAGTCCATGTGCTAGGCATCTGTCGTGAAACGGTTCAAACGATGGTCCGGGCTTTGGGAATTTGCCAAGGTAAGAGCAACTCTAAACTGTGGCGTGCTAGACCAAGGCCAAGGGGAATAAATGTTTTATCATGATCTTTCTATCGATGTTAAACATTAGCAACTAGACGTGTTATATGCTCACTAATAACATCAATCTAGTTCCGTTTTAACCCACTAACAACCATCAACATTCATACATTAGGAGTAAGAAATAAGTGATCACGTATTACATTAATAATGGTAAATACTTGGCAGCCATAGACCAGACCAGAAATCCCTCTTTTTGACCAAGCGACACCAGTTTATTTACCTTATAATGTAATTAACAATACATGTAATAATAGATTTAACATTAATTAAAACGCTTAAAAAGTTTCAAACTTCATGTACAGAAAGGAAATATTCAAATTCTATGGTTCCTTATAACATACAGTAAGAATGATTCCAAAACCACAAATAAATACTTAAAGGGTGGGCTAAACGTACCTCATTCTTGAAAGTTGAAATTTCTTTGAAAACATCAAATCAATGTTTTTTTTGTCTTTTAGTTTAAAAGGGGGGGGGGGGGGGGGGGAATAATGATTTGAAGGGGATTACGACAAGTAAAATTCAAGAGAGGGGTACGTTTAGCACAACCCATATTTAAATTGTTGTTTACTTCAAAAGATAGAAGCGACCAAGTACGACGCTTTAGGTGGTGTTTGAGAAGTCGTATCTTTGCATGACGTTCTTGATTGCAAGTGTTGCAGCCTCACTCGGTCCGAGAGTTCCCTCCGCCCTAATCGCAGCAAATTCCTTGGCAATCTCTTCTTGCACCACGCTTCTAGCATTTCCTTGAGGATCAACCACCGGTTGTAGCGTCTTTGACTCAGGTGGCTGGCCTTTGCTGCATGATGACCCCGTTGGTGCTAGGAACTGAAGAACTTGTGGGACGCCACCTTCCCTCAATGTACCCTCCAGATTATTTATCAGTGGCACTGCGCGCAAAACACAAATATTTCAACTTATTTAAAAACATATAAGTTTGAAACACATGTGCCGCCCTTGCCCACACTAAGCTCCGCCCATGACTACAAGCCAGCGTTATAACTTACTCATAAAAGGGGCGAGTGGGCTGTTGGCGACTTCATTAGGGAGGTTGAGGATGTACTCCGGGATGGTGGTTCCCACCAGAAACTGCACAACTTCATTGCTAAAGTGATTGCAGTTGTGTTTCATTATATTATATGTTTCTTGTGTATAGTGCGGACTTATCTTCTTTAGATATGATTCGAACTCGTCCTTTTGAACTTTGGTGACACCAAGATCAATCACTTGAATTGGAGTACCATACGGCGCCGTTCCAACAGGAGTCAGTTGTACACCACCACCAAAATAGTATTCATTACCATATACAACTACACCAGTGTGCCTGTGTTGTCAAGAGTAAAAGGAACATATCATGTCAGATTCTTCATTTTTGAATGTATACTAGATTTATGTCATAACATTGCGGTGACAACGCCTTATTTGATTATAGTTGGCGACACATTATGTGATGCGTTAACCATATGAAACCACGTGTTTCGATCTATCCGATCTAACTCAGCGTAACCTATATAAGCATCGCAGTTACAGTGTACGATGATGACGTTAACGTGTCGTGTCCGCACGTGACATTAAGTCTTTTTGACTTTGTTACACACGTTATTTTTGTGACACTAACGTCATGCATAAAAAAGAGTATGTCTCGGTCGTTGCGGTGTAAAGTTGTAAAAGTAATTTAGATAGCGGTGTACAGTCGTAAAAGTAATTTAGATATTAACGTATTAGGCATAGATAAAAAAAATATAATAATGTGTCGCACATTGCGGTGTAAAGTCGTAAAAGGAATTTAAGTAAAACGAGGTGACAAGTTATTAAGTAGAAAAGATTGGCGGGTCAAAGTTGTCAATTACCAAAAGTTAGAAGTGAATGTGTAACTTACTTAAAGACGAGGGTTAATAGTGTTTCATGTCCAAAGTTTGAGAGTGTGAAGTGAGAAAACCAAAAATTTAAAATGAAATAGAAGTCTAGGGTTAGAATTGTCGTGGAAAACCCATCGACCTTTCATTTTAAGACTAGACTATATAGAATTTGATTTGTCTTCCCATTGATTAAAAAAAAATCAAATTTAAGTGGTTGGAGAATTAGCACTTGTTCGTATAGCTGACAAGATGCTGAATAGTTAGTGAGAGAGAAATAAATATGTTTTTCTAGTTAGATAATTGTCTTATGTATCACATTTAAAGCAATATGTATAGATGTTTATAAACATCTTGCGGTTTGATTATGTAATGAACAATGTCGTATATATATACCATACTCCTTCAATAGGCTTCCCGCGAAAGGAACTAGAGATCTGCCGAGCTAGCCCTTGGCTTAAATCATACACATGTAAGCTCACCTTTTGGCCTTCCTGAATTCAAAAGTGGCTATATTAATGACATCCTAAATAGACGGGTTAGATAACAGGTTAAAACGGACCGTGTTGGATCCACGCAAACCTCTTTTGGTCCATTTCTCTAAATAGTTACATGTTAGGTATGATTACAAACAAAATATATTATCTTTATATTATAATATCACTTTTCTAAAAGGCAATTTTATTTCCATTTCTCTAATACATGTTAGGTATGATTACAAACAAAATATATTATCTTTATATTATAATATCACTTTTTCTAAAAGGCAATTTTATTTGTGGTATATCTTATATACCACATTCGCAAACTTTCAGCCCGTCCGACCCATTTGAACCCGTTTCTTTTTATACTCATCGTTGATATAGATAAGAAGTTCGACGGTTTGTTACATACGAACAAATTAACGATAACACAAAAATTGAAAGAACTTTAACCCCTCGTACCTGGGCCATTTCGCAACAAATTAATACTAAGCAAAAGTTTGAGGTGCTATGATGCCTTAATTGTCTTCGATATCTCGAGTAATCTGAACAACAATAACTTACGTTGAAACAAAACCAAATAACGCGAAGAAGAGAAAAAAAATTGGATATGAAGCTATATAGAAAGAATTTAAAAAAGGTTTTGAATATACAGAAATCATAATATGATTTTCTGGCAAGTATATTTGGAACATAACAAATACCATGAATCTATGTCTTGGCATAAGAAGACAAATAGATTGCATTTAGATTATGAAAACAAATAACTAAATACTGACATAAACAACCAAAACATACACAATGTCTTGCATTTCAAAGACAAAACAACAACAATCTTACATATTCCGCATTAAAGAGAATTGAAGGGTTGATGGAAAACAAAATTTTGTTTCAAACATGTATGATTTATATTTTGGGAGAAGATGAAGGAATTATGATCGAGTGGATCTCTTTGCTTGTTAATGATATTCTAAAATCTATGGACGTGGGGTTAAATGTGGCCTCTTGTTTCTCTTAGCTCGTTGATTATGTGAATATGAGGTAATTAAATTTAGATGCACATGTGTATAGATATACTACCCGGATGCCTGCGTGATGCGGCTGGAGCGACACATTGCATTGCGATACACGTTTTAGGTAGTTTTCGTATTCATATGATGTTTATTGTAGCATCATTGTGATAGATATACATCAAAAGCGAAGTAATCGGGTAATCTATTTCATTGTGTTGTGCATGGTTCGGTCGGTTCCGTTATTATCCTCAACCGAATCCGAAACCAAAGTCATCAGTTAGTCTATTTTATTAACCAATCGGTTTTGGGTTAATCACTTCGGTTTATTCGGTTAGATTGATGGTTTTTGGTTTGGTTCATTTAATTACAATTAATAGCAAAAACCAAATTTGAGTTAAAACTTTTGCTTAGAAATATATAAAACTGAGGTATAAATTCATGAAATGAAAGTATAAATATATGAAATGGAGATATAAAATATCAAATATTAACCAATCGGTTCGGTACATGAAATTTAGGTATAAATACATGACATGGATGTATAGGTACATGAAATGAAGGTATAAATACATAAAATAGGGGTATAAATATGAAATACATGAACTAAAGGTATAAAAGCTAGAAATTTATGAAATATGAATGGTTCGGTTCAGTAATTTTAGTTAAATGAGAGTACAAAAAAAAGATAACCGTTTTTGCTTAATTCGGGTTTCGGTTAACCAGTTTTCAGTTAATTCAGTTTTTGGTTGATTTTGGTTTGATTTGGGTTAATGATTTAGTTATTACTCACCCTCAGACACTCTGATAATCACGTAACATATCAATTTTTTTAATTAAGAAAACTATAGCAATACTATTAAAGAGAACAAAATACTTGTTTATATGATGTGATTTAAAAAAATATTAATGTACAAAAAAGTTATGACCGTTTAAAAATCGTGGGTGGGGGGAGTTAGTTTTTTATAAGGGGATACAATGTAACTACAAATTAATTATCTATAATTTTGTTAAAGATGAGTATTTAAAGTGTAATCTAGTTGAGATGATTAAATTGACGGTATTTAATCACTTAATATTCTGTAGCTATTAAACATTTTATGATAATAATTAAGTACATTGGGAAATAGAAAAATGTTCAATTTTAAGAAAAATATCAATATCAATATTATACCTATAAAAATATCAACATTATGGGATATTCGGATAGTTCTTTACGCAGTATGTTAATATCAATATCAATATTATACACATATTAGAAATAGAAAAGGGTTCAATTTTATGGTATAATTTTTATAAAGTTAGTGATATATATAGATGTTAATTGAGTTTTTCTTTTTAAGTCAAACACAAGAGACAAAATACATTGTTTCCAATGGGCTCTTCCAAGGATAGGAGCATGGTATCAAGTGCCTCTGAAGGGGATGTTGGCTCCACCTCGTCCAATGGAGTGTGGCTATGCCCCTTCAGGAACTTCCACGAGTGTAAAGACGGCAAGTCTGGGTCTTCTGGGTATAACAGATTGATCGCGCATTTTCAGCAATTTCATTTTAAAGATAATCGTAAAGAATCCCTTCAAGATGCGCTTTCTAAGGATTTAGAATTGTTTTCAAATGTTGGGGAAACCCTGCGAGTTTTTGGATATTGGTTGTGTGGGAGGTGCATGAAGACACACGCACTTAGTAGGGGGTGTCATCATCCTGATGGTGTTTTCACGTTCTCTAGAAAATCCGAGTCTGATGAGGATTTTGTTGTGGGGATCCCAAGGCCCCAAGATCCTGTGATGGTTTTTGAGCTTAGGACCCCGCAGGGAGTGATGGGAGATGTTGCTCTCCTTGAACGTGTCTTCTCCCTTCCGGTTCGAACTGTTAAGAGCATCCCCCCAAGCTGTCGTTTGGCATTTGCACAAGCTTTGATAGGTGCCATCCATAAAGTAGTAGCTTCACCTGGTACTGTTGAAAGTTGGGTCAAACTCTTGCTCTTACCCCGTTGTACCCTTAAGGTGGTTAAGCCGTCTTCTAGGCAAGAGCGAAGGTCGGGTAATCGAAAGTCCTTGCAATGTGATAGTATTTTGCGGGCCTTAGCTATGTGGAAGGATGGCTCTGGTTTTGAGGTTTTGGTCAATTCCCTCCTTGCCGATAATGGAGAAGGGGTCGTGCGTGGGGTGGAGGCACAACGGGAGATAGCTGAGGAGGTTAGCCCCAACATCAAGCAATGTCTCCGGAAAGTGAGTGATGGTCACTTCACTGCTGCAGTTAAGGTGTTGTGTTCCAGTGGGGTTGCTCCCCGGGGGGAATCTACCATGCATGCCCTTATCGAGAAACATCCTTTCGCGCCGCCCCCGAACCTCCCTTCAACCCCTCTTTCCCAACCTGCGTTATCCGTGGATGAAGACTGCGTCCATAGGTGTGTGAAATCTTTCCCGAAAGGGACATCTTGTGGGCGAGATGGCCTCCGGGCACAACACCTTTTGGACGCTCTTAGCGGCGAGGGGTCGGCGAATGCCTCGGGACTGCTTACTGCCATCACTGAAGTGGTAAACCTTTGGTTAGGGGGGTTATGTCCTAAGGTGCTTGCGGATTTTGTTGCTTCGGCGCCCCTAACCCCTTTATTGAAGCCTGATAATGGAATTCCCCCATTGCTGTAGGGGCAATTTGGAGAAGATTAGTCTCCAAAGTAGCAATGAAGAAAGTTGGGAAAGAAGTTGTTAAATACTTGGGGGACTACCAATTTGGGGTGGGGGTCCCCAATGGGGCGGAGGCGGTGCTGCACAGCGCTAACAGGTTCCTTAATTCTTTTCATTCAGATGGCTCACTGGCCATGCTTAAGGTTGATTTTTCCAACGCTTTCAACTTAGTTGACCGTTCGGTTTTGCTTCGTGAGGTCCATCGCCATTGCCCCTCCATATTCCCGTGGGTTCAATTTCTGTATGCTCAGCCTGCTAGGCTATACGTGGGGAATGACCGAATCGGGGCATTCACTGGGGTGCAGCAAGGGGATCCCTTGGGACCCTTGCTTTTTGCCCTAGCCTTACACCCCTTAGTGCTTCAGGTGCAAGAAAACTGTACTCCCATTCCATGCTTGGTACTTGGATGACGGGACGATTATCGGGGACGCTATTCAGGTTGCTAAAGCTCTCGACATCATCGGTTCGGAGGGTCCAGCCTTGGGGCTACGACTCAATATTAGGAAAACTGAAGTTTTTTGGCCGACATGCAACGGGGTGAAGGTCCGGCCAGGGCTTTTCCCTAGTGAGATTGGGAGGCCGGAGAGAGGTGTCAAACTGCTAGGAGGGGCAGTCAGCCGTGATGCCAGTTTTATTAGTGGTCTAGCGGCTAAAAGGGCAACGCGTGCTATTGATATTATGGGACACCTCCCCTTGTTGCGGGATCCTCAAAGCGAACTTCTCTTGCTTAGATCTTGTATGGGGGTTGCAAAGTTGCTTTTTGGTTTGAGAACTTGCCAGCCCCCCTTTGTGGATGATGCTGTTTCATGGTTTGATAAAGGTCTTCGGGAGGCAATAGAAGACATTGTCGTATGTGGGGGCCCTTTTTTTGGTGAACTACAGTGGCGGATCGCGACCATGCCAATGCGGCTTGGTGGGTTGGGCCTTCTCTCGGCCCGGGATGTGGCTGCATATGCCTTTGTGGCTTCCAGGTCTCAATCTTGGGAGTTGCAGGACCACATCTTACGTAACAGCGGGGTTGCTAACACTGATCCGGATTATGCCAGTGCCTTGGAACGTTTGCATGAATCTATACCTGACTTTGATCTCGGCGGTTTCTCTAACAAGGACACCGCCCCCAAAAAGCCACAGAAAATTTTGGCGAATGCCCTTTGTTGTCGAATCGCACAAAGTTTGGGAGAAGATTTTCATTTGTCCCCCCGCCAGAAAGCCGTCATTGAATGCCTACAGAGGCCTCACGCTCAGGATTTCTTAACTGTTATTCCTATTGAAGGTTTGGGTCAACGTATGTCAGCGGTGGAGTACCGGTCAATTCTTAAGTACCGTTTGATGATCCCCATGTTCCCGAATGATGAAACTTGCCAAGTATGCCGTAAAGCATGCCTGGATAAATACGGGGAGCATGCGTTACACTGTAGAGAGTTGCCGGGGTTTAAGTATCGCCATGACTTTGTTCGAGACGCGTTAATGGATATTCTCAGACGAGCAGGGATCTCGGCAAAGAAAGAGGCACCGGTTAATTTTCTTACAGACCCGTCGGAGGGGAGATCCACCCTACGCCCGACTGACGTGCTAGTTTTTGGTTGGGAGGGTGGGAAACATGCTTGTGTCGATCTCACAGGTGTATCCCCCCTTGCCGGGTTCCGTGAAAATGGGTTTGTGGCGGGGCAAGCAGTATTGAAAGCAGAGTCGAAGAAGGTGGAAAAGCACGCGAAAGCTTGTGAGGATAATCAGCATGCCTTTGTCCCCCTGGCGTTTGACACGTTCGGCTCCTTGGCACCGGAGGCAGTTCGGCTCTTGTCTAGAGTTCAGCGTGTGGTCCACAACAACTTTTCGACCCCTCAGGGGCGAGGCTTTGTTTTTAGTAGATTAGGGTTTTCTATTCAAAAAGGGATGGCGGCGCAGTTTGTTGCTCGTCTACCTGCTATCCTTATGTAATTTGCCCTGATGAATTATTAATAAAATTAAGTTTCTAAGTTAAAAAAAAAAAAAAAACCTTATGTAATAGTTTAAATATGTGTAATAGTTTAACTAAAAAACGTAGAAGTTCATATTAAGTGAATCACACACCAAATAGTGGGGTTCTAACAAACTACGCTCTCTAAAATGGTGTAGTGGTTTGACTATAATTAAATAAAGAAAAAAAAATAAAAATGAAGTGGTTGATCTTAGTTTTTTTTTTTAACGATAACTTTCTTTTTGAGTGACCCAATGTCATATCGTCTAAATGGCGGCCCTAGCCAAGATCTGCCTAGACTACATTGTCTTAACCGGGTCCGCGTTGGGTTGGTCAGACTTGGTTATGGCGCTTCCCCGGAAACTGTAATGCCTCCACACGAGATGTCTCACTGAAGTAACAGCCGGATGAAAATCGGGGTGCGGCTCAGAATCAAACCCCCCTCGGTGCGTTTGTCACCATCATTGCCCAATATCCACCCCAATATGACATAAGTGGGAATTGAACTTGAGTCTCCATTGGAAAACCCAAGTCTCCTACCACTAGGCCACAAATGAGGGATGGTTGATTGTAGTTGGTGAACCGCATCTCTCATTCCCTCTTCACGCACGTTATACCTTTAACGAAACTCTTCTTTGTGCCCCCGTAACATATCCAATGAGGCAAAGGTCCCCGGTCATGAATTTGTACCTTTCAACACCCCAAGTTCCCAACCATCTATTTCAGGCTTTCAGCCCGGCCTAGCTAGCCCTTATAACGGGCCAGGCCCAGATTCTTTATTTTCTGTTAAAATATTTTTTTTTTCTTTTTTTTTTCTTTTTTTTTTTGTATTTTCCATCATTTGTTTTCGTAAAAAGTTCCATGAAACTATTTTTTAATTCGTTATTAACTTGATCAGTGTAGTTCAAATTTTATGTTGAAAACCAACTTCATACTTTAGTAATGACAAACTTAAATTGCAAAACCAAAGTGATTTCATAAAATCATCTTTTTTTTTTATAATATTTAACATAAGAACTTTTATGTCTTAAAGCTTTAACTAAAAGAAGATATGAATCATAGTTATTTTTACATGATAACTAATAATGTTATATGTTATTTGTTTTTAGTATCAGCTTTTACTCAATCTGTTTCAGACGATGATGTTTGAAGCTTTGTTTTTAAATTGCTTACAAAACAATAAACAATTTTTAACTCTCGTCCTAACTCGTAAAAGTTCTTGTTCTAACAATTTAATAAGTGGACTACTTTTTTTTTTTTTTGGAAGGTGACTTTCTATGTACTGGACCTATTGGTCACCGGGTTCATGTCGAAGACAATCCCCCGTCAGCCCCGCACTCTCGGATGCGATGTTCGATGGGGCCCCGGCCGCCGCGCAAGCTGACTTCCGCCCAGAAACCATACTGCCCCCACACGAGAGACTCGCTGGGGTAACAGCTGGGTAAAACCGGGTTGCCCTCAAGACTGCACCATGCCTCGGTAGGATACGATCCATCATTGGGACGTCAATCAACCTTTTTAACTCTTCCAACAGGCTCTGTTAAACTTCGTTTTTCAACTATAAAACTATAAATAACCCACGATATTCAATATTTTTTCTATTGTTGTAAAGTTTATATATGTCAAAATCAACCGACACAAATGAGACCAATATGTAGGTTAGACTACTATTTGGTGATTTATTCTTTTAAAGTTTAACGTGAATGAAGAAATAATTGTGAAGAAAAACATATTAGTAAAATACTTATCAAGAGATTGTTTGGCAATTTCTGAACCATTAAGTGCTGAAACATTAAGTGTTAAACCAGTAAGATGTCTGAATAATTAAGAGACTGTATAATGTTTAACCGTTCAGATGCAAAGATCTGACCAATTCAGATTATAGGTCTTAGTCATTCAGACTCAGTATAATACTTAACTATTCAGAGGCAAATGTCTGAACCATTCAAATATATGTTCGTGAAACAAACACTCTAAACTAGTAAGAGGTGTAAACCATTAAAAGCCCCACTAAGAGCTGAACAAACAACCCTAAGTTTCATAATTAGTTTATTTAGGTTATTCCATTTAAACAATTATAAAAACTTTTACAACAGTGAAAAAGTATTAAAACTCAATTGGCTTCATAGTTAGTAGTGTGTGCACGGTTTGGTTCGGTTTTAGGCAAAATCGAAATCGAAATGTCGGTTCTCAGTTTTTGAAAATTGTTCGGTTTCGGTTTTTACACCGGTTCGGTTCGGTTTTCGATTTTTATAATAAAATTATGTAAGATTCAAAAAATAAAAAGTATAATTTAAATTTAAGAATTTTTCTTATATGTTTACATTTAAGTTATTATATATTTAACCTTTTTAATTAATATTGTTCATATAAACCTAACTTTCTAATCTATTTTTATGTTTCTCCAAAGTTATTATTAATGTATATATATGTGGGCGCTCGGGAGGCAAAAGTGAAAGTGAACTAATTTTAACGTTATTTTACTAATTTCGTGAAAATAACATTAAAAAAGGGGATGGTTAATCATGCATCATTTGGTGGCGTTGATAGCCAAAAGACAAGGGAGTACATGCACTAATCGGCCTTTGTCTTAATTGCTGAGTGTTGTTCAAGGCTTGATGCAAAACTACTATCGAGCCGGGGGTCTCACTGGAAGCAACCTCTATATTCATATGGGGTAGAGGTAAGGCTGTCTACATCTTACCTTCCTCAGACCCTACGTTAGCTTTGCTATTTGTGAGATTTACTGAGTATGATGATGATGATGATGATGATGGTGATTTCTTTTATAATACTTTGAAGATTATTTAATTTTGATATTAAAATTTGTTATTTGTTGTAGGTAATAAATAAATCATTTCAGTTATAAATAAATATGTTGTTTTTATTATAAATACTTAACATTCAGGACTAAAATTAACAATTTCTATTAGCATGAGTTAAACACTTAAACAACTTAAATTTAAACATAAAAATATATAGACTAGTCTATTGTAACTTATTGGCTTGGTACGGTTTTTTTCAGTTACTGAAATCCAAAAACTGAATCAAAATTTTTGGTTATTAAAAATCCCAAAAACCGAACATTTGGTTTTTGTTTCCGTTCAGTTTTTTCGGTTTTCTGCTCATCCCTAATAGTTAGGAAAAAAATACTAATAACTTTATTTAGGGGTTGTTCGGTTGTTAATGATTCCATTAAAACACTACCTCCGAATCAGTCAATATTAAGTGTATTTAGTTCACTAAGGCTATAGGGTGTTGTCATGACCGTCAAAACTACCATTACCCTCCATGTCAGCGCCATGTCACCCTACTTTCATCCAAATCCACGATCCTATATGGTATGGTTATGACCCAAACCACCATCCCCATTTAAAAAAAAAATATATTTTGTGTAACATATATTTAACTAATTAAGGAAAAGAAGATGCATGATTGTCATGGTTTAATTCATGCGAACCATGGTGGTTCTCTACGAGGGGCGGCGTAGCATATCATCCACTATCTTAAGTGGCAATTCATAAACCATCCCATACCCTTTAGCCTAATAGAATACCTCTGAATTAGTCTGGAAGTCTGTTATAAGAGACTTATAAAAATTAAATAATGTTGAATGAAAATAAGTGATGGATTTATAAGACTAAAGGGTATGGTGAGGCTCATCCCCACGGGGATGAGCCTCCACGTAGGCGGCTCGTGGGGGATGGGCCTCCTTCATATTTGAGGGGGATGGAGGATGGGGCTACCCCACTTTATTATTTTATAATTTTCTAAGTGTTTTTTTATTAACTTAATATAAAATTTATAAAAGTTAAAAAATACAACATAAAACAACATAAATAAAGTCATTTCATAACATAAAAAAAATTACATTTCCTAAAAATAAAAAAAATAAAAAAACATTTCCGAAAAATAAAAAAAAATTACATTTCCTAAAAACATAAAAAACAAAAAAAAAAATTACGATACGATTAAAAAACTAAACAACCTACGACGTCCATTTTTTCTTCACCTCTTCTTTCATCCTCCGATAAACCTCGCGTTCATCCTCCGGAACCGAGTCGAGATCCAACCTCATAATCCTAAAATCCTCCGCTCGAGCATAGTCGGCCGACACGGTTTTCTTGTGAGTGTATTTTTCGGTCGCGAACTCTTTGAACGAACGGAATTCGTTTATCAAGTCGTCCATTTTCGCCGATGCCTTCGAGCCGCCCCCTCCACCCGAGCCGCCCCCTCCACTCGAGCCGGCCCCTTTGCGCTTTCCGGCCGCCTCTTTTTTTGCTTTGTCCCTCCCGGTGGGACGTTCCGACTCGTGAATGGGCAACACGTCCTCGTCATCTTCCGGGTTGTCGTTTATGTCGATTTGACAACGACCGGTGGAGCCTCCCGCACTATAACTTCCGGACTCGGAAGTTTTAGTCCGTTTGGCGGTTGCGACCTCATTTGGAATCGGCATCCATTTTTGTTCTTTCCTTACAACGTTCCATGCTCGGAAGTGCGGGAAAGGCTTTGAATTTTGAGAGTCCCACTTAGCGATAGCAAGGTTATGAATGTCCGCCTCGTTACTCCCGCTAGGAGGACAAGTGTAAATTTGGTTATAAATTGCGTTAAAGTTATTGATGATCTTGCTCATTTTACGCCACTTGCCCGAGACGGCTTCTATATCACGATCCGAGCCATGCTCCATAATCTCGTGAAATTTAGCCGTTGTCTTCTTCCAAAAACTAGTACCCGTTTAATTGTTTCCTAAATTTTAAAAAATAATGCATTAGTAAAAATAAAAAATAAAAACTTTTAAAATTTAAATTAAAAATATAAACTTTGGTTCATACCGACTATCGGGCAAGTAGAGGACTTAGCAAACGCCATTGCTAGCGCCTCCTCCTCTACTTTCGTCCAAGGTCTCCCCTTTGCTCTCGAACCGCTTTTTGACGCGGTTTCGGGTACGTTTTCAACCTTCTTCCCCTTCCCCTTGTTTTTTTTCGGTTGAGCTCTTGCGGTGGCGATTCGGGGACGACTTCTTCATCATCATCATCGTCAAGTTGAACCGGTTGGGAAGTTGGCGGTTGCGATTGGAGTTGTTCAAACGAGTTGCGTTGCATGATTTGTTGTAGTGCTTGGTATTGTTGGAGTTGTTGAACTTGAGACATTTGTGAGAATGCGTTGGGTGTTTGTTGGAAACCCGAAAAAGGAAATTGCGGAGCCCCCCACGAATGATCCATATTCGGAGTGTAAGCGGGAGTCGAAAAAAAGTTAGGTTGGTTCGGGTTGTGATTATTCGGGTTGGGGTTGTTTGGATTGGGGTTGTTTGGGTTGAAAGGATTCATGATTAGAGAAAATGGTATAAAAAATATGGAGTGTTTTTTTATAAAAAAGGAAGAGAATT
Organism: Helianthus tuberosus; assembly: GCA_030545235.1. Taxonomy (NCBI): domain Eukaryota; kingdom Viridiplantae; phylum Streptophyta; class Magnoliopsida; order Asterales; family Asteraceae; genus Helianthus; species Helianthus tuberosus. Next base: position 7,323,100 of record CM060426.1, read on the forward strand.
GGAGAAGAATGGGATAGAATTGTATAAAAATGGACGAGATATAGGGTATTTAAATTGAAAAAGGAAATTTTTTTTTTTAATATAAAAGAGCCGTTCATCAACGGCTATATCTTCAAACAATGGCGTAGCTTTGTAGGGGCGGGAGGGGGCGGCCGACCCCCCGAACTTTTCGCTCGTTAGTAGAGAGTATCGTATAGAAATTTTTTGATATATACATTTTTGACCCCCCTGGTTTTATAGAAATTTTTGGTATATACGTTTTCGACCCCCCGGTCGGAAATCTCAAGCTTCGCCACTGTCTTCAAACATGGGTCCGTCTCATCCGGCTGTGGGGAGCCGGTTGTGCCGAGCCGAACCGGAGGGGGGCGGTGTGGGGGACCGGCGCCGGTCCTAGCCGGGGCTAGCCGGCCCCCATACCCTTTAGTCTAAGAGTATCTTTTAGTCTTTTACTATAAAGTGTAAATATAAAAATTATATAAAAGGGGCTGTAATATGAGAGAGGGTTTTTAGCGGGAAAATGATTGTAAAATATTCGGTTCCTGAATTACGCATCGGTTTTAAGGATATGCTCCTACCAATGAAACCTTGGCGGCAGCCACGAGTACTCTCGTGATATTACCTTTTTGGCCTTTATGCATGCATTCCTTTTTGTTAAAGACTAAACTGCATTTTAGTTTATGAATTTGTTCATAATTTTCACTTCAGTTTAAAAACATTTTTTTTTGTGTGTGTTCTTAATGTTTTCAAATTTTTATCATTTTCTTCTAACCCGTTAACTATATTAAAAAATTAGTGTGTACAATTTGATCTTTTCAATATAAAAGGTGAAACATAAAAATAATGGAGAGGCGTAATTTATCTACATCAACTTAAAAGTAAATTTTATAATACAGTTGTTGTTTCGGGGGCTAAAATCAAGTAAATTAATCATAAATAAATTTATTTACTCGACTAAATTTTAGGTTTTTAGTTACTAAAAAAGGTTAATTGAATCCAAATTCATGACTATAAGGCCATGTATAATGGTTCTACTAAAAGTGGTGTTATGTTATTGTCACACAGAGAGAACTACCACACTTACTAAGGTGTGTGATTGTATTGTAAGAGTAGGGATGACAATCGAACCCGAATCTGATGAGTAACCCTGAAACCCGACACATACGGGACGGGTTTGGGGTCGGTTAATCAGGTTTGGGACTAGTTTTTAGTTTTTTTACGGGTTTGGGATGGGTTTGGGATTTGGTAATATACCCGTTCACCCGACCCAATTACCCGATAACGTAGACCCATTTACCCGATTGTATACCCGATATAATTTCTTTTATATTTTTAAATATGTAAATATATAATACATCCTTTTTTCTATACACTTAGGTATTTTATCTCATATACATTATAGTTATTTGATATATATTTCTTTAGTGATAATACTAAATGTAACTGATTAGTAGTTACCTGATGGGTTTTGGGTAGGGTATACCCAACAGGTAAACTTTTTAAAACTAATGGGTTACCTGAAACCCGCGGGTATACCCGATACCCGATGGGTATATTTACCCGCTAGAAACCCGACGAGTTTTGGGACGGTGTCCGTCGCGCTCGTGACTTGCCGCACGCCTTTATCCATCACGTCCCACTCATGCCTGGGACGGACAGGCGGTGTTTCACGCCCAATTTGGGTGATTTAGCGGGGGCGACGAATATTAAATATTTGATATTCAGCTCTTATTTTTAAGTGATATTTTGATAAACAAATATTAAGCTTAATTCGATATAGAATAAGAAGAGGATATTCATCTAATTATTAAATATTTGAAGTGCATGTTTAATAACAAAATTTAGAAACTCACAAAGCTTTAATACCCAATTCATTCTGGGCCTTAAGCTAGTCGTGCTGATTGGACCAGAAGTTGGCCATCATGGTTTATCTGAATGTTGTGCAACTTCGCTAGTTGAACCAGAAAATTTTCTTGTTTTTCGAGTAGATCAGCGGTCAAACCATGTATGAGATATATAAGAGAAAGAGTAAACTACCGTTTTCGTCCTGGTAGTTTGGTTACCTTCGCCGTTTTCATTCAAAATCTTTTTTTTTTTCGTCTGGCTATCATGATGGCTTCTAAAACTTGTCATTTTCTTCGACTTCTTTAACTCCATCCGACTTTTAGAGTGAAATGAGGGGTACTATTCTTTATAACCTGTTGCTACAACAAATACAAGACCAAGGCCTGCAGCGATATCTCTGGGGTAAAAGGGTTCAAGGTTTCGATTAGCCTAACGCAGGTCGTGGGGTCCCCCCACGTTTGTGGCACGTGGAGGCGGATCACTTTGTTATTATTCACTTTGAATTCTGGATTGAAGGATGTTCAACATGTTCAACCCGGAATGTCTATGTTAAGTGAGATAATATTGTAGTGAGCCAAGAATAGAACAAGCATGGAGCAAGTTCTAGAGAGGAGAAGTAAGATCAGTGATCAAGGGTGATCTGAGTTGATCTGGAATGGATGGCAAAGGCTGTGATTTATAGGGAAAGAATCTTCCATAAGAGGAAGCCTTTGACCAGCGATCCTTGGCTACAGTGAGGGACCATTTGGGGGTTGAAGGGTTTGGACCTGCGGGTAAAAGGGTGTGTTCTCCCACATGTTCTGGTTGCGGCTGGGCAGGAGGTTTCACACGCAGAGGGTGATGTGACAAGGCTCTGACTTGTCCTTTTTACTGTTCATGACAGCTGACCATTTTCGAACCTTTTAACCTTTCAACCTTTTAAGCTGTTGTGTCTCTAATCAGTTTATTAAGGTTTGAGCTACCCCCGTCATCAGCCCCCCAAGTCAGAGGTATTTGGGGTGTAAGCTCAAATGCTTCTAACTTTTGTACACGATTTTTATTGCTTAAAGGCTTCAAGGCTTGAAAGGTTATCAGGCGTCTAAGTTCTTTGGATTTGAATTTTGAAATAACAGTTAGGTTCTGTTTGTTTTTGCTTATATTGTCTGTAAAGAGCTTATGTCTGCGAGCGGGCAGACATAAGCCCTTGAAGACAGTTTGTTTAAAAAAAAAGATCTTAAAATAGCTTTTAATAGCTTAAAAAAAAGCTATGAATTATAGCTTCAAGATCAGATCAGATCTTCACACACCACCCACCCACCCTTCTTCTTCTTCCTCTTCTCCCCTGCCACCACCATCGCACCACCTCCGCCACCACCTCCACCACCACCATCGTCAAAACCCACCACCACCAAACCCATCAATTTAGGGAGACCGTAGGGAGAGAGAGAGATCTGTGAGAGAGAGAGATCTGTGAGAGAGAGAGACCTGTGAGAGAGAGAGACCTGTGAGAGAGAGAGACCGTAGAGAGAGAGACCTGTGAGAGAGAGAGATCTGTGAGAGAGAGAGAGACCTGTGAGAGAGAGAGAGAGACCTGTGAGAGACCTGTGTAATGGCGGAGGTGGTGCGGTGGTGGTGGCGGAGGTGGTGCGGTGGTGGTGGTGGTTGTAGAGAGAGAGAGAGTGTTCTGTGAGGGAGAGACACCGTAGAGAGAGAGAGGCAGTGGTGTGATGGTGGTGGTGTGATGGCGGAGGTGGTGCGGTGGTGGTGGCAGAGGTGGTGCGGTGGTGGTTGTAGAGAGAGAGAGAGTTTGTAGAGAGAGAGAGCAGAGAGAGAGAGAGCTTGTGTGTGTGTTGTGTGTGTGAAGTTGTTTTTGAAGGAAAAAAACAAACCCTCTTCTCCTTGCAGACTGCAGACATTTGGGCCACATCTTCTCTTGCAGATGCCTGCAGATGTGGTTCGCAGACTACAGACATTTTACATCTGAAAAAAAAAACAGCACCTTAATGTGATGGATGGCAGTTTTTTGCCTTATGCGTAATAATAACTGCCTAGACTTCACTTTCTTTTTTCTTTCGATCGTCTCTCCTGGGTGCTAGCAAAGATCTGTATGTGAGTTATTTATGTCTCACTAGAGAGGAAGTTGAGGCTTTTTGTAAAGAATGGGGGATCGATCTAAAGTTTAATCCGGTGGCTCCGAGTTTTAGATAAATCAATCGATCAGTGTCCCGCTGGTTCGATTGCTCTTTATTGCTGTCATATCTAGTTTTCCAACTTGTGTCATTCGTTTTTGGTCTTTGTTCTGAATATTTTAGAGTATTATCGTGTGTCGTTTGGTTAGTTGGGTCCTCAAGGTCTTGCTGGGACTTTACACTTTGAGGTTTTGTGATAGGGTATGGCCCATCGTTGTTGTTCCGATGTTTCTTCCGTTTGACCAAGAACGAAGATTAGGTCACGTTTGAGACATCCCAAGTTGATGTTTCTGGATTTCTGAGTCCATTGTTCCCTTCAAGCTTGTTTGGAGGCACCCTGATGCTGTGTTAAACAAGCTTGAGCCATTTGAGTCTGAACTAGATAGTTGGTTGTTAAAAGCCATTAGGATATGTGTGACAACCCTCACCAAATCAGGTATCCGTACGAATTAATTAATATTTAATTACTGCTTAATTACTGTGCTTGCTTACATCTGTGTTTAAACTGCTTACTTATTTCTGTTACATACATACTCATGCATCACATTTATACTGTCACTCTATTATTTACACATAAACATCAGTGACAACCTTGATGCACAAAAAGCACAGTGAGCACACTATACGGGATACCCATCAAACATGCTGACATAACCAGCATCAGGCAGACATTGCCTCTAAGGCCAGTATGAGCCGGGAATAGTTTACTACACTGGTAGTGAGTGTAGGGAGGTGAGGATTGTAGAACTACGTCACTAGGTGAAGTTTATAGTGACCGGATGTGCCTAAAACGTACTTTAAGTACAAAAATTCTGCACTTAATACAAAACTCAGCATTTTAAATTACTAATAAAGTGCAAAAACATTGCAGAACGGTCCCGTATATTTTCCTAAGTACCGGGAATAATTTATGTTACAAAAATATACATAAAGGACCTTTTTCGGCATAATTAAACATTTTAACGGAACGGTATTTAATCGTATAACCAGACATTACCCGGGACACTAAATTTTTGTCAAATACCTTGTTTTATTATTTTTGGCTAGTCATAATCCCCGTATGACATAACACCCACTAAAAAGTTACTAACTAAACATATCCACATTACTTACATCCTACTCACCCTTTACCACTTTAGTTACAATTTTTACATTATACCCCCCCCCCCAACGATTTTATTTCCCAAAGTGGGACCCCACATATCCATATAACCATACTTCAAATATTTGATAAGATTATCTTTGATTTATTTAATGGATTGTTGCTTGTGTAAGTATCTTAGAGATCCATGATGATTATAAGTAGTATGGTCTTGAAGATTGAACATCATTTCACCAAGATTTCACATCCATTTCACTCTCTCTCCCTCTTGTCTCGGCTGCCCAAACCGAAAACACCACCACCCCCTTTAAACATCATCATCTCCTTCATTTTATACATTCCATTCAAGCTTTGAAGTGCAACCATGGAAGGTGCATCTTGAAGGACTCTCAAAGGAGCATTGTTCTAGCCGTTTACACCATCTTTTCTTCACATTTCTTCATTAGGTTTTGTCTCTAGCTAGAGGCTAGTAGTAAGTTTCTTTACACTTGGTTTCATCTTGTTCAAATTTATGATATGTAGTAGGATGTATTGTTGTTTAAATCACTAATTTACAAGAATGCTAGAAAATGTGAAACATGAGTTATGAACATAAAAGCTACATAAAAGTTTACTTGTGTCTGAATCATAAAGCGGAATCTTGTTGGTTTGAGGGTTGGTTAAATCATACTTGATGTTTAAAAGTTGTTTTCTTGTTAAACCCGTTAATCGGACACTTGTAACACGATTAATAACATTTAAACTTTAAAATAACATGCTGATGTACTTTTTCAGCCGCCTTCAACAGGCTGTAAACGGACTTTAATAAATCGAAAAATGGAATTTCTGAAGCCTAAATCGTGTCTTTTCGAAAAACGAAGAAAATGGTGCTGGAATTGTATTTTTCTGAGGTCGGTTACTATTTTAAAAATCTGTTTTCGTGACAGCAGCTAAGGCTGATTTTTACTGCAGTAAATTGGGCTGTGCGTTTTCGATCACAACTTAAAACCTGAATTGAACCAGCCCCTAAAATTCATACCATAGATGGTCACTGATGTACTTGTGACCCTCGAACTGGAATTTTGTCTAACGGACTTACGAGAAATTTTTGACGAATTTTTCCGTAAACTGTGATCAGAATGTAACAAAACTGATCACAGTTCGGTAAACGATTTTCTATAAATTACTGATAATGAACTAGACCCCGATATTTTTACACAATAATTTGTGGGTCGATTAGGACGTTCTGCAAAAATTTGGGAATTTTTGGAATAAGTTAAGTATTTTATTTACTCGTCCGAAAACAGTCCAGTTTTTCACATATTGAAACTGAAACGACAAGGGTAGTATTTTGCGTGTTAAAACGTAAGGGTTGATTGTTGATGATCATGGGTTGATTTCAAAAAAAAAGAAAAAGATGTGCGTATTAGCACGGACACTCCCGTTTTTAGGGGAAGTTCTGGCGAATTTTTCTAAAAATACCAAGACTTAGAAAAACTATTTTTCTAACAAGTATGTTTAACTCTATTTCTCGGAATTAAACCTCGCCATGAGTTTTGACATAAAACTTTAAAGTGTTGGATATGAGACTTGTAAATGTATTTTGTCAATACTTTAAGTCACCAAATACATAATACATGTACGAATACCCCATCCTTGGGAAGGAATCTATTTATACGATAACCAAGAAATATAAACACGAAATAGTTGTCTAACTATTTCCCCAAGAACGTTAAAACTCTAAGCTAAGGCACGGCCGTTCGTCTAATAGATATTAGCACGTTGTAGGTTGTCGTGCTGCAGACCGAGTTTGAGTTGCTGTTATCGAGGACGCATTACAGTGAGTTCATGTCCCCCTTTTCTCTTAACTGTTTTCAGTTTTCTAAACTGCGGGGGTGAAATACTTGTTACTATGATTACGAGTACTTTTACATGGTATGGTTAGCGTAAGGAGGGTTACTACTTAGATCATGTGAGTGGGTAGGCGCAACTTGAGGCCATTAATCCTCATTGTAGGACCGAGGGGCACAATGCGGTAGATCTATTTGGGTGTAGCGAGCCCAGCTCCAGGCCCACAGTACGGACCTTGGAGTGACTATGTACCCGACGCACAAATCCGCTAGGTTTGAGTCTTCCTACTTGCACTTCACACATACCAATGGCCTTGCAAACCATTGGTGATCTCTATTTCCTTATTTGCTACATACCAGGGTTTTTATACTTACAAGGGTTTTTACATACTCAATTACACATGAACTCGCTCAACAATTTTTGTTGATTTTTCCAACTTACATGTATTTCAGGGAACTAAGGATCTGGCACGGTATGCTACGTTTTCCCGCTGTGTTAGAGTTACGGGATCATCCACGTTTAGGGGTCGCGACTTTTACCTGGACGAGTCGCAAGTCTTAAACAGTGTTTATGTTATATTTGTGGTTGCGTTTTAAGAACAAAGTTTTTATGTTATCAGGTTGTAATTTCCGTTGCATGCGTCAACGCCTTAAGACAATGTTGTGGTATTTTACTTTTCAAACTTAAATCAATGGATGATCTGCATGGTTTTATTTTCATATAGCTTTGTTGTGATTAAGCTATGGTATTAAGAAGTCACACCAAATAAACCCACGCTTCCGCAAAGCCAGGGTGTGACAATATGTCCTTCGAGGCTTCGTCCCTTTGCTGAACACCTTTTAGTGTTGACGGGTGTGAGCATCTTGTGGGACAAGCCAGATCATGACCCTGTGCTCATGAGGGATGATCAGGGTATGATGTTTTGCCTTATGCTTTATAAAGATTGATGATACCTCTGATGTTGTGTTTGGGAATGCTGAGGCTACCCCGGGCGAAGATGTTGTTGCCATAGGTGCTGAACACAGGTTCGAGGGTTCAGATTATGTGAACGTTCTAAATGTCGAAGGCTTTACTAGGTTCGGTGCTTCCAAAGCTTCTATTCGTTGTTTAACCCGACGTATGTTGAAGGGAGCTGAACTACCATCGGCCTCTGACCCAGTGGAACCAAGTGATGACATAGAGGCTTCGGACGACTCGGAAGTTGGGGTTGAGGGAAAAAGACAAGGAGTTGCCCTTGGTGATTGTTAAGGAGAGTAAAGCAGTGGGTAAGAAGGTTGTGAGCTTGAAGGGTTTCAGGAAGGGTGGTGAAGGTTCCACCAATGTTGATCCAGAAGAGGTTTATGTGCCGGATTAGAAGGTCACAGTTGGTGACAGCTTCAAGTCTTCATCCGTTTGTGAGGATGTTCTTACCCATTTTGCTCCTCCTACTATTCGAGGTTCTTGCTCGTCTATGGACGATGAACTAATGATTTCGAAAATGATGATAGGTGCTTGATACGAACCCTTTCAGCCTCAGTCTGGTCATTAGGTAATTCACCATTTTTGGGGAACTTTTCAATGGGAGCCATCCACTTTGGCCCTTCTTTGGTGATCATATCTTGAACCTCGTGTTTTTGGATAGATGGGGTTTTTAATACCTCAACTAGTATCTTCTTGGTGAGATGGGCAAACGTGAGAGATGCAAGCTTGCTTAGTGTATCAGCTCTCTTGTTTTGAGATCTTGGAATTTGTTTGATGGCACATGTTTGAAATGTGTTCATCAATTCATTTGATTTCTTTTGGTACTTATTCATGTTGGGTTCTTTTGCTATGTAGCTGTTATTGTCTTGGCTTGAGAGAGTTTGTGAGGACTTGAAGCTTTTCAACCCTCATATATGTGGCTAGATTTAGCCCAGTGATCAATGCTTCGTATTTGGCTTTATTATTGGTAGTCTGAAATACAAGCCGAAGAGCATATGTGAATTCTAACCCTTCAGGGTTAATTAAAACTAGCCCAGCCCCTGACCCTTCGATACTGGAAGCCTCATCGGTAAAAAGCTTCTAGGTATCAGGGTTGGAGGGTTCAGCTGCAGTTGTATTAACTTCTGTTATGGCTTCTTTAGGGGCTTACAAGATGAAGTCAGCCAAGATTTGAGCTTTGACAGTTTTTCTCAGGACATAGGTGATTTTGTGTTCACCTAGTTTCACAACCCATTTGGCTAATCGTCCAGAATTTTCTTGTTTTTCAAACAAATTCTTAATAGGTTAGTCAGTGACCACTTGTATCGGGTGTGGCTGAAAGTACCTTCGAAGCCTTCTAGTCGTTTGGACTAGGGCTAGAGCAAGTTTTTTCAAAGAATGATATTTGATTTCTGTTAATTTGAAGTTTTGAAAAAGTAAACGGGTATCTAAACTTTATTTCGTTCAATGATCAGAGCTTTACTTATGGCCTTTTCAGCAACCGAAAGGTAGACAGAGATCGTTACTCTTGTTTCCGGAGCCGAAATGGCTGGGAGTGAAGCCAAGTGTTGCTTCATTTGGTTGAAAGCTTCCTTATGGGGTAAAACGCTTCAAAGATGTAGGCTTTCCATCGAAAGTCTTTCTTGTTAGCACATCCCTTGAGGGTTTGGCTTTTATGCTTTGTTTCCCCACGATGTGCCCTACAAACTTGTCTTCTTCAAAACCAAACGAGCACTTGACTGTATTAAGCTTCATGTTGATCTTTCTCGAGTTTGGAAAGTTTCTTGTATGTCATTGAGCATTTGATATTCCGTTTTGCTCTTGATCACCAAATCGTCAACATAAGCTTCAATGTTCTTGCCGATTTGTTTGGAAAACGCTTTGTCAACCAGACGTTGATAAGTGGCACCTGCATTTTTTAAACCAAAAGGCAGTTTTTGATAGCAAGAGATACCTTTATCAGTGTGGAATGTGGTTTTTTCTTCATCTTCTTTTTTCCTTAGGATCTGATGGTAACCCTTTTAGGCGTCAAGAAAACACTTGAACGGGAAGCCTGTAAGCGAGTTATCCTTGAGGTCTATCTGGGGCAGCGGTTAGCAATCCTTTGGGCATGCTTTGTTCAAGTCTTTAAGATCGATACACATTCTCCAAGACTTGTCGGGTTTTCGAACCATTACCGGATTGGCCACCCATTATTGATACTTGACCTCTCAAAGGATTCCGGCTAGAACAAGCTTTTCCATCTCTTGGTACTCTGCAAGGCTTCTTTCAGGGGCTTGACTCCGTTTCTTTTGTATAATGGGCTAAACATCAGGTGGGATCCATAACTCATGTTCAACAATGCTATGAGGGATGCCGGTCATATCTTTCGGGCACCAAGCAAATACATAGTGCAAGAGCAACTTTTCAAGGTATGAGAGGGTTTCCTTGTAAAGGTTAGTGTTTACTCTTATCCCTTGTTGAGGATATTTTGGGTTTATGTCCAACCCTTGTTCATCGTATTCGTCCTTTCTTGAGCTTTCCCCTTCAACCACAAAAGCTTCTTGGGTAGGTTAAAGGGTTGCTATCCCTTTTTCAGTGGGAAACTTCACAGTGCCTTGACCAACTGAAACTGCCATTCCGAACACACTTTGCCCTGACCTTTCTGTGATGATATCATAGTTGGAAGGGATATTGATCACCGCAAAAGTGAGTTGTTCGGTTCGTCCCTTCGTTGAACAAACATTATGGGTTATTTGGCTTAAAGGCTTGATAGGCATGTCTGCGATACCTTCTGTCACAAATTCAAGAATGATATAAACAAGTTTGAACAGAGCTTCAATTGATAAGAACAATAAGCAAATCAGTCGGCACACTTGACTATTTGATAAAAGGTGAAAGATCGACAATTATACGAACAAGATATACTGAACTATGAAAGAAATCAAGCTCTTAAATGTATGAACAGAGCTGATGATAATGACACTTCTGGAAGGATGAACTAGTAAGAGAGTATATTTGTTCGTCTCTATTAGCAGCGATCCAGCCATGATATATAACCAGCTCCAGCTTTAACCCTAGGGAGCCCAACAGCAACTCCTATCCAACAGCCCAAAGACAAGCCCACCACCGACATAAAGGGAGCCCAAGAACCTCTCAAAAAAAGGAAATAGAATTAGAAAAAGATATGTAGGATAAAAGATAAGAAAGCATAAAAACTGAATATATGCTATGTAATTTTACACCCCCCCTCAGTTTATATGCGTAAAAAGATTGACTATATTCAAACACTTACACATATCAACAAGCGTTTTAGGAAGAAGTCCTTTTGTAAACATATCCGCGAGTTGATCTTCAGATTTAACACCAATGGTTTTAAGAACACCAGAAGATATCTTTTCTCTTAGAAAGAAGAGATCAATCTCAAAGTGTTTAGTCCTGTCATGGAAGACGGGATTTGCAGCTATTGAAAGAGCCGCACTATTGTCGCATTTCAAAACGACAGGAAGGTCAATATTAACATGTAACTCCCTTAACAAATTTACCAGCCACAAAACTTCACAAGAAGCACTACACATGGCTCTGTATTCTGCCTCAGCAGAAGACCTCGAAACGACACTTTGTTTTTTGCTTTTCCAAGAAATTAATGAATTCCCAAGGAAAATGCAAAAGCCAGTAACAGACCTTCTACTATCAATGCATTTAGCCCAATCTGAGTCCGCGAAAGCAGACAACTGAAAGGTGTCACTTTTCCTAAACATAATGCCAGCACCAGGTGCTCCTTTCAAATATCTTAATAATTTCATCGCAATTTAGGTATGAGCCTCAGTAGGACTATGCATATATTGAGATAAGTAATGAACAGCATACGAGATGTCAGGGCGAGTGTGAGATAAGTATATTAATCTTCCAACCAATTTCTGATATTCAGTGACATCAACTAATTTTGACTTTTCCTTATTTACCATATTAGTTAACACATAGTTTTGATCAATCGGATAAGTTATGGGTTTACAACCACTCATGCCATAATCATTTAGCAAATCCATGCAATATTTTCTCTGAGAAAGACATATTCCTTCACTATTTTTAATAACCTCGATACCAAGGAAAAATCTTAAAAGACCAAGATCCTTAATTAAAAACTCAGACTGTAACATAGTTTTTATATTATCAATTTCAAGTTTACTACTACCAGTCAAAATTATATCATCCACATAGACTAACAATACCACAAAACCAGATTTAGATGACTTAATAAACATAGAGTGATCGCATTTAGATTGAACAAACCCAATATTTAACAAAACATGTACAAGCTTTTCATTCCACATTCTAGGAGCCTGTTTTAGGCCATACAAAGATTTATTCAACCTACAAACTTTATTACTATTATTAATATCTAATCCTTCAGGTAAACTCATATAAACCTCTTCTTTCAAATTGCCATATAAAAAAGCGTTATTGACATCAAGTTGATATAAGGGCCAATTATTTTGAACGGACAGACTAATAACACTTCTAACAGTCACCATCTTCACTACAGGGGAGAAGGTCTCCTCAAAGTCTATTCCTTCCTTTTGGTTAAACCCTTTAGCCACCAGTCTAGCTTTATATCTATCTACTTCCCCGGTTGATTTATATTTGACCTTAAAGACCCATTTACACCCTATTTGTTTTTTTCCCGAAGGAAGATCAACAACATCCCACGTATTATTCCTATATAGAGCAGCTAATTCATCATTCATAGCACTTAACCAATTTTTATCATTCATAGCTTCTTTATACGAATGAGGTTCAACAATCTTATTCACATTAGTAGCAAAACAAACATTTTCATATGGAAGATTAACATAATTTACAACCTTTTCATAACCATATTTGACTCTGCCTTCAACAACATAATCATCAAATTTCTTTGGAGCAGAAACAGACCTAGTAGACTTTCTAATATTAGGTTGAATACCCTCAGGAAGGTTAGATTCATCAGACAAACTACTAGGCTCAGCCCTCACAGGACTACTATGTGACTCATTCAGAGGTTGATTTACAGCCATACCATCCATCTCTGACGGTTGCCGCGTATCATCAACCGCTGTTGGTTCATCAGAGATATTGCGTTGCTGAGTCACAGTAGTTGAATCAGTATTTCCCTTCTCATCATCATCGGGATTTGCATCACTTGAAAATTCAAAGATGTCAAAAAAGTTTAAATTATTTAAAGTTCCAGTGTTGTCAAGATCAGAATCTAAAAGAAGTTTAGTTTTAAAGGGAAACACAGTTTCGTAGAAACTAACATCCCTAGAAAAAGAAAATTTTTTTTGATCTAGACTCCAAACCTTATAACCCTTTTTTTTATTAGAATATCCCATAAAAATACATTTTTCAGCCTTTTCTTCAAGTTTATCAGAACTATTTAAAACAGTGAAGTAACATAGACAACCAAAAATTTTCAAGTGATCTAGAGAAGGTTTAAAGCCATAAAGTACTTCATATGGGGTTTTACCATCAAGAACAGAAGAGGGAGACCTGTTAATCAAATATGAGGCAGTAAGCACACATTCATACCAAAACTTTAAAGGAACACTAGATTGAAACAACAAAGCTCTAGCGACATTTAGCAAGTGTCTATGTTTTCTCTCAACTACCCCATTTTGTTGAGGTGTATAGGTACAGGAGGTTTGGTGTATAACACCATGACTTTTAACAAAAGTATCCATCTGGGCATTTACAAACCCAGTACCATTGTCGCTTCTAAAAATTTTAACCTTTGCTTCAAACTGAGTTTTGATTAAATAAAAGAAATTTTTAATATTATCAAACACTTCTGATTTAGATTTCATTAGATAAACCCAGACGGATCTAGAAAAATCATTAACAATGGTAAGAAAATATTTATACCCTTCTAGACTTGACTGTTTATATGGTCCCCAAACATCAAGGTGAACTAAGTCACCAACCCTAGTAGATTTATGTTCACTAAGAGGGAATGGTACTCTATGTTGCTTCGCCCTGTGACAAGTATCACAAGGTTCAACATTATCACTTTTAGTTTTAAAATTTAACACATGCAAAACTTGATCTGAGGGATGACCAAGTCTAGAATGCCAGAGCTTTATTGTTTCTGTCTTATTGTAGCACACAAAGACGGAATCATAAGTATTACCACAAAAGTAAAGACCATCAGGTTTTCTACCAGTCACCAGGTTTTTCTTTAAGTACCCATCCTGAATATAACAGTTATTTTCATCAAACACAACTCTAAGCTTATTATCTTTAGCAAGTTTATAAACGGAAATAAGATTAACACAGTATTCTGGTACGACAAACACATCTTTTAGAATTACATTTTCAGACAATTTAAGGCATCCAATTTGAGTAACCTTAGCATCAGTTCCATTTGGATGTTTAACTGTTATGTTATAATCAGACACATCAATTAAATTAAACATATTATCACTTCTCATGGTCATGTGTTGATTTGCACCAGAATCTATAATCCATTTAAGATTCCTTTGGTGAAACAAGGAAGAATTGAAGCAATAAAGATTTTTATACCATACTAAAGAATTGAAAGCACTAAAACAATTACCTCCCATATTAGGCTTAGGAGTATCATCCAATTTACTTTCACCCAACAATCCTAACAACCTAGAAAACTGATCAGAGGTTAAAGAGTTCAAAGAGCTAACAGCAGACTTATCATTCACAGAACTATTCACAGAATTATTAGCAGAGTTATTAGATTTTGACCACTGACTTGAAGATTGACCAGGTTTGGATCTATAACTCGAAGGATAGCCATGAAGTTCAAAGCATTTATCAATCACATGTCCAATCTTGTTACAATGAGTGCATTTCAAATTGGGATTAGGACCCTTATTAAACCTTTTTTTTATTATCACTAAACTATTAGTTTTAGCAACAAATCCTACATTAGGAGTTTTAGAAATATTGTTTGAATCTCTATGAGACTCTTCCCTAGATATTATAGAGAAAGCAGTTTTAACTGAAGGAAGAGGATCTCTAGTTAACAAGTTGGTTCTAACAGGTTGGTAAACATCATCTAATCCCATCAAAAATTGCATAAGCTTTATTAATTGATTAAATTCATTGAACTTGGTAGATGCATCACACGTACAAGATGGTAATTGAAGCATAGTATTAATTCTATGATAATATTCAGACACGCTAGAACCATTTTGACTAACAGAATTAATTTTCTGATACAACCCAAAAACCACAGAACCATCAACCTTGTCATATGTTTCCTTTAAATCATTCCAAACTTCAGAAGCCAATTTTGAATAGACTTGACCAACATACAATTCATCAGAAACAGAGTTTAGAATCCAGGTTAATACTACTGAATTGCATCTATCCCATTGTCTAGCTAAAGTATCATTAGACTCGGACTTAGCACATGTTCCATCAACAAAACCTAACTTGTTCTTAGCCATCAAAGCAAGCTTCATAGCATTAGACCATACCACATAATTCTCAGTCCCCTTTAATTTGATATTAACAATAGATAGACTACTAGAATCACTAGCATGCAGATACAACGGATCACTAGCATCTAACTTACTTATCAAGGTAACAGAAGACTCATCTTTGTTAGTCATGATAACAAGAAGCAATCAGTAAATATCAAACTAAATACCAAATACGATAGGCAACCAAGAAACAGCAGTAGACAAGCAAAACAGATGATATAAAGACTAATCAACAAGGAAAACCACAAGCCACCAAGATCTAAGACTCAAAAACAAGAACAATCTCACCGAGAAGGGTTCCCAAGTTAGGGTTCGCCAAGATTATAAAATCACAGCCTATAACCTTCACTTAGGGTTATATGACTGTGATGCAAAGAAAGTCCAGAAGGCGAGTTCCAGTGAAGACAAGTAATCCTTCAGCAAGGGTCGCAACCAGCACCTCAGAAATTATAATCGAACCTCAAAAATGAGATTTGAACGGCAACCTTTGATTTGAACCAGATCTCACTTATTAAACACAACGTTCAGCGGAAGATTACCAGAGCCCCAAATTAACCTTGGGCTCTGATACCATGTCACAAATTCAAGAATGATATAAACAAGTTTGAACAGAGCTTCGATTGATAAGAACAAGAAGCAAATCAGTCGGCACACTTGACTATTTGATAAAAGGTGAAAGATCGACAATTATACGAACAAGATATACTGAACTATGAAAGAAATCAAGCTCTTAAATGTATGAACAGAGCTGATGATGATGACACTTCTGGAAGGATGAACTGGTAAGAGAGTATATTTGTTCGTCTCTATTAGCAGCGATCCAGCCATGATATATAACCAGCTCCAGCTTTAACCCTAGGGAGCCCAACAGCAACTCCTATCCAGCAGCCCAAAGATAAGCCCACCACCGACATAAAAGGAGCCTAAGAACCTCTCAAAAAAAGGAAATAGAATTAGAAAAAGATATGTAGGATAAAAGATAAGAAAGCATAAAAACTGAATATATGCTATGTAATTTTACACCTTCGATGGAGGATTCAGACTGTTGAAGTTTTGAACGTTTATCGTCGCTGAGAGGGTTAAAGCATTTCTCAAATATGATTTTGGTGGTTGCACCGGTGTTAATGTAAGCCTTTTGTGTCTTGATGGTTCCTATGTTGGATTCCATCACCAGAGTGTTTGAAAGCAACTCTTCTTTCGATGGTGGGAAGCAAACATATTGACGTTCCCATGCCTTGGAATGATGGCGTTTGTGGGAAGCTTTGTTTTCAAGGTCGACCATGTTCACTTCCTACTTTTTTTTAACCATCTTGTCCTTGACCCCTTTAACCAAGTGAGCCAGTTCGGACTTGACGGCTTCTTCGATCCTCTTTTGGGTTGGAAGCAATCATTGATATGGTGACCTTTCACACGCAGAGGGAGATGTGACAAGGCTCTGACTTGTCCTTTTTACTGTTCATGACAGCTGATCATTTTCGAACCTTTTAACCTTTCAACCTTTTAAGCTGTTGTGTCTCTAATCAGTTTATTAAGGTTTGAGCTACCCTCGTCATCATAACCCAAGTTTATACGCTTTAACAATCCAAGATTATAATCTTCATCCTCTCTTAAATTCAAAACTACATGAGTAACTAACTAAAGAATAACATTTCCATCTCCATTGCAGAACCCACGACTATCCATCATTGTCGTAAAAGTTTTAGTTATACAGTCTTAAAAACCTTTGTCGTAAAAAATGAAACGCTAATTAAATTTAAAAGGATTTAGTTTTACTCATAAAAACCTAGTTTGTATGGTTCAAAATATATTTAAAAACCATAGAACCAAACCAATCTCTCTCTGATTTTTTTTTTCTTTCGTAGTTTCATTTTTTACCAAATAACGATAACTTTTTATTTTATATTTTAAGGATTCTCTAAATATTTCGTGAGAAGTAAATAAATGCAACTCACACTTTATACACAAGGAGGGAGATATTTCCATCACTCGCCCATGTCTTTATAGCCTAGTGGTGTATTTGGGTGAGATAAGACTTTGGGACCAATAGGTCTTGGGTTCGATTCCTACAAGGGGTTTTTCTCATATTTATTGGGTTTCCTACTAAATTGGTGTATAGGCATTATGACTAGTGGAGATGAATATGATCGGGTGGTACGATGATACTCCAGAGGTCCGTAAGTGATCCAAATTTGACGTTCAAGAAAAAATTTCCATCACACATTAACAAGCCTTTTCGTACTTTCTAAGGGTGGAGGGAGTCGTTCAATCACTTAGGGTGTTTAAGTTATTCTCTAGCTAATAATATAATGTCATGCCAAATCCCCATTCCACTCCTCATTTTGCACTCAATCACTGTCAATAGTTCAAACACATGGAGAGTGGTAAATAATTTAAAAAAATTTGTGATTGGTTGAAAGGGATTGGGACCCACCATTAAACTCCTCTCTCCTCCTTCCCTCCTCTTCCCCGCATCGGTGTATACTCACCGATCAAACTCCTCCCCGCTCACCGATTGAAGGCCGGCAGCCCTTTCCCGTGCGGTAAAACCCACTCCCCAAGTGGTTCCCTGAGACGATACCGACCACCCTAACAACTATGATATTGTTTTGCGGATAGGCATCTTTTACAATATACCATAAATAAAACTAAAACCATTGTTGTTTGTGCACACATAAGGCCAAAGGGAAACTAGAAAAAAAATATCGAATTTTAATAATCTCAACTATTCGTTATTGGTCGTTGACAGTCATAACTTTAAAAATAACCACTGGCAGTCCTAACTATTAACATATTGGCCTTCAATGGACCCTGACTAACAGAACCATAACGTCGTTAGTCTCCAGTCGCCGGAAAAACGTGTTTGGCCGGAAAACTGATTTTTGGCCGGAAAACTCGACATTTTCGTCCCAAACCTCTTTGTAACCTTATTACGGACCTTTAAGAACCTTTTTTTTAGTAAAAGCCAAATTATCGAAGTCGCAAAAAAACTATTTTTTTGCCGGAAAACTTATTTTTGGCTGGAAACTCAACTTTTTGGACGGAAAACTCAATAATTTCGTCCGAAACCTCTTTGTACCCTTAGATCGGACCTTTACAACACTTCTTCTGACCAAAAACGGTTTTTCGGCGACCGGAGACTAACAGTGTTAGGGTTCTGTTAGTCAGGGTCCATTAGTGGCCAATATGTTAATAGTTGGGACTGACAGTAGTTATTTTTAAAGTTGTGACTGTTGACGGCTAACGGCGAATAGTTGAGATTATTAAAATCCGACATTCCAAAATACATATGAATTAACCTACAACATCAGATCCATAGACTACCAAAACTCAACTAAATTTGGCATTCAAGTATTTTATACCTTAATTTATAATCGTCCTTAAATAGAGTTAATTACATGGTTAGTTTGTGGTTTTTCAAAAAATAAGGGTTTCATACTTTCATATTTGTAACAATGTTGGGCATTAAGACAAAGTTAATTAAGGGTCATGCTATTTACACACGGTCCTCATTATTTTCACACCCCAAAGCGCTCCGCTATGGCCAAAGACCAGCTTTGGTGTAAAGTCAACAGACAAGGACTGAACCGGTCAGACCTTGTCTGTTGCTTTACATCAAAGCGCTCCGTTATGGCCAAAGAGGGGCGCTTTGAGGGTTTTTTTTTTCACATTTTTAAATTTTCGGGCAAAACGCCCCTCTTAGGTCAAAGCGCAGCGCTTAGGGCCTTTTTTAAATTTTTTAATATTGTTTTTAATTCACAAACGCGTCGATAATAGTCTAAATTTTACGCTTTTTCCATTATACATCATTTTTTAATATATATGGACTATACTGCAAGTTCCGGATCAAATCGGTTACGTGTGATGTCGTATTCCATTATATCGTATCATTTTGGTTTGAAAGCACAAGTACTCCTATGAGTAGTGTTATGTGTATCAGCCGCCTACCGTACATGTACATGACGTATTTTTTCATTAATTGTAGTATTATGATGTATATTGTCATAACACTGAAAAAAACCTGTCGGTTCCTACCCGGTTTCACATTTTATAAATAAAATCGGTTCCAACCCGAAACCGATTCCTCCGTAACCATTTCAGAACCGGTGTATTAAAGTCTTGATTATGTTACCGTTGGAATCGATTTCTTGCCGTTGCACGCCATTTGATCTTTGAAAATAATCAAATATGGATTTAAAGAGATTTATGGACTTATTTTTACATAATAAAGTTTCAAAATCGTATTACAACAGAATAAAGTATCAAGTTTCAAAATCATATTTACATAACTCAAGAAACAAGTCAACAACTCCTCTGTGCTGTCTATCACCTTTTCAGTATACAGTGTGCTTTAAAATTTATTTACAACGAGGTCCCTATTAGTCTAGAACTTGGTCACTTGAAATAGTCATCTTCTTTTATATACCTTTTTTTTATCTTTTTTTTTTTGAGAAAGTTGCTCACTCATATCCTTCTTTCAAACCGACTGCACTTTCATCACGTTAAATACACCCAAAAGTCAAACATTTTTTACTTTTACCCACAAGTCAAGCAATTTCAGTCAACTTTTTAACCTTTTTTCTTAACCAACTTTAAAATAATTACAACTAAAGTGCGTATTGAATATATGCGTTACATCACGTTAAAAACCAAATGTCACCGAGACGACCCAATAATGTATGCCAGGCTGCTGCGCGCTCTGTTCTGTTCGCTGTCCAGAGTAGGTTTGGGGGAGGCATTGGATAACATCCTCCAAGCTCTACATGTATGAAATGCCCACCGTCGACGAACACAACCGCAACCACCAGTTAAATATTGAGATGGGACTTCACCTTTAGATATATGAACACAAACAAATTAAATATTGTAAAATTTGGACCAAAAATATAAAATTTGAACTTAAACGTAGACCAGTCACTAGTCAAAACATAGATCAGACTTCATCTATTAAATTAAATACGCCCAAAATGTAAAAAAAAAAAAAAAAAAAACCTCAAAGCGCCCCTCTTTGGCCATAGCGGGGCGCTTTAGGGTGTTTAAATAGACCAAGGGCGTGTGCGAATAGACCAGACCTTAATTAAAAACTAACGAAAAAGGAAGAGTATTTTACTCATGATAATGATAATGATAATAATAATAATAATAATAATAATAATAATAATAACATACAATTACTAATTTTGTTAGTAGTGATTTACAATTTTACAAGCATAAAGTACAACCATGTTTTTAATTATGTGACGAGTCATGAGAGTAGCAATGAATTTTGTCTTTTACTTCACAATTTCCTTACACCCTCTTAATATTAATAAGTTTATTATACGACCCCTCAATTTTAATAAAAATATATTTTCGTCTTTATACAAATTTATACTACAACCTTTAAACTTTAATAAAGTTATCGATACACTCCGCACTTTTAGTTACAAAGGTTATCGATGACATCTAGGTTTCATTTTTCTTATACAAAGTTACGTATATTGAGCTATCCCTTTTTGTTTCTATATTGGGTGCTGATACTGTATTGACACTCTAATAAAACGAACGAATACAACCAAACTATCACCGCAACGCACGATGTTAGATTACTAGTTACAGTACAATATCTAACATATAAATTTATTTCCACCCCCTCCTTTGATTCCGCCAACCACCAACGTTTTTCTTATCAGAACTCCGATCCAAACCGCATGCAACTTTGATCGGAACCAACTTCGAATCTCCAAGACTGTAAACCACCCCTCTTTGGCGCTTCCCCATCTCGATTATGATCCACCACCGTCAGTCGACTTAGTGGTGGTCGGCAGTGGCGGATCTAGGATTCCGACCAAGAGGTAACGTGTTATAAATAAGCCGTAACGAAATCGAAAAAACATCAAATTTTTCCAAAATTTACACTAATTTTTCCAATTTTTTTCCGACCAAGGGGTAGCGGGGGTTACCCCTACCAAATAGGTAGGTTCGCCCCTGGTGGTCGGGTTTTCTTCGGTTAGGGTTTCGATAAGAGAGAGAAAACATATATATTAGATATTATAGTGTAATGAGGAGAATACATGCTTGTTTGTTGATTCTTAATTTGAGGTTTGCCTTATACCCAAAATTATTACAAAAAGGAAAACATAAAACTACAACCTGTTACTTGTAATAGTACTTAGCGCTAGAACATGATAACTTTTGAAAAACAACATAGAGCAACTGTCTAATTAAGTCTTTAAAATGTGATTTTAGATTTAACATTTATTTTATTATTTTAATTTGGTTAGGTTCAATAAAAGCCGCTTATAAGTAAAAGATATTAAGAATCATATAAAGTATTTTTACGTAAATATAATGGTGAATCTGTCACATAACTTTACTACAAAACATAACTTTACTACAAAAACATAGAAGTATTTTTTATATCTCGATTTAAAATAGTTTTGGATTAAGTAACACTCTATTTTAATATTATACTAGTTTTTTTGTCGTCGCGCGTTGCGGCGAAACCGAGCAAATGATAACGTAAAACAAACGTGACTTGAAAATAAAACATGTTATTTAGAAAGCCAAACCATTAGAACGGTTTAGTTTATCATCGTACTGTTTTATGATACCAAATAAATACTTTATTATAAGTACAATTTCGTTTTTAACAAAACTTATAACGAAAATTAGTAAAGAAGTATCAAATTAATCGATAATATATGTTCTAAAAAAAGAACAAAGAATTATTAAAAAATGGTATAGGAAATATATGGTTTTAAAAAAGGAAAAAAATTAAAAATATGTTATTAAAAATAAAAAATAATAAAAAGCTATGTATTATTTTAAAATTTTAAAATTATAAAAAAATAATAAAAAACTATGTATTATTATAAAATTAAAATTACTATTCATCGTGCATCACCAACAATATATATATATATATATATATATAATTGTCTAGTTTTAAAACTCTTCTCCAAAAAGAAAAAAATTCATAAACCCGTGCACTAAATTAGTGTTGTTCACGAGTCGAGCCGAAACGAGCGGATGTTTGCTCGTGTTTGGCTCGTTTACAAACCGAACCGAGCAGAGCGGCTCATTTAAAACCGAGCCTCAAATTAAGCGAGCATTTTTCAAGCAGTAAATATTTCGAGCGAGCGTCGAGCGATTTTGACAACCGGGTCGCCCGATTTAAATTTACTGAGAGATGTAGTAACAAAGTTGAGTCTCAAGTTTTTGTGTCTTTAAAAACAGACAATTTTATGACATAATATTTTTCTTATGAATAACAATGTTATGGACGACGAGGGGCTGATCATATTGCACGGACAATGACGTTGAAAGCAGGAGACGAGGGTAACAGCATGAAACATTGTGACGATGTGCAGATTGTCGTTTATCGGTTTAGGGTTTAACTTTTAGATTTGATATTATTTTTTTATTGGCGTGATTGGGATAGTACGTATAGATATAGTTGTAAATTTGTATATAGTGGATCAAAATCTAATAGAGTGCATATATAAAACTATAAATTTAATTTATATTTATGTATATAGGGTAGGGTTCCAGCGTGAACAACCTCCCAAGAGTGAACTGCGTGAACAGATCTGGACCCTTGATTTCCTTTTTAGTTGTTAAGGGTATGATTGTAATTATATAAAAAATTAGATTTAAATTATTATTTTAATAATTGAATTAAGTTACATCTTTCCTATTTTAAATTCATTATCCACATTATGTTTTATTTATTCAAATTTTGATTTTTAAGATCCACGTAACCTTCATATTTCAACGGTATACACATGTGTACTTGGATATAAATAGAACAGTACACATGTGTACTCAGCATCGTACGTATGTGTAATTAGCTACATAATACATACATAGAGACAATACCTGTAAAACTATTTTATATTTAACAAATTACAAGTTCCATAATGTTTTCCAAACCAAACAAAAAACCATATAATTACAAGTTCCAGTTTCGTAAAAACAATAAACCCAACATAATCGAAAAAACAAAAAACATAATCTTTTACAACTATTCGCCACGTTGTATACTAAATCATCCTTATCGACCTTCCATCTCCATTTTTCTCGTTAACGACATCCCCTATAATAGCACAAAAAAAACTCGGCAACTAATACTTTGCATAATTCACAAGTGTACATCAACAACCTTACACATTCAATACACAAAAAATTCTGAGATATCACAAAAACAGACGCTATACACATGTGTACATCGCGTTAAAATCAGAATACACATATGTACATCGTATTAAAAACAGAGCAAAATCAGAATACACATGTGTACATCGCGTTAAAACCAGAGCAAAATCAGAATACACATGTGTACATCGCTTTTAAAAACAGAGCAAAATCAGAATACACATGTGTACATCGAATTAAAAACAGAGCAAAATCATTAAAGCCGGATTATAATTGTCAAACAAATCATTAAAGCCAAAACACAAATTATAATTGTCAAACAAATCATTAAAGCCAACAAAAGAACTCTAAACTTATTAAGAAATCTTTAACTTTGTTACCTTAAATCAAGAATCATACAACACTAGAACATAACATAGCAAAAAGATTCACTAAAAGTAACAAAAAACCTCAAATTGTTACTAGATTTATAATAAACAAACAAACAGATCAATTGTAGTTACTTCAAACCAAGAATCACAGAATACACAGATCATAAACAGCATAAAAAAGATAATTTATTAACTAAATACACAATCAAATCATCAAGAAAATTTCAACTGACAACCAAAATATCAACTTTGGTCACTTTAAATCAAATAATACACCAAACCGAGATAAAAAAACAACATAAAGAATCTTCAAAACTCAAAAATTAGATCAAGAAAACAACATTTGATACAACCAGCACCATAATTCAACAAATACAAATGAGATTAAACTAATCAAAACATCAACTCTGGTGACTTCAAACAAATAATCACACAAAACCCACATCAAAAACATCATAAAGAATCTATATAACTCAAGAATCAGATCAAGAAACCAACATCTAATATACTAAACAGCATAATTCAACACATAAAGATGAATTAAAGTTGGATCACAACAAAAGAACAGTCAAAAGAATGAGAAAAATGGCGAGATCTGAGAGTCAAAAGAACAGTCTGATTACTGATGTTTTGTTGTTGAAGACGTGACTACCGGCGGCGGAGGAGAAGTTAGGGTTCCGTCCAGATCTACGGTGTTTATGGAGACGGCGATAAAAAAAGCGAGATCTGAGAGTTGTGATGAGGAGAAACGATGGTTGTTCTGATGCCGATGAGTTCTTCGATTCCGGTGAAGGTGAGAGAGAGTTGGAGGTTGAAGAAAGTTGGAATATGTTGATTTGTGAGAGAGAACGAGATTTAAGCAATCAATTTAAAATGAAAATTACACATATACCCTTTTGTATTTAATTAAATAGAAAAAATTAAACCCATAATTACCATCATGCCACTCATTTTAATCTCAAGATCATAAAAATTAAAGGCCCAGATCAGTTCACGCAGTTCACGTTGGAGAAATTGTTCACGTTTGAACCTAATCCTATGTATATAAGTATGCGTGATATATATATATAGGTATGTGTGTGTATATATATATATATATGTAATTTATATTTGAGTATATATGTGTATATACATGTTTATATATGTATGTGTATCTGTATATCTATATACTAATTAAAAATAAGAAATCGAGCCGAACCTAGCCGAGCGGATCTTTAATCATGCTTGGCTCGTTTACAAACCAAACCGATCAGAGTGGCTCGTTTACAACTAAGCGTCAAATAAAACAAGCATTTTTTCGAACAATTTTCGAACGAGTGTCGAGCGAGTAACGAGCGACGAGTAATTTGAAATGCCAGACACTAAATACATCCAGGATAAAATAATTGAAAATTTGACTTTTTTCATCCCACAGAGTGGCAAATTAACCGTTTATAGTTTTATATTAACATAAAAAATTGGGTTTGTTCCATTACATATTCATAGGCAATATTTAGAGTTGATTATTGTTTTCATCTCTGTGGTTTATCAAAAATCACTATTTCAGTCCATTAGTTTAAAAATTACGATTTCGGTCCCTGTGGTTTCACTTTCGTAACCATTCCAGTCCCTATATTAACAGAATAAATGGATTGAAATGGTTACGAAAGTGAAACCACAGGGACTGAAATCACAATTTTTAAACTAATGGACTGAAATAGTGATTTTTGACAAACCACAGGGATGAAAACAGTAATTAACTCCAATATTTAAATGCAAATTCTTTGTTCAGGCAAAACATTACTTTATATATAAGTCTATATAAAAACCAACCCCAAAAGGAGTCTCCATATTCACGCAAAGCATTACGTTATATATAAGTTTATACTAGTGGGAGATCCGCACGTTGCGACGGAGTCGATAATATCGGATATGAATATATCACCAAGTCGCGAGGATCAAGTTTAAAAGGGTTGTGGGAGTTTGACAAAAGTTTCGCATAACTCACTTCGGTTACCGAGTTGGCCAGAAACAACCATGTAATCATCTCTTGTAATGCTTGTATTGAACGCAAGACATTCTGGTTAAGTGGTGGTATTTTACAAAGAATGCGGCTAAGAAGATGAAATAGAGGTTGCACAATGGTTGAGTTGGGTAATCGGTGGAATCCCGTTGGCGTAGATTAACATAGTTGTTCGTAGCAAGCAAGGTATTGGAATATTTTTGGGGGGTGTACAACCAGATTTGTGTTTTTATTTTTTATATATACGAAGGTTGGTTTATTTTTTTATAGAACATTGAAGTTTGGATGTGTAGCCCAAAGACGTTGTCATATTTTGAAAGTGAAGATCCCGAAGTTTGGGTTTGAATAGTTGTTCAAAAAGATAATCATTATTGAGTTAAAATACACGTGATAAAACCATTGGGTTGTATTCATATAAAGGTTGATCATCTGGTATTACGAGGGCTACATGCCTCGATGAGCTCATGTATATTGGTTGACCACCATTCATCATCTTCCCAGTCGTCATCGTTAGTTTTCTGGTCAACCCGGTTGTTTTTCTTCGTGGAGGTTGTAGCAGTAGCTCCCTGGTTCTTGTCTGTCTGTTTTGTTGCGTTGTTCGTCGACGTTGCTGACATGCAATTTTGTTTGTTAATGAAAATGTTGTTGACAATGTAAACATAAATGATTTGTAAAGTTTAATACTTTTTGGGCGTACCAGGTGTGGTTGTTTTAATGTGCTTTGCTAGCGAATCCGCTGGCGGGTCATACTCACTGACAGATAGAACCATGTGAAGAGAGTTCTGCACACTAACTAAAATGCCTTGGAAAATACCCGAGGATGGAACAGGTGGGAAACTGATCTCCTTCACCTGCTCAGTTGAGGTATCAAACCCAATAATAACATTTTTAGTTTTTTACGCACTACCCAACACTCGCAAATTGTAAAGTATAAAGTGTCGGCACATAGAGTACCAGGTGACCAGTAGAACTTGCGCATTTGGTAAGCAGGGTTAGTTTTGAAAGTTATTTGCGCATCTGGAATAGATGTGGGCTACAAGCGCGCCCGATCTTCGTGTTAAATGGGTCAGTGTATAGGCCGACGGTATCTGCGATATCTTCAAAAAGACCATGGCCAGCGGGGGTGGCCAAATGCTTGTGCGTGGTAGTGGTGGGGTTCCAAAGGAGCAACTCATATGTGTGATTCAAGCAGACACATAACAACCCGTCAAAATTTTCCAGGATCATCACTTCATTTTTTTCGGCTTGAAATGGGAGTGGGACTACGGAATGTGGGCCATATTCGGCGGTCTCGAAATCCGCTGGATGAACATGGCAGTTGAGGTCGTGAAGCAAGAGTGTTCTTTGATTGCTGGGTACCGATGACCGGGAAGAGTGAGCTCTTACAAAGTCACGTGTTGATAGTAGCGCACACCATTCCTTACACACAGTCTTAGATTGGACAGTAGTCTTCGTTGGACCCTCATCAGTATACCGTAAACGATTACGTCAACGGGTAAGTCAGACATTGTGGCTATGTTGGATGTAGTTACATCTGCAAACACAATTCACCCTAAAGATTAAAAAAAATCATGTTACGGATATAGGGTAGTCAAGTTGGTGAAACAGGTTTAAAATTAAAGAAGTATGTGAAAGCTGAGGGAAGAATGAAACTCTGATAAGGAAGCCACATCCTAAACACATTGTTGTTAAATCTATCGATGGTTATCGAATTCTACTTATTCCACATTTACGACGCAATTACAAACAGCCCGTTAGATCATTTTAAATACTTTGAACATATTGCTCTATTGATGGCTGCATTTTTCAACCAGATTTGATAAAGTCGGACCCAATGGAATCACGGCCCAATTTGTTCAAATTTTCGTCCACTGCGTAAGGAGCCGCTTCGCGCATTTTAAAACCAAGCCTTGGACCGTTGGTAAACCGAAAAGAATCATATATTATGTTAAATTTCATATAAAAATAACTAATAACAAAATAAACAATGTGTAGTGAACAAATCATGAAAGTAAATAACAAACAACAAAACAAGGTATTTTTTAAACTCTTTGAAACCCCCACCAGTATAGTTTTTCCTCTATTTCGATATGCTGCAAACTAATTACGTTAATGATGAGTCATTATAACCAGATGAAGGCGAATCGATTATTTATTAAATGATAGAGAGAGATGATGGGTCATGAATCATAACTCATATAATGTTACTTTTAATTGAAACGTAAGCAACATAATATGTATCACAAGTTACATTAGCTGAAAGTAATTGTTATACAATGCACACAAAAAGTATGACAACTAGGATCGCCA
Source organism: Helianthus tuberosus (assembly GCA_030545235.1). Taxonomy (NCBI): domain Eukaryota; kingdom Viridiplantae; phylum Streptophyta; class Magnoliopsida; order Asterales; family Asteraceae; genus Helianthus; species Helianthus tuberosus. Next base: position 7,351,272 of record CM060426.1, read on the forward strand.
ATCACCTAAAATCAATAAAACCACCAATCATACTCCATGCCAAATACACTAGTAGTCGATTATTGTTGTTTTCAGATTAAAACGTACACCACTAAGTCTATTATTCTTATGCGAACCGATGAAATACGAAACTCAAATCAGGAATTCACAAACTATTAAAACATGACAGACTTGTCACATGAGATATGGGGATTCCGGATGCAGCCGTGTGAAATAAGGAGCGTGTGTGGACCTGGTTCACAATTGAGAAAGTTAGAATGTAGTGAGTGGAACCGAAAGGAGAACAAGAGTGAGAATCCAAACATGAAAACAGGGCACTGAAGTGGCAGAGAACTACATACTACATAATTGAAGCATGGGTTACATCTTAAATAATGGTGGATCAGGAGCACATTCAGTTTTACGTTCCATAAATAATTCTTTCCACTGTTCAATCAGGTATTCGCATTCATGGTTCCGTTTCATTGTGTGGATGACTATTAGGTTTCTTCAGGGGCAGTGGAGGAAAGGTTTTTGTGTACGTGAGTATGAGGTGTGGGCAAAATTACTATTATACCCTCTGAGCGTCTTAAAATTTGGTGTTTTTTACAATTTCACCCTTATAAAATAAGCATTCATTACGTGTACATATTGCATAAAATGGTAGACACGATGTAAAATTACATGTGTGTACATCACATAAAATAGTGGACACGATGTAAAATTACATGTGTGTACATCACATTTGCTTTATATGGTTATATAGAGAAAAACCAAACCCAAAAGGAGTCTCCATAAAACACTAGTTGGGATTTGGCTAAATGGAGAACCTTTGATTTGTAATTATGTGGTTGTTTGTTGTTTTGTAGTGGCTTGCTAGTGGCTTGTTGTTTATGAAAGTTGTTTGAGAAAAAAAATTAGTTGGGATTTGGGATTAAGAGTGTTAAAAAAAGATTCAAATCGAAATCCATAAACTAAAAAAATAATTTTGGGGTAAAAAAGTTACACCAATATTTAATTCCATCTTATGATGCCTTTCAAACAAACACGAAAACTCTAGCTACTCTAACACAATTTACGAGTTAAACCTATAGAACTTAGAATATGATCGTATACAATAAACAAAGGCATCTAATAGTGAAAACACATAGGGTTAAGGTTCTCATGTGTGTTCTTTGTAAAAGTTACATTCGGCTTCTCATTTAAAGGACACGACCATGACAAAAACCGGGTTATAACATAAATATTATAAAAATAAATATGATAAAAATGATTTTTTTACAAAATCTTGTCCAACCGCTACAAAATCTGGTCGGACCACCCTCTTTCCGGTCCAACCGGCTGACCCGACTCAAATCTAGTTCGATAGGGTGGACCAAACCGGTCAGATCTCCGGCCCCCGGTCCAAGCGGTACAATCCGGTTTTCGAAACCATGATTTTCACCATTATGTCATGGAGTTATTCTTGAACTCTAGTGCGGCACTTAGAATACTTCTAAGTTCAGCCTTTTTGGATGGGTTTTGTTATGTAAGAGAGATGATAGAGGAGTCATTGTTCGAAACAAAGCACGTCTGGTAGTACAGGGATTCAGTCAGCAAGAAGGCATTGACTTTACTGAAGTGTACGCGCCTGTTGCTAGACTTGAAGCAATAAGAATCTTCCTGGCATATGCATCCTGGAAAGGATTCAAAGTCTACCAACTGGATGTCAAGTCTGCATTCCTATACGGCAAAATCAACGAAGAAGTGTACGTGGGACAACCACCGGGTTTCACTGATCCACTACACAAAAACAAAGTCTATCTTCTGGATAAAGCTCTTTACGGACTTCACCAGGCCCCGAGAGCCTGGTATGAGACGCTTTCCCAACATCTGTTGGACAACGAGTTCATCAGAGGGACAGTTGATAGTACGTTGTTTATCAAAGAGGTTGCAGGACATCTTTTAATCGTGCAGATCTACGTCGATGACATCATTTTTGGTTCAACAAATGACGAGTTGTGTAAAGATTTTGAGAAGGTGATGAAAACAAAATTCGAAATGAGTTCAATGGGGGAGATGAAGTTCTTCCTAGGGCTGCAGGTGGAACAGATGCCCGAAGGAATCTTCATTCATCAAACTAAATACGTGAACGATGTTCTGGAGAAGTTCAACATGGCTCAATCCAGTCCAGCATCAACCCCCCTAGCACAGAATCATGGGATTTGCCCAGACGAGAGTGGAGAGAAAGTGGATGAAACGTATTACCGGTCGATAATTGGATCCTTGATGTATCTTATTGCTTCTCGCCCAGACATCATGTATCCGACGTATTTATGCGCCCGTTATCAGTCCAGCCCACGCCAGTCACACTTGACGATCGTGAAACGCATTTTACGGTATTTGAAAGGCTGCCCAAGCACCGGCTTGTGGTATCCTAAGTCTGGCGATTTCTCTCTCACAGGTTTTGCTGATTTTGATTATGGTAGCTGCAAGCTGAATGCTAAGTCCACCACTGCTGGGTGTCAGTTCTTCGGAACTCGACTTGTCACCTGGCAGTGCAAGAAACAAACCTCAGTAGCGCTCTCTACATGCGAGGCAGAATACGTTTCGGCCTCGAGCTGTTGCTCTCAGATCCTTTGGATCCAACAGCAGATGCGAGACTTTGGTTTGCAGTTCTTGGATACACCGATATTCGTGGACAATGAAGCAGTGATTAACATAACGAAAAACCCGGTTCACCATTCTAAAACTAAACACATCGAGATCAGACATCACTTTATTCGTGATTGTTATGAGAAAAAATTGATTAGAATTGAACATATACACACCGATGAACAGAGGGCTAATTTTTACACCAAACCGTTTGATAAAAAGAGATTTAACTATCTTTTGAAATTAAATGGGATGAAAAATCTGTTTTCTGGGAGGGTTGTGGAATGTGAAGCCGAGGAGGACGGCGATCTGATGTGATCTGCGTTACGTTGTCAAGTTTTTGTACAGTTTCTTTTCTGCTTTCGATAAAAACCAAAAACACAAAAATATGTTCTTGTTTTTAGGGGGGGAAAGTTTGCAGAAAAATACAAAAACATGATAAAATGTCAAAATTCAAAAACATTAGAAAAACTGAAAAAGAGTTCGTGTAAAAAGGGGAAATGATAGTACATCAGCTAGACAGTGCAGTACGCTAAAGAAATGTAAAGTAAAAATGTGTTAAGCAGTCTTGCAGATGATATGCCGATAGGTTTTTACACACTTAGTAGGTTTGTTCGGGATATAAACATAAAAAATTACTTGCTTTTATGTGGGGAACATCTTTCGGATATATGGGTAACCCCCGAAATCTTGTTTGAAAGGTCCCTCTTTCTGAGATACTAGGTCTTTATACTTAGTGATATCTGGGGTATTATCCCGGGACTTCTGCTGAACGGAAGTTCTGACCTAGTCCCCGTATAATACTTTACGCATGCTTGAAATATAAGCCTCCCCTCAGCATAAAAAATGATGAAACATTGAAAAATGCTAATCATGTGCTGTTGTAAAAGAAGATCCCCAAAGGGGACCCACCAAAAGTCGAACCGTCATCTCTCTGCTGAACGGAAGTTCTGACCTGAGCTCTCACGGTCTCGCAATTTAAAACCCGACAGATATCATCTAGGTATACTCACCTGTAAGACTGAATATTGGGATCTGGATACGGGAGTATATTCTGAGGTGGTACACATATAAAAGTTAAGCCTTAAAACACTTAATCCGTATCCTGAACAGATTGAACTTTGTGTGAAAATTTAAGAGGATCAGTATATCGGCAATCAATGTAAACTGTTTAATACTAAAAATGAAATCTGAGCTTAACGGTACTTGTATCCGTCGGCAGCTGATATGATCCCCTAACACGCTCACAAAAATATTGTGTGTACAGTTTATTGCTTACCATATTCAAAATCCAAAAAGATTTGCATTTCATCTTATTTTCGACAACGAATGTTGGGGATCAGATGATCAAAGTCTTATGTGCAGAACATGTCTGGATCATGAGGGTTGGGTAAGCAGAAGATTGTGAAAAAAAAAGTGTTTGGAAATTGCTTGAAAGTTCAAAAGTTCATTAATTTGAACTTAAATTGTTTCAGAAAGTCAGCAAACTTCATAATTTGGTCAGCCAGGGTCATTAACTTGGACTTGGCAGGCTAGACAGTTGACCAAGGTCATTAACTTGGACTTGGTTAACTGGGTGTGTCGGTAAAAAATATGAAAAAGTTAAAAATTTAAAAATTTTGAAAAAATGTAATTTCGCACGAAATTGTAATTTCGCACGAAATTGTAATTTCGCACGAAATTGTTATTTCGCTTGAAATGGTAATTTCGCATGAAAGAGCACTTGTACTAATTTCGCACGAAATTAGCTTGGCTATAAATATTGGGTGATTTCGCTTGAAAGACATCTGTTTCATTATTTCACACGAAATCTCTCTCAAGGCGATTTCATACAATATCATCAATTCTTCGATTTACAACCGTTACTCTGCCCAATTTTTGCTCATAATCTTGATTTTAGTTTGTGTACTCAACTATTATCATGGGAAAGGTGAGAGTTTTGACCGATTTGAACCAGATCTGAACTATTTTCATGTTGTCGGTGTTGAACAGGACCATAATCTTAGATCTAGGGTTTAGATGTTATGTTAAATGAACGATAATCATACCCTGGTGCTCGGATTATGTTGTAGATCTTGTTTAGAGAGTCAATTTGATGTTTATAACTTGATTTTGTTTGAAGTCGGTAAACCTGGATTTTCAGACTTAGATCTAGGGTTGTTTGTTGGTCAAAAATGTATAAAAAACATACCCTTGTTGTCGGAATTCATCATAGAACACACACAGAACATCAATTTCATCATCAGCAAAGTTTTGAAAAATTGTTCATAAACTGTGATTTTGTCGAAATCACAATGTAATTTCGTACGAAATTGTGATTTTGTATCAAATTGGTTTTCTGCTAATTTCGTACGAAATTAGCATTCAGTTTCAAATGTGATTTTATTCCAAATTGTAATTTCGCACGAAATTATGATTTCTTTTGAAAGTAATTTCGCATGAATGGTGTTGTTTATATTGAAAAAATTAAAGTATTTGATTTGTGTGTATGTGGTTGATTTTCAGGGTTCGAATGTTCAGTTTGATCCTCTACACAACATCTGTTGTGTTTATGACAAGGAGATTCCGAAGATGGCAGATTTTAAGAGTATTCTGGAGTTCATGGAAAGGTTACCGATCCAAAAAGCTTTGACGGATCAACGTTTGATTTTTGAGTCTCACATTGAACGATTTTGGAGTAATGCCACATATGATGAATAGAACAAAGTGATCAATTCTGTTGTTGAACTGAATGGTGTTGAAAAACCAATTATCATTTCTGAGGCATTTATTCGTGAAATTATAAACTTTCCAGATGATGCAAATTCTCCTAAAAAGTTTCCTGAACGGATGGTCAAAGGTTGTATGCTGCGGATGGGTTACAGTGGACCATTAAACAAGGCTAACTACTTAAAAGCAAATTTTTCCAAGCCTTACAAGTTTCTGATACATTCAGTGCTGCATGCTCTCAGTCACAGGAAGGGAGGGTATGATGTTATGCGTGATTATCAGATGAATATGGTGACAGCTCTTGTTTTGAACAAAAAGTATATTTTTTCGAAGATCGTGTTTCATTACATGGCAGAGCATATTACTTCAGAAAGCAAAACTTGGCTGTATCCACGTTTTGTACAAATGATGTTGGATCATGCGTATCCTGACTTGGAAAGAGATGAACAGAATGATTTGTTGGTGCAGTATCACATGGATAATGAATCTTTGAAACAGTTGGCTAGATATCATCCAAGTCATCCAGAACCAAAGACAAAAGCTAAATTTTTTGATTTCATCAAAGATAAGAATTACATTGATCCAGATCCAATTGATCATCTCAAATGGAGAAATGCTGAAGAAATGAAAGAGGCAGGTTATGCAGCTGAACTTAAAAAGATGAAAGATTTCAAAAATACAAGAAGCGAATGGTTTTTGAAGGATGTAATAGAAAAGAAATCAAGAGGAGGCAAGAGAACTCCTAAAGCCCAAACTGAAGAGGGTTCTTCATCTCAGCCAAAGAAGAAGCGTCAAAAGAAATCTGTTGAGACATTATTGGTTGATGAACCAGATGAAGAGGAAGTTGAAGTTGAAGCTGAAGCTGAAGTTGAAGCTGAAGCTGAAACTGAAGTTAATGTTGAAGGAGATGTTCGTTTTTCTCCTGCATCTGCAAAGTTGTTGAAAGATCTTACTGAATTCAATGCTGAACCAGAGAAAGCAGCTGGTGAAGAAGAAGGTGACGATGTAGATAAAAGTACAACAAGTTCATTTGATGAAGAAATTAATGAAACAGAACGTGCAAAAAGAATTAAAGCTGAGATAGAAAAGGAGAAACAGTTGAAGAGAAAGAGGAGAGAGGAGAAGGATGATGATGTGTACATTCCGTCTCCTGAACTTGATCCAGAATCTCAGACACCTCCAACAACTAGTGGAAAGAAGAAAACTGTTGCTAGAAAACGTGTAGTTTCTCCTAAAGCAGCAAGAAGAAAGTTGATCATCAGGCTGCCTAAACAAAAACCAAAGTCAAAACAACAATTACCACCACCTGAGCCATCACCATCTAAATCACCACATCAATCACCACCAAAACAACCTACACCACCTCGTTCACCACATTTTTCATCACTTCACCAATCACCACCACATGTATCACCACCACATCAAACACCAACCCAAGAACAACCAGTGCTTACTTCACAACAAATCTTCCAAACACCACCATCTTCACAACCACGTATTCAAACCACACCTGGATCTTCTGGTTACAAAGATTTTCCTAATATTCCTCACAATATTCCTCTTGAAGACATCTGTAACGCCCTGCTTTTTGATAACCCTTGAAATTTCATATTTTCAAACACTTGATTGTTCAAATATAAGACTAACATAAATATATTTTATGCTTGATCGATACCAAAACTTATGTTACACAAAATTTGTAGGCAACATACTTATTCTTTACATGTTTCTTTTATTCCTTTCTTAGAAATGTGTAAAATGCATTTAGGGCCTTGTGTCATGATAATTATACACTAAACATTATTGTAACACTTTAGATACTTAACATATACATCTTTTATTATAAAAAAAATGATAATGATAATAAAAAGATGGCAGTTCCGGCCGCAAGCTTGGGACTGATATGTAATTGTTTTCTTTTAATAATAATCCACCAGTTACTTTCATATTGACCTTATTTCATGTTGAGTAGACTTTACACTTCACATTCACACAATATAACCTACCATTATACTACAATTTAAGTCAAAAGAAAAAAAAAAGAAAAAGAAAAAAAAAAATAAGAAGATGGTAAGTCAGCGACCAGAACTTCCAAGCATTTATCAATTGTCTTTTTGTTTTGTTTTCTTTAAACACCTAACCACTTGGTGTTTTAAATAATTAGCTAACCTAATTTAGTACATATATATATGTTCAAAAACCAATTCTATTATGTCATATACAAAAAAAAAAGATAGATAACGGCTGTACACAGCCTTCCATTCGCAGCCTTAATGGCAGATTTGTTGTTTTCTTTTTAAATGATAAACACCCACCTAATTGCATTTAAGACACAACCAACCCAAACCCTAAATCCTCCCCTATATATACCAACTTATATCCAGCCACTTTGACACTTTTACAACCCTTAAACACTCTCCAAAATCCCTCTCAACCAGCTGAAATTCGCAGCCACATTAGAAGTTCGGACAGATTCATCAAGCTTTATGAAAATGGGCATAACTTCTTCATTTCTTATCCGTTTTGGTCCATTCTTTTTCTAGAACGCTTGGCTTGACCTTGGCTTCGATTCTAGGGGTGTTTCACAGCAAACAAGTCCCTGGAACTCCGGCAAAAAGGCTTCAAAGTCCACTGTTTAAAATTGTTTTCATTAATCTTTGCTTAAACATGAGTTTAACTCACTCAAACCTATGTCCTTATGCTTATAACCACCCCTATGGTTAGTTAGGCTTAAAAACAAGGTTGAGACACTATAAATCAGAGGTTAAAACCTCAAATACTTTCTGTTTTGTTAGGGTATTTAACCCACAAATCATGTCAAGCTTAGATCTTGATGAATGAGTGATTATGGAACAACTTGGGTTGTCCTACATACAATCCTCACATGATTTGATGATTTCTCTTTAGTTAGGTTGTTTATGTTATTGTGCTAATCCTAGTTCATGACCCTCCTTGGTTGTTTTTACATCAAGTGAAGTGGTGAACATTCAAGGGGTTCCTAAATGGAAGCATGTTCTTCCTACCCCATACATGACATCTATGATAACTAGAGGTGCCTAAATGGAGATTTAATCTCCTACCTCCTACTTGAATTATTGGACTAAATGATATGAAATACTTAACCTAGATATATATATACATCCATTCGAACCTTTAATGTGAACTTGTGTTTATATGTTAAAGTAGTAGAACATCATCTAAGACCTAAACCTTGTTGTGATTCTTATGGGTGTTCAACTCATGAAAACATTATCATAACCCTTGTGGTTACCAAGTGTCATACAAGTGTTAAGTGTTGAAGATAATTATTTTCACATGTTATTCTCATATCTTACTTTTATGTTGTTTTAAATACCGAATCTCGACTCTAAACATACTTGAACCTTAACCCTTACACATTCAATCTTTTAACCTCATCAACTCGTCAATAATTGGATAATTGAAAAGCATATGCAAACCTTGTGAGTATACTCGTATTTTCCCCTCTTTACTTTTACCACTTTTGGGGTGTAACATGTTTATCTATCAACAACTTACACATGAACTTTTGCTTAAACACATGAACATTCTTATTAACATGCTTGTATACGTGATGGCTTGATACTTTAAACTTGGATTAATCTTATGTGTTGAACTTATCATTAACTTGTACGAGCCAAACCGTGACATATGTAGCGCTATAGGATTAACGACCCGCCGCCCGTAACTTGTGATTATGTCATGAGCATATTGCGTTTTCTTGGTTTGATATGTTAGACACATACCATGTTTTCATGTTTATCTTGAATCACATGCTTGCTATGAGGAATTGTTCAAAACTTATCTTTTGCTATGTACGTACCAAACTTGTATACTCGCCTTTGCTTTTGCATTGAACTTTATTTCAAACATGTTACAGGTTGAGGATGATGATGCTATGAAATGAAGTAGCGTTGATGCCTAGATACACATATAGACGTTTAGGTCAAATACATTGTATAAATGTCATAATTGTTGTCGTATTGTTTTTCTTGTATTTAACATGTTGTATTTCAACTTTCATGTATTGTAACATTTATTTATGAAAGAAATCAATTTATCTTTAATTCTATTGTCACAATTAGCGTTATGATGTCTCGAGCAATCTTCACACTTCGTCTCATCCCGATGTTTCCGCCATTGGTTGGGGTGTGACAGATTGGTATCAGAGCCATAACTATAGGGAATTAGGAAAAGTAGGAATGCTTTAACCTAGTCTATAGTTTTAGAGTCTTATTCGTATATTTTGCTCGAACTACTACATGATACTTTATTTGTTTCTTATTTATGCTATTTTAGACATATGTATCACTCGTGAGAAATATTCAACATGTTATTCTTATGCATTAATGCTTGTCTTATTATGTGTTAATACTTGCTTCATTGTTCGATTCTTTACGTGTTACTCTAAACATATTTCTCTATGTGTTAATACATGTTTTATCATTTCGTTATCCAAGCACCATTCTTGATATGCTTTCTTATGTGTTTATACTTGTTTATGTATTTCCTTTGACATCCACTTCCCTCATGCATTTTACTTTTATTTTAAATCCGACAACACTCATATTACAAAAAATGAGACGACTACACCAAAATAGGCGTGAAACCCACAATTTGGTGAATGACTCTCGATCCTTCTACTTTTCTTTCTTACACGAAATTCACCACCAAGTTAGGAGTGAAATCCACACCTTGATGGAGAAATTCAAATTTCAAATTCTAGTGGACCCTCGCCAAAGTGTCGAAATTAACTTCTGACCCGACGAGTACCAACCACACTTAGGATACCAAATCGCCAAGTTAGGGGTGAAACCCGCACCTTGTCGACTAGTTCCACTCCTTGATTTTCATTAATCCCGCCAAGTCTCGAAATTTCAATTGAATTGGGGACATGTAGTAACTGGAAGGGTAAATACCGTGAACCGACTTGTCGGCGAGAGTATTTCACCTATTAGGCCAAAGCATGCTCCTCAAGTTCGAAAGACTTTTCGACTACTTTGGTTAGTCAAAGGTTCCGTTTTGGGACCATCCGAATTTTGATCAAACGTGTTTTACTATTTATTTTACGTAATGCAATCTTTCGAATTCGAATTTACTTTCGATATTTTCTCCTCACACACACAACATATTGAATCTTTTTCCATACATTTATACGTATGCATGATTTTATATAATTTAAATTCATATTTCTTGTAACGAAAGGTGGAGACATATCATCGAGATAGGAGTGATTTCCTTACCTTGACGATTAACTCCACTTCCCTTTCTTAAAACGACCTCACCAACGAGTTCGGGGTGATTCCCTTACCTAGGTGGCCGTTTCCAAAACGCCTCTTCAAAATATCTTATTATGCAAACTCGATCATGTTTTATATCTAAATTATTGACCATTATTCAAAATGCATACGTGTACGACTTCAAAATATATTGCTTTACCAAGCGTAGTTTCTATCCTACAACCTATTTTCACCTAACTCATATACACGAGATTCTTAAACATATCTTAAACGTTTTACTACACAAATTTCCAAACCTTACGAAATGCTACCTACCAACTTAAGCGGTCCAAGGAATCTTATGCCCACGAACTCTATATTCGACTTAATCACTAAAACGCACTCATGATATATATCACCAAACTAAAGACTTTCATTCTCAATCGGAGGATCAAACCAACCTTTCTTTTACACCTATAAGATCTTATGGATGTTATATGATCGTTTTACCAAAGATTCTTTTCACACCAACAAATCATTTGTTAGAACTTTTAACAATCCCAAAGTCCTTTTGCTAAAATTCTTTTCTAAGAATCCTCGTTTTCATAAGAACCTCCTAAATTCATAACTTCTTGTTTGATGAAATGAAATTACTTTTGATTGAAAACCTTTTTACACCGATTTACAAAACACGTGGACAAGAAGACTTCTTGGAGACCGACCCTCCTTGGATTACGTAAACTCTTTTAAGACACAAGTAGCATTTCCATTCTTTACAAAATGCATTATGATTAACCAACGAATACTTTATATCCTTTTACATATGCAAACTATATTCTACCTTTCAAACCAAGCTCGATCTGATTTTGATTCGACGAACTCATCGTTTTGTTTAAACAACTATACATGCATATCATCATACACGTTTTAGTCGTGGCATCGCGACAATTCCCTTTGTATCGTTCGTATTTACATGCTCAACCTCTTGAGCACTTTTACTTGCTTAACTTTGTTATGTTTAAATTAATACTATATACGCAATCATTAGTACTTGTACTCACGCTCATATTCATAACAATACATTTTATGTTTATACTTATACTCATACGTTTCATGTTTTTACCTATACTCATACGTTGCGTGCTTATACGTATACACATACTACTCGTACGTGTTATGTTGATACATATACTTGTGTGCTTATTCATACCTAAACTTATACTTATGCTCATACTTTCATTTATACATACTTAAGCATGGACTTGCTTACATACTTTATCCTTATACGCACACATTCTTTTTTTAGTAGACCTGCCCAAATTCATACACAACTAGTACAAGCTACGCGGATCATGCGACGATCAATATAATCACGGGTGCACACGGGATTATAGTGATAGGCGTATGAGAACCATAGAGTGTACTACTGTGTATGGTAAGACACGGAACGTAACATGGCACCGAATACGGAACGGACATAATGTGGTTAAAACATGGTGGATACGCCGCTGGTACTTCCTATATATAAGTGGTTTCACCATATTACCAAAATTCGTAAAACGTGCCATGAGAAATTCAGTGTTTTGTAGACCTTTGGATCTAATACAAACTTTAGACAACACACAAATGCATTGCTAGACGCGCGATATCCGATTATCCACGACGAGACCTCATTCTTAACACATCGCTTTCGTTTATCCAATACTTATGTCATTCTTATACTCGTATTCGTTTACTAGATCGATCATTCACCCTCGTACCTCCACACTTCTTTGTCTTTTATACAAACCTAGTTTACAATCAAATATGTGTACACGTTCGAAGCATAAAATACTTTCTTGCTTTTAAAACTATCTTCCATTCTTGTTATGTTGAAACGCACTTAGTTGGTCGTTACCTCCAAAACCGTTTATTTAAAATACTCAACTTTCTCGTTTCCCACCAATAATCGACTTATTTACACACACAAAAAAAAAAAAAAAAAAAAAAAACTGAGATTTATCAGTACTCTTTCGAAACCAATAAAACTTCTTACAACCTACGGAGCAACCGCATTTTTTTTTCTATCAAAATACATATCGTTTTATACAAAAACTTTTCTTAAGATAACATATTTCAAAATACCTCTCCATTTGAGTTATACAAACTTGTTTAAGCTCACTTTTCCTATACACACACATCCACGTTTTACTTATGCTCAATGCCTCAAATCATTTTTGGTCAAACAAACTTTTTTTACAATCCACAAATTTTTTTTACAACCCTATTCTATTGTTCCTCAACGATTTCAAACATCTCCAACACGTCTTGAACTCCCAAATTTCAATTTTAGTCGGTCTTTTTAGCCAAAATTCCTTTTTCAAAGTGTTCCTCTTAAATAAATTTCGAGACGAAATTTCCTAAAGGAGGGGAGACTGTAACGCCCTGCTTTTTGATAACCCTTGAAATTTCATATTTTCAAACACTTGATTGTTCAAATATAAGACTAACATAAATATATTTTATGCTTGATCGATACCAAAACTTATGTTACACAAAATTTGTAGGCAACATACTTATTCTTTACATGTTTCTTTTATTCCTTTCTTAGAAATGTGTAAAATGCATTTAGGGCCTTGTGTCATGATAATTATACACTAAACATTATTGTAACACTTTAGATACTTAACATATACATCTTTTATTATAAAAAAAAATGATAATGATAATAAAAAGATGGCAGTTCCGGCCGCAAGCTTGGGACTGATATGTAATTGTTTTCTTTTAATAATAATCCACCAGTTACTTTCATATTGACCTTATTTCATGTTGAGTAGACTTTACACTTCACATTCACACAATATAACCTACCATTATACTACAATTTAAGTCAAAAGAAAAAAAAGAAAAAGAAAAAAAAAATAAGAAGATGGTAAGTCAGCGACCAGAACTTCCAAGCATTTATCAATTGTCTTTTTGTTTTGTTTTCTTTAAACACCTAACCACTTGGTGTTTTAAATAATTAGCTAACCTAATTTAGTACATATATATATGTTCAAAAACCAATTCTATTATGTCATATACAAAAAAAAAAAAGATAGATAACGGCTGTACACAGCCTTCCATTCGCAGCCTTAATGGCAGATTTGTTGTTTTCTTTTTAAATGATAAACACCCACCTAATTGCATTTAAGACACAACCAACCCAAACCCTAAATCCTCCCCTATATATACCAACTTATATCCAGCCACTTTGACACTTTTACAACCCTTAAACACTCTCAAAAATCCCTCTCAACCAGCTGAAATTCGCAGCCACATTAGAAGTTCGGACAGATTCATCAAGCTTTACGAAAATGGGCATAACTTCTTCATTTCTTATCCGTTTTGGTCCATTCTTTTTCTAGAACGCTTGGCTTGACCTTGGCTTCGATTCTAGGGGTGTTTCACAGCAAACAAGTCCCTGGAACTCCGGCAAAAAGGCTTCAAAGTCCACTGTTTAAAATTGTTTTCATTAATCTTTGCTTAAACATGAGTTTAACTCACTCAAACCTATGTCCTTATGCTTATAACCACCCCTATGGTTAGTTAAGCTTAAAAACAAGGTTGAGACTCTATAAATCAGAGGTTAAAACCTCAAATACTTTCTGTTTTGTTAGGGTATTTAACCCACAAATCATGTCAAGCTTAGATCTTGATGAATGAGTGATTATGGAACAACTTGGGTTGTCCTACATACAATCCTCACATGATTTGATTATTTCTCTTTAGTTAGGTTGTTTATGTTATTGTGCTAATCCTAGTTCGTGACCCTCCTTGGTTGTTTTTACATCAAGTGAAGTGGTGAACATTCAAGGGGTTCCTAAATGGAAGCATGTTCTTCCTACCCCATACATGACATCTATGATAACTAGAGGTGCCTAAATGGAGATTTAATCTCCTACCTCCTACTTGAATTATTGGACTAAATGATATGAAATACTTAACCTAGATATATATATACATCCATTCGAACCTTTAATGTGAACTTGTGTTTACATGTTAAAGTAGTAGAACATCATCTAAGACCTAAACCTTGTTGTGATTCTTATGGGTGTTCAACTCATGAAAACATTATCATAACCCTTGTGGTTACCAAGTGTCATACAAGTGTTAAGTGTTGAAGATAATTATTTTCACATGTTATTCTCATATCTTACTTTTATATTGTTTTAAATACCGAATCTCGACTCTAAACATACTTGAACCTTAACCCTTACACATTCAATCTTTTAACCTCATCAACTCGTCAATAATTGGATAATTGGAAAGCATATGCAAACCTTGTGAGTATACTCGTATTTTCCCCTCTTTACTTTTACCACTTTTGGGGTGTAACATGTTTATCTATCAACAACTTACACATGAACTTTTGCTTAAACACATGAACATTCTTATTAACATGCTTGTATACGTGATGGCTTGATACTTTAAACTTGGATTAATCTTATGTGTTGAACTTATCATTAACTTGTACGAGCCAAACCGTGACATATGTAGCGCTATAGGATTAACGACCCGCCGCCCGTAACTTGTGATTATGTCATGAGCATATTGCGTTTTCTTGGTTTGATATGTTAGACACATACCATGTTTTCATGTTTATCTTGAATCACATGCTTGCTATGAGGAATTGTTCAAAACTTATCTTTTGCTATGTACGTACCAAACTTGTATACTCGCCTTTGCTTTTGCATTGAACTTTATTTCAAACATGTTACAGGTTGAGGATGATGATGCTATGAAATGAAGTAGCGTTGATGCCTAGATACACATATAGACGTTTAGGTCAAATACATTGTATAAATGTCATAATTGTTGTCGTATTGTTTTTCTTGTATTTAACATGTTGTATTTCAACTTTCATGTATTGTAACATTTATTTATGAAAGAAATCAATTTATCTTTAATTCTATTGTCATAATTAGCGTTATGATGTCTCGAGCAATCTTCACACTTCGTCTCATCCCGATGTTTCCGCCATTGGTTGGGGTGTGACAACATCGGTGATTTCAATTTTGCTACTGATGTGCAAGTCAAGAATCTGGAAAATAAAGTTGAAGAAGTTTTAGCTGAGAATAAGAAATTGGAAAAACGTGTTAAGTCTGTGGAATCTGAAAACTCTTCTTTGTTGAAAAAGATTGAAACAGATCAAGCAGAGATTGATATTTTGAAAGTAAAAGTTGCAGAGCTAGAAGAAGAGAAAACACGACGTGATGAGCAGAATAAGTATTTCGAATTGAAGAATAAAGAGCTTGAGGCTATCAAGGCACAGAAAGAACATGAGATTTATATCATAAACAAAGTGTTAGAAAAGATGCTTGGTAAGTCTGTTGAGCAACAATTTGATGAAATCAAGATTGAAGAAGTTAGAGCTCAAAGACAAGCAGAGATTGATGCAGATTTAAAGAACAAGGGCAAAGGCATAGAAGGTGTTTCTGAAGAAAGGGCAATTGTTCTATCAAATGCTCCTGAATCATATTTTGAGCAGCCTGTTCCTCTCTCTGCAGTTTCTGCTATATTTGATGAAGATGTGTTACTAGACAATGTTCTTAATGTTGATAAAGATGATGAGGATGAAGAAGATGATGATGATGAAGAGAATGTTGCAGATGATGATGTATATTCTGCAAATAGTCACAGTGATGATGATAATGATGATGACGACGATCAGGGTGGTACGGGTGTTACTGTTACTGAAGTGGCAAAAGAACAAAATGTTGATGATTATATGCATGAAGATGCAAATGAAGATCATGAAAGTGCTGAAAGTGAGGGGGAGAATGTGGATGATAAAAATGTCGATGAAGCTGAGAATTTGATTCTTCATATTGAGCCTGAGGTAGAAGAAGGAGAGATTAGACGTATACGTTGGATGAAGTTCTCAAGATGTTTAATGTTAATGAAGATGAGTTCAAATTTGATTTCGAGGAAGAACTGAATCAGTTCGATATCAATCAACAGCCCGAGTATCAGTACAAGTATGTTGAAGATGCTGATCTGTATGATAGAGTTGAAGTTGAAGATTGTAGTGATGAAGAGAATGAGAATGTGGATACTTCTGATTTTCCTACTCTTGTTGAGTTCTTCAGTCAAGAAAACAGAGATGAACTGAGGAGAAAAGTTGCTGAAATTTTGAAAGATAAGAACTTTGATGGCACTACTAAAGATCCACAAAAGGAAGAAAGAAAGAAGTGGTTTAAACAAAGTAATGAAAGAAAGTTCAAGAGGCCACTGAAGTTTTATAGCAGAGACAGGAATGTGTCACTAGGTGACATCATCAGTTGGGGATTTCTACCACATGTGAATGCATATGCTATCAGAAGAGAATACGGTGTACAGTACTTTGAACGTCTTTATGATATCATGTCACTACCATGGTGGGATGTAGATGAGTTGTCAAAGGTCAGAACTCTGGGCTATCCTATTAGAAAGAATGATGTGCCTATGTGGGGTTTGATAAAGTATGAAGCGTTGAAAAACTTCAAGCACTGGAAGCCTCATTACCCAAAGAAAGTGAGAAGAGTTAATCCTGAAACTGGAGTTGAAGAGACAATCTTGCATGTGAAGAAACCAAGAGTGATCACGAATATTCCTATGCCAAAGATGGAACAAGAGTTCTATAAAGGTTTTGTATGTTGGGTATACAGCTGTATATCGACTGAAGCTGTGATTACTTACAAGGCAGAGAATGAGATTAGAGAAATCTTTGTGTATGATCCTCTGTGGCTGGTGAACTGTTCTGCGAAAGACGTAGAATGTTTGTTTGTGAACAAGATCTGGTTCAAAGCTGAAGATAGGGATCAAGCGATGCAGTTCCAGAAAGTTGTATCCATTTGCTTTCAAAAGGGTATCAATGCTGATAACAAATGGAATTCAAAGTGGATAGAGATTGAAAAAGAAGAAAAGTTAAAAGCTGAGAAAGAATGTAAAGCTCGTGAAGAAAAAGATAGATATCTTCGTGAGACGTTTGCACAGAGACAAGCTGCTGAGCAAAAGAAAGCTGTGGAAGAGAACGAGAAGCTTAGGAAGTTGCTGTTGAAAAAGCCTAAGCTGAGAGAAGAGAAGTTCAAGTCACTGTGAATACCTGAAGTGTAACACCTCGTAATTTCATGTCCAATAATGTATTGACACGTGTCATAAGCTTTGAACGTGTAAAAGAACACTCTAGAGGGACTAAAGTTGACAAAGAAGGAAAGTAGGTGAATATAAGGGTTCAAAATGTCAACAATGGATAAATATACTTTACAATAACCCTACATGATGTTTATACCCTTAAACGAATAAATCATGGATCATACGAAGCTAATTGTGAAAGAAAGTGAGAGATTACAAACTACAGGGGTTAAATGTGTCGACATGTTTAAAGTATACCTCTGAGTGACCTTTTAGCAAACCTGAAGCCTTGTAACGATTAATTATGCTCATTAGAATGTATGATAAAAATTTCACCAAGTTTCGTTATCGTATGAGAAAGTTATGATAAAATTCGTATACGAGGGGTTAAAAGCATCAACGTTGAAATTTAAGACTTTTCGGTGATAATATGAATAACCGGGGACCTAAGAAATTTGGTTTATGACTTGGAGTCCTTAAAAGCCAAGTTTGGGGGTTACAAGTGCAAGAAACCATGTTAAAAATCAAGTTTGGAAGGATCAGGGGCCGAATGTGTCATTTTTAAAAGTTCTGGTGAGCTGGCCGGTCCTTACGGACCGTATGGCTGGACCCTTACGCTCCCTAAGCCATGCCCAGATGCAGAAACTCGTTCAGTTGGCTGTTCAGCCCATGTAACGACTTATATTGCCTTTTTTCTCCACCAAGGGCTGCCTAATCAAGTTCTTAGGCCTTAGGGACACTTGTTAATGATCAGGGATCAATACTAGAGTTGTTTGTCATGATCTTGAGCAATCTAAAGCACTATATAAAGCCCCACTTTGTTGCAACTTTGATCATTCACTCACAACTCGTCTTCTGATCATTTCTGGAGCACAAGAGTCTTCTCCAAGCATCTCTAATCGTAATTAGGACCTTGGTAAGAATCCTTGACCTTCCTTAATCGTGTTTTGCTTAGTTATTAGCTTAAAAGTCAAACCATCGTAATTAAGGTTTGACTTATCGATTAATCGCTAATGGTCCAGTGATTAGTCAAATTGAAAGTTGTTATAAGTTGGTATTTATGTGGGCATTAAACCCTTAAAAGGGCACCCTCTGATTCCCGCTCTAACTAGATCATTTGTCGGGTCAAAGTTTGTATTAAAAAGTCAACAGAAACCAAATTTGCAAATTAACATGTAATTAGCAATGTAGAAGACGTGTAACCTATTTTATCACTCATATAACTTGGTAATAAGTATAAGAACTGGTCTAAGCTTGTTTGATCCGACAATTTTCTGTTTAGGCTCGGTTCGGAACCGAAAGTCGCAAAACTTTGACTTTTGCTTTGACTTCAGTTCTGACCTGATTTAGATGAGTTTGGAAATGCCTTAGAGCTTCTTTAGCACCAGGTTACATGATGGTATAACCCTCTATGGGTGGATCGTTGATTGTCCGATTCGTTTACACGTTTCCGTTAATTGCTTAATGTTGACCATAATGCCCTTTTGACCATAAAACAAGAATTTTGGAAATGTGAAAGGACAATAATCTTTATTACTGATTTATAAACATGTCCCTAAAATTTTACATCAGTTGGAGGTCTAGTTTAGGAGATATGCTCAATAGCGTAATTTGAAAGATTTTTGTTAATTAAAAGACATAATTAGCGTAAAGCCTATCTAAACCCAATTTTTGACACTAAACCTTTTACCCACTGATGTAATATAATATTTTGGGATTTTTGAAGATTTTTAATTATTTTTAACCTGCTCATAACCTAAGGTTATGGCCTTGATTCGGTAAATACCGATTATACCCTTTTTGTGTATAAAATGAGTTCTACATAGTATTTTGACACCAATCCAATTGCTACTGATTTTATATAATAAATGAAGTATTTTGAACTTTATAACCTGATCAGAAAACTCAGATTTCCTGTATAACCCGGAGATCGCTTAAAACGGCTTTTTACGCGTATTAAACACCTAGTATGGGTTTAAAACCATTTTGGCATATAAGACTTATCACCAACTGATTTAACCTATTAAGTTAAGTTGTTTTACTGATTATTTCAGACCCGTGTCCCAGAATTTAAAATTTATCTCTTTTATAATCTTTTAAATGACCAAAATACCCCTACGTGGCTTAAATTGAGATTAAACTCGTTTTGGGCAAGATGGAAGGTATCCTACTGATATCAAAACATATTTAAGGCATATTAACTTAGGAAACATGTATATGACTCTTATGGTTACCCGTTACGCATGTTTCACGTTCGGATCAGTTTATGTAACTAGATTGCATAAATTAACCGAAACGGGTCAAACCTTATCATTTTCTTTTCAAAATCTAGAATGTGTTTAGTTTACCCATATTATACAAGTCTCCAAACTTGTCGGGTCTAAATCACATTCTATTCCGGTCTTCGCTTAATCATGCGTTTTGAACCGTAAACCTTTCCTTAAAACTAACCGGTCTAAGTTACGACTTAAATAAGACCCGTTAGGAATCTAATAGGTTAATAAAACCTTCGTTCCAGATTGAGAGCCCCAGTAGAAGTACTTGTGCTTGCTGATTAGAATATACGGCTGAGTATAAATTGCATTTGCTAGCTCAGGTAAATACTTTTAACTTATTTTCCCTTATACGGGCTTGGGATACGGTATTATAAAAATACCGCTTGGTCGGGTGTAGAAACCTTTTTATCGGAGATGATTAAATTGCATAATCCCGTTTTAATCTGTATTGATTGATAACAAATAGCATTAGGGGTTAATGACCGTGTCCTGGATATCCTTGGCTCATTTAAAAAGTGATTGGCCATAACTTAAGCACAAGGTGTAGGCATAACACCTCCTGTTGCGTATGTAAAAGATATACTCACTCGTAAGGATGTCTTCTTATGAGTTATATTTATGGTGTGTTGATTAATCTTGACCGGCTAGTATTGTATAATCACCGGCCCTAAATGTTGGACAACCATGTATATCGGATACAAGATTTTTATTAATAAAATTGTCCCAAGTTATAAAAGATATTTTTGTGCCTGGTGCATTCAAATCAATTTTTAAACTCTTTTAAAATGAGTCGGTTAATTGTATTTACCAGTGTAAACTGACGTATTTTCCAAAAAGGTTAAGTGACAGGTACTGAACGTAATTGGCTGGAAGCTCAGGGCGTTAATAAGGAATCTTGCAAGTTCTAGGCGTCTAAAGTCTGTTGAACAGTTTTTCCTTTTATTTGATCCGCCTGTGGATCCTTTACTTTCCGTTGTAATACTTTGATATTACTTTATATTCGGATGGTAATATATTTATCTTTTGCTTCCGCTGTGCATTTATATATTGTGTTGTTTGACTATGATGATATCAACTACGTCACAATACTCCCCACCGGGCCCACCGGTAATACGTGGAAATATCGGGGTGTGACAGGTTGGTATCAGAGCCAACATTGAGTTAATTAAACACTAGCCTTTTGTGTTTTATCTCAATGACACAGTAGCACATTTCTTGACCTTCTGAGTCTAGACTTAACATAGGAATACTCTCAACCATAATCTGAAAACTATTGCTTCCGATTTCTTGTATATATTGGATATGTCGCCAAGCGAAGAAGCCGTATTAGAAAGTCTCCACATGCGGAGCCTAGAAATGATGAGCTTCGTACCGCGGCTAGAATGAAACGAGCATCCAGGGAGGGAACATTCGAAACTAAAGTGAAGAAGAAAACTCCTTTTGCTAAAGATCGCTTCTTTAATATTCCTTATAAGGACATATTTATCTTTCAGTCCCTTCGAGGACAACATTATTCTTTTCAAGTCCCGTCTAGGGCACATCTGTACTTTTATTTTTATATTGTGGAATGATTAAATTTAGATTTTCATTCTAAACATGAAAAATGAAATAAATGAAAAATAACATTCCTTTTATGAGATCTACCATTATAATAAAATGGCAAAATCTAAAAAGGACAAGACCTAGCCACGTGTCATTTTTAGACATGGCCAAGATGGTAAGACCTATTCAAGAGATTCAGATCCTTGTTAACACCTAAGAACGTGTTAGCACTCTTGACAAATGTGATTCGAGAAAATCACAACAGTCATCCTTATATTGGATTCTTCTAATTTTCTTGTCTAGCCTAGTGATTTAGAAATCATGGCTTAAATCATCAAATAAAGATGATCATATTGTTAACACCTAAGAACGTGTTAGCACTCTTGACAAAAGTGATCTGAGAAAATCACAATAGTCATCCCTATATTGGAATTTTTCAAACTTCCTGATTTGGCCTATGATCTAGAAATCATGGCTTATATCATCCTATAAGATGATCATATTATAAACATCCATTAGTGATGAAGTGCCTACGGGCTAAACTTGTTGTCTGATAAGACAACGACAGTGGTGGTCTTGACCTCCTGTCTAAAAATGTTGGACTATGTCCAAGCATAAGAGTCGGTATGATCCATACGATCTCGACTAATAGCATCTGAAAAGATGATCATATCATAAACATCCCTCAGAAGGGAAATGCCCACGGGCTATATCTATTGTCCTAAAAGACAAAAGACAGTTGTAGTCGTCGACTCTCTGTCAAGAAAAGTAACCAACTATGCCCAAACCTTAAATGCCTCGATCCCAAACGATCATGGCTTGTAAATTCAAAACTGTCCTCGTGACAAGGCCTGTTGTGCCACTTTAAATATCCTTAATGATTTATGCACTAGGATAGATTATAATGAAAATACTAATAAAATTAACAAATTAACCCATATGGTTTATATTACCATGGTTAATAAATTATCAAAAATGATAATTTCATAATAACCTCTGAATAAATCATTGTCAATGTTTATGTAGCCATCAAGCTACATGGCTGGATTAGATGAAGTTAACAGCCACATGAAGGAGAACAATGATACTACCAGAATTAATGTAACTGGAGCAGAACTGCAGGCAATAATAGATTATGCTGTTACTCGAGCTCTTGACAGACAGTATGATGAATCAAATGATACCCACTCTAAGACTATATCTGTGGCTCGTAGTAAGCCCCCTTCTAAAACACATGAGTCAAGGGAGGACGATGTTCATGACTTGTCAAATCAAAGGAGTATTCTGTCTAGACAAGTTGTGCTTCATCAAGAGGCACCAGTTAAGACCTACTCATATAAATATTTGGCTCCTGCAAGCCCAGAGACTTTACAGGAGAAAAAGGGGCCATCGATTGCATGACATGGCTCGATGAGATGGACGCTGTTGTTGACATCAGCGGTTGTGCGGAGCAAGATGTTGTGAAATTTGTTTCACAATCATTCAAAGGAGAAGCGTTGGCATGGTGGAGATCATTGCTCCAAGCCACGAGAAAGGTTCTACTCTACAACTTATCTTGGGATCAATTTGTTGCATTAGTAGGTAGAAAAGATAAAATCAGACTTCTTGACTCTGGTCATGAAGAATTTGGATTGTCAGGCATATGTGACAAGTTTCAACACTATGTCCCGCCTAGTTCCTTATTTAGTCACCCGTGAACCTAAACGCATAGCGCGTTTCATTGGAGGCCTAGCACCAGAGATAAAAGGAAATGTTAAAGCATCTAGGCCAACCACATATAGGTCCGCAGTGGACTTATCCTTATCTCTCACCTTAGATGCAATCAGAAATAAGTCTGTTAAGGCTTCTGGCGAGGGAAGAAGAGAAAGAGAGGAGGAAAACTCTCATCAATATAACAAGAAGAATAAGGGAAGCTTTGAGCACGGGAAAGATTCCGAGTTTAGGAAAAACTCGAGTCAGTCTAATAACAGACCCAAATGCAGTAACTGCAGAAAGCAACATTTTGGAAAATGTACAATCGACCCACATGCTAAATTGTGTGGAATTTGCAAGACCAAGGGTCACAAAACCTTAGATTGCAAGGAGTTAAAGAACGCCACATGTTACAATTGTAACGAGGAAGGGCACATCAAAACCAACTGCCCAAAGCTTATAAAGAAGCCTGGAGAGGCCAGGAAAACAAACGCATGAGTCTTCCGGATGAACGCCCAGGAGATGGTGCAGAATGATAACTATATAGCAGGTACCTTTCCTTATCAAGCAGTTTATGCAGAAATTTATTTGATGCTGGCACATATGATTCTATAATGAACGATAACTGTTGAGAACTGTTGTCTCCGCCTGATTAGGACTCCGGTCATTTAATACAAGGTAGAAATTGGCCGATAATACTTTAGAAAATGCTCCAAATTGATATTTTATATCTATTAGGAATCACTCTTTTCTGATATCCTTATGGCAAGCTTCCAAACTATCCAAATTCATCAATATAATAAAGATAGATGTGACATTTTGATCCCCTGTCAAAAAGATGATGGATTAGGTCCAAACCTTAAATGCCATTGATGGTCTTTCGTGACCTAGGCTAAACATAATGAATATATATTAAATAACATTCGTTAAGAATGTTAGTACTATATTAGCCTGTATGGTCCATTGATACCATGGTTAGTATATGTTAAGGCCATCAGGATGAAGAATGGCAGTTGTTGGATTGCAACTAAGAAATTGTTTTATTGGTGTTAGGAACCAATATCGAGTATGGCAAACTCAGATAAGACAGCCGTTGATCGTGTTAGGAATGATGCGACACATGCCAATGATGCTACAATTGTGAGCCTTAGAATTTCCGAAGATGTTCTTCAAACTATGATAGACGCAGCTGTTGGGAAGGCTGTGAAGAAGGCTGTAAAAAAGTTCAAGGAGCCCCGTGCTACTCGCTCCAAATTTTATCTAGAACCACATTTCCTTACTCAAAAGGAGGATCTTGTTCATACTTCAAATGCAAAAGATGAGCTAAAAAGGAAAAGGGAGGAAGATAACTCCCAGAGCTCTAAGAAGAAGAACAAACAAAAGTCCAACCAGAAACCAGTATGCAAGACCTGCAAGAAGCGCCATTGTGGGAAGTGCAGGTTCGAACCAAAATCCCAATCGCAGCCTAGGGCTTGTGGGATCTGCAAATAAAGGGAACATAAAACGTTGGACTGCAAGGACATGAAGAATGCAGTCTGCTTCGGCTGTAATGAGAAAGGCCACATCAAGACCACGTGCCCTAAATCTGTCAAGGGAAATGCGGCTAAGGAAGGAAAGCCTAAGAATGAAAGCGCCTAAAATACCTGAGCTAGTTCATAAATAATGGCCTCAGGTACATTCCTTGACATTTATCAGTGATTTAAATACTAAGAGTTTTTATTTTGGTTCGGATACCAATAAATCCTTCATAAACTATAAGTATAACAAGCTTTTAAAACCTTCCATAAGAACCCTACATATTAAGTGTAAGGTAAAACTTACAGACGAAAATCATAGGAACCATTTCTTCTGTTCCTGTCAGAAATCTTCAGTCATAAAATTCTAATGTACCCTCTCTTCAGATAAAGTACATTCGCATGTAATTGATATCTCTTTAATCCCTATTGATTACGAATACCAAATGATATGACAAAACCACCGTATGAGAATTGATGTATCTTAATAAGTTCCATAGATTGCTTCCATGCCTGATCAGTATGGAGGTTTAATGCATGGAACCACAAAGATATTCCAATGGTCATACGGTATTAAAGTCAGCTAATGGTATTCAAAGAAGATATCTAGAAAATAGAATTTTCCAAATAAATGTTCCCTGGTAAAGGAATCTGTGGACTCATAGCATAAATGTGTCACTCATTTGGCACAAGCAAGGATGGATGAACTGGAGCCTGAGATTTGGAAAATCTCTGTAACCTCCTTGTATCTTGATTATCTTCTCCTAAGACTACCATGTTTACCTCCCGAGAGGCAAGTAGAGTTAAGATTTATATCCCATTTAGGGCTACATCATTATGAAATCTCCAAGACAGCTAGTACCATTATTGGAAAAATCGAAAACCCTGATTAAGTAAGTTTTAAGATATAGATTCAATATTCTGAGAATTCAGTATTGTTAATTAAGAAAGACGGTTCATTTTGCTTATGCATTAATTACCGCAACCCTATTTAGGCAAGAATTAAGAATTGACATCAGCTGCCCAGGATCGTCGATTTGTTCGACTAACGACAAAGATTAGCTATTCCTTAAGATTAGTTTCAAGCAGTGGTTGGAATAACCATCTCACCTTAAAATAAGCTTTTCTATAATAGTTGTTACATAAGTATCAAGGCTGCACCCTTGGAGACCTTGCATAGATGGAATGTTAAACATCCATTGTTAGACAGAAGATTAATAAGTCCAATTATCAGGATCTGAAAGTTGCCTTGGAAACGATGAATAAGATAATACAAATCCCTAATCATCTGTAAGTTGCCAGTATTCGGCAGAAAATCAAGAATTAATGAAAGTAGCAACCCTCCTAAATTCTTGTTAAGGAATAAGGTTCAACAAAAGATATCACCTAGGAAGGGTGTGCCAAATTTGTTAAATTATCAGGCTAGTTAAGCTCTAAATATATAGAATCATTCGAAGGATTAGAATGTATCAAGATTAAATAGCTTACGAGCTAAGACCTAATTAAGGAGCTTGGTGGAACGCGCAATGTGAACCACACTAGTGATTTAAGGACGTGTCACCAATAAGTCAAAAAGCACTATCACATAATGATATGCAGATTTATGATATGATGAGCAACCTGTGTCGATTAAGGATCGACAGGATTAGAAGCTCCAAAAGGATACATGTACCCATTATAAAGGTTAACTTGGGAGCTTGGAAAAGCTCCAGATATACTATAGAGATTAAGCTCAATATAAGACAGAAGGTACTTCCCTTACTTTAGCAAATCTCGAGGTCGAGATTTCTTTTAAGGGGGGTGAGGATGTAACACCTCGTAATTTCATGTCCAATAATGTATTGACACGTGTCATAAGCTTTGAACGTGTAAAAGAACACTCTAGAGGGACTAAAGTTGACAAACAAGGAAAGTAGGAGAATATAAGGGTTCAAAATGTCAACAATGGATAAATATACTTTACAATAACCCTACATAATGTTTATACCCTTAAACGAATAAATCATGGATCATACAAAGCTAATTGTGAAAGAAAGTGAGAGATTACAAACTACAGGGGTTAAATGTGTCGACATGTTTAAAGTATACCTCTGAGTGACCTTTTAGCAAACCCGAAGTCTTGTAATGATTAATTATGCTCATTAGAATGTATGATAAAAATTTCACCAAGTTTCGTTATCGTATGAGAAAGTTATGATAAAATTCGTATACGAGGGGTTAAAAGCGTCAACGTCGAAATTTAAGACTTTTCGGTGATTGTATGAATAACCGGGGACCTAACAAAGTTGGTTTATGACTTGGAGTCCTTAAAAGTCAAGTTTGGGGATTACAAGTGCAAGAAACCATGTTAAAAATCAAGTTTGGAAGGATCAGGGGCCGAATGTGTCATTTTTAAAAGTTCTGGTGAGCTGGCCGGTCCTTACGGACCGTATGGCTGGACCCTTACACTCCGTAAGCCATGCCCAGATGCAGAAACTCGTTCAGTTGGCTGTTCAGCCCATGTAACGACTTATATTGCCCTTTTTCTCCACCAAGGGCTGCCTAATCAAGTTCTTAGGCCTTAGGGACACTTGTTAATGATCAGGGATCAATACTAGAGTTGTTTGTCATGATCTTGAGCAATCTAAAGCACTATATAAAGCCCCACTTTGTTGCAACTTTGATCATTCACTCACAACTCATCTTCTGATCATTTCTGGAGCACAAGAGTCTTCTCCAAGCATCTCTAATCGTAATTAGGACCTTGGTAAGTATACTTGACCTTCCTTAATCGTGTTTTGCTTAGTTATTAGCTTAAAAGTCAAACCGTCGTAATTAAGGTTTGACTTATCGATTAATCGCTAATGCTCCAGTGATTAGTCAAATTGAAAGTTGTTATAAGTTGGTATTTATGTGGGCATTAAACCCTTAAAAGGGCACCCTCTGATTCCCGCTCTAACTAGATCATTTGTCGGGTCAAAGTTTGTATTAAAAAGTCAACAGAAACCAAATTTGCAAATTAACATGTAATTAGCAATGTAGAAGACGTGTAACCTATTTTATCACTCATATAACTTGGTAATAAGTATAAGAACTGGTCTAAGCTTGTTTGATCCGACAATTTTCTGTTTAGGCTCGGTTCGGAACCGAAAGTCGCAAAACTTTGACTTTTGCTTTGACTTCAGTTCTGACCTGATTTAGATGAGTTTGGAAATGCCTTAGAGCTTCTTTAGCACCAGGTTACATGATGGTATAACCCTCTGTGGGTGGATCGTTGATTGTCCGATTCGTTTACACGTTTCCGTTAATTGCTTAATGTTGACCATAATGCCCTTTTGACCATAAAACGAGAATTTTGGAAATGTAAAAGGACAATAATCTTTATTACTGATTTATAAACATGTCCCTAAAATTTCACATCAGTTGGAGGTCTAGTTTAGGAGATATGCTCAATAGCGTAATTTGAAAGATTTTTATTAATTAAAAGACATAATTAGCGTAAAGCCTATCTAAACCCAATTTTTGACACCAAAACTTTTACCCACTGATGTAATATAATATTTTAGGATTTTTGAAGATTTTTAATTATTTTTAACCTGCTCATAACCTAAGGTTATGGCCTTGATTCGGTAAATACCGATTATACCCTTTTTGTGTATAAAATGAGTTCTACATAGTATTTTGACACCAACCCAATTGCTACTGATTTTATATAATAAATGAAGTATTTTGAACTTTATAACCTGATCAGAAAACTCAGATTTCCTGTATAACCCGGAGATCGCTTAAAACGGCGTTTTACGCGTATTAAACACCTAGTATGGGTTTAAAACCATTTTGGCATATAAGACTTATCACCAACTGATATAACCTATTAATTTAAGTTGTTTTACTGATTATTTCAGACCCGTGTCCCAGAATTTAAAATTTATCTCTTTTATAATTTTTTAAATGACCAAAATACCCCTACGGGGCTTAAATTGAGATTAAACTCGTTTTGGGCAAGATGGAAGGTATCCTACTGATATCAAAACATAATTAAGGCATATTAACTTAGGAAACATGTATATGACTCTTATGGTTACCCGTTACGCATGTTTCACGTTCGGATCAGTTTATGTAACTAGATTGCATAAATTAACCGAAACGGGTCAAACCTTATCATTTTCTTTTCAAAATCCAGAATGTGTTTAGTTTACCCATATTATACAAGTCTCCAAACTTTTCGGGTCTAAATCACATTCTATTCCGGTCTTCGCTTAATCATGCGTTTTGAACCGTAAACCTTTCCTTAAAACTAACCGGTCTAAGTTACGACTTAAATAAGACCCGTTAGGAATCTAATAGGTTAATAAAACCTTCGTTCCAGATTGTGAGCCCCACTAGAAGTACTTGTGCTTGCTGATTAGAATATACGGCTGAGTATAAATTGCATTTGCTAGCTCAGGTAAATACTTTTAACTTATTTTCCCTTATACGGGCTTGGGATACGGTATTATAAAAATACCGCTTGGTCGGGTGTAGAAACCTTTTTATCGGAGATGATTAAATTGCATAATCCCGTTTTAATCTGTATTGATTGATAACAAATAACATTAGGGGTTAATGACCGTGTCCTGGATATCCTTGGCTCATTTAAAAAGTGAATGGCCATAACTTAAGCACAAGGTGTAGGCATAACACCTCCTGTTGTGTATGTAAAAGATATACTCACTCGTAAGGATGTCTTCTTGTGAGTTATATTTATGGTGTGTTGATTAATCTTGACCGGCTTGTATTGTATAATCACCGGCCCTAAATGTTGGACAACTATGTAAATCGGATACAAGATTTTTATTAATAAAATTGTCCCAAGTTATAAAAGGTATTTTTGTGCCTGGTGCATTCAAATAAATTTTTAAACTCTTTTAAAATGAGTCGGTTAATTGTATTTAACAGTGTAAACTGACGTATTTTCCAAAAAGGTTAAGTGACAGGTACTGAACGTAATTGGCTGGAAGCTCAGGGCGTTAATAAGGAATCTTGCAAGTTCTAGGCGTCTAAAGTCTGTTGAACATTTTTTCCTTTTATTTGATCCGCCTGTGGATCCTTTACTTTCCGTTGTAATACTTTGATATTACTTTATATTCGGATGGTAATATATTTATCTTTTGCTTCCGCTGTGCATTTATATATTGTGTTGTTTGACTATGATGATATCAACTACGTCACGATACTCCCCACCGGGCCCACCGGTAATACGTGGAAATATCGGGGTGTGACATGAAGACCAGACTGAAGACTCCGGCAATATCCAAGGGGGAGTTTGTTGGTGCACGATGTCTATAGCCTACGTCTTTAAGTCTAGGTCATACTGTATAGGTAGTACAGGGGTCTTAATGTAAATTTATGTTATGTTTGTGTAATTTCGCACGAAATTACTTCATGTAATTTTGTACGAAATTAGGTAATGTAATTTCGCATGAAATTACATGTTGTATTTCGTGCGAAATCAGGTTCCCTATAAATAGGGGTGTTAGCTTCTCATTTTGGTACGGAATTACTGGTAGTGTCACGAAGTGCTGTCAAAATTCCGCCGTGTAATCAAGTTCATATTGAATGAAAAGCTAGTTTAAAGTACAACAATCTGTTTTCTACTCAATTCTTACTGATTCTAAGCTGTTTGTTTGATTCCGCCTCTCAAACAGTGTGTATTGCTCTGATTGTCTCACTCGGTCGGTAAAACGATCCTACAATCAAACTTGCCATACCCCACTTGATGTCTATCAATTCGAGCTCCTCCGGATCTATTTGATCATAGTCCTCTTTCGTCATATTGGGGTTTCCTATTCTCCCAGCAACCAAACTCTCGTAAGATTCCAGTACTGATGCGAGTAGTGCTATGTGCTGTTTAGCAGAAGATTCTGTAAAATCTTGAGCGTTCTTAATGTTTACTGCAATGTTGCAAAGTATCCCCGGACCTTGACCCTGATTGTTCGAGCTTGAATAGCTTTGTGGAGTAACTTGTTCTGAAATCTTGGAATTCGGCTCATAACTTGCAAACGGTGAAGGCTTGTTGTTGCTTGAAGTACTAGACGAAGCTCCAGATGTTGAATCTGCACTGAAAGCTGTTTGAATTTTTGGGCTTAGATTTGTTGTTACTAGAGAACTGCCTTTGTAATATAGTGAAACATCCTGTTGAACATTCGCAGAATTCATCTGTTTAATCTTTGTTAACTCTAATTCATGTGCTTCGATCTTCTCTATAAAACCACTAAGATTCAAATTAACATAACCTGAATTGTTCTTCAGCACCAGCAAATAGGTACCCCATTCATCATATGACAATGCATCTGCCAATTTATCTATCCACTCCTCATTGGTCTTTTTTATATCCAATCTCCCCATCTCCACAACTAGATGACAATATCTTTCAATCAATTGTTTTGTAGTTTCACCTTTCAAACCAGTGAAGATGTCAAATTGTTTATTTATCAAAGCCTTTTTGTTTTTGATCATGGACACACTCCCTTAAAACTTTACTTGCAGCTTTTGCTAAATAGATTGTGGATTATCCTCATGTTGCAACAACACCAAGATATCCTCTTTAATCGCCTGTTGAAGAATACTCATCATCTTCTTCTCAGCTTTGAAATCTGCTTGTTCAGTTTGTGTCAAACTGCCAATCTGCTTCACAAGACCCAAACCATCCTTAGGAGGATCATATTTCGATTCAATCTTCATCCAGCATTCAAAGTGATTTGCTTGTACCCATGTCTTAAACCTTCCAGACCAACCCGAATACTCATCGATATTCATCAGTTTAGGTGGTTTCTGCATCATCCCTAACTCATTCTCCATATTCACGTTTTGTACAATACTGCCTGATGTTTGTGCTGCCGTCATTCCACCGCCGGCAAAGAAGTTATAAAAATCTTGATTGTCCATTTTAAGAAATCAGTTTACCGAATAATTTTTCAAGTTTTGAAAACAGGTTTTACACGAAATCAGACTTTCGAACCAAATCACGAACCAAATGGACTTTCACGCGAAATCAGACCTTTCAAGTGAAATTGCCCTTTCATACGAAATCAAGTGTTAATTTCGTGCGAAATTAACCAAGACTTAATTTCGTGCGAAATTTGACAACCAGAATTAGTAATTTCGTGCGAAATAACAATGTAATTTCGTGCGAAATTACATCAACTTTTCAAACGAAATCAGGTGCTCGTTCAAACGAAATTACTTGTTTGGCCCATTTTAGTCACTTTTAGTCAGAATTTTGGTCTGATTCTTTCAAGGGTTTGTTAAAACAGTATTTTACTCACAATATCCGAAAATCAGTCCATTTTGTCCGTTAAATTGTCCAGATGTCCAAGAAAGTGTAGAAAAAGGCACTAATTCAAGTGTATTGACTCATAACTGGCTCTGATACCAATTGTAGGATCGTTTTACTGACCGAGTGAGTCAATCAGAGGCAATACACACAGTTTGAGAGGCGGAATCAAACAAACAGCGTAGAATCAGTAAGAATTGAGTAGAAAACAGATAGTTGTACTTTAAACTAGCTTCTCATTCAATATGAACTTGATTACACGGAGGAATTTTGACAGCACTTCGTGACACTACCAGTAATTCCGTACCAAAATGAGAAGCTAACACCCCTATTTATAGGGAACCTGATTTCGCACGAAATACAACATGTAATTTCATGCGAAATTACATTACCTAATTTCGTACAAAATTACATGAAGTAATTTCGTGCGAAATTACACAAACATAACATAAATTTACATTAAGACCCCTGTACTACCTATACAGTATGACTTAGACTTAAAGACGTAGGCTATAGACATCGTGCACCAACATATAGCAGCGAAAGTCTTTGTTTGTGAGGATCACAGATATGATTTTGTAGTGCAATACTACAACAAAGATGGTTATGTATTACTTGAACAAAGTTACAAGTACAAAGTGTTTACAAGAAGTTGAGTTATGAATGAGTTATGAGAGGTTATGTGGGGTGATCTCAAAATGAGACCTTCATCACATATTTATACTAGTTCATACTAGTTCTAGAGAATTCCATACAAATATCTAGGATATTTATGAGCTGAATTCTAGAGAGTTCCTTCAAAATATCCATGACTTCTAAGTGTTTTCATAGTCATTCTAGAGTGTTCTTGGCTGATCTAGAGTCTTCCGATAGTGCCAAGATGTTCCAGCAACTTGTAGGCTGTTCCGAAAACTTTCGGGCAGCCCTAGACGCATCTTTAGTGTTCTAGAACCTTCCAAAACTCACGAAGAAAGTTGTGTATTTAGGCGGATCATGACAATTAACTACTTTCTTACAAGTAAAAACTTTACACATAACAATTTTGCCAACCAACATTAAATATGCATGTTGTTGTTTATTCACCACACTGTATAATTTGTGGATATTTGACAACTTAGTTTCTCTTTTGATTACCTACTATCAAAAATAACAAAAGATTTCATCAATTACACTTGTGATTTCATGTAAATTTACTCTATTTATAATACCAGTGTGGTGACTTATAATAATAATAGGGTGCTTGCGTGATGTGATGGGAAACACAACATTTAGATCGGTGATTTTAAGGAAGTAAAGAGTGCCGTTTGGTTCGATTTTAAGCCATAACCAAAACCAACTTAGATTAACTCTAATAACGAGTGGCATAATTAACTTCCAAAAACATGAAAAAAAAAGCCATAAAAATGCCAAAACACGTGTGCCGAATAACGGATTAAAATATTTAAACCTTTTAATTTTTCTTTAACTAAACAATGTATTAAATGAATACAAATGTAAATATATCGTCAATGAGTTATAACTCAATTGGCGTTGGAGAGGGATTGAAGGTTTGGGTTTGAGGCTATAAGTCTCAAATTGAATCTGATTCCAATTGGGTTTTACCGTAGTGGGCTTTCAGTCGGTGGGTTTTCCCCGAAACTGGTTTGGGCTCGCATTTTGCCATTGGGTTACCTCGAGTAGTCGAGCATTTATTTGTTGGTCGTAAAAAAAACAAATGTAAATATATCTTTTTAATTTTTCTATAACTAAGCAATGTGTTAAAAATGATTACAAGTATATAAAAAAATCTTGTAAATATTACCTTTGAACTTGTAAAAAAGAAAATGAACAAATTTTTATTATTAAATGGTGTCTTAATTAGGAGAAGCTTATTAGATGAAACCTTAAGTAGGAAAATTATGGACAAATTATGAAGTAGGGGTGTGCATAAAACCTAATTAACCGACCCATAACTGTATTAACCTAAAAACCTAACTGAATAGAAAATTGATGGGTCGGATAATGATTTTTTGAAAATCGATACACATGGGTCGGTTATGGTTTCCCATTGTTCCGTAACCACCTGAGAACCGATACACATGGTTCAATTATGGTTTTCCATTGTTCCATAACCACCATAACCGAACCGGCCCGCTTGTTAGTATAGTCACGGTTAATCTACGATATTATAAAATATATTTTTTAGTGCTATCTAATATATACAAATGTGTGATAAAAATTTATATCGTGGTAAAAACAATTGTACGCCCAAACTTTATGTCCCAAATAATGTCCAATAATATTTTTGAGCTAATTTTAGCTAGGCCCAAATTCGCGATTAACCGAGCCATAAGCGACTGCTATAACCATCAAAACTGATTACCCATAACCGCCATAACCCATTGGTTATGGTTATGGTTTTCCATTAACCGACCAACGCGCACCCATGTTAAGAAGTATTGCATAAGGCAGGGTGGGGCACCCATCATACTATCACAACTAAGCATAAGGTGCTACCACATTCCCTCGAATTGCATCACACCATCACTAAATTACTTGCATCACAAAAAACCAACCAACCAATCACCAAAAGCCACCTCATTCCCCCTACACCATCAAACAACCACGACTACCATCATGCCAAACACTATCACTGTCGTGATCACGCCATCATCACACTCTCCATCATGTTGGTACCCCGAACGACCTAAGAACTTGTACCATTCATATAAAAATGAATACTATTGTATTCATTTGACTCTTAAAGTAGAGACTAAACTAAAATTGTAGTATAGATAATGCAATTTGACTCTTCATATAAATTATTTCCCACCTTCATTTCATTTATAAAACATTACAAAGCACATTTTGACACGTGATTCTATTTTAGAAACTCCATGTCCTTAACTCGATCTAGCCAATATTCAATCAAGTTAAATTATCAACAATTTTCAAGTTTTTTGACTTATCTACAAGACTACAATAAGCAATTTCCTAATAAGCATTCAAATATGGTTTATTCATATAATCAACTTTGTTTTCAAAAGTTTATTTTTAAACTAGTTAGCATAAGTGTATAAATAATAGTCCCGTTGCCCAATTCACAAAGTTGTCAACCTCTTGATTCGTTTAAACATATTTTACCGAAAACTCTAATCTCATATCAACCTTTTCAACTAACTTTACAAACAAATGTATTTTTGGATACTCATAATTATAAGTAGCTCTTTTGCCGTCAAAAAAAAAAAAAAAAAAATCATAAGCAGCCCAATTAACCCTTAGATTTTAACTAAAAATCATTGTAGGTATATCACCTACCGTAATAAATAGATGAACATTATATGCATATTATATCATTTTAGTATTAGTGCTTGTAAGTTTTTTGGTTGAACACTACATGTACGCTATATCACTTGATGAGAGTACTTGCACTGATATCCATGTTCAATATGTTCAAAGCATATCTAAATACATGTTTGCTAAACGATGTGTGCTTGAGCCAGCCTAGCGTATTCGCGATTGACCCAATTATATGTATGTGTGTTTAAATAAATATGTTTTATGTTATATCTTCGACTGATCAGTTATTTTCTTTCGAACTTTTTTTTTTTTAGACCATAATTTTTTTTTTTTTTCCACCAAAAAAACATGCCAATTTACATCAAAATAGAAGGTAGACGGGCAACAAGCTGCGCCGCCACCCCTTTCTGAATTGCAAACCCTAACCTTCCAAAGACAAACCCCTGCCCCCCTGGGGTTGAACAATTGCTGTGGATAATCCGTTGGACCCTGGTCAAAAAGCGGATAGCTTCTGGCGCTAGGGAGCCAAATGTATCAAAGGCAAAAGGGACAAAGACATGTTGATTCTCTGCGCAAGCTTTAGCGTGTTTATCCACTTTCTTTGATTCTGCCTTTCTTGCTGCTTGTCTAGCTACAAACCCGTTTTCCCTTAACCCAACCAAAGGGGAGACTCCCGTAAGGTCCACACAAGCATGTTTCCCCCCAGCCCAGCCAAAGACAAGCAGATCCGCTGGTCGTAGAGTAGATCTCCCTTCCATAGGGTCCGTGAGAAAATTCACAGGAGCCTCTTTCTTAGCAGAAATCCCAGCTCTTCTTAGGATGTCCCACAAAGCATCCCGAACCCAGTCATGCCGATATTTGAATCCAGGGAGATCTTTACAATGAACTGCGTGTTCCCCGTATTTATCCATACAAGCTTTACGGCATATCGGGCAGCTTTCATCTTCCGGGTACATAGGGATCATCAACCGATATTTGAGAATGGCTCTGTATTCTACTGCAGACATGCATTGTCCCAACCCCTCAATCGGGATAACGGTCAAGAAATCCTGAGCATGGGGACCCTTCAGGCACTCAAACACCGCCTTCTGGCGGGATGACAAATCAAAAACTTCTCCCAGGCTTTGAGCGATTTTGCTAAACAGAGCATTCGCCAAAGTTTTTTGTGGCTTCGAGGGGGCGGTGTCCTTATTAGAGAAACTGCTAATATCCAAGTCTGGGAGAGAGACATTTAAACGTTCGAGCGCCTGCTGATAATCCGAGTCAAGCCCGTTGACCCCACTATTTCGAAGGATATGATCCTGTAGTTCCCAAGACTGAGCCCTAGACGCTACAAAGGCATAAGCCCCAACATCTCGAGCTGAAAGAAGGCCCAAACCACCGAGGCGCATTGGCAGAGATGCCAGACGCCACTGGAGGTCACCAAAGAATGGGCCGCCACCCACGACTATGTCTTCTATAGCCTCCCTGAGGCCATCATCGAACCGAAATATCGCATCTTCCATCAAATGGGGTTGACAAGTCCGCAACCCAAAAAGTAACTTAGCAACCCCCATGCACGACCTTAGCAGAAGGAGTTCACATTGGGGATCCCTAAGGCAGGGCAAGAGTTTCATGAGCTCAACCGCCCCCGAGGCTCGCCGCCCTGCCAACTCCTCAATAAAGCTAGAATCACGGCTAACAGCTCCACCAAGGAGTTTAACCCCCCTCTCTGGTCTACCAATCCCTCTCGGGAAAAGCCCGTCCTGACTTTTCCGCCCATCGCATGTCGGCCAAAAAACCTCTGTTTTCTTAATGTTGAGATAAAGCCCCAGAGATGGCCCCTCCTCGGTGATGATGTCTAAGGCCTTAGCAACCTCAGACGCGTTGCCGATAATCGTCCCATCATCCAAGTACCAAGCATGAAATAGGAGGTTACAGCGGTTCTGAACCTGGAGAATGAGAGGGTGTAAGGCAAGGGCAAAAAGAAGGGGCCCCAAGGGATCTCCTTGTTGCACTCCGGTAGTAGCCCCAATACACTCGTTACCAACATACAACCTAGCAGGCTGGGCGTAAAGAAATTGGACCCACCGATAGATTGACGGGCAACGCTGATGAACCTCTTGGAGGAAGGTTGTGCGGTCGACCGTGTTGAAAGCATTAGAGAAGTCCACAGTAAGCAAGGCCAAGGAACCATCTGCATGAAAGGAGTTGAGAAACCTGTTCGCACTGTGAAGCACCGCCTCTGCCCCATTTGGCATACCCACCCCAAATTGAAAGTCTCCCAGGTACTGGGCCATGTCATTCCCGACCTTTTTCATCGCAACCTTGGAAACTAACCTTCGCCAAATACCCCCCACAGCAATAGGCCGAATTCCCTTATCAGGCTTCAATAAAGGGGTGAGGGGGGCCGAGGCAACAAACTCAACAAGCACCTTAGGGCAAGATCCCCCAAGCCATAAGTTTACAACTTCAGTAATGCTCGTAAGCAAACCTGAGGAAGTCACTGAGCCATCGCCACCAATAGCATCTAACAGGTGTTGGGCCCGCATCCCGTCCCTACCACAAGACGTCCCTTTAGGAAAGGATCGAATACATTTGAGCACACACTCTCCATCAACAACAACAGTGGGTTGGGCCAAAGGGTTGGAAGGCAAGGACGGGGGCGCCACCACAGGGTGTTTATCAATAAGAGCTTTCAAGGTCGAATCACCTAGAGGGGCAACTCCACTAGAGCATAGGACCTTAACCGCAGCCGTGAAATGTCCATCCCTAACTTTCCGAAGACATTGCTTAATATTAGGGTCCCTTTCATTGTTTTCCTCTCTCCTGCATTCTTCCCTAGGAGCCCTCACTTCCCCTACGCTATCTAAAAGGGAAGAGACCAAATCATTAAACCCAGCCCCATCTTTCCAAACAGCAAGCGCGTGCAAGATGTTACTACACTGCAGAGATTTCCTGTTCCCTGATCTCCGCTCTTGTCTGGAGGATGGTCTGACCACCCGCAAGGTGCAACGTGGTAGCAAAAGCAATTGGACCCAATTGTCGACCGATCCTGGCGCCGCCACCACTTTACGCAAAGCACCTGTTAAAACTTGAGCAAACGCCAACCGACAACTGGGGGGAATGCTTTTAACAGTCTGAATAGGGAGGGAAAAAACACGCCCGAGGAGGTTAACATCACCCCCAAGCCCTACTGGATGACGTGGATTTGTGTCAACCACCACTTGACATGGTTTCCGAATCCCAACAATGAAATCTTCCACATCCCCCGAGACCGTGGCAAACGACACAACCTCATCATCATGCTTGCACCCTCTACTGAGTGCATGCATCACCATGCACCTTCCACATAACCATTTATCCGCTGCCCTAAGAACTTCCCCAACATCTAAAAAAAGGTCCAAGTCCTTGGAGATAGCCTCCTTCAAAGATAGCCTTCGGTTTTCTGTCTTAAGGTGGGTGCTTTGCATGTGTTCAAGTAGGCGGAAAAAACCCCCAGACCCCGGTTTGCCATCTTTACATTCGTGGAAAAATTTGAAAGGGCAGGTCCTTAAACCACAAGCAGAGCCCTGCAAAGGGCCCATTGACTGAACGTTTCGACCCCTCCTCGTAGGAGCCATGCGCGTATGTTAGCTGCCACTGAAGAAAAAACACACAAACAATTCACCGAACTCGAGATGAGTTGTGAGGGGTAGAACACTAGTAAAACCCTATACAAGACGAAGGAGGGTAGCAACCGCGAGTTGCCCACCCTCTAAATGATGCCCCACATAACCCCTTACCCCATGGCTGGTAGTTAAAGATTAGCAACCCAACAAAACATTAAAGATTAACACAATCGAATCTGAATTACAAGATCAAATCGCCTTAACCAATACCCACTTCACCAAATTGCTAAAAAAAACAAGTTTTCCAAAACAATCACTTCATAGAGGCATTTGATCGAACACCTGGTGGGTCAAGAAAAAAGTAAACAGATTTAGCTTTGTACTTGCTCAATTAGACACAAGTGAAGAGAATGTGAGGTTAAATGCGTCTGGAATCGGTCCCTAAGCTGCAATCAGTAGGTTAAAAGAGTGGGAATGTTTTGAAAAAAGAAAAAAGAAAATAAAGGATTGAGGCAGCTGAGGGTTTGGGTACACAAAGATTAAAGGGTACCGGAAATTGAAGGGTGAATGAGGAAAGTAGCAAACTTTGGAATAATTTTTGATAATTTATACTGATTTGCAGAAGAAGCTTCAAAAACCACAGAAGTTATCGAACATTGAGTATCTTATTCAGTTAGAGGAAGAAGTGAGAGTCTGGAAATGTTTTGAAAAAAGAAGTTATCAAACTTGGGACGCACACGGGGAAGGTTGAAGAATCGGACAAGATTGAAGAATCGAACTTTTAAATTTTTTTAAGATAAATGTGAAATGAGTATCAAATGTTATACTTTAAACGTAGATTCAGGTTAAACAAATAATGTTCATATAAAATACAAAACCGTGTGTTATGTCCGGTTTCATCTATATAGCACAACATTTGAATTTGTATTGTATTGTATTGTATTTGATCATGTTAAATTTTTGGGTTAAGTCTTAAGGCTAAGAGTTGGCTACAAAAGTCCAAATTTCCTAAAAAGTGTATGAAACACTAAAATATCAACCATATAAGACTGGGTGTTTTAGTAATCTTCACTATGTTATTTGTGTGTTTTATGGCTGAAATTATAATGTTTTATGACTTTTTACACTTTTTAGGAAATTTGGACTTTGTAGCTAAATCACACCTAAGTCTTGAAACCCCAAGGTCCCAGACCATTAGTCTATGTGTTATGGAGTAACCCACTACCACCTAGAAATGGTTAACCCTCATTCACACCCAACACCTCCTTAGCCATGCCTAGGGCTGTAAATGAACTGAGCGTTCAGTGAACAATTCGTGAACCGTTCGACGGGAAGTTCGTTTATGTTCGTTTATTTAATAAACGAACGAACATGAACAAGAAATTTCGTTCGATTAGTTAAATGAACGAACATGAACAAAGGTCCCGTTCATTCAATTGTGTTCGTGAATGTTCAGTATGTGACAACTGGCATTTTTCGGGTAATTTTCGTACAATGTGAACAGTGTTTAATATTTTATGGTTGTGTGTTTTGAACATCTGAAGTGCATGATTTCATGGCATACATTTAAAGAACTCACAAAAACATTTCATGATGCATGATACTTATTTTTATTGGTCGCGACTTGAAACAGTTTAGACAGTGCACAGAACTAACTAGCACACTTATTAGATAAACTAGTAGTGTTGACAGGGGTTCAGTACTCAGATAAACGACATATTTAGGACACAGATTGAGTCCCAGAACCAAGGTTATACTAAACCTCATGTGAGAAAGTAAGGGATTATGTTAATGCTTTTCGAGAGACAAACGAACACTAAAAACTGCCCGAAACTAGCTAAAACTGGCCAAAACAGCATAATTCAGCAAAATTCAGCATTTTCTAGCTTATGTAATAGTCAGAAATGATGCCAAAATGCCCAGAATAACTTAAAATGTGGCAGAAAAATTATCACGACATAATAACATATTACGCCATACAAGTTACCAATATTGATCCTTTAAGCGATCCGATAACTAAACGAACACCCGAACACATCTAGAAGCATCATATGAACTAGTTACCATAATCTAGCAATGTAGCTAGTGTAATACATCAAATATCAAGAAATGTATCAAGAACATCTAAACACCTAATAATCCTAACTTATCATACATATTACCATCTTTTTAACACTTAAAAAATTTCAACCAAATCAAGACCCCCCCCCCCCATCATAACCGTCCCCTATGGGACCCACCTCACACTAATCATGTTGACTAACAACATTGTTAGTCAAAGATGCCTTTGAATGATCCTAAGGGTAATAATTTTGGAGGGAAAGTTTAACACAATGGATCTTGAACCTTATCTACACCCCATAACCCTTCATTTGCAACATAACAAAAAAATCAAGCAACTATCTTCCCCTCTCTTCCATTCTCGGCCGAAACCAACACCCACCCCCATCATCACTTCCACTCAATTTCAAGCTAATCCAAGACTAACATAAGGTGTCTCAAGGGTGATTAAGAAGGTGTCAAGCACAAGGAACTCAAGGACCACTCTTTGGAGCTATTAACCACCATCTTTTCTTCATCTTCATCATCTTGTTCCTACCCTAGCCTTGTGCTAGTAGTAAGTTCCTTGTGAACCCATTTTTCATCTTGTTTTAGTAGATATAACTTATGTTTAACTCAATATCTTAAAGAATCTTACAAAACACAGAAGATGAACACTTGAATCAAACTAAAAATCACTAGAAAACAACTTGTTTATGATGTGCTATGAAGTTGTTAGTTGATTGTTTGTGTGTATGACGATGAACACCACATAAAGACTTGTTAGATGATGATTAAACACATGATCTAACAAGTATGTGTAAGGATCTTGAAAGATCTATGTTGAGCATATTGTATGTGAAGAATGAACTTGAAAAATAAGCATGTTTAAGTGTAGAAATTGATTCTTACAAAGTATGGTTCTTGAAAAATGAATGATTTGAAAGTTTAAAGTTCTAAAGTGTAAAGATTACTACATGTTAAGCATGGTCTTGTTTCTTGAAAACAAATGAACTTGTTACTTATGTAAAAATGAACTTGTTGAAGTATTTAGAACATGAAATGTTGAAGTAAATGGATTTTTGCAAAAATGGATGACAAGTTGTAAAGTGTGAATTTTTACAAGTTAATTCATATTAAAGAATAAACCATGTTTTTTGAAAGAACATGTTAAACACATTGTTAAAAGACTACAAGTTTTTACAAACTTTCAAGTTCATAACTTCACCAAAAATGCATTTTTATGCATATGTTAGGTTTGTAAAATTGTGGTGGATGATTTGTTGAATTTTGAAAAGCTTAAACACATGTTTTAAAACATGGGAAACCTCCAATTTTCAAAGGAAACTATGGCGAATTTTTTATAAAAATCAAACACTTAGAAAATATTTTTTAACAAGTTCTTACAAGTAATCTTGATTAATGGAATTTAAACATAAAAATTCACATAATTTTTGTATAAAAATACAAGTAAAGGAGGTTTGGTTTTCAAAAATAAAAATGATTATGAATATATATTTAGGAAAATAGATATTTAGAGGTCACAAAAACTATGTGTTATGTGTATATTATTTGTATTAGTTATACTAAATTTAGGGACTTGAAATAATATACCCACACAAATACCAAAAATTGTAATTAAAGAATTAC
Organism: Helianthus tuberosus; assembly: GCA_030545235.1. NCBI lineage: Eukaryota > Viridiplantae > Streptophyta > Magnoliopsida > Asterales > Asteraceae > Helianthus > Helianthus tuberosus. Next base: position 7,393,842 of record CM060426.1, read on the forward strand.
AAGAATATAAATATATATCTTGGACACAAATATTGAACTTTTTAGACAAATGGACTTATTGGACAAATTATATAAATATTCTGGAATTAACATAACAAAGCTTGGTGAAAGATATATTTTCAAAGCCGAACACGTGACAAAATATATATTTTAACAAGTAGTATAAAAATATACCATATTTTGTCAAACGTGAAAATACATTATTTTTGAAGAATATGAAAATATTCATTTTCATAAACATTCTAAGAAAATATTATTTTGATAGAAACTAAAATATATATATTTTTTTGGGGTTAATCTTAAAAATAAATTATTTTTAAGATATATGTGAACACTTGTGTTTACCAAGTCTAAAAATATAGATATTTTCTATAAACATATCTTAAAATATATATTTTAATAATACAAGAATTATGGTTATAATTATGCAAGAATAATATTCCGGAAAAATTAAACGTATATTAAGTATGAAATACTTAAATAAATACAAGAAAATATGTATTCCTATACATACGAATACATGCCAACATACACTACCAACACTTGGTAAAAATACCCTTATATAAGTATTGTACATAACTATGAGAATACAAAGTAAAATACTCAACATACTCATAATACAAGTATACATATACTTGGGAATACTTACAAGTGTATAATACTTAACAAATGGTATTTTTGGTTGTGAAAACTACAAACACACGTATATGGAAACAATATATATCAAAACAAGTTAAAAATATATTATTTTTAACAAAACTCTTGTAATCACAAATGATATACATGCAATGCATGCAAATAATATAAGTTAAACTATAATATTTTAACTAATATATTGAACTTCGAATTTTATTTAATTATGAGAATTTATATAAAGACATCATACAATGAAAGTGCAACTCAAAACAAAAACAATTCTAAAACAAGTCTTAATAAGTGTTTAAGACTACGAACCGTTACAAGACCGAAGTGTCTAACAAAACCTAGCACGTTTGTAGGTTGCAAAACGAACCAAGGAAACCGAACTTGAGTACGCACTTTACACGGACGCAAAACTGTTAGTTCATGTCCCCCTTTTATTTTAACGTTTTCGGTTTTACAACTCTCGGGGGGAAATACATGTTAACAAGGGTATGATTAAGCTATGGAATGAATTCTTAGATCATGTGAGCATAGGTTTTAACTGAGGCGCCATTAATCCTTTTAAGGACCACAGAACAAATGTTAGATCTAATGGGTACGGGCGAGCCCCACTCACGGTCCTTGTCTTGCCACTTAGAGTGTTGTTGTGTCCCTGTCGAGGTTAATCGACACTTAAAATCGTCTACTCGGGTTGAGTGCTTCCTTTTTCGTACATATATTAATGTCCTTGCAAAACATTAATGATCAATATATTCATAGACGCTTTACATACCTACTTACAACACTGAACTTTCAAATGTTTTTGAGATTCATTTGATGCGCATAAACATAAAACACATGAACTCGCTCAACTTTTGTTGATGTTTTCAACTTACATGTATTTCAGGGAAATAGATGGATCTTGGTGCCAACGTTCACTTTCAAGCTTTTGGGTTCAAGTCTTTGATGTCGTCCTTTTGGAGGGTTTGTTCCATATATCATATCTTCGATGTGATATAGGATGCAAAGCCTCACACTTTAAACTTTTGTTAACAAGTCCTTTTATGGAACTTTAAAACTTATGTTGGTTTGTAACTTAAACAAAATATTTGTGTTTGTTTGAAACTTGAACAACTTATGGTTTGTAATATTTTGAAACTTATGAATGGATGGACATCGCTTGTTTTAATCATGTAGTTGTTTATTATAATCGCTTGTTTTAATCGTGAACATTCGTTTATATGTGTTCGTTTATGTCCGTATGTTTGTGTTTTAATTAAAGTTTTTTATAATTTCATATATTTTATTTGTACTTTTTATATTATTAAACTTATATTTATTTTATTACCCTAACAATTAAATTAGAAAACCCTATTTCACCTTGTTTATGCACTATTTCCCTATCATTTCTCATTATTTACATCAACGAATACGATCGACCTCTGTTCCACAATAGGGGATTTAAGTTCTAGTGCTACTCTCTGGGCCATCCACCTTTATCCTTCGTCGCGTTCGCCAAATTTATTTGTGTTCATTTGTGTTCATGAACACGCTCGTTTCCTTAATGAACGAACACGAACATAAAATCTCGTTCGGTAAGTGTTCATGAACCCGTCGTGAACACATTTATTTCCTTAACGAACGAACAAGAACAAGGCCTTGTTCGTGTTCATTCGGCTCGTTTACAGCCCTAGCCATGCCTTACCTGTCACACCCCGATATTTCCACGTATTACCGGTGGGCCCGGTGGGGAGTATCGTGACGTAGTTGATATCATCATAATCAATAATCACAGTTCAATGCACAGCGGAAGTCTAAAAGTAATAATATTACAAACCGAATGAAAGTATCATGAGTATTACAAACGGAATGTAAAAGGATCCACAGGCGGATCAAAACATAGGAAATATTGTTCAACAGATTTTTAAGTGACAAAGCTTGCAAGACTTCTTTATTTATTCACTCAGGAGTAGCCAGCCTATTTCGCATAGTACCTGCACTTAACCTTTTGGAAAATACGTCAGTTTACACTGGTAAATACAATTAACCGACTCTTTTTGGAAAAGTGTTTATAAAATTGATTTAAATGCACAAGGCACAAATATTTTTTTATAATTTGGGATAATTATTTAAAAATAATCTTGTAAAAGAATATTTGTGCCTTGTGCATTTAAATCAATTTTATAAACACTTTTCCAAAAAGATTCGGTTAATTGTATTTACCAGTGTAAACTGACGTATTTTCCAAAAGGTTAAGTGCAGGTACTATGCGAAATAGGCTGGCTACTCCTGAGTGAATAAATAAAGAAGTCTTGCAAGCTTTGTCACTTAAAAATCTGTTGAACAATATTTCCTATGTTTTGATCCGCCTGTGGATCCTTTTACATTCCGTTTGTAATACTCATGATACTTTCATTCGGTTTGTAATATTATTACTTTTAGACTTCCGCTGTGCATTGAACTGTGATTATTGACTATGATGATATCAACTACGTCACGATACTCCCCACCGGGCCCACCGGTAATACGTGGAAATATCGGGGTGTGACAGGTTGGTATCAGAGCCAACATTGAGTGAATTAAACACTAGCCTTTTGCGTTTAATCTCAATGACACAGTTGCACATTCCTCGACTTCCGAGTCTAGGCAAAGGACTTAGGACTAAATCCTAATCTTTTATTTTGTCCTTTATTGTTTTCCTTTGTTGTTTCCTTTGTTTGTTTTGACAGGTCAAGAAAATGCCGCCAAGATTTAGACGAGGAGGACGAGGCAAGGCACCATTCACCGCTCCTAACGATCATGAGGCCGGGCCTTCCCACCGGTGAACTCCGTCAGCTACTCTGAGCGCAAGTCCTCAAGAAGACTGGAGGACCTACTTAGAGCCTGCGAGGCGTTCTGTCTCGCTTAGCTCCTCGCCTTCCTACCACGACTCTTTCGGGCTCCATCATGGCAACGAGTCCGACCATTCACACCATTCCTACTTGCCGTTGCAGCGGTCGGGTTCTCATCGGGCCTTCCAGGACCCGACCCCGTATTTCCAGATCCGGTTCAACCCGGCAAATCAGATTGAAGAACCAATGGGCCATAACCCATTGGGCCTGAAGACCATTTCCCTGAAGCTCAGGGGATGGATATGGATGATGATCCCGATCCTGCCGAACCACCATCTGGGATGCCCACGCATCCCATAGAGATTTCAGATGGGTCATCTTTTCATGGATCACCTTATCGGGGTCCAGACAGCTATGAAGCAAGGTTTGCTTCATACCCTTGGGAGTTTACTCCCTCTTTCAACCTGTCTCAGCAGCAGCAGGATCCCTCTGAGGATTCACGTTTTGTAGCGGTCACGCCACCGCCACCGCCACCACCACCGCTTGAGCAGTAACTGCCTCCGGAGCCACCGATGCGAAGAAGAACAGGTGCACGGATGTCCGTGCGAGGAGGAGATTTCCACTTCAGCACCCCTCAACATTCCAGTGGCAGCCACTATCCGCCACTATATGAAGACCCGCGGATGGGTGGGCCTTCAAACCCCGTTTCTGAGGTGGACTCTGCGCCAGTCGCACCACCACCACCGCATGTGGGTTTTGATAACCCAATACCTTCTTACGCCGGTGCAGCGGCATATAACCCTTTTGAGCAGCCAGCCTACCCGGGGTATAACTACTACAATGCCCCCGATGTTGACCCGTATCTTGTGGCAGCAAACTACAATGCTCTTCACCCTGAAGGGCCCTATGCAGCTGCGTACCAATCTGGGTACCAAGCATATGGGTACCAATACCCGCCACCTGCTCAACCCCAGCAGCAACAGCCGCCGCTGATCCCGCCACCGCAACAACAGGAGATTTTTCAAAGTTTGAGCCAGGTAGAACGCGAGGTTCAAGAGGAGCGTAGGAGCCACCGGGGATTTCTTGATCAAGGGGAAGAAGAAGAGGGATTTTTGAAGATTCCTTATTTATTGGTATTGTAATTTCTTTATTTCAATCAAGTCCCTGCGTGGACATTTTTATTTAAGTACTTAGTCCCTGCGAGGACTTGTCTTTCTATCTTTGGTCCCTGCGTGGACTTGTCTTTCTTGTTTAGCCCTTGCATGGGCAAATTATTTATGTAAAAGTCCTGTTTAGGGCAACCTATGTACTTCTTTTAAAATTAGTGGAATGTTTTATTTAAATTTCATTATCATCTTATGTATGAATATAATATATGAAATAAATCAAAAATATCATTCCTTTTAAATGATCTACCTTTAAATATTAAATAAGAATCTTAAAAGGTATAACCTAATCTGTATGTCATTATAGACCTGGCCATGATGGTAAAACCTGTTTAAAAAGATTCAAATTCCTTGTTAACATCTGAAAACATGTTAGCACTCCTGGCAGATGTGATTCGTTAAAATCACACATGTCATTCTTATATTGGATTCTTCCAATTCCTTACCTTTCCTTATTATTTAAACATCCATCTGAGATGTAGGGCCTGCAGGCCATATTCATTGTCATATAAGACAAAAGACAGTTGTAGTCTACGACTCTCTGTCAAGAAAAGGGGATGAACTATGATTCAATGCCTTAATGCCTCGATCCTATAAGATCATGGCTTATAATTTAAATTGTCCATGTGACTTGGACTTTTGTGCCATTATAATATATTAATAAATCATGACTGAGGATAATTATAATGAAAAATCCTGAATGAAAATACTTAATAAATTAACCAATATGGTTTATTAATACCATGGTTAATAAAATTATCAAGATGACAATTCTGTTATAGATCTCTAAATAAAACATTGTCATCATTTTATGTAGCAATCAAGCTACATGGCAGAATCTGAAAAAATCAACAGTCACCCTATAGAGAATCATGATACTACCAAAATCAACGTAACTGGTGCGGAACTTCAAGCATTGATTGACAATGCTGTTTCTAAAGCCATGGATAAGCAATTTAGAGAGTCTAGTGGTACACACCCTAAGACTCACTCAGTGGCTCACAGTAAGCCACCTTCTAAATCTCATGAGTCGAAGAAGGATGATGCCCAACACTCATCAAATCAGCACAGTATCCCGTCTAAGAAGATTGTATTCGATCAAGAGCCACGTACAAAGACCTGTTCATATAAGTATTTCGTCTCCTGCAAGCCCAGGGATTTCACTGGGGAAAAGGAGCCATTGATTGCATGACGTGGCTAGATGAGCTGGATACGGTGGTTGATATTAGTGGATGTGCCGAGAAAGATATTGTGAAGTATGTTTCACAGTCGTTCAAGGGAGAAGCCCTAGCTTGGTGGAGGTCCTTAATCCAAGCTACTGGAAAGATTCCGTTATACAACTTAACATGGGCTCAGTTTGTTGCTTTGATCAAGGAGAATTTATGTCCTCAACATGAAGTTGAGAAGATCGAGACTGACTTTCTGACATTGGTTATGAAGAACTTAGACTGTCAGGCATATCTCACGAGTTTTAACACCATGTCTCGATTGGTTCCTTACTTGGTGACACCGGAACCAAAACGTATAGCCCGTTTCATTGGGGGTTTAGCCCCGGAGATTAAAGCTAGTGTGAAAGCATCAAGACCTACTACCTTTAGGTCAGTAGCTGATTTGTCATTATCTCTTACCCTTGATGCTGTCAGGCAGAGATCGCTTAGGAATTCTGATGCGGGAAAGAGGAAACGTGAGGATGATAACTCACACCGTTCAAATAAGAAGCATAAGGGGAACTCTGATCACAAGAAGAGTTCAGGGTTCAAGAAGGATGACCAACAGTCGGGTGAGAAGCCCAAATGCAAGACCTGCAAGAAGCGCCATCTGGGAAAGTGCAGGTATGAATCAAAATCCCAATCGCAGCCTAGGGCTTGTGGGATCTGTAAATATAGTGAGCATAAGACGTTGGATTGTAAGAAGATAAAGGATGCGACTTGTTACAACTGTAACGAGAAGGGGCATATCAAGTCTAACTGCCCAAAGTATGCCAAGAAACCTGAAGAAGGTAAGAAGACCAATGCTAGGGTCTTTCAAATGAATGCTCAAGAAGCAATCCAGAATGACAACGTGATAACATGTACCTTTCTTATCAATGATGTTTATGCAAGGGTATTGTTTGATTCGGGTGCAGATAAGTCGTTTGTGGATGATAAATTTTGTAAGTTATTAAATCTGCCTGTTAAAACCCTAAGCATAAAATATGAAGTAGAATTGGCCGATGGTACCATAGAAACTGCTTCAACTGTGTTAGATGGATGTTTTATATCCATTAGGAACCACTCCTTTCCTCTGTCCTTGCTTCCTTTGAAATTAGCTGGTTTTGACATAGTGATAGGCATGGATTGGTTATCTCATAACCAAGCTCAGATTGTTTGTGACAAGAAACAAGTGGTTATCAAGACTCCGTATGGTGAGCCACTTACTATACAAGGAGATACTCAGTATGGGTTGCCTAAGCAAGTATCTATGCTTAAGGCGTCAAGATGTTTAAAGAAGGGTTGTGTCATTTACATGGCACAGGTGACTATTGATGAACCAAAGCCCAAGGTTGAAGACATCCCTGTCATTTTTGAATATCCAGAAGTATTCCCTGAAGAACTACCTGGTTTACCACCAGATAGGCAAGTGGAGTTCAGAATCGACATTACTCCTGGAAAAGCGCCTGTTGCAAGAGCACCTTACCGGTTAGCTCCGACTGAGATGAAAGAGTTAAGAACTCAGTTAGATGATTTGTTGGCAAAAGGTTTCATTCGACCTAGCTCATCTCCTTAGGGAGCGCCGATTCTGTTTTTAAAGAAAAAGTATGGATCGATGCGTCTATGCCTCGATTATCGCGAGCTAAACAAGGTTACTATCAAGAACAGATACCCATTGCCCAGGATCGATGATCTGTTCGATCAGCTTCAAGGAGCAAGCTACTTCTCCAAGATTGATTTGAGGTCAGGCTACCATCAACTGAAGGTTAGAGATGAAGATGTGCATAAGACTGCATTCAGAACTCGATATGGTCATTACGAGTTCATGGTGATGCCGTTCGGGCTCACTAATGCACCAGCAGCGTTCGTGGACCTCATGAATCGCGTTTGCAAACCCTACTTGGACAAGTTTGTCATTGTCTTCATTGATGACATTCTTATTTATTCGAAGAATCAAGTTGATCATGAGAAACATCTTCGTTGTATTCTTAAACTTCTTCAGCAAGAGAAGCTCTACGCCAAGTTCTCAAAGTGTGAGTTCTGGCTTCGTGAAGTTCGATTTCTTGGACATATGGTTAGCGAGCGTGGTATCCAGGTGGATCCCACTAAGATTGAAGCTATCATGAATTGGAAAGAACCAAAGACGCCCACAGAGATTCGCAGCTTCTTGGGTTTGGCAGGATATTATAGGCGTTTTATTGAAAATTTCTCAAGGATTGCAGCACCCCTAACTTCATTAACTCGCAAGAATATCAAGTTTGATTGGGGTCCTAAGCAACAAGAATCCTTTGAGATTCTTACGAAAAAGTTGAGCAATGCATCTGTGTTGACATTGCCAGAAGGAATTGAAGAGTTTGTGGTTTATTGTGACGCATAGCACACTGGAATGGGTTGCGTACTCATGCAAAGAGGCAAGGTAATTGCCTATGCCTCACGAAAATTAAAGGTGCACGAGAAGAATTACACCACCCACGATTTGGAGTTGGGTGCCGTTGTATTTGCACTAAAACTATGGAGGCATTATTTATATGGTACCAAGTGTGTGATCCATTCTGATCATAAGAGCCTTCAGCATCTGTTTAACCAGAAGGATCTAAACATGAGACAGCGTCGATGGATGGAGATGCCGAACGATTATGATTGTGAAATCCGATATCATCCAGGCAAGGCGAACGTGGTCGCCGATGCCTTGAGCAGAAAAGAAAGAGTTAAGCCCATTAGAATCAATGCCATGAGCATTGAATTGAAGAACAACTTGAATGAAAGATTGTTAGCCGCTCAGAAGGAAGCCGTGTTAGAAGCTAACTATCCAAATGAAAAATTGCGAGTAACAGCTGAACAATTATCGTATGGCAAAGATGGAATCCTAAGATTGAATGGACGAATATGGGTTCCAATTTATGGAGGACTTAGGGATGTGATTCTTCAAAAAGCCCATAGTTCCAAGTATTCTGTCCATCCTGGTAGTGATAAGATGTACCAGGATTTAAAGGCAAATTATTGGTGGATAGGTTTGAAGAAATCTATAGCCACTTATGTGGCCAAATGTTTGACGTGCGCGCAAGTTAAAGCCGAACACCAGAAGCCATCAGGTTTGCTGCAACAACCTGAACTTCCCACCTGGAAATGGGAAATGGTAACCATGGACTTTATTACTAAGTTACCAAAGACTAAGCGTGGGAATGACACAATTTGGGTTATAGTTGATAGATTAACCAAGTCAGCCCACTTCTTACCTATTAAGGAAACTCACAACTCTGACAAGTTAGCTTAGCTGTACGTGGATGAGATTGTATCTCTTCACGGAGTGCCAGTGTCTATCATCTTTGATAGGGATACGAGATATACATCGCATTTTTGGAAAAGCTTTCAGCAATCCCTAGGCACTCGATTAAACTTCAGCACTGCATATCATCCTCAGACGGATGGTCAAAGCGAGCGTACGATTCAAACGCTCGAGGATATGCTACGAGCTTATGTTATTGATTTAGGAGGAAGTTGGGATGATCATCTTCCGTTGATCGAATTTTCGTACAATAATAGCTATCACTCGAGTATTCAAGCTGCACCTTTTGAAGCTTTGTATGGAAGAAAGTGCAGGACGCCAGTCTGCTGGGCAGAAGTTGGAGATGTCCAACTAACAGGACCTGATATAGTCCTGGAGACGACAGATAAGATTGTGCAGATACGTGATCGTCTCAAAGCTGCCAGGGATAGGCAGAAAAGCTACGCAGATAAAAGGCGTAAACCTCTAAAATTCGAGGTAGGTGACAAAGTGTTACTTAAGGTATCACCCTGGAAAGGGGTAATGCGTTTTGACAAGAAAGGCAAGTTAAGCCCAAGATACATAGGACCATTCGAGATCATCGAATGTGTCGGAACAGTGGCTTACAAGTTAAACCTACCTGAAGAGCTCAGTGGAATTCATAATGTGTTCCACATTTGCAATTTGAAGAAGTGTCTAGCAGATGAATCGCTAGCCATGTCACATAAGGATGTGCATATAGATGAGAGCTTAAAATTTGTTGAAAAACCTTTGTCGATCGAGGATCGACAGGTTAAGAGACTTCGAAAGAAGCACGTACCGATTGTGAAGGTTAGATGGGATGCCCGTAGATGTCCCGAATACACGTGGGAGGTTGAATCCACAATGAAACAGAAGTACCCTCATTTATTTCAGTAAATCTCGAGGTCGAGATTTCTTTTAAGGGGGTGAGGATGTAACACCTCGTAAAATCACTACCAATATAATGAAGGCACGTGTCATGGACTTTAAACGTGTAATGAATTAATCTGGAGGGACTGAAATTGTCAAACAATGTAAATATGTGAATAAAGGGATCCAAGGCGTCAACATGCCTAACTTGTGCCTCTGATTGACCTCATACGACGTTCGTATGCTTTAATGAGCAATTTGTCGAACATTGGAAGTCGTTTGTGTTAAAATAAGGATCTTATAAAACATAGGGGTTAAAAGTGTCAACATGTTGAAAGTAACCTCTGAGTGACCTTTAACGATCCCAAAAATATCGCGATAATTTATTTTGATCCCAAGAATAACGGATATTAAATTCGTGGAATTTCAACGCATATAAATAATCAAAGTGTTAATTACAAGTAATAAGGGTTAAATGTGTTAATATTGCATTTCAAGACCATTCGGGTGACCTCGTAACTAACCGAAGGCTTATTGTTAAATGTTTAAAGACTCAAGACCCTTAAAAGTCAAGTTTGGGGGTTAAAAGTGCAATAAATGAAAGTTAAAACTAGTTTAGAGGGACCATGGACTGATATTGCAATTTCTGAAAGATGGTGACCGGATATAGCCCCTCACGCGGGCCGCGTAGACCCACGACCAATGCTTACGCGGGCCGCGTAGACCTACCAGAAGCAGAAAATCAAGACAGCTGCATGTAAAGCCTGTTGCACCGCCTTTGCATGCTTGTTTTCGAATCCAGGAGCTGAGCCAACAGTATTTCATGCATAAGGGACACCTGGAATCATCAGAAATCAGTTGTAGGCTTGTGTGGAGTGATCTTGTGATGTTTTAATTCCTATATAAAGCCCTCTTGTTTGCTAGTTCATGGCACATTCTCAAAAATCATTCTCAACTCACTCTCTGGAGCTCTCTGGACTTCAAGCAAGTTTCCTCAAGTTCCTAATTCGGCTAAGAGTCTTTGTAAGCATTCTTAGCCTTCCTAGTTCAAGTTTTATTAGTCTAATGACCAAAAGTAAAAGCCGTCATAATTAAGCTTTAACTTAGTGATTAATCACTAATGGTCCAGTCATTTTTCGAATTGAAAGTGGCTATGAGTCGGTAATTATGTGGGTAATAAACCCTTAAAAGGGCACCCTCTGATTTCCACTCTAACTTGGTCAATTGTCGGGTCAAACTTAATATTAAAAAGTCAACAGAAAGCTATTTTGCAAATAAACTCATAACTAGCAATGCAGAGGTTATGGCACCTGTTTTAACACTAATATAACTTGGTAACTAATGTAAGAACATGTCTAGGCATGTTCAACCCGACAATTCTAAGTTTAGGCTCGGTTCGGAACCGAAAGTCGCAAAAGAAGACTTTTGCTTTGACTTTCAGTTCTGACCCGATTTAGCTTAGTTTAGATATGTCTTAGGGTTCCATTAGGACCATATTACATGTAAGTATAACCCTCTGAGATTAAACAATGTGGTTCCTTTGTAATCCGAATCATTTGCATGTTTTCGTTAAATGCTTAATTGTTGACCATTATGCCCTTTTGTTATTAAAACGAGATTTTTGAAAATGTGAGAAGACAAAAACCTTTATTACTGATTTATAAACATGTCCTAAAAATTTGACATCAGTTTGTGGTCAAAATTAGGAGTTAGGCTCAATATCGTAATTTGAAAGCTTTTTTTTTAATTAAACGGCATTAGTAGCATAAAGCCTATTTAAACCCAAATTTTGACACCAAAATTTTTACCCACTGATGTAATATAATATTTTTGGATTTTTGAAGATTTTTATTTATTTTTAAACTGATCATAATGTAGGGTTCTTGCTTTGATTCGGTAATTGACGGTTATACCTTTTTTGCTAATAAAATGAGTTTTACATAACATTTTGATACCAAATCTTTTGCTACTGATTTTGTATGATAAATAAAATATTTTGAATTTTATAAACTGATCAAAAATGCAGATTTCCTTATATAACCTGAAAGTCGCTTAAAACCGACTTTTTACGCGTTTTAAACGCATAGTATGGACTAAAACTATTTTTGACATATAAGACTTAATACCTACTGATGTTTTAAGTAAATTTTTATACTTTAACAGTAAGTAAAAGTTTTGAACTCAGATTTCCAAATTTGACCTTTAAAGCTTATGTGAAATGACCAAAATGCCCCTACGGCATATAGTTTGGTTATAAACGATAAATTTCACATATATGCAATACCCTACTAATGTGACTTACAAAAATAAATATTTTTACTGATCATTTAGACCAGAACCTCAGATTAATATTAAATCTCTTTTATAACCTTTAAAATTACCAAAATACCCCTACGGGGCATAAATTGGTTTTAAATCCATTTTGGGCATAATGGAAGGTATCCTACTGATATCATAATGCATTTTAAGCATATTAACTTAGGGAATCAGTACATGACTCATTTGGTTACCCGTTATGCATTTATCGCATTCGGTACGGTTTATGTGACTAGTTTGCATAAATTGACCGAAACGGGTCAAACCTTATCATTTTTACTTCAAAATCCGGAATGTGTTTAGTTTACCCATATTATACAAGTCTTCATACTTGTCGGGTCTAGATCACATTCTAATCCGGTCTTCGCTTAATCTTGCGTTTGAACCGTATATCTTTCTTTAAGACTAACCGGTCTAAGTTTAAACTTAAGTAAGACCCGTTAGGAATCTAATAGGTTATTAAAACCTTCGTTCCAGATTAGGAGCCCGGTAAAAGCTATCTGTAATTGCTTGATTGATTTACAGCTGGGAATAAATTTATATTTGTGCTCAGGTAAATACTTTTAACTTATTTTCCCTTATACGGGCCTGGGGTACGGTATATAAAATACCGCTTGGTCGGGTATTGAATTTTTAATCATATGAAGGTTAAATCATTGAGATAACCCGTTTAATCTGTTTTGTTTGTTTTAAGCCTTTGGGGGGTTAATGACCATGTCCTGGATATCCTCGGCTCATTCATTGAAATGGCCACGACTTAAGCACGGGGTGTAGGCATACACCTCCCGGTGCGTATGTAAAATGATATACCTGCTTGTTCGAGAATAACTCGCCGTAGGTTATATTATGTGGTGTGTCTATTAATCTTTAACCCGGTATTCAACCCGGGCTACTGAACGTATAACAAACATATAATTCTTTTACAAGATTATTTTTAAATAATTATCCCAAGTTATAAAAGAATATTTGTGCCTTGTGCATTTAAATCAATTTTATAAACACTTTTTTTCCAAAAAGAGTCGGTTAATTGTATTTACCAGTGTAAACTGACGTATTTTCCAAAAGGTTAAGTGCAGGTACTATGCGAAATAGGCTGGCTACTCCTGAGTGAATAAATAAAGAAGTCTTGCAAGCTTTGTCACTTAAAAATCTGTTGAACAATATTTCCTATGTTTTGATTCGCCTGTGGATCCTTTTACATTCCGTTTGTAATACTCATGATACTTTCATTCGGTTTGTAATATTATTACTTTTAGACTTCCGCTGTGCATTGAACTGTGATTATTGACTATGATGATATCAACTACGTCACGATACTCCCCACCGGTAAAACGTGGAAATATCGGGGTGTGACATTACCCGAATGAAGTTTCCTTGGCGTGAGCCCCTTCAAGCTGCAAACAACTTAAGACTGTGGGGTATGGGGCTTGGGTTGGGGCGTGGCCCTTGGGGCTTGGGTTTGAAGCCGGGCGTGGGGCGGGCTTGGGTTTGATGTGGTGGCCTCCTATTCGCCTTGGGTTTTAAATATTATATATATATATATATATATATATATATATATATATATATATATATATATATATATTACCTGCCAACCCACGTGGTGCACCCACGCCCCGCCATACCCCATGGACACGTCACTAGGCGATGGGGGGGCTCGAACTCCACGTGTCAACTCATGCCCCCAACCCAAGCCCCACCATACCCCACGGTCTAACCACCTGTAACAACTCTCATCAAAATTGTTACTTCTTAATTTATTTTGTCCATCAGGAAACCCTAATTGAGACTCCCAAGTAATATTGCATGACCCCTAAAATTTTCAGAACAGTTGGAATAAGGATCAGGGCCCCCTAAAACTCAGGGGGGGGGGGTATTCCCTCGTTGGTATTATCTACACAGTTTGCTGTGTAAATCGAATTTCGTCGAATTGTGACTCACCAAGGCTATGTTGGACACTGGGTAACCCTACCCTAGAAGGGTACCCGTCGCGCCACGCGACAGGCTCTCGCGCCACGCGAGGGAGCCGGTTTTCCAGTATAAATAGAGGGCATTGGCACTTGAAGTTTGGCGTTGGTTCGACGTAAAAATTCGTTTCGTACATTGAGATATCGCCTGTTTAGTCCAAAAACACACACAAGCATGAAGTTCTGCTGCGATAACAGGGTAATAACTCGATCACTGCTACGATACAATGTCCGATCGATTGAAACCAATCCGATGGATGTTTAAGTGCTGCCCAAACTCGGGCTATACTTTGTCATTCGTTGTGAATCCGATGGATGTTTAAGTGCTGCCCGAACTCGGGCTATACTTTGTCATTCGTCGTGAATCCGATGGATGTTTAAGTGTTGCACTTTGTCATTCGTCGTGAGGGTTTTGATTTCGTGAGCTTATCGTAAATGTTGTATTAAGTTACTAACTTAATTTCGTATGCATTGTCATTTAAATTAGGTTACAAGGCTAAATCAGTAGGCTAAGCTCTGCCATCTAAATTTGCAAAGTGAGTCATTCTCTTTTTATCAAATTGCTTTACAAAACCCTAGTTATTTTCAAAGTTATAATTACAGGGATTAAGTCTTTGTAATCTTCAATTACTGCCGGTATGTGGGGTTTTGTATACATTACTTGATACCCGTCACCATTGGACAACGAGTTAGCCAATGAGTGATCTGACCATAGTCACAGATACAGTCGAGTGACAAATACCGATTTGGGGTAATTGGTTGATAGAAACAATGTAATCACCCTTAATACTGTAAATTATAACAATATGTCTTTTGTATAAATTGAATGTACTCACCAGTATTTCCTACTGACAAAAACCTTTTTAAAACGCGTTTCAGGTAATTACAGTAGATCGGAATAGGAGTTGGATACGGCACCAACTAGGCTTACTGAAGTGGCTTATTTTATCAAATAAATTAAATTAAATTGAATGTTGTTTTATGTATTCGGGTTTATCCCAATTACTAAAGCTACCTTTGTAAAACATGGATTTATTCCCATCTGTTTAATGAATAAAATCCGGTGTTTCAAAACTCTGATATTTTTCCTAACTCACGGTCCTGATGAACATTTCCGCTGCAATGTTTTTAAAATAACCACCGGTACCATCTGGCTGGTTCGCGGCTCCCGATTTCGTCCAAGGCGGGGTCGGGGGTCGTGACACCACCATTTGATGCCATGTTGATTAAGTATCACAAACTTTCAATTTTATATAATTTAAATATTATTTTAATAAGTGAGGGTTAGTGAAAGCTTGTGAAACCATTACACGTGAATACCTGGTAATCACCTTTTGATGTGATAGTGAAAATTAGTGAAACAATATACAAAGAATCCCAACTTTTGTGAGAGGGAGGGACACTAACTTGAGGCCCAATCAAGGGTTGACACGTGACATAAATTGTTTTTCTTTTTTGAGATTCTGTTTGAATAAAAAAACATGAAATCGAGTTTGATAAATAACAAATGGTCATGACCTAATGGTAAGGTGTTGGCCCTATCCAAGAAATCGAGTTTTACTGTTGAGTCTACGCTTTTATTAATGTTTTGTTACAAAACGCCCACCTCTATTTTGGAACGCGGGCGTATCCCACTAATTTAAGATAATAAAACATGGACACTCCTTATTAGTCATGATAAATTTTGTATCAAAACCGGTACTATATCATACTAGTATCAATCAAACATGTATGGTACGGTATTCGGTTTTAAGTCTAGCTCAATTCTGTCATCTGTGGTATGCGGTACAATACAAGTTTGAGACCTTTAACGGTACTGTACTATATCGATACAGTATTAGTACTATATATGGTACTAATATTTGATTTTGGTTTTAACTGACTGGTACTATGTGGTACGATACTAGTTTCATATGGTACGATAATAGTCCTGATCTCTTTTTTACTCGCTTCTTTTTGCACTTTTATAATAGATACTATGCGGTACAATACAAGTTTGAGACCTTTAACGGTACTGTACTATATCGATACAGTATTAGTACTGTATATGGTACTAATATTTGATTTTGGTTTTAACTGACTGGTACTATATGATACGATACTAGTTTCATATGGTACGATAATAGTCCTGATCTCTTTTTTACTCGCTTCTTTTTGCACTTTATAACAGATACTAGTTTGATACGGTACGATAATAATCCTGATCTCTTTTTTACTCGCTTCTTTTTGCACTTTATAACAGGTACTAGTTTGATATGGTACGATAATAATCCCAATCTCTTTTTTACTCTTCTTTTTCCACTTTATAACCGGGTAGAAATTTGTCATTTAAATATAAAAGGTAACTTTTTTCAATAAGTTAATTAATTAAGCAAGGGCATTTTAGTCACTAAAAAAACAAGTAACAATACAAATACATCCAAATCAGCCGTTCTTTCCTTCCACTAACCCTAATTTCGTATTTCCCCCTCTTTTTCCCTCTCTCTCTCTCTAACCCACCGTCTTCGTTTCCACCACTCTTTCTCTCTCTACAAATCGCATACTTTTCTGCAATCTGATCAAACCACCATCCAATTAAAGCAGCTATCTATGGGGAAGTACTTAAGGAAACCAAAATTAACCACTGATGTTGTTGCACTTATGGACCTCTCACAGTCCTCTCTTGGTGTTCGAACAAGAGCCAAAACCCTAGCCTTGCAGAAACTTCAAGCTGCTGGAATCACCGAATCGCCGCCGCCGGAACGACACTGTGAGCTGTCGTATCTCCAGCTTCGTAGCCGTAAGCTCGAAAAGCCACCGTGCTGCAGGCAACAAAACCCTAACCCTCGGCTGCTTCGTTCCGCTTCGGATAATGTGAATGTTAGGGGCTTGGAAGAAGAAGTAGAGGCTGTTTGTGATTTTGGTTCTGAAGAAGAAACTTCATTTGGGGAAAATAATGTTGATTTTGATGCCAAACAGAGGTATAATTAATTCTCTTTTAAGAGTAAATTGCATTTTAGGTTTTTTAATCTTGAGTGTCCTTTAACTAAAAGTTAGAACCAAAAGTACACCGCCTTCATACAATTTATAACATAAGGACATGAGTGTAATTTCGTTTGTTAAAGAACTTAGGAGGACGTAAAATGCAAATTTTTTTATGATTTTCTTTAACATTTTTCTCGTTTTCAGGAAAAGGGTTTTATTTTTACATTGATTTCATATAATTTTTATGTTTTTTTAACGTCCAACATAATAATTCCAAGCATTCTTAGGGTACTCATTGGACCAAACAGAGTCCTCCGAGAGTAACCCGAGTCCACCACCAATTACGGAGAAAACCCGGTAACCCACCCGTCAGTAGGCACGACGGTGAAATTACCGGTAAAACCCGTTTGGCTCAAGAATCGAACCCAAGTTTCCCTCGATCTCCTATCATTGCCCACCAGGGCCTTACTCTGCACCAAGTGAGAGTTGAACTTGCATCTCCCAAGAGAAATGCAAACCTTCAACCATTTGATCTAGAGATCGATGGCATAATTTAATTAGTTTTTTTGCTATTGGTAGATGAAGGAATATGCGTATTTGGGTTTATTTATTTATTTATTTATTCTTTTAATGTGTTTGTGATTCTTAGAGAACTAATTCTTGTCTTATGTGGGTGTCAGTATTTTTTAATGTTGGTTGATAATGCTCTATGGAGGGGTCATGTGTAAAAGTGTTTTCATTTCCTTTTCAATGCATCATCAACATGTGTGTACCTTTCAATGGGGTTTCTAACTCTCAAAATTGTCCATTATTTGTGCAACCAGACTTTTAAAATGCAAAAAATGTACACATTTTGGCAGATTATTTACATGTTTATGCAAAAATGGATACATTTTTGCTATGATTGCTGAGTCACCAAATAAGTGGTCACACACTTGTACAATTTTTGCTGACATGGCACAAATTATTACTTTTTCCCTTTTTTCTTACCAAAACCCACAAAACAGGGGTTGTGAAATGTTGCTGTGTTTGAAACCAACATTGTTGTTATTATTGGCCACATGGTCTCATTTATTAGAAACTGTCATCTTTTCTATATAAAGACAATTTCTTTAAATGGATAAATTTTTGTGAGCTAAAACTGTGTAGCATCTATAGTTTGCATTTGATGATGATCTTTGTTAGAAAAAAAATCTAAAACAAAATCTTGTTCTATCACATGTTGACCATTGCCATTTCATAGTTTAGATTTCAATCAACAATGTTAAATGTTAAAAGGGGCCCACATAGGTTGTATTTATCTTGTGTCAATGAATAGTTCACAAACAATTGGAGCAGAGGAAAAGTGAAAAGTTTCACTTTCACCATCATTATTGTGTGAAATAAATCCTTTTTTGGTTCTTGGTATTGTTTGTTTTTATCCTGCTAAACGCGCATTGCTGGCTTGCTGCATCTTTTTGGTGGGGCCTGGTCTAGATAACTTGTGTTTTTGGGACTATAGCAAAAAAGAGAATCTTGTTTTAAATAAGTTTACTTGTGGGACTATAACAAAAATAAAAGAATCTTGATTTGAAGACTCATCTTCTAAATTGTATTTAATCATCAAGTGTTAGATTGATTCTTACATCTTGATGTAAAAACTTGTGTTTTTTGGGACTATAGAATAAAAAAGGAATCTTGATTTAAGGATTAGGTGAAGATTCATCTTGTAAATTGTATTTAATTAAGTGTTAGATGGATTCGTACATCTTGATTCAATTAACTTGTGTTTTTTAAGACTATAGCAAAAGAAAGAATCGTGTTTAAAGATTCATTTTCTTTTGATGCAATTTGCTACTGCAATAGTATTTTGGTTTTATTTTCTTCTAAATTTTGTTATGCTAACTGTCATATGTAATATAGAGGCACCAGGGAAAGCACATCTTGTAGCTTCATAAGGGGCTCAGATGACATTACCACCCCCGGTTCGAGTACAAAGCCTACGGAGCGACATGCTTCTAATCGGATTATACCTTGCGCACACGAAATCGAGGAATTCTTTGCTTTTCATGCACAGGAACAGCAACGGCTTTTTACCGAGAAGTACATTAACCTAGACCTTTAGTCTCGTAAGCATGTTTGACTTTGTTGACCATAGGTCGGATACTCATTTGTGACGTTAAATGCAGGTACAACTTTGATATTGTGAATGAAAAGGCGCTAAAAGGGCGTTACGAATGGGTGAGAGTGTAACCCTGAATGGAGGTGGATATGTAATAACACATTGGAGGATAGCATAATTTGAAGATAAGGAAGTAGCTAGGAGTGATTAATGATCTCTAGTGTTATGTAAAGTGCAAACAAAATAGTTGTGTAATCTAATGATCTCTCCAAGATAACAGAGCTGATGAAGTTGCACACTTAACATATTATTATTAGGGTAGATTGCAAGTCATAAATAATTGCTGGAGTTGATGTTCATTTCGGTTTAATTGTTGAAAAGTATGCTGCATGTCTTGATGCTGTAATGGTTGTTCCTCAAAAGCTTATCTAATATGAGTTAACCGGAGCCGAAAAAAAATGTTTTTCTGTTTATGATTTGGTTATACCTGGCTGTTAATTTGCTTTGATGAAAAGTTTTCGGTTTGTTTGCTAAAAGGATTCACATCTCATTCCCAACATTTTCACCAAAATCAACACTCGTCTTGATTCCTAAAATAGACACTATAAGGATTGAACCCCTGACCTTCCCTATACAGAGAGTTTTTAAAGATAACAAATTTTAGATATAAAGCCGAACTTCAATTAAATTATGTTTTAATTAAACTATGAATAATCGCATCCGATAGGTTTAGTTAAAACTAAAAATCCTACCATGATAATTCTGTTGGAACTGATTAAAAATATTTATAAAATTTATTTTCAAATAATTGTTTTATTGATAGTTTTAGTTGGTAAATTCCTATACTTAACACCTTAAACTAGTCCTTAGCAAAACCCTAACCTTGACAGTTTTTTGAAAGCGCTTTTATGTTATTCAAGGTTCTGTAAACTGAAACTGTGAAACAAGTTTGATTTGGTTTGGTTCGGTTGTAAATTTCACCACTTTAGTTTGGATTAACATTAAAAAAAAAAACCATTACTACGAGCATCTCCAATGGGGTTGAGCCAAAGGATGCCTAGCTAGAAGAGAGGTAAACATATAGGTTATCCTTAAGAATGTGAAAGAAAGAGAGGGAGGGTGTGAAACAATGAAACATCTTCGGTCCCCGACACAGATGGTCATCCGTGTGATGGAGAGGGAAGGGAGAGGACATCCTTTAAATGCGGTTCAGTCCATTAGTACGGCTGGCAATTGGGTATCTGTTAAGACACGATTAGACCTGTTTGACTGAAAAATACACCCTTTGACTTTTCTAATTTTTTAAATAATTAAAATTACAATGTTAGGATCTATCATTTATTCATCTTTGTACACAAAACATAAAGCTGTTTTATAAACATGAGGTAGAAAGTAGTTAAACGAGTCGTAATCAAGTTTGAAACTTATGTTGTGTGCGCCGTCAGAAACCTGTTAAACCTGTTAATACACGATTTGTCAGCCTTATCCATTAGTTATTTTTTCTAGCAGCTAACGCACACCCTCTAATTATACCCGTAAATAAACACCCTAGCTTTTTATAAACAAAAGGAAGAAGGAAGGACAACATTTGAATACACCTGAGGTGGCTCTATTCTTGATGACAACAATTTGGGTGTGATGCAGCCCAAAAACCGGAGTAAGAAGAGGTGCAAGGTGAGATGATAGTGCTGGTGCACATGTGATGTCAGTCAGTACGTACTGTTGGAGTTGAAAGTTTTTGCCTATATTAGATTAGATTCCTTCGCACCACTCATTGTATAGCCTATGCAGTCCCTATCTACATCAGCCAACTCCATCCTCTTCCCATGCAGACAGACCCGCAAAACCATACACTTTTTTATTCAGATTTTTTTCTCTATTTTTTTCCCAGTAATAAAAAGAGGATTACATCCCATTTGTTATCATTCTCCATACACTTTAACTAAAGGGAAAATAGCCAAAATAGCCAAGTCATGGTCAACTTTTTCAAAATAGCCAAGTCAAACGTCTTGGTGAGACGCCACAAAAAAGTGTGTAGCGTCTTGGCGGCTGACCAACCATACGCTGCCACGTGTCCGACATTAAGGTCAGACGTCTGGACGTCTTGGCTGAGACGTTTCATACGGCTTGAGCCGTTTCCTTTACGGCTGCACATTGCGTCATACGGCTTAAGACGTTTCAGGTCGGCTTGAGCCATTTCACCGTCTTTAGCCGGCTTCAGCAGCTCAAGCCGTTTTGTACGATTTTAAGACGTTTTGTACCAATAGAAGACGTTTTGTAAGAATTTTAGACGTTTACCATAATTTAAATGGATCCCAAAATTGTATTTAAAGTCTAAATCTAATAATTTTGTTTTTTAGTAATTATCTCACAACATGAGGGTTAAGTTTGTTGTTTATACTGAGGGGGAAGTGGGATGTTATTAACGGAAACATTGAGTATGTTACTGATGGCGATTCAAGTAGACGTGGTTTAGAAATTGAAACAGATCATTCATATAATAGTTTTTTAAATTATATTTCTAAGATGTGTGATACTCCAAATATTACATGCTTGTCATACCGGATGTCTACGTTTACTGATCCGATTGATATAATTAATGATCGAGATGTTAGAATTTTTTTTGATTTGGCGATGCAGAATCCTTTTGAATTATATAAATTATATGTTATTCAAGAGTCTGGTGTTGGTTCCTCTGGTTTTTCTTCTTTAAACAATTTCAAAACTCCAGATCTAAATATTTCAGTTAAAGAAAGTGTTGATGTTTTAAACGATGAGTGTCCTATTTTAGAAAAATCAACCACGTCTAACAATGAATCAGCTTTTTCATCTATAGTGTTTGAGGCCGGTCATATATTCAATAACAAAGAACAGATGAAGCTTGAGTTGGGAAAGAAATGTTTGTTAGAGCATTTCGAGTTTAAATTTGATAGATCATCTAAGACACGGTATGAAGTGTCATGCATGGGTGATGGTTGTGAATGGCGATTTAAGGCATACGCTATTCCTGGTGGTAGTTTATTTTTTGTTAAACATATGAACGATAGACACACCTGTTCGAAGACGCAAACACACCCACATTTCCGTCAGGCTAACCCAAAGGTTTTGGATCACTTTTTAAAGGAACAACTAAAAGACAGTGGTAGGATATATCGAGCGAAAGAGATTGTCAAAGATTTTAGACAAAGGTTCGAGGTTGAGATAACAAACCTTCAAGCTTGGCGTGGTAAAAGCCATGCACTTGAACTTCTACAAGGAACAACCCGAGACTCTTTTGCCGAATTACCAATATACTGTTACAATTTTAAGCTTGCAAATCCTGGAAACGTTACTCACATCTTGGTTGATGAGCAGAGTCGTTTTGAAATGGTTTTTGTTGCTTTAGGTGCTGCGGTAATTTACACCTTTTCTTTTGTACTTGCTCTTATTTTTTTTAAAGTAACATTGGTTATGATCTTATTTTGTTATCATTAATTTTCAGATTCGTAGCTTTATGTTTAATCTAAGACCGGTCGTTATCATGACGCGGCACACCTAAAGGGTGAATTTAAAGGGACGTTGTTTTTAGCAGTGGGCATGGATGGAAATAATCAGATTTTACCAATTGCTTATGGCATTGGAAAATCAGAGGATGGTGAATCTTGGACATGGTTTCTCTCAAAGCTTAGAGACTGTGTTGGTGAAATAGCATAAATGGCGATCATTTTGGATAGGGCGAATTCTATACATGTAGGTGTTAGAAACGTGTTTCCACGTGTTTACCACGGGTTGTGTTGTCGTCATTTAATGATGAATTTACGTTTGCCGTCCTCTAAAAAAAAGAGTACGAGGCACTATGGTGGAAGACATGTAAATCTTATCGGATGTCTGACTTTAACGAGTCATTCAATGCTTTGTGTCTTGCCGTTCCTAGAATACGCCAGGTTTTAACAAATATTGGGTTTGGTAGATGGGCAAGAGCTCATTGTCCCGGCAATCGATACCACTATATGACATCTAATAGTGCGGAGTCTATTAACTCTTTGTCTAGATTCTCGCGTAAGATGCCGATAACGCAACTGATTGAATTCTTCCGCGAGTCCGTACAAAAATGGTTTTATGACCGTCAACTGCAGGGCATGCAGGAGAGCCACTCACTGACTCAGTGGGCACAGAAGAAAATTTTAAAGAAAATTGAAGGGTCTAGAACCTGGACTGTTGCAGGCATCGGGGTAAACAGTTTTGTTGTTGAAGACGGTGGGAAAAGGGGTTTAGTTGATTTTTTGAATCGTTCGTGCAGCTGCCGTGTCTGGCAAGTTTCTGGTCTACCTTGTGGGCATGTGATTGTTGTTTCAAGATTTTTGGGTGAACCTGACTGCAGTCATTATGCATTCTCGTGTTATTCAAACGAAGTATACAAAAAAATGTATGAAGAATCGATTAATCCTCTGCCTCATAGGTCTGAATGGGTGATACCAGAAGGCCTTGGCAGTGTATTACCGCCACATATTACAAAACGTCAATCTGGCCGTCCCAAAGAAAACACCGGGAAGAGCCCGTTCAGGTATATTGTTCGCGGTGTCGAACATACGGCCATGTTTGTGACGTTTGTTTAGATCCAATGCCATCACAGATTCGTTCATGTAAATCATCAGGCAAAGGAAAAGGGAAAGAGATAGAAACCCAGAGTCCAATGGATGACATTTTTCCATCTTATAATTTAGCAGAATTTTAATAATAGGTTAGTTTTTTTTATGTTTTAATTAGGAAAATCATGTAACAAATTCTCGTAATCGCAATAGTAATTAGTACTTTTAATTTATATAAGAATTAAATTTTACAATGCGTACATCCAGCCTTCAAAAATTAGTTGGTGTGTAGCGCCTGGCGTAGAGTTCATCAGCCATGTAGCGTCTATATCTGACACAAGCATCCTGTATGTTTATTTCGTTCCATGTCAATGAACGGTTGTAAACTAGATTTTCCATTAGCATACATATGATAACACCTGAGTTTCGGCCAATATGATTTCCGTGGTCAGGCCACACAACATCCCCGCAATACTCTAAGGCTTCTACACTATCTATCCCCGAGTGCTGCCAGTACGATATACGGCCCAGAAACCATACGAATGGAGATTCAAATTCTAAAAGAATTTGATGTATTTTCCTGTGTATGCAAAATCCTTCTCCGCAATTACTTAGGTTACAGTTATCAGGAAAATAAGCATATATTTTAAGCGAACGCATATTTATTTTTAGAAGTAACCAGTGGTTTTCGTTGTGCGATACGGGCATGTAAATCTGCAAAAAAAAATGAAACGTAAATAAGCCCCGGAAAAGGTATTCTTTTTAGGGAATTTTTTTTAAATTATAAATTATTTAAAAAATCATTTTTTTTTATAAAACATAAAATATAAAAATTGCTAATTTTTTTAAACTGAAAGTTTATTTTTAAATTTATTCAAAAACGTACAACTCTATTATTTCCTTGTCAAATGTTGGTGTAAAAAAGTAAAGGTCTGGAAATTTATAAAAAGCGTACACTCCGAATAAGCATATTTAACAACGTACCATATCAACGTCCCAAAAGGGAGGAAAAATTTCTTTTGAACCGTCTGCATATCCGTAGGCCTCTCTATTTTGTTCTATTATC
This sequence comes from Helianthus tuberosus, assembly GCA_030545235.1. Taxonomy (NCBI): domain Eukaryota; kingdom Viridiplantae; phylum Streptophyta; class Magnoliopsida; order Asterales; family Asteraceae; genus Helianthus; species Helianthus tuberosus. The sequence continues at coordinate 7,418,788 of CM060426.1, forward strand.
ATGTTAAAAAAAGTAGGCGGGACTACTGTCCACCGATAATCCTTTGATGACATCGCCGTTGACCGTCTGTGAAGCTCCCGTTGATACATTAGTTTGTTACACCATGCATTGATATGCTGGGAAAAATACGGTAAACATTTGACTAAAAAATTATAAAAACACTATCATTAACACGAAAGGTATTTCGAAGGTACCGTTTCCTGAATAAATCCGTTTCCACAAAATCCAAGTAATCCGCCCCACCATTCTTTTCCGAGAGGTGTTTTACCCATGTAGGTTGAGTAGCAAGTTGGAGTATCGCCGCCATAGTAAAACTCTAGAATATTTGGCGACCAATGTTCAAACCGATCATTTTGGTTTATCCAAATGGTGCGTTGCACGGAATGAGGAATGTTTGAGTAAGACATCCGGTGTGGCATTATTGACATAGTGAGGGCACATATATATACACACATGTTCACAATAAATATAAATATAATATAATATTTAATATAAATGAAGTTTTACATACTTAATATGTCATCGAAACATATATAGAAATAACTATATATAATGAATTATGTTTTATAAAATATAAATTAATACAAATCATTGAATACATTCAATATCGTCCTCTTCTATCTCGTCGACTGATTGTATAGGTATAAGCGAGTTGTAGAAAAGTATCAAAAGATGGCGCCTCATCCTTGTAGCCGTTATGCTTGTGTCTTCACCATCATTTAGTGGTTTTTTGTTAATCAACCAGTCCAGAAATATACAAACCCAAACCCCACAGTCCCCTAATGGTCCCGACTGCTGTGGCACGTCATCTGCATATACTATTTGAAACGGAAACTTTAACGGTAAAGGTTTGTTGTCATAATAACCATGCATACGAAGGCAATGGTCAAAAAAAAATTTATAAAACAAACCACTTCCGTTCTTCCTTTTTCCAATTGTTGCATGCCTATCAAGCTACAAAAAAACGAGCATTTATAAATTTTTAAAGTCATACCTTTTGAGAGAACTAAAACTATTAAATAATCAGCTACAAAAAAACGAGCGTTTATAACTTTTTACCTGTCGTAAATAGTGAGGGTATGGTTAACCAGGTTGAAAACTCCTAAAAACCAGTGAATTGATGGTATAAATAACGGTACGTACACCTCGTCAACGGTAAATATCGTAGGAAAAGGTTCGACACCCCCGGTGAAGTAACCTTCGAACGTTCCATGCAAAGTTTGACAATTCATCTGGAAATATGGGGGTAAAATGGACCAACGGTCGGATGGATTTCTTGAATGATACATGTGTAGCATCCATCCAAAAATGTGTTGTTATAGGTTTCGACAATTTTAAGGTAAGTTTATAGGAAAATTTAGTATATTTAGTATTAACAAAATAAATTATACTGCTTACATCATCGCTTAACCAGCCAGTACCGTCAGTGCCTAGCAATGCCGCCTAGAAATCAGGACCAACACAGCCGCCTGCCATGAGGGTTAGTTGTCTAACGCTGCTAGTTGGTGCCCAATTTTGTATCATTTTGATTAAATTATCTTCATCATTTGCTATCTTTTTTTGCTTCTGTTTCATGTTTCTGTAAACTACAAACGGTGATGGCAGAGACTTGGCGGGCTTCACAAGCCTTTCGGACCGCCTCAGTTTGATCATCTCCGGATCCTCATTCTACAATAACATTAATTTAAGAGGTAAATTAACATAACGTACATAGATAACTAAAATAAACATATACGCAGCCCAAACTTACGGCTTCTTCCGTAACATTTTCGGGATTTGCTGACACATGATACACATCCTTATCGAAGTTAAAATAGGAATCAGCTGCCGTCTACAAATTTTTAAAAAATGTTAGAAACATTTTTAAATATATTTATTTTTTAGATTTTTATAACCAAATAAACGGGATTTTTGGATGAATACATTATCATCTTCTTTTTGCGATTGTTCCATCGGTGTTCGTATGTGGCTTGGAGTATTAACCGGAGCCATACGAAAAATTTGCAACAACTCCGACTTGATCATGCCAGTCAACGCCCGGTTGTTTGCGAACATCATTGACTGAAATTTAGAGACAAGCTGCTCTTCAGAATAAAATCCAGATAAAAACTGACCGGCAGCAGCATCCCGTTGCAAGTCAGCCGTGTCTAACGGAATATCATGCATCTGAACCGGTACTTCAGGTGCAAATCCGTGCATTTGAGGCACCTGAACCGGTACTTCATCATCGCCGAACAAGTGGGCAATGAAGTCCTTCATTGGCTGGCCGCAGTTTTCAGTCGGCTGGATTGGATGTTGCATTTGAGGGGGTAATTCAGTCGGTATAGCAGGTTGATAAATTTGACGTTCACGGTTCAAATAATCCGAGCATGAAATGAACCACTATGTCTCGGCCTCAAACTCAGTTGGTAGTATGAAGTTTAGCGGTTTATATTCACGTCTCTATCAGATTGAAACCAAACATTTTACAAAAAAAATGTTAAAAACTATTAAAGGTTGAAAAAAAATTAAAAAATTTGTTACACAAAATGCACATAAAAATGTTTCAAAAACTATTAAGGGTTGAAACTGTTAAAACGTAGAATTTTTTTTATAATTTTATAATTTATAAAATTATTAAAACTGTTAAAGTTGACTATTAAAATTTTCAACGTTTAACAGTTTTTGTTAAAACATTATAATTTGAAAATTCATATAAAAATGTTTCAAAAACTATTAACGGTCGAAAATATTTTTTTATAATTTTATAATTTTAACAGTTATTATAATTTTATATACTTTTAACAGTTTTTATAATTTGTTACCAAACATTTTACAAAAAAAAAAAAGTTAAACCTGTTAAACGTTGAATTTTTTTTTATAATTTTATAATTTAGAAAATTATAAAATTATTAAAACTGTTAAAGTTGACTATTAAATTTTTCAACGTTTAACAGTTTTTGTTATAATATTATAATTTGAAAATGCATATAAAAATGTTCCAAAAACTATTAACGGTTGAAAATATTTTTTTTTTAATTTTATAATTTTAACAGTTATTATAATTTTATACCTTTAACAGTTTTTATAATTTTGTATTTTTATATGTTTTTATAATTTGTCAAGCAATTTCAGACACAATATAGCAATTTACCTTTATTGCATTCGCTAAGATGCCATCAACACTACCCTTCATCAGCTTTTGTCCTTCTTGCCATCCTAAAAATCTCGGAATGGTCTGACCATCGAAATACCCCCTCCTTTTTTTGAATTCCGGAAATACCTCTAGAATCCACATCTGTAAATGCATTAACATATTTAACAGGTATTAGTCTACAAATTAAAACGAACATTACACTTAAAATATATATACGATTTCCCAGGTACCTTAAAGGGCCAAACAAATCCGTCTAATGAAAAACTGATAAGTGGTAAAATACACATATTTGCCCCGTGTAATTTGTATAATTATTGTAGAGGTTTTATTTATTTTTTTATTTAGTTTTAGTGTTATTTTATATTATTTGGTGGTGGGACAGGTTCTGGGCAAATGGAGCGAAAACGAGTAATATGGAAATGACCTGCTAGTTGGCCAGAGTAGAATGCCAGTGACCGGAGTAAAATTGGTGCTATTTTCTGTGAATGGACCGAACCCGCTATCTCTATGAAAGGCTGCCATCATCATTAAGGGATTGAATTATTATAACACAACATTAAACAATCATATACACACAACAAGGGCGGCGGCATTATTATAAAGGAATAAAGGATTGGAACATTTGTGAAGGTGGGCCGCACATGGACTAATATTATTTGGGGGGAGATCGAAGTCAACAGGAACAAAGTGGGCTTTTATATCAAATTATTTATGTATTGTATTAATATAACTTGAGCCCTAAGATTCCATGATTTTGGACCAAAAAGATATACATCAGGGGAATCTAAATTGACTGGAGGGAGACGCCACTTTCTTGGATATATAACATACGGCTGGACGTCATGAGGAGCCGCACAACAGGGGACGCACGATCCGATTGAGAACAACACACTGAGGACGAATTTAGAGTTCATTGGACGATCTTAAAGGCTGTTCTAGAGGGTTTTGAAGGTTCGGGAAGATAGGAATCGTTGTGGAAGGCTAGGAAGCACTCGGGTTTGAAGATTTTCGGGTTTTACCTTCTCGTTTATTCTTCTCGTTCGTTTGTTCTTTGTTTGTCCATGATGAATTCTGTTTTGCTACTAATTGTTATATCGTTTGATGCAATGATTGTTGGCTAGACTTTCCGTACTACATAGGCTATGATGAATGTTTAACGAAGATTGGATTTTTATTAGATTTTTGTCGTGGTTGGATCTTTCTTGTACTGTAAAAGCTTTGGGAATTTAACTTGGTGCGTTTGTGTACTTGTGATTGTTTTATTATTGTTTATTGCTTCATTCGATTCTTGGTGACGGTCTTTATCACGGAATAGAGTCGGGTTAGGGTTTTAGGTTTTGGTGAGTGTCTATATCACATAATAAACCTCTTGTCCTTTAGGGTGAAAATCTAGTAAGTAACCTTAGAAGTAATATTCGGTAATCTAATAAAATCAAGTGTGCTGCTAAACTTGTCGCCGTAAAGCTCAAGGTTATTAATAGGTCTAGGTCTCGTTATAAGGTCTTAACTTGCCATTGTCTATTAAGCCAAGATTGAAACCAATAGCTGCTTTAGACGTTCGCGCTGTAAGGTAGAGCGTTTAGATAGGCACTTTCAAGAAACTAGAGGACTGTAAGGATAATCTAGAAAGCCGGTAATTTAACAACCTTTAGGGGATCTTAGTGTGCTCTTGAGAGGGATTAGGGGTCCTTAGATTTTCCTTAGAGGTGAGAATTTCACGATCCCGGCTCCACACCACAAAACTATCATTTAGGAATCCAATCCAAGTTAAACAGGAGTCTAGCCTAGGTAGCTTTCATCATCTCTTGAGTTCAGTCGTCGTTCGAGTTCGTGTTAGTTCCTTAGTTAATCTAGTTAGTCAGTATTTGCATTCTTAGGATTTTTAGAAAACCCCCCCAATCAACAAACATTTAGTTAAGTCGTGTCAGTCTAGGTCTAGATAGAGTCTTTAGCGTAATCATTAGAGTCTCTTGGGTTCGATACTCGGACTTCCTTAGGCTATACTTCATCGATCGGTACACTTACCGGTCGTGTGATTTAGGGTTTAGAGAGTCTTAGTTTTATAAATTTAAAACTTAGAGAGTCTAGAATTAGGGTAATTTTAGTTAATGTAGTTAACCCGTTTTGAGCACATCAAAAACCCTTCGTGTCTTCCTTTTGACGAACGTGCATATCATACACGTTCGTATACGTGCTCTCCCAAAAATAATTACCCCATGGATATTGGTTAAAGTCATTCAGATTATCCACCAGGTGTAACAGTTTATTATCGATTGCATTTGAATCCTGCAACCCTAAAAACCCTTGGCCCAAAAGCATCAGTAGACATATCCTTGTGCAATCTTCGTTGCTATATTGCATCGGACCTTCAAACATATCTCTTATTCGTTTGAAAGCAATACGTTCACGGCCCGGGAAATGTCAGTTTTTAAATGAGTCAGGGTGCTCAATCGGTGTCCAGTTAGTGGGCCAAAACCTTAACCCCGTTAAAAGACAAAATTGTTTCGGGGTAAACATTAAAATTTCTTGGCCTAGGCGATATGTAATCCCTAATCTGGGTGTAGGTGTATGCACTTGTAATTGTGCAACACCGAGTAAGAGTAGGCTATAACACATAACACACTTAATATCTAAAAAAGGCCCTAAACAGGTCTGCCTAATCTGGGATTCAATAGGTGCCGTCATTCTTTTGTTCAAAGTCTTTACTATATTCCACGTTTGCCGAACTTTGATCTTTTTGGCCTTGTAAAGTAAGAAATGAAAGAAAAAACAATTGAATGAATCTTAAGTTTGCGTTATAAAAAATAGTAAATATACTAAAATACTAAAACAGTATAATAAAGGAAACAAAAGAGATAAAGTATCACCGCTACACATGGGACAGGATTTTCTCCAACGTCTTGCATGACGTGATCAGGTTGCATGTGCTCTGGACGACCCATGGGTGGGTAACCGTAGTAATTTGGATCCATTCTGAGTCAACGGGCAACGTGGTAGTTCGGCAGCAGAAATGAAACGGTGGTCTGGTCTTCAACGTGGGTCGGGTCTTTCGTCGGATCTTCAACGGTCGTCGGGTCTTTCTTCAAGGTGGTCCTAAAGGAGAATGTGGTCCCGAAGACGTTTACCGGCATAAATGAAACACATGAACCCACACTCGCAAGGTAAAAACCTCTTCCGCGACACGTGTCACGCGATGGCTACACGGGGAATGAACTGGAACACGTGTCGTTCATCAAATGGTTTGCATGTCGGAAACGTCTCAAGTAGCAGTTTAGACGTCTCAAGATTCTTGTGAAACGTCTCAAGTACCAGAACAAACGTCTTAATAAAGAAACGTCTCGATATGTTGGAAACGTCTTAAATGTCAGCGTTGACGTCTCGTGCATGTCGAAAACGTCTTAAGACGTCTAAAATGAAACGTCTTAAATGTACTTAAACGTCTTAAAATGCCACGTGTCCTACAGTTAAAACGTCTTAAATGTCCTAAAACGTCTTTGATGACGGGGGTAGCCCAAGACTAAATAAAATGACTAAATATGTGAGCGCTCAAATGGTTAAACGGTTCAACGGTTGAAAAGCTGAAAGATGGGAAAAGCAATACGGAAACAGTGGCCAGTCACATCCGAAGATCGCTTCACCAACTCACAGCCGCAAAAGCAAAGCAGGTCTGCACAATGCACGCTATTATCCAGGGGTCAAAAGGCTTTAACCCCCGAAAGGGCAAACCCTCCACTGCAAGCAAGGTTACTAGTCTAATACATTCTACTTCGGGAGATGTCTTCTCTTATAAATTGACACTTCATTTACTTCAGAAAACATCTCCTGACCAGCCCTGATTCTCTAATCTCTGGTCATTCGCATTGAGTGCTTGTTTCATATGAGTCACTCCCTTTCACATCCAACACACACATTCCCTTTGCTACCACTTCCGAATCTGAGTACATTTCAGAGAAGGATCTATAGCAAAGAACAACAATAAACTAGTGAACCTCCTTCCACGTCTTGCAAACGTGGGGGGACCCCACGACCTGCGTTAGGTAAGGTTGAACCCTTCAACCATTTTGCCTATCCAGTCCAGCTACCACCGTTGGTCTTATATTTGTTGCATCAACAAGTTGGCGCCCACCGTGGGGCTACGCCGCTATTTCTTCTCAAAAAGACCTAGTAGTGTAGCTCTCTTCACTTAAAACCACCATGTCTGAAAGTGGATCCCCGGGGGAAGTAAACCAGATCCCAAACACTTCTACTCCGGGTAGTAGCCAAGCTCACGTGGCTATACCAGCTTCTTTTTCAACTCCGGGGAGCACACCCGAGTTCCTCACCTTCAACACACCAACTCCGTCCAGATCCGGAGTTCCTTCACCCAATGTCGGCGTCTCTGACACCCCGGCACGTGTTGAACTTACCCCTGAAGGGGTTGCCAACAATTTCCTTGAGTTGAGATCCCTTCTCAACCAACATGTGAGCAAAGAAAGAGAAAAAGGAATGAGGATCCGTTTAGATTATGATGAGCCTGAACCAACGTTGTCTCCTGGGCCACCTCCCCTTCCTTTAACAACTAGAAATGAGGCTGGTCCCAGCAGTGCTCCTAACCCTCACCCGTATCTGTCCATAATGACAAATCCCACGGTACATCCTTTCTTCTCGTCCCAACCAATTACTAGTGGTGCTCCTTTGGGACATGAGCTAACTCTTGACCAGCTCCTACAATCCCCAGCAACAAGCTTTCCAGCATCCACAACAACCACATGGGAGCAAGCTCTGTCGGTGCTCCCTTTGGCACGAAGTGCTGTTATGAGCACTCCCCTTGGGGTGAGCTGCTCAGCTGCACCCGGAAGCCTTCAAGGCTTCAACCTTATGCCAAACATGATGACCCAGATGATGGCCAACTTCCCATGGCAACACTTCATCAATCAGGTGCTAGCCACTCAGGGAAATAACGTCAATAACAATAATGTGGGTGCAGGGGCTGAAGAAGACTTGGCTAAACCATACAAGCCAAGTAACCTTTCATGCTTTTCAAGGCAGATAGCCGATTATGATTTCCAATCAAAGATTAAAATGCCATCCCACATCAGGACGTATGATGGGACTGAAGATCCTGAGGACCATCTGTAGATCTTCACCGGTGCAGCTCGGATAGAGAAATGGTCAAACGCTGAGTGTTGCCTAATGTTCATGCAAACTCTTGATGGATCCGCCAGAATCTGGTTCAACGAGTTACCTGCTCAAAGCGTTCGAAGCTTTGATGATCTTAGCAAGGGTTTCCTGGCCAATTTCTCCCAACAAAGGCGATATGTCAAAGACGCAACAGTGATCTTTCAGATAAAACAACGGGATGATGAAAGCCTTCGTGCTTTCATTGAACGATACAAGAAGGAAGGCTTGACTTATGTAGGGGCCGACGAGAAAATGAGAGTGGCTGGTTTCATGAATGCCATCACCTCTAAGTACCTCACAAGAGATTTCAACAAATCCCTACCCAAGACCTTGGAAGAAGCCCTCGAAAGGGCTGAAGCCCACATTCGGGGAGAGGAGGCAGTAGACATTAAAGAACAAAGAAAAAGAGGATCCGGCTGGCGAAGCAATAGCCCGGCTAGAAAAAGGGGAAACTTTAACTCCTTTGACAGGCGATCAAAGGGTTCAGACCTTCGAAGGTCTGAAGGTCGGAACCCTTCGAGCAGAGAGAGAGGCATAAGCTTCACCCCCCTCACAAAGACCCCTCAAGAGATCCTTGCAACGGAAGAGGTTAAGCAAAACTTTCGACCTCCTAGGCCTCTCCCCAAAAGCAGAAAAAAATGAGAACTCCACACAATACTGTGAGTTTCATGTAGAAAAGGGTCACCACACCAATGATTGCTTCCAACTCAAGAAAAGAATTGAAGAAGCTGTTAAGTCCGGAGAACTTGCTCATTTGGTAAAGGGAGTCCGGGACAAAATGGCTGATGGAAAAGGTAAGGAAGTCAATATGGTGGATTTTGATGGAAGGGTTCCTCATAAGAGGCAGAGGTTGGAAGCTTGGGAGCTTCAGTGTGTCTGTTTCCCCCCTACGGAGAAAGACCCTCTCACTAGCCTTCTTGTGGTAGAAGCTACCGTAGGAACATTGCAAACATGCAGGGCATACATAGACACTGGGGCTGCCACGGAAATCATGTTCGAGAAATTCTTCAACCGTTTGGGTAATGAAGAATGCTCAAGGCTCCAACCCTCTGGAACCTCCATAAAAGGTATAGCTGATATACCTCTCAAGCCTTTAGGGCAACTGACACTTAATGTTCGTTTCAACGATGGTTTGAAAGAAAGGACCCAACCACTAACCTTTGTGGTTATCAACATCCCCTCAAGCTATGATGTGATCATTGGAAGACCAGGACAGTGTGCATTTTACATGGCCGTGTCTGTTGGCCACGGCACAGTCAAATTTCCTACCGAGAGGGGCATAGCAACCCTTCAACCCTCTCAGGAAGCCTACATGGTTGAAGGTGAAAGTTCAAACAGTGAAGAAGACAGGCAAAGGTTGGTCATAAACCCCAAGTACCCTGAACAAAGAATAAGGGTCAACCCAGACCTTTCTCAAGAGACCCTTTCATACCTTGAAAAATTGCTAACACACTACAGCGATGTATTCGCTTGGTGTCCAGAAGATATGACCGGGATCCCCCGGGACATTGCCGAGCATGAGTTGAGAATACCACCGGATGTCAAGCCTGTGGTCCAAAAGAAAAGAAGCTTGGCACCTGAGAGAAGTCTGGCAGCCTGCCAAGAGGTTGAAAAGCTTGTGTCGGCCGGTATTCTCCGAGAAGTCAAGTACCAGTCATGGGTTGCAAACCCGGTTATGGTCAAGAAACCAGACAACTCTTGGAGGATGTGCATAGACTTTAAGGATCTTAACAAAGCTTGTCCTAAGGATTGCTATCCACTACCAGAAATTGATCTCAAAGTTGACTCCCTCACCGGATACCCGTTCAAATGCTTTCTAGATGCATACAAAGGTTACCACCAAATCCTCATGAAGAAAGAGGACGAGGAAAAAACAGCCTTCCACACGGACAGAGGGATCTTTTGTTATCAAAAGATGCCTTTTGGTCTCAAAAATGCCGGAGCAACCTACCAACGACTCGTTGACAAAGCCTTTGCAGGCCAAATCGGTAAAAACATGGAGGCATATGTCGACGACTTGGTGATCAAAAGCAAGACGGAGTATCAAATGCTCGATGACATCCAAGAAACTTTCAAGAACCTCAGAAAAGTCAACATGAAGCTCAATCCTGAAAAATGTTCGTTTGGATTTGAGGAAGGAAAATTCTTGGGTCACATTGTTGGAAAGCAAAGTATCAAAGCCAACCCAAACAAGGTGAAAGTAGTCCTTGAAACCAAGCCACCAAAGACCAAAAAGGAGGTTGAAAGCTTGAACGGGAAGCTTGCAGCCTTGAAGCGTTTTACCTCAAAATTGGCCGAAAGATCTCTGCCCTTCTACAAAACGCTCAAGAACTGCTCAGATAAGAAGGATTTCAAATGGACTGAAGAAGCTGAAGAAGCTTTCAACCAGATGAAGCAACATCTAGCTTCCCTACCAGACATTGCAGCACCAAAAACCGGGGAGTTAATATCGGTGTACCTCTCAATCACGGACGAGGCCATCAGTGCTGTCCTCACCATTGAGCGAGACAAGGCCCAGGTACCCGTTTATTTTTTCAGCAAAACTTTAAAATTAGCTGAAACAAAATATCCTCCCCTTGAGAAACTTGCCCTAGCCTTAGTTCAAACAGCTAGGAGGCTTCGAAGGTACTTTCAAGCACACCCCATACAGGTAGTCACCGACCAACCTATTAAGAGTGTGCTTGAAAAACCTGAAAACTCGGGGCGATTAGCCAAATGGGCCATAGAACTGGGTGAACATAACATCACCTATGTCCCAAGAAAAGCTATCAAGGCCCAAGTCTTGGCCGATTTCATTGTGGAAGTCCCAAACCAAACAGCCACTGAAGTAAACGCTACCACCACTGAACCTTCGAACCCTGAAGCCTGGAAGCTTTTTACCGACGGGGCTTCAAGCGTTGAAGGGTCAGGGGCTGGATTAATTTTGATCAACCCAAAAGGTTTGGAATTCACATATGCTCTCCGTTTTGATTTTCAGACCACCAATAACGAGGCTGAATACGAAGCACTAATAGCCGGCCTAAGGCTGGCCAAAGAAATGAAGGTTGAAAAGCTTGAAGTGTTCACGGATTCATTGCTGGTCTCAAGCCAAGTGAATGACAGCTACATAGCTAAAGAGCCCAACATGAAAAAATACAGAGAAAAATCCAAGTAACTGATGAATACCTTCCAAGCGTGTAACATCAAACAGATCCCCAGATCTCAAAACAAAAAGGCCGACTCTCTCACTTTTGCCCACCTCACCAAGAAGGTACTGGTAGAAGTGTTGAAGGCCCCATCCATTAATGAATTGGAGGTTCAAGACGTGGTTACCGAAGAAGATCCAAACTGGATGACTCCCATAAGAAAGTTCCTCAAAAATGGTGAATTACCCAATGATCAAGTGGAAGCTAAAAGGGTTGAAATCAAGGCAAGGCAATACATACTACAAGGAGAAACCCTTTACAAAAAGGGTTACCTTGCTCCCTTGCTAAGATGTGTCGGTCCCGAGCAAAGTAAGTATTTGATCAAGGAAATTCATGAGGGTGTATGCGGAGCTCACTTTGGAGCAAGGTCGGTAGTCGCAAAGCTCATGAACCTCGGATATTTCTGGCCTTCAATGCATCGCGATACAGCCGAAGAATTGAAGAAATGTGATGCTTGCCAGATCCATGCACCGATCCCAAAAAGTCCCAAGCATGATTTAGTCCCGATAACCTCGGCATGGCCATTCCATAAATGGGGAATGGACATCGTTGGTCCATTTCCCCCAAGCAAAGAAGGGGTAAAATTCTTGTTGGTGGCAGTAGATTACTTCACCAAGTGGCCCGAGGTCAAACCACTCGCCAAAATCACGGGAAAACAGGTCATTGACTTTGTTTAGGAAAACATCATTTGCCGTTATGGATTGCCGGGAGTACTTGTCACCGACAACGGAAGACAATTTGATGAGAAACCTTTCAGCGTTTGGTGCAAGGAATACAAAATTGATCAGGTTTTTAGCTCAGTGGCTTATCCGCAATCAAACGGTCAGGTTGAAAGAACAAATAGAAGCATAGTAGAAGGCATCAAGACAAGATTGGGGAGATACGAAAGCAACTGGCTTGAAGAATTGCCTAGTGTCCTATGGGCAATCAGAACAACCGAAAAAACAAGCCACAAGAAAACACCGTACAGCTTGGTATTTGGATCCGAAGCTGTGATCCCTGCCGAGATAGGAGTTGTAACCCAAAGAATTGTCAACATGGATCCCGAAACAAACCAAAAAGAGACTATGTTGAATTTACAACTCCTAGAGGAAGCAAGAGATCAAGCAGCAATTCAAGAGGCCAAATACAAACAACAGATGGAAGCTTACTACAACAAAAAAGTCAAGTACGAACGTTTCAAGCCGGGGGACCTGGTCCTCAGAAACAACGAAGCCAGCAAGAAAGAAAACCAAGGAAAGCTTGGCCCAAAATGGGAAGGCCCATACACCATCCTTGAAGCACACAAAGGTGGATCCTACAAGCTGGCTGACTCAGAAGGCAAAAGGCTCCCAAGGCATTGGAACGGCAAAACCTTGAAAAGGTTTCACGTTTAAACAAAAAGTTTGGTTTGTATCGAAATGTATTTCAAGCAAGATTATGAATACCTTTTGTAAAAAGCAAGTATTGCTTAAATGAATGAAGTTGTTTTATCAAACTTGTCTTTCTATCCTAAGATCAGGTTGAGAACCTAGCAAAAAACTCCATGGCAAGGGCCATGTAAGGGGATGAGCTCCCAGGCCACATCGCTCAATAGGTTCAAGGGTTGAACGAACCTATATAAGGGGTGAGTTCCTAAATCAATACAACTCCATGAGACTTGTTAAGAAAACATAAAATTGTCTCATAAACGGGTATGAGCAGCCTACACCAAATGTTCCCTAAGCCTTAAAAATATAATCCACAAAGAGGCTAAAAAACAAAGAAATAATAAAAAGGATAGGTGCCATATCTTCTTGTTAAAAATGCCAAGGCTAAGTGTCTGCAGCACTGAACCCTTTTAGGCATAAAAAACATAAGGGCAGCACAAACTCGACAAAGACAAAGTTACAAAAGGAACAAAGTCCCTTAGACAAGAAGTTATAAAGATACAAACCAAAAGGGTCACAAAACTATGAAGCCTTCAAGGCTTCAAGCCACCCGGGTAATATCTCGAAACCTTAAAGGCTTCAACCTAATAACAGGCAGCCAAAAGGCTTGGAAGGTTAAAAGCCAAATAAACTGCCTTGACCAAAAAGGCACAAGCATAAAACCACAGTACAAGGAAAATAGTTAAAGCATAACATCATATAAAAGAAAGCCCCAAAAGACTTTCAAGCATAAGTTAGAGCAAGTCCTAATAACTTGCAAGATTAAACTACTGTTCCAGCGGCCACAAAGGCCTTAAAACACAACCAGCAAGAACCTTAAGGGTTCCTAAAAACCTAATATTGTTCAAATTAACATTACAAAACATAAATTGTTTTCAGTGCTAAGAAAGCTACGAATCAAGCATCAACAGATTTGGAAACTCCAGAACCTTCGCCCTTGGCCTTCTTTGTTTTCTTCAACTTTTTAGTCTTCAAACCCCCATCACCACCAACCGCTGAAGCCTCCAAACCTGCATCCTTGGGAACATCCAGCTGACCTGAAAGGGTATCGTCACTATCCCCCGAATAGGATCTCTTCCTCGAAAGAGATCCCAAGATTTCAGCACAAACCTTCTCATTTAGGCCCTCCGGTTTCAAGTCCTGCAATACAGCAAGAGGCTTACCAAAACAACCAGAAACTTGATGGATGTAAGGATAGGTCAGCTTCTCCATTTGCTCAATGGAGCCTTTAAAAACATCAGAAGCTTCGGGACGAAACAGAGGTGACTTCTCCAAAGGATGACCGGATTCATGGAGCTTATAACCTGCAATAAAACCTTGGTGTTTTCCTAAATTGAGTAGTTTAGTATAAACATCACCAAGGGCAGAGTTAAACTCTTTGGAGTGCAACAGATAGGTGTTGGTGCACTTATGTCTGGACTTTGTCTGTATTTCGTCTTGATACAAAACGATGTCTTGTGTCAGTCTGAGTTACGTCTTAGGTTTGTTTTTATGTGCGTTTGATGTAAGTTTGACAAAGTCAACCATCCTCCTGGTTTGACTTGACCAAACAGTTAGCACATTGGTTGAAAGATGTTTGGGTCGAAGGATGGTCATCGAAGGATTACTTATATCCTTCGATGATGATGAGCTCGAAAGATGGCTTTCGATAGATGGACCTCGAAGGATATCATCCTTCGAGGTACATGTAGATCCTTCGAGCTGTTTATGATCGACAGATGATCTTTCGATCAGTCTGTCTGATCCTTCGACCAGACATGTTGTGTCGGGTATAAATACCCGTGTGTTGTGTTCACTTCAGCATTAGAGACAAAGGAGAAGACAGAGAGAGACAGGAGCACACACACACTTTGAGAGTTTATAGAATACTTCTGTAAACATTGAGCTTGTAACCGGACCCTTCATTCGTATTAATACAAGTGGTGTTAATCGGTGAATCTTGTGTGTTGTGTTTTGTCGTCTTCTATCTCGGTTTGCATGCTAGCTTGGATTCCGCACTCGCTAGTGTGTTAAGCATAACAAGGAATAGGTTTGATCTCAACCTCCGAGAGGGACCTACAAGTGGTATCAGAGCCAAGGCTCTTCTCCTTGTTAAAACCGAGTGTTTTCGGGTGTTTTCCGGGTGTTTAAAGTTCATATTTTCTGGAAAATCTTGCTGTTTTTGCTTGGTGTTTTGTTAAAAACCTTGTTATTCTTCATGTTTACATGTTAGTTGTTGGTTTTTGTTAAACATTATAGCAAAATCGTGTGTTTGGAGAGTTTCGGTTCACCGAAATTCTTGTTTTTCTGAGTGGTGTTCTTGAGGTCTTCATAGTGTTCTTCATAAACTACACTCTTTGATCTTGAAAATTTGAATATTAAACTTGTTTGTGCATTGGGAGGTGTAAACTAATTAAAATATTGGACATTACCTGTTTGGTGAAACCTGCATGCTCAGAAGATATGGTCTGAACATACTTTCTGCCGAAAGTTCTCACCAACCCGTCAACTTTTCACCAACCCGTCACTCTTTGTCAACTGTGTCAGAACCGATCGAAGGATATCCTTCGAAGTCGAAAGATCATCTTTCGACCAAAGGAGGTTCGACAGATAGTCATCCTTCGAGCATCCTTCGAAGTGTGAGACTTATCTTTCGGTCCAAGGAATATTTTCGAAACATATATCTTTCGGTCTGCTGCTCGTTCTCGAAAGACTAGGATCCTTCGACTGGAGAGTCTTTCGAAGTCATTATTCGAAAGACAAGGATCTTTCGAGTGGAGAGTCTTTCGAAGTTTTTGCTCGAAACTCAACAGTGATCTTTCGAACACTGTTGATCTTTCGAACAAGTGTTGTTCTGTCGATACTAATCTGTTTAAGTTTAACAAATTTGTGTCTTACAGGTCTTTCGATTCTTGATCCTTCGGCTGGTTGTTATCCTTCGAGATTTTAACATAGTTTGTGAAAATTAAATATTTAAAAAGGGAAAAACTTATTTTTCAAATTTTAAATCAATTTTCACTTAATATATTAATTTTCATAAAATGGGAACAAACGGTCAGTGGGATCCAACCGCGTGGACTCAAATAACTTCGACTCCTCAATCATCAGCTATGCAATCTACGCAATCTACGTCAGATTTCGACAAAACTGCATGGATGCGAGCTATTGCCCCACCCCAAGCTGCAATGATAACTGCAAATCAATGGGCTTTGGTCACAAATCAAAGCAACAGCATTCAATCTATGATGCAGAACGACAGTGAAACTGGTACAAGCACAAAACCGCCAAAGTTAAATCACATCAATGATTGGGGATGGTGGAAAGAAAGGCTGAGAACTTATGTTCAGGGGCAAGGTCAAGATCTATGGATGTGCTTCTTCACCGCATTTGAAAATGATCTGGAAGTTGCAGGAGCTAATCCAGAAACTTATAGCACTTTGTCTGAAGAAGATAAGAAGAAATTTGAGCTAGAAAAGAAAGCTTTCATGATTCTCACCCAAGCTCTTCACAAAGACATTTACCACCAGTTTGTTTACTGCACGACAACTAAAAGCTTGTGGGATATGCTCACGTTACGTTGTGAAGGAAATGCTCAATCTAGAAAGATCAAGCAAGAATTACTGAAGAAAGAGTTTGAAGGATTCACGTGTTTGGAGAATGAGACTTTGGCAGAGCTATCTACAAGATTCCATCATTTGTTGAGCGAGATGTTTGCTTTTAAAGTCACTGCCACTCCACAAGAATTGGTGAAGAGATTCGCTGATAGCTTACCAGCAAAGTGGAGCAGTTATCTTGAAATTCTCAAAGAAAACGGTGTTCTAGACACAATCACCGTTTATGAGTTAATTCAACGATTGGAAAACAAGGATGTAGAAGAAAAGCTTAAGGCAAAAAGGACATTGACTCCTCAAAATCCAGAGATGTACTTTGGAATTGCAGGAGGTATCAGTGGAGAAAGACCAGTCTCTCAACATGCAAAGCTTCAAACAGCCTTCGTCTCAAACACCGGTCCTTCCACAACAAATCAGTTCGATCCTTCAGCATACACGATGATGTATTCAAAACCAGATTCTTCTTCTTCTTCTTCAGCTCAGCAGCAACAACAGCAACAGCAAGGGTTTTATGGAAGCTCTTCAAACTTTCAAGCCACTTCCAATCCTAACACAGTCAGATTAGACACTTCCAACTTTTCCAAAGTCAGTGTCGAAATAGCCAAGGAGCATATGGAGATGTTGAACACCTTGGTTAGTGCTTACTCTGGATTGATCGCTGGTCAGATTGGGAATATCAATCTAACCAATGAAGATTATCAGCAAGTGGATAAAGAAGAGTTTGAAATGATGGATATCAAATGGGCTCTTGCTAGTGCAATTCGAAGAGCTAAGGAGTTTATGGAAAGGACGGGGAGAACCAACTTAGAAAACAAGAAAGACACCAAGTATGGGTTCGACAAGCAAGCTGTCAAGTGCTTTAACTGTGGCGAACGGGGGCATTTCAAAAGGGAATGCACAAGACCAGCTCAGCATGGAAATCAAAATCCGTTCAGAAATCAAGGCAACCAGCAGAACCAGAGCGGGAACAATGTTCGTACGTTGATACCTGTCAACAACCAAGGCCAAGCAGGGTCTTCAAATACCAACCGGGGGCTGATGGTTCAAATAGATGAGGGTTGTGACTGGTCGCTTCAGCTTGGAGAAGGAGGCAATGGTGGAACAGCATGTTTTGCTGAAGTTGTAAAGGATTTAAAGCACGCCAGTGGTGGAGAATCTTCCACCAATGGTGATGACACTTCTGAAGATGAAGACAGTTCTGGTTATAGTGGAAGCTCAGATGAAGAGTCCTCCACTTCAGGAAATGAACATGTGGATGAGACATCTTTAGAAGAAGCTGTAGCAGGAACTGAAAGAAGATCTAATTTGGTGGATCAAGCTGCCTACTCTTCGTCTTCTCTCCATTCAGCCTTTATGGCTAATGTCGACAGTTCATCAAGCCAGGTACGTGTCGATGAACCTCCTGTAACTAGTTGTGAAAATTGTGATAGTTTAAATGTTAAATATGCTGAACAGGAAAGTCAGTTTGAAATCATATCCAAACACAATCAAGAATTGATTGTAGATCTTTCTAAAGCAGCTGAAGCTAACTCGTTTTTAACCAGAAATGAAAAAGAATTTAAAGCTACAATTGCGTCATTAAGACATGATGTTTCAGAATTACAAAAGGCTGTTTTGCGAAAACAACATGCTAACAATAATCTTATTGACACAATTGAAAAGCAAATGGTAGAGTTAGCAACAGCTCGATGTGAATGTGCGACAATTAAGCAGAAATTGGAAAGCTATTCCAATTCCCGCTATGTATTGGATCACATTATTGATGTTCAGAAGAAAAAGGGGGATAGACAATGTGTTGGATTCAAATCATGTCCTCCCCCAATGAATCACAATTACTCAAAATTGCCTGATGACGAGGATATGCCCCGTTTTGAACCTACTGTGCCACTCAATCTAGATGATTTTGCAGCAGGCCTCGGGTTCACAACTGGTACATCATCCTCGGGCCAATCTGATTCTGAATCTGAATCTGAGAATGTGACAGATTCATCGTGTGTTAAGGAACAGAGTCCTCCCATTGTTGAGGATGCTGATTCTTCGGATGATGAATCTGAAGTAATTGTGAAACAACAGTCTAACTCGGTTACAACAGATATTCCAATCGAGAATCACATCCTGTGTGATCCACCAGTGAAACCGAGTAAGACTGAAATGTCAAAAGCAATGGAGTCCCATGAATCTAACTGTGAAGGGAATAACCTGTTGTACACGCTCAAAGGAGATAGCAAAATCTACTCTAACAAAGATTTTCCAATTAAAAATGTAAATCAAGATTTAATTGAGCAAATTTTTGAAGGATGTACTGATAAGTTTTTGGGGAACAAAAGTGGCAAAATTACTGTCACTCAATGTGATCCAATTCCGTGTGAACAAGTTAGAAAACAATGCGGAAACCAAAAGCTACCAATTGAGCGAAAACAACAAGTCAATTCAGGAAAAGGTAAAGTACAGGGAAAGAAGGCTCAGAACAAAAAGGTTCAAGCACCTAAAGTTCAGGAGGCTAAGACTGAACAACCAAAAGTTCAACAACAAAAGGTGCAAAACAAAAGAGCTCCTGTTAAGAAACGAGAACCGAAAATGAACTTTGTTGGATCCACGGGTTCAGATAAAATTGAAACATTTCAAGAAAAATCTAACGTTGATTTTGTAAAACAAGTTAGAATTTTAAAACGAAATGATCAAAATAATTACACCCAACACACCAACGGACGTGATTTAGGTCCAAGCACGTCTAGATCACAAAGTTCATGGTCTGGTTCTTCGTCTGGTCATCAACATGTTTCTCCGAGGTTTGTAGAGCGGAGAATGTGTTTTGAGTGTGGCACAATTGGGCATATTGTAAGATACTGCCCATACCTGCAAAAGTTGAAGTCAAAAACGAGTGCTCCCCAAGAAACCGATTACCGAAAACGATCAGTTTCCCCGAAACAAGACCCACGTGTCTTGAAAGAAAGGGAAAAGAAGTTAAAACAAAAGAATCAAAAGGTAATTGAAAAGGCCTTAAAATCAGAGGTCAAAGAAGAAAAACCTGTAAAGACAAAATCTGAAACTGTAAAACCAGTAAATGCTAAAACAATAAATTCAAATACTGGTAAAGAACAAACAGTTTGGAAGCAAAAGCAGGTAACTCAATCAGGGGGAGCACCACAGGTTCTTTTTCCTAATCATCAAGTGATTGAGATCACTTTCATTGATGATCAAGGACGACCCAAGTCCACAAAGGCTTGGGTCCCCCTCTCCAACTAATCTTTGAGTGAGTGTGTAGGATATTCCAGGAGGAACTTTCGATAGTCGTAAGATTGTTGATAGTGGAGCGTCCTTGCACAAAATAGGCGGCAGAAGAAATTGTTGCCTTTGATGGAGAGAAAAGGAAAAAGATAAGAAGTCAAACATTCCGATGAGGGAATGATGGTGAAAGAATGTGGTTGAATGAGATTGATAACTTCGACAAAATGCAAATCATTCCAAATGTGTGATTGTTAAAGGCTTTAATCCGGTCCCCGGGATAGATTCAAATCAAAATGTACGCACCTGCAGCACGTCTGATGTTCAAAATCAACTAGATAAACGTGCAGTGTACATTTCTTGGCGGTGTGTTTGAAGAAAATGTGTTGGTTGTACTAACCGACCGGGTGTGCGGATGCCTTGGTTTGGACTGAACAACCGCACACTACTTCTGAAAGAGAAAGACAAAGACCTTCACTGGTGCAATGTGGAAGACCAGCCGGACCCAGAGGTTTCTGATCTTGTTGCTATAAAGAGATTTCTCAGAAAATTGAAGTGGCTGCAAAATCGACCTTGAAATCCACACCGGGTGGATATCCAGTTTGGGAGAGCACTCAGATTCCTTGCAATGCATGAAGCAGTCGAAGGATACGGTTTTAGATTTCTAATCTCTCCTATACTTGTCGATATTTAAGCTGCTTTTTGAATTATGATCTCTTACAGCACTCTTTGGCCAGACAATGCTGTCTTGGCCCGCTCCGCAAACCGACATGCCAACTGATTTTTCCAAAATTCGATAAATCTTTTATGATTCAAAATTAATTTTGGTAAACGGCATTGAGGTAAAACATGAGTTACCAACATCGGAAAATCATTTTTGTAAATACCTTTGTGTTTTAAATTTATCTTAGTTTGTTGATTTTAGGGGGAGTAAATCCAGCTTTGAAAAATCCAAAAACATTGAAAAATTTCAAAAACACAAAAACAATAGAAAAGCAAAAATGAGTTTCCTGGCGAGCAAAAGAGAAAATGATAGTACATCAGTGGTCTGTCCAAACCTCTTTAAACGTTAAATGAAAAGCGATAAGCAGCTCTATATAAGATGTATCGGTAGGCTCACAATTATTTTAAAGTGTGCAGGGTGATATAAACTTAAATCGACTGAAGACTGGGTGGGAACCATTCATTGGCATATGGTCTTGGTACCGAAATTTCGTTTGAGAGATTGCCGAGGTTCTGAGATATTCGGTCTTCATGCTGCTTATCATCTGGGTATCATGGTTGTATCTTTTACCGAAAAATAACGGGGACGCAAGACTAGATCTTCCATGATACTATACATACGTGTACATATTGCATACGACCTCAATAAGTGATCAACAATCACATGTCCAAACAAATAAGTGATAATATATCACAAATTTTATCCGGGAGTCAAGTTCGTCTCTTTGCTGTACGAAAGTACTGACCTGTTCACGGATTTGCTCCTGTGCCCTCATGCATTGAAATTCAAGTTCCTCATCAATAAGTGATTCTATCACATAGGGCTTGTTTTCAAATCAAAATAAGTGAGAATCTCACATCTTTTATACGGTCAAACAGATGATAATCGGTATACTAACCGGTAAGATGAACCCTCGTGCATACCTTGATACGGGAATGTGTCGTGATGTGGATGAACACCGGTCGGTAAGTATAAATTATACCTTAACTATCCCCTTGCCATGATTTACAAATGATAAGTTGAGCTTATGTGGACAACAATACCGATAATTGTTATAGGATGCTTATCTTAATGTTAATTAATTGAACAACAAGAGCGTTTTGGCATGACCGTACACTGATATGATTCTCTTACCCTCGAAACTCGCAAAAAGAATGTCTGTATATATTTATTTACTGCTTTCAGTTTCTTCATCTTTGTATATATTTATTGTTTTCCGTCTTTACATTTGAAATTTTAAAATTCCAAAAAGATTTTAGGTGTGTTTTAATATAAACTTTATAAAATCCAAAAAGATTTTACTTCTAGTTTATTTTCGATTGACTGATGTTGGAACTCGAGTCTATCCTACCCAAAATCCTGATCGTAAGCTGGAAAACAATTGCATCTTCATAAACAGTCGAAGTTAACGAGTTTTGGAAGTTAAAGAATTAAAATGAATATTTTTCTAAACTTTCAAACTGCTGTCGGTTGGTGTTATGTTTGAACAATGGTCACATGTGTGTCGTTTACTTATGATATTCCAGGCGGTTGTTCTCATTATGCGTTTAGATTTCTTGCATGTGCAGATTCTAAAGGCTAGGAGAACATGGTCGATGACAAGCTTCGGAATGAAGACACGATATGAAGGCACTCAAAAGATGAAGATGATCGAGTTGCCGCTGACCATCATCAACACCACAAGGATCTCACTTCATAAAGATCAAGTCATTCACAAGCATAACTCAAGGGGGAGCTTATGTTAAGGAGGAGTTTGTCAACACACTTCCTACATAAAACGGGGAGTTTGTTGGTACACTTTCTGCTTTCAAGGCGTGAAGACTTTAAAGATCCTCCGACATTGAAGACGTGAAGAGAAGTCAAAGACTTGAAGACACGAGGACTTACTTGAAGACGAAAATCGAGACAAAGCTACAGCCAAGGGGGAGTTTGTTGGTGCACTTATGTCTGGACTTTGTCTGTATTTCGTCTTGATACAAAACGATGTCTTGTGTCAGTCTGAGTTACGTCTTAGGTTTGTTTTTATGTGCGTTTGATGTAAGTTTGACAAAGTCAACCATCCTCCTGGTTTGACTTGACCAAACAGTTAGCACATTGGTTGAAAGATGTTTGGGTCGAAGGATGGTCATCGAAGGATTACTTATATCCTTCGATGATGATGAGCTCGAAAGATGGCTTTCGATAGATGGACCTCGAAGGATATCATCCTTCGAGGTACATGTAGATCCTTCGAGCTGTTTATGATCGACAGATGATCTTTCGATCAGTCTGTCTGATCCTTCGACCAGACATGCTGTGTCGGGTATAAATACCCGTGTGTTGTGTTCACTTCAGCATTAGAGACAAAGGAGAAGACAGAGAGAGACAGGAGCACACACACACTTTGAGAGTTTATAGAATACTTCTGTAAACATTGAGCTTGTAACCGGACCCTTCATTCGTATTAATACAAGTGGTGTTAATCGGTGAATCTTGTGTGTTGTGTTTTGTCGTCTTCTATCTCGGTTTGCATGCTAGCTTGGATTCCGCACTCGCTAGTGTGTTAAGCATAACAAGGAATAGGTTTGATCTCAACCTCCGAGAGGGACCTACAATAGGTAACCACTTGGTGGAAACCCTGCTCAATGAGCCATTGGTTATCCCCAGTAGCCTGAGCAACCAAAGCCTTCAACCCATCCTTCTCTTTAGCAAATGCCTTCTGTTGCACAGCCAAAGTCTCCCGGTCAGCTTTCAACTTCAATAAGTTAGCCTCAAAACTCTTCTTCAAATCACCCATCTCAATCTCATGCATCCTTTTCAAATCACTAACCTTCTTGTCCCACGCCGCTTCTTTCTCAGCAAAACTAGCTATCTCCTTTTTCATCCCAGCCATGGAGGATTTCATTTTATCCTTCTTCTTGGAGAATTCTTCATATTCCTGCATTCTTTGACGAAAACGGGCAATGCCTTGAGGAAGCATGGCAGCAAGGTTGCAAGTACTCAAAATCATACGGGACAACATCAGGTCATCATCCATCCCAGCAATGGTCTTGTGCACTGAAGGAGGAGCAATGTGACTCAGAGCATCCTCACAAACAGCAGCATCTTTGAAACTATCATCATTCTTCACCGACCAAGTAGGCACATAAATCCCTTCTGGATCCAACCCTTCAACGTCCCTGCTTGAAGATTCCTGAACAGGAGTAGCAACAACCTTCTTGCCTGAAACCTTTTTACCATGAACAACCAATTCCTTATCCTGCTCAGCACCTGCTTCACCACCTTGATCTTCCGAAACTTCAATATCATCGCTCAAGTCCACTGGTTCAGTAGAAGTGGATTGAGGACCAGCCATCAACAACCGACGAGAAGATCGGCGGGTTGAAGACTTAGGAGCATTAGACTTAGAAAAACCCTTGGCAGTAGCAGCACTAACATAACCTGAGCCCTCAAACCTTTGATCAACAGTTCTAACCACAACATTCTCACCAGGAACAGACGGAGCATCCTCAAAAACAACATCAGAAGTATCGTCGCTCTTAATAAAATCCAAAGCAGACATGACTGCAAAAAACAACAGCATATAAGTCATAAGTTAAGAAAAGCATAAAGAGGGCAAAAAAAGGAAAATGCATACCCATGCCACTCCTCATAAGAACCGGATCCCGATCAACATTCCCCCAAATTTTACTAACCCCTAAAAGAACTAGTAAGTGTTCAGGAAAGGGACGAACCCTCGAAGGGCACCCCCGGATGGCTTTGAGAAAAACATCATTCAATTCAGATTCGGAAGGTCCCGGATCATTGAGAACGGCATCCGGGTTCCTCCACACCATTTTAAATGGGAGAATAGCATCGGAAACCCAGAAAAAGCGATCCTTCCAAGCCCCAAGCGTAGTAACCATCGACGAAATAAGGCAGGTATCAACTTTGGATGTTTCGAAAGTAAACCAATCGCCATTCTTAGCCAAGCGAAAAAACCGGCGAAAGAGTAAAAGGGAAGGATCATACCCAAGAGCACGACACAAAACCTCAAAATGCAAAACCCTAGCCATCCCCTTTGGATGAACTTGCCCAAAAGAAACCTGATAATACTCCAACAAGTTCAAAACAAAAAACGAAAAGGGATAACGAAGATTCGAGAACTCAAAATGACTACAATAAAGGGCAATCGAACCAGAAGTCGGTTTATCAACAGGAACATCACAAGCAGGAGCAGTTGGGTTAAACTTTCTATCAATACCATATTCCATACAAAATAAATCTACCTCCTCTTGTGTTAACCGGGAAAAAGATTTTGCTAAGTCCTTACGAGCACCCATTTTTGAAAACAGAAAAAGAAGAATGCAAGATATAAAGAAACCGGAACTAACCTTAGAAGAGGGAGAAAATGGCGAGAAACTTGGAAAAGTTATGAAGAAAATGGATAAGAATTACAAACATAAAATAAATATAAACCCACAATAGGGGTAATAATGGCAAACAGTAATTTCTGCAAAACCGCCACCCTATCAACTGCCATACATCAATCAAATCAATTGTCAGTTATTTAAAATTCAAAGTCAAAATAGTAACTGCCTTCAACCTTTCAAACCTTCAAGCAACGAACCCTTGAAACCTTCAGGCAAACAAAACACGCACATAAAAGTCAGAAGTCCTTGAGCTCATCACCCAAAAACCTCTGACTTGGGGGGCTGATGACGGGGGTAGCCCAAGACTAAATAAAATGACTAAATATGTGAACGCTCAAATGGTTAAACGGTTCAACGGTTGAAAAGCTGAAAGATGGGAAAAGCAATACGGAAACAGTGGCCAGTCACATCCGAAGATCGCTTCACCAACTCACAGCCGCAAAAGCAAAGCAGGTCTGCACAATGCACGCTATTATCCAGGGGTCAAAAGGCTTTAACCCCCGAAAGGGCAAACCCTCCACTGCAAGCAAGGTTACTAGTCTAATACATTCTACTTCGGGAGATGTCTTCTCTTATAAATTGACACTTCATTTACTTCAGAAAACATCTCCTGACCAGCCCTGATTCTCTAATCTCTGGTCATTCGCATTGAGTGCTTGTTTCATACGAGTCACTCCCTTTCACATCCAACACACACATTCCCTTTGCTACCACTTCCGAATCTGAGTACATTTCAGAGAAGGATCTATAGCAAAGAACAACAATAAACTAGTGAACCTCCTTCCACGTCTTGCAAACGTGGGGGGACCCCACGACCTGCGTTAGGTAAGGTTGAACCCTTCAACCATTTTGTCTAGCCAGTCCAGCTACCACCGTTGGTCTTATATTTGTTGCATCAACAGTCTTAAATCCTAAGACGTCTTAAATGTCCTGAAACGTCTCGTGCATGCATACCACGTGTCCTACAATTCAAACGTCTTGGTTGAAATGTCTTGACCTAAATTCTCATTTAATTTATCGAATTTTTTTAATAAATTAGAATTCTTCCCTTTAAGTATAGTATTTGAGTACATTTCTGGAGCTCGCAAAAATGTCTGAAAAAAATAAAAATGATGTATACTGCTCGCAACCAGCAAACAAATCATCATCTTGGATTCTCAAAAAATGGAGAAGTTCCAAGGGTGAAAGTTCTTCTTAAGTTCCACAACGAAATGATTCAGAACAAAGCCACGTTGTACACAATCGACAAAGTTTTCACCTCCACCGGGCTGGTACATGGGCAATTCCAGACGACGAAAGTGAGAACTGATCAAAAGACGTGGAAACATTCTACAGAAATGGGGATGCGCCGTTCTGTTATTCAACAGTTTTCACAAGATCAATAGAGTTGGACAAAAAATTTTGGGGGACTCTATTAGGTTTTCGCTGTGGCGGCTACCTAACGTCAACAGTTAATTATTCTTCCTAATATTTTTATTAAATCTAGAATTTTTTTCCCGTTATTAATTAATTTTAAATTACAACTTATACAGCATATTGAAGGATGGGTGGGAAGGCTAATGGCTTGGAGGAATAGAAAGATTCAAAGGGATCCGTTGTTAAACTTCCGGTGGACAATTCTTCCACCACAATTTTATGAAACGTTGTTAGATTCTACTCCTAAAAACGCTGTTAAATATGCCAATGGCAAATTACACCCATTTCATTCTTTCTTCGAAGTGGATTACGTCTTCTTTCCGTTACCGTTAGAAAATAACAAATGGCTCCTAGCTCGACTAGAGTTATCGTCACAGGAGTTGGTGTATTACCCGTGCGAAGATGTTTGTGTCGGCAATAAATACATAAACGTTATTCACCCACGTATGACGAAGGTTAAAGTTTATTTAGGAGCATTACTAGTGCATTTGCAATATTGGAAAAAAACGGGAAAACCAGAAAAATGTATCTCTGCCGAGCTCAATGACAACTACGTGGTATCTAACACATCAATCGCAGGGAATGAAGCTGTCTACCTGTGTATGCTTATGGAGCATCTGGTTATGGATAAACCAATAAATATAACTGGAGACATTTATAAAATTTTTTGTCGTACAGACAATTCATAGCAGAAAAACTGTATTTTTGGCGGTGTTTACCCCGTCCAAATGCTGTCTAGTTTATGCAATAAAATACCTGTTTTTAATTTATTAATTTAATAAAGGAATAAATAGTGATCAATGAACCCACTATAAATAGACATAGGGATTATTGCCATTTAACCTCAAACTTGAAATTTGCTAAAAAAATCATGGATTCTTGGACCAACGAAGAAGACATTGCTGTTGCCGTCTCCTACGCCGCCGCTCGTGATGACGGCACTTACTCAATTTCCGATCCCGCGTTCTGGGGTCAAGTTATGAACTATTTCTGCATTCACGTGCAACAAACGACCCGTAGCGCCGATGACGTCAACACTCGGTGTGCTTTCCTACGCTTCAAATGTAGCCGTTTCTTAGGAAGGTACAAGAACGTTAAAAAAAAATCGGCGCAACAACCTGACTGAAGAGGAGGTCATTGAAGAAGCCCTGCTAGACTACGCAATGGCTCATGACGAGGACTTTGAACACATTTGCGTGTTTGAAACTTTGAAAATTTATATTTAGCTAACGTTTTTAGGATGCTATTTAAATTTATCTTGTATCGTTTTTTAGGATGTTATAACTTTGGTAATTTAAAGTTATTATTGTTTAATAGCCAATATTTAAAAACTTATAAATATGAAAAATAAAAAAATGGGAAAGCCGGGTATCGAACCCAAGCCAAACCCGTTTCACACAAACACCAACGACTTAACTAACATATCACAAACCACTACACCGTGACCCTGAGAACGAGTTAAATCTAGTTTTAATTTAATTTAATTTATACACTCATTTTCTTTAAAGGCTCATATTCAAAAACTTAAAATTATGAAAAATAAAAAGACGGGGAACGCCGGGTATCAAACCCGCGCCAAACCCGGTTCACACAGACACCAACGACTTAACCAACATATCACAAGCCACTACAACGTGACCCTGAGAACGAGTTACATCCAGTTTTAAGTTTATTTATACACGTTATTTATTTTAATTAATTATTTTAACCAAATAAATATTTATAATTTATAATTTTAGTAGTTAAGGTTCAAGTTTTAAATAGTTAAGTTTATTTATACAGTTTTAATAAATATTTATAACATTAAATAATATAACTTAAACTTGTTATGTTGGACATTAACATTATTGGGTGTAAGCCCAAACTCCGTCAGTCCAATACCCGTAAGCCCAAACGCCGTAAACCCAAACCCCTTAAGCCCAAATCCCTTAGGCCCAAAGCCCGTAGACCCAAACCCCGTCAGCCCACACCCCGTAAGCCCAAACTCCGTGAGTCCAATCTCCGTAAACCCAAACCCCGTAAGGCCAAACCCGTAAGCCCAAACATGTGAAACGGTCAACAGACCAACCCAGTAAACAGTTAAAGAAAATATAAAACATTATATTAAAAAAAAGAAAATACATACTAAACATTACATTAAAAAAACAAAATATAAAAAGAAAAAAAAAACATTACATTAAAAAAAAAACAAACATCTAAAGCCAAACCCTAATCGTTTCCCACTGCAAGACGTGTTCGAAATCATGTCCTTCTTCGTGGCGGTAGTTGATGAGGGCAACCGCCTTGATGTCCTCCTCGCCAAGACCCTTGGATGAATCCTCAACAGATTTGTAGTAACCCTCGAACTTCTTACAGTCCAAGCGTATAACCCGAAACCTTGAAGATAAGGCGTCAACGGTGCGGCCGTGGTCCGGACCACGGAGTTGTGCAAAATATTGTTGCACACGGACCCATAGACCCCCTGCCCTCGACGAGGAGGATTGGTATACACCTCCTCCAAAGCCTCCACCAACGCAATGTCCTCAACTTCGGTCCACGACGAAGTAGCCATGTCTGCAAAAACTGAACCGCGTCTGCTTGTAAACGTTGAACAATGAAAGTAGAAGAAGAAGAACGGTGCACGGTGTGTGTGTGTGTGTGTGTGTGTATTTAGGGGTATATATAGTGGGGTTGGTTAAATGAATATTTAATATAATATAACTTTAAATATTCTAACGTCTTAACATAACTTCGAATATATGTAATTTTTAATTTTTTTTGAACTAAAATTCAAACGTCTTAATTGGCTGTTGAACGAATTAATTGGCTGTTGAAACGTCTTAACATTGAATTGGCTATTGAAACGTCTTTAACATTGAATTATACTGAATTGAACTAGAATTCAAAAGTAAATTAGTAAAATTTATAACTTTATTATGATTGAATACAAAGTACATAAAAAACATAACACAAAAAATACAAACATAATCATTTGAACTAGAATACACCAAACCGCTACTTCCAACTGGGTAGGAGATCCAGATTCTGATTCTGGAATTTGCATCAAAACACCTAGGAATAAAGATGGGCCGTGAACTGGTAAGTTCCATCAACCCACATTTATATTGGCCTAGGTGATATGTAATGGGTTGTTCACATTTTCTTCAACGGCTCTGCGGCTTCGGTGATGTTAGAGGACCTGGCTAACACATTGGTGAGAGCCCATTGTGTTAGCCAAGGCCTCATCAACCACCCTAAACGGGCAGAACTGTCATGTGCCGAACAACCCGTTAGACCCTTCACGTGTCCATTGTAGATGAGTTCTTGAACCCGATCGACCCCG
This sequence comes from Helianthus tuberosus, assembly GCA_030545235.1. Classification (NCBI taxonomy): domain Eukaryota; kingdom Viridiplantae; phylum Streptophyta; class Magnoliopsida; order Asterales; family Asteraceae; genus Helianthus; species Helianthus tuberosus. Next base: position 7,448,346 of record CM060426.1, read on the forward strand.
CAGAGCACGTGGAAGGGGAAATCCGATCTCATCCCATTAAATGGGAGAAGATCTGTGTCCGTTGTAGATGACTTCTTAGACCCGTTTGTTGAATCAGGGGGTCTGCCCATTTTTTGAAGCTGTGAACACCAATGGGGTAGAAGATATGGTGAAGAAGAAAAGGTTGTGTATAACAGGGTTGAAAATTGTGAACGACTTAAAAACAGGTTTCAAACGTCTTAAAAATAACTTTGAAAACCGGGAAACGTCTCAAAAGTCTAAAGTTTGAATGAAACGTCTTAAAAAGAACTTTGGAAACTGGGAAACGTCTCAAGGTTTGAATGAAACGAATTAAAAAGAACTTTGGAAACCGTGAAACGTCTCAAACGTCTCAAGGTTTTAATGAAACGTCTTAAAAAATTTTAAAAAACGTGATACTTTCAAACGTCTCAAGCCGTGTTGAGGCGTCTCAAGCCGGCTTCAAACGTCTCAAGCCATGCAAAACTATCAGCTTATCAGCTCAACTTTTAAAACGTCTCAAGCCGCCGTCTGAAACGTCTCAGCCAAGATGTTAAGACGTCTGAGCTGTGTCGGACACGTGGCAGCGTTTGGTTGGTCAGCCGCCAAGACGCTATAACCTTTTTGTCGCGTCTCCCCAAGACGTTTGACTTGGCTATTTTGGAAAAGTTGACCATAACTTGGCTATTTTGGCTATTTTCCCTTAACTAAAACTCACCCTTTCATAAATTTATACCTCAATTTTTAAAATCTTTTTCTTTATCCATAAAAATATAAGAATTTACTTTAATTTTTTTAAATATAAGAATCCATTTACTTTTCCTTAAAAAATATGGATGAGGAATAAGATGGAGTGGTGCTTTTACGTAGTTTTCTTAAATTTTACTAACCGGTCCAAACCAAAGAAGGCTACACACATCAACCGAAATCTAAAACAATCCAAATCACATCAAGGCCCACAAAATAAGACTAGAGCCATGCAAGGTCCAAACAAATACTATAAAAAAAAGATACCCAAAAAGCGCTGAAGCTTGTTCTACAATCATCAAGCAGCTCAATCCTTGTAATCATTTCTTTAAGAGATGAACCCAAACTGGCTCCCATCCAGTCCAACCCTCATGTTCCTTTCTTGCCATACGAAATAGAAAATATCCATCCCCTAAGATGAGCTTTTGAATCACCATCCAAATCGATTTACTCCTGGACCAATTTAATTAGTTGAGCCCACACTTGTTTAGAAAATCCACATTCAAAAAAAAGATCATCACCCAATTTAATTATTTCTTTAAGCAGGCCCGGCCTAAGGGTCATTCAAGTGAAGCAAGGGCTTTGGGCCCCCAAAATTTTGGGGCCTCTGATTAAACAAAAATTTATATATAATTTTAATGTGAATATTTATATCCAAATTGATGATAAAGCTTAACAGTGCTGCCGTAGCTTAGTGTCGAGAAATCAAATCCGTCTAAGTGGAAACTCTTGTTCGAAATCAAGGAACTATTTTTTAACATTTTTAACTATCCAGGCCAGGCCCAAAAAAAATCAAATTTTGAGCGTAGAATCAGTTGAGGATGAAATAATTCTGAATTCTATTAGGATTGTTTTGTTGAGGATGAAATAATTCTGCATTCTATTAGGATGGTTTTGTTTAAAACTATTTTTTTTCAAATCATCTTTCAAACATAATAATTTTGTATTACCCCCCCCCCCCCCCATATTTTAATGTTGCACGTTCGGCTCCAAACTTCCAGTACCATTCTTCATCACTCCTTACTTTTGTTTGTTTTGTTAGTTGCTTCCTATATGTGCTCATGAATAATCCACCTATCCTCATCAATTGTTCATATATGCTCATGTTTGTTTGTTTGTGTTAGTCGACTATATGTTTAGGGGTTCAGTAATTTTTAAAGTTGATTGCTTCGTATTTCTATGTCAAATCAAAATCATAAGTATGTATTTGGTCACTTAAAAACGTTAATATTTAGAAAGGGCCTCAATTCTTATTTCGCTTTGGGCCTCAAAATAGGTTGAGCCGGCCCTGTCTTTAAGGGTTGGTTTTTATTTATTTTACTGAAAAATAAAATTTTATTGGGCCATGTTTTTGTTTTGTTTTGTTTTGATATTTGAAGTAGATATGTATGGGCTTATCTGCATCTTATCAATGGGCTATGTGAAATGAAATAAGACACCATGGCCCATGCAACTGCTAGCATCAACAGAAACAATACAAAGATTTTTTTAATCAGTTATCAAAGGTTTTTTCCATTAATAAGTGTATCATGTTTGGAAGTGGAAGGGACTTTATGTAGATGTTGATCAAATGTTATGGGCCAAGTTTTATAAAACAGCAACACATATAGATAGTTCCAATCTGTTTGTTTTTTTTTTTGTTTTTTTTTATTTTTTTTTTTTATTCTTTTGAACGTTATCTTACTCTACTTTACATCAAAATCCTACTTAACAACAAATGTTCTATCTTCTATCTGTTAATCATTATGTTTTTTTAGGTAATTCTTTTGTTTTGTTCATGAACAAACTTTGAAAATTTTGACCGGATGAGCATGTTAAGCTGTGGAGCGACTTTTTTTTTTTACGATTATTAGTATTATTTAGACGTATATGTCTGAGCTCTATTTGTTTTAATAGTTGTACTATTTTTTATTTAGTTCGAACTAATTTTTAAAATTTGTGATTAGCGTTTGTTATGAGTTTCTTTTAACAAATATTATCTATAACACTTAGAATTACGTTAACCTAATAAAACCCATATTCAAGAATAAGTAATAAGTGTATGTTCACGTATTTAAATTGAAACCAAATAAAAAAAATATGCTGAACACAATCCTAACCCATATTTAGATTTCAAAATTATATTGAGAACTCGAATCGATAAACAGAATTTAGAAACCATAGTTGGTAAAAAATAAACTCTACCAAACTAATATAAATAATGATTACTAAAATGCTACGAGTGCATAATTGTTTAATGACATTTAAGCTACTAATCTATTATGTATATTAAAACAATACATTTTGGTGCCACTTGGCAGCATCTTAAACATGTTATTGCCACGTGGTAATGAAATAATCTCTGTTGCACGTCTTTGAGCGGCAAACCTATTCAACACTATTCAATCCCACGCTCTCTCATCTATTCTTTCATCAAATGGGAGTTTCCAAAGTTACTAAACCCTTTCCTTTCAATCTTTTCTTGCACACACAAACCCTAAATCTAACTCGATCTTCCACATTTGTGACTACGATTAGCCACAATCCTCTGCTGCCTTATGCTTTGACGACTTCCTCTTCAATCGGTAACTTTTTTTCTCAATCCATCATATTGTCTAATTGATCATGCCGTTGCCGGAATTGGTGGAGACAAATCTGGATTCATACAAATCGGGGACTAATTGGTAGGTGATTTCACTATTTTTTGCAAAATAGAGGGTTATTAGTAATTAGGGATCTAGGGTTTTGTAGATTGAGTAGTGATTTTGGGTTTATTCAGGTTGATCTTTCAATATTTGGCTTTAAATTATCAATGGTTTCAAGTTGAATAATGCTTAAAATGGTGGTGCTTTTCCCAAACATGAGAAAAAAGTTGTTGTTGTTGTTGTTCCGGCTGAGAAGCCATCCAACTTTTGATTTGAAGAAACCGTTTGTCAACAAAAACAAACCCAGACCCACCAACCTCTGGTGCCTATATAGATATGTTTTCAATTAATGTATGTGTGTAGTTTGTATATGTGTTGAATTGATTTGTTATATATATATATATATATATATATATATATATATATATATATATATATATATATATATATATATATATATATATATATATATATGTGTGTGTGTGTGTGTAAACAGGGATGTTCAGGAGTTGAGTTCAAAGAAAGATGAAAGTCAAGCTACTGTGGTTTCTGAACAAGTTGACCCGGTTCCTAAACAACCAACTGATATATTTATTTATATGTTTGATTCAAAGTCAGAAATAAGTGAGGCACATAAGGTAGGTAACAGTTTCATTTTTCAATTCTGGAATGATGTCTTATCAATACATATGCCTTCATTCCGATACGGGTTCAGGATTGTACAGGGATTGTGACGCTCACCCTATTTGAGCGTGAGGTGCTTAAGCTGTTGAAGGTTAACGCGAGTCAGCTGTTGGATAAGAACCTTGATGTACGTTATAATTAGTTGTTTTGTTTTACAGCTGTGGATTATTATTAGTTAGTTAACATTACATCGCTTTTTGACAAAATTATTATTTTTTGTATATGACTCGCCAGTTAGCTAACGAAGGGAATTTTCCGCCTGAACTCAATGCTCTACTCAACAGGAAGTTTGCATTCAAGATAGCCATAGGTTCTTTTAACATACAAAACGAATCGGATGGTTACTCTGTTTCGAAATTAACTGACAATCCAACCGTGATTGCCGAAGTAGATAAGATTTTTGATGTCATTCAGGTACTTGAAAACCTATGCACTGGTATTTAGTTATATGTTATATAATTCTAACCAATAATATAACTTTTATATTTCATATTTCAGCCTCTTGACGAGGAGCGTGTGAATGTTGTTAGCTCTGACATAGCAGATGAGGTCCCCGTTAATGTGTGTATTTTGTATCGGGTTGTTCATTAAAAATGGTTCACTTTTTTTTTTTGGTGTTTTAATCGTTATTTGTTTTCCCTTTTTAAGGATTCTATCTCCCGTACCAAAGCTTCTTAGGAATCCTCTCTCTGATCGACATCCAAACCCAAGGACGACAAGCTTCCGTCTTCTTCCCTGTCGATCACTTCTGCTTTTAAAAGGTTCTACGTTTAATGTCGTTTTGGTTTGTTTGATATATAATTTTATCAATTTCTTTTATTTATTTTGGATGAATGTGAATTATATTTTTAGTCGACTCATAAAATGGTTTGATTTTTGAAGCCATCACGGGTAGTTAATGCATTTATAGTGGAATTAATGGCACAATCTGCAGAACATGATTAAAATCATCTCCTACTTTGCTTCAGCATCCTGGTAATATAGTTGTTAATGACATGATGCTAGAAGGCTGTTATCTTATGATTTTGGAATGATGGGAAGATAATGAATAATCATGTATTCTATAAACCTTTTTTTGACATGAAAAAGCAATATGCATGATTTCCTTTAAATTACGGATCCTTGAGTTCTTGCAGCATAAGCCCGAGCATCAGAGAAGGTTTGTTGGAATTTTTATATGGAGTTTAAGAGAACGTTCCAAACACTACTCCTTATGTTGTAAATCTGCCAGTTAATGTGTCACATGTGGCATTCTGGTCATAATCAAGCCTTTAATGCTTCTAATAACTTGCCAAAAGTCGTTGGTCACTTATTGTTTTACCAAATGTCAGCTTTGCCGGGACATGGAACCGGGGCACCTGGTGGTACTATTGTGGAAAGGGTTGTTGGGTCTCACCCAGTTTTACAATAACTTCTTTAGCACAAACTTTGGTCAATTTTCATGAATTTCTCGCAGGTAGCATAGCGGCTGCAGTTAATGAAACGAACATGTATTCTTGGCGCTTTTGATAAGTGGAACGTTAGTTATTACAGGTTTGTACATCCAACTAAGTGATTGGTTCTATAGAAAATTAAATATAAATGAAGCTTCAAACATGCTTCTGAATTGCAGAAAGTTGAGAACTCTATATGTGGGGAAAGCATTTTAGTGATCAGCTTGGTCTTGGAAGGAGTAAGATGCTTATCTTTCGTTCTTTTATAAATTTGTTGCTATTTTTGGTTACATGTAAATTTTATGTATTTTTTTTTCAATAATCATGTTTCTCTTGTAGGATGATCATTTTGATCAGGATAACTTTAATACGAGGCCCACTGTTCCTTCTTCAGCTGGTGATGCAAATGGTGCTACAGTAGTGCTTCCTTCAACATTGGTTGAACCAAATGGGAGGTTTGTGGCCTTTGACGTGCGTAACGATTCAAGCTTATGCCATTAGGTTTGTAGCCTTTTAAATCAGGTTTGGGTTAAGGCGGGAAACGTATCAGATCCGACCCAACTTATTTCAAAAGATCTGTGGCTGGACCATGTGAAGCTCATCTTCAAACTATCCTGGGAAAAAGAAAGGCTCACGGAAACAACGTATGTTTCGTTTGCCTTATTGGTGGATGAATATGTTTTCTCTTTCATTATTTATTGATTACAACATACATGGATATAAGGGATCACTTGATGTCTTGTGCGGCTTTCAGATGTTCCTTACAAACAGTTACTTATGTACTTGAATGACTCATTATGAGCCGTTACCCATTTACCTATCTAAAATTGCATTGGCCCGGCTCAGATCGGTGGTCATGTATGTTTTATGATACTCATGTTTTGTTTGGTTACTATATAAACTAAAATAATTGTATATGGTATTGCAGTTTGACAACAACTTTGCAACGACCAGTGTATATGAGTGTAGTGAATGGTGTTTCCAAAACTGATGGCAAGACCTACTTTGAGTGTAGTGAAGGCTGCACCACCAGAACAAGAGGTACAAACTTACTTGGTGTATGTTGATACTATAATAAGCATGTGAAGTTTGTGTTTGCTTTTAGAGTGGTTGTTGCAGCTATTGTTGGTAATGCATCGCAACTTTTTTAGTAGAATGATCAGGCCATGACTCAATTTTATGCAAATTGGTTCACCTTTTAAGGTAATTAAAATTACATTTATTAGGTTTCTCTTCAAAAATTTCGAGTAGATGTGCAATTTTAACACATTTGCTTATATGTGGGTTGGTTCGAGTTATATTTCTCTTTTATGGGGTTAAACGACTAAAATAAAATGGGTCAGTCAAAGTGTTGTTCAACTAATGCGTATAACCTCCAAATATTTTTCATATATTTAGATGTTTTAGATGTAGTGTCTTTTATAAGGTCAATGTAAAAATGATAAGGTTGACATTGAAGTTCAAAGAATTGTTTTGTTTTGTTATTAATTGTTGAGACCCAATGCATAATGGGTGACAAGGCTATTGTCTCAAGTGACATAATAAGGGAAGAAGATATGGCTTACATTTTTCAACGTTCTTATAGTTTTGTTTCAAATGTGAGCAAGCTAGCCATTTATGCGTCAGAGTAAGAAAGAGTATAGTGTTTTAACATAATAATGTTTTTTTTTTTTTTTATAATTTTGATTTGATGACTTATTTATCTTCAGGTTGCTAATCAAAACGGAAAGCAGCTGAATCTTATGGAAGGATTTAGCGCCTTTTTTGAATACTTTGGAATTATATTTGAATGACAAACAACCAAAGTGACTTTTTCATACCTTCTTTTTTTCCTTTGAGAAACTCTTGGTCATCACTAATATTGTCATCCAAGTTAAATATGTTATGTATTACTTAATACGTTTATTAAACTTTATTTTAATGAACTTTGCTTTTGATTATAAACTTAGATATTTAATTGTGTGATATTTTATGTTTAAACCCATGATTACTTTCTATTTCATTAAAACGGATATAAAACTACTTTTATCAGAGAATAAAGCATTTACAATACCAGCTTAAATTGGTTTATGTTTATTTGGTCATTTTTTTTGTTAGATGTGGCAAAATAGACAAATCAGGCGGATCAGATAGTGAGTTAAAATGGGTAGCTTTTATATTAATGTAATGTATTTCAATTCATTTAATGTTTACTTTTTGTTGTTTTTTAATGAATTTTGTTAACGTAATACAAAACATGTATACTCATACACACACTTAAATATTAACCTAAAATTCTACATAAATAAACAGTACGTTGACTTATAATTCGCTATCCATTATCTTCCATAAACACAATATTACACAAATTTGCATCATCATGTATCTCGAGATATTAAATTATTTGTCTCATTGTAGTTTACTAATTTATTATTACTTGAACGGTCATTTAATTCAAACGATTAGTTCAATAAATTAAACTTATTCATTTGTGTTTTAGTCCACCCGCGAACCTCGCGGGTTCTTAAACTAGTAATGATTATAAAAAAAACAAAGTAAATAGGTAGTTAAATTAGTACAGTTGCTCACAATTAACAAAATAACCCATCAAAATAAAATAGCCAATTTGTTAGAATATAGAGAAAAATAGAAAGCTCCATTCAAGGAGTAATTGTCGGGCTCATAATAAAAGTATTCATAGGTTGTTCTTAATTTTTCTGTTTCCTTGTATTGGCTCATTTGCTTTCTTTGTATTTGAGGTGTTGGGAAAAGATCAAATAGGAAGATTAATTTTGCTAGGAAGGATAGGAAGCAATAAGAGGATGACATGTGGCAAAGATGAAAAACATAAGGAGGGGCATTTTGGTCAAAACTCACCATCTTCAAAAAAAACCCAGCATCTGCAATTCATTTCTCTTACCCGTATACTCAAATCCACCATTTTCAAAACTATAAACTACCACATCACAACCACCACCACCACCACCTCCACCACCACCACCACCACCACCACTACGACCTACGATCGCCACCATCTTGCCGGAAACTAGATCTGAAACCACCACCTTCAACCACATGTTGGGTTTTTCAGATCTGACACCATCATTCCACCATCCACCGCCACCGCTCCACCGCCACCAGTTTCCCCACGGTGTATCAGAGTTCTTTTTCCGTCCATCGTCGTTAATCAGAGTTCTTTTGTAAGTTATGTTATATTTTAGAGTAAAATACACGGATAGTCCCTGTGCTTTTGCAAAATAACACCTATAGTCCCCAACTTTTGAAAATTACATCGGTGCTCCCTATGGTTTGACAGTTTGTTACTCGGATAGTCCCTGGAGTAGATGACGGTTAGTTTTCTCCGTTAAGTGGATGTGAAATGACTAATTTACCCTTCATCTTATCCACTCTATAAAAACAAAACAACACCACCCCAACCCCACCCACCCCCACCTTTCTCTTTGTTTCCCCACCATTAACCACCAACCACCACCGCCTGTTGTTTCTCCCTACCGCTGACTTTCCTAGATTTCTAACACACAGTAACACCAAGAGGAACCAATTCACACATAACCTATATACTCATCCACAATCTCAATCAAGTCACCAATCATAAAACTAACAATCCATTTAATAACACAGAGTACAGACCATCAAAATAACAATCAGACGATGATTAAAAAGTTGAAGAGATTAACATGATAAGATGACGTGAACACCAGTTGATATCAGCGTCATCGAAAGCGTCTTCAAAGAAGTTGAAGAAATCGGAATCGGTTAAGCGGTGGTGATCCATGGCGGCGAGAGGACCTTCGCCGAAGATATCGGGTGCTTCGACGTCGTCAACGTCCATCGCCACCGTTGATTCTTGATGCTTGATTACCGGAGTGGTGGAATGGGATGGCGGCGGTGGTAGTGGTGGGGTGTGGTGACAGAGGCGGTGGTGGTGATGACGGTGGTGGGGAGTGGTGACAGAGGCGGTGGCGGTGGCGGTGGTGGTCAATTGTGGGGAAACAGAGAGAAAGGTGGGGTGGGTGGGGTTGGGGTTGTTTTTCTTATAGGGTGGAGAAGATGAAGGGTAAATTTGTCATTTCACATCTACTTAACAGAGAAAACTAACCGTCATCCACTCCAGGGACTATCCGAGTAACAAACTGTCAAACCACAGGGAGCACCGGTGTAATTTTCAAAAGTTAGGGACTATATGTGTTATTTTGTAAAACCACAGGGACTATCCGTGCATTTTACTCTATATTTTATTTTCATTGCGTTTTAGTTATCAAACCTCAATTGCGTTTTCACATCATTATGTTTTAGTTAGAGTTCTTTTCATTTTGTTCTTCTGGATGTTAAAATAGAGACATGACCATGCTAAAATAGAAGCATGATCATGTTGGAACAAAGGTATGACCACGTTAAAACTCATTGCGTTTTACAACCTGCAGTGCAAAGAACATGATGATGCTTGGACAGAGGCATGATCATGTTGGAACTAAGGCATACCCATGTTAAAACTACATTGCTTTTTAGAACCTATGTTAAAACTCCATTGCTTTTTAGAACCTGTAGTACAAAATATTAATTTTGGTTTCATTGTGTCTTACAACTTGGAGTGTAAAGAACATGTAGAAACATGGTCATGTTGGAACAAAAGCATGGCCATGTTAAAACATAAACATGGCCATGTTAAAACTTCATTGATATTGATTTTTAGTTTTATTGTGTTTTACAAGCAAATAACATGATCATGCTAAAATAGAAGCATGGTCATGTTGGAACAAAAGTATGGCCATGTTAAAGCATAAACATGACCATGTTAAAACTCCATTGCTTTTTAGAACCTACAGTGCAAAATATTGATTTTTGTTTTCATTGCGTTTTACAACCTGAGGTGCAAAGAACATGATCATGCCAAAACAGAAGCATGGTCATGTTGGAACAAAAGCATGACCATGTTAAAACATAAACATGGCCATGTTAAAACTTCATTGCTTTTTAGAACTACAGTGCAAAATATTGATTTTTGGTTTCATTGCGTTTTACAAGCAAAGAACATGATCATGCTAAAATAGAAGCATGGTCATGTTGGAACAAAAGCATGACCATGTTAAAACTTAAACATGGTCATGTTAAAAGTTCATTGTGCAAAATATTGATTTTTGGTTTCATTGCGTTTTACAATCTGGGGTGCAAAGAACATGATCATGCCAAAATAAAAGCATGGTCATGTTGGAACAAAAAAGCATGACCATGTTAAAACATGAACATGACCATGTTAAAACTTCATTGCTTTTTAGAATATGTAGTGCAAAATATTGATTTTGGGTTTCATTGCGTTTTAGAACTGGAGTGCAAAATAACATCAAAGAACATGATCATGTTAAAAGGGAAGCATGATCATGTTGAAACAAAGACATGACCATGTTAAAACATAAACATGACCATGTTAAAACCTATTGCGTTTTAGAACCTGAGTTATAGTGTGTTGTTCTATCCATTGCGTTTTACGCATCTGGGTTTTCGAAATGTTTTTTCAAAAGTATAGCAATAGTGTGCTCGTTTTAAATATAAAAAAACGCTCGTTTTTATGGTGTATTTTTTATAAAAAAATATTGTCGTATGAAAAAGTTATTAACGATTTAAAAAAGATGGGGAATTGGAGGAGAGAGAAACTATTGACTTGAATGGACTAGAATACCCTCAAACCAACTCACGCGCCTCTTTTTTCTTGTTCAATTTCACCCATTTAATCTCAGCCATTGATTAATCAAATTGATGGTCAAGATTACTTCCTAGCCTTCTTAGCAAAATAAACTTCCTATTGTATCTCCACCCTTGAGGTGTTTCCTCTCTTTGTAGGATAACCTATTGAAATATAATACAAAAAGTCTCTAAGTATCTGAGTATCAATCGAAGATGGTATCAGAGCATGTTTGACCCTAGGAATTCCGGTCAATCTTCAACAAGATGCCTGAAACCAGTCAAATTCCCGATGAATTGACGATGCAGATCGTTGCACTTCTAAGAAATAGTCTCGAAACACAACAAACAACAACCAACTCTGAAAATTTATCCTTAGGGATTAAACTCGGTGGTGACAGCTATGCCTTATGGGTAACCCTGATGAAGAAAGCCATTGGAGGTAGGGGATAAGCTCTCATATGATAGGAGATCCTTTGCCTCCCTTGAAAACTGACACGAGTTATTTACGTTAGGAACAAGATGATCAGTGTGTCTTTACCTAGATTATCCAGAATCTTGAATCCAACTTGGTGAATAATGTGTCACAATATCCAACTGCAAAAGCCCTGTAGGATGGGTTGGCCACGACATATGGATCTGGAACAGACTCACTGCAAGTGTTTGACGATGCAGATCGCTGCACTTCTGAGAAATAGTCTCGAAACACAACAAACAACAACCAACTCTGAAAATTTATCCTTAGGGATTAAACTCGGTGGTGACAACTATGCCTTATGGGCAACCCTGATGAAGAAAGCCATTGGAGGTAGGGGAGAAGCTCCCATATCACAGGAGATCCTTTGCCTCCCTTGAAAACTGACACGAGTTATTTACGTTAGGAACAAGATGATCAGTGTGTCTTTACCTGGATTATCCAGAATCTTGAATCCAACTTGGTGAATAACGTGTCACAATATCCAACTGCAAAAGCCCCGTGGGATGGGTTGGCCACGACATACGGATCTGGAACAGATTCACTGCAAGTGTTTGACCTTCACAAAATGGCAAACTCCCTCAAACAAGGATCTGATACTCTGGAAGATTTGTGGAGCAAACTACAAGGCATTTGGATGTCTATTGATAGAAGAGACCCAAATCCAATGAAGGACTCGAAAGACATTCAAATCTATAATAAGAAGTATAACAACCCTCCTAGAACCCTTAACGTGACCCTAAATGTCCTAAAATATACCTCGTACGCGAGAAACGGACCCAGAATACCTTAATATTTATAAAAATCAAATAAAAACAAAAATATGCGTCGCTCGCGGGCCGCGACCCAGTCTCATGGGTCTGTCGCGGGGTTCGACAGAGTAACACCAGGCGAGCCCTCCGGCTGCCACGTGCCCAGTTACGTGTGGAGCCTACCCCTTGACTCAGCAAGCCTATAGCCGCCTTTATGGCTCTCGCGGGCCGCGAAAGAGATAGAGGTGGCTCTCGCGGGGCGCGAGAGACCCCTCGACCAGCCCTATAAATAGAGGCTTCAGCCTCATTTGGTCACTGTTCATTTCCAAAATCTATCTCAAACTTTCTGTAGGCAATTATTATACTCGGGTATTATACCCCTATAAAGCGAAGCTCTGCCTCATTGTAAGTATTATAATCCTGCTTATTACCCTACACAATCATCTAGGGCTCCGTAACCCATGTGAAGGCTCTGCCTAACTCAGTCGTTGGAGTTCTGTCTCGTGTTACACTCGATTGATCTAGGACTCCATAATGCATGTCAAGGCTCTGCCTGACTCAGTCATTGGAGTTCTGTCTCGAGTTGTACGGTTAATGTGATTTGGGTTATTTTACTAACACTTGTGCATTGTTTAAATTTTAATAGATAATAACCAGGAGAATCACCAGGAAGCTATAGTAGTATCACCTAAGTCTACAATGTGAGTACATTCTCTTTTTCCTCACTGTTTGTGAGTACATTTTCTTTTATAAACACTTTTTGTGAGTCAAAATGCTTTACCAAAACCTCAAATGTTTTCAAATACAATTATAATGATTAAATCTTTGTAATTCTACAATTGCTGCCAGTATTATGGGGTTTGTATACAGTACTTGATAATTTTCACAATTGGGCACGTGTATCCAATGTGTGATATGACCATAGTCACAGATCTGTCGAGTGACACGTACTGAACGAGTAATTGTGTAGATATAAACATTGTAATCGCCATTAATACTGTAATGTGTAACAACTGATGCTTTACAAAATAGAATGTACTTGCCAGTATTTCTCGTTGATAAAATGTTTTTAAAACGCGTTTCAGGTAACAAAATGTGAAAGCCAATAGAAGCCAGCTGAAGAGCACTGAAGGCTTGGAAAAGTGGCTATAAAAGTTACCTAAATAAAAAGGAGTTTTTGTTTTCAATAAATTAGGGTTTATCCTTACAAATATATTGTCAAATGAACTTGAATTTTATCCCAATGATTTGTTATAAAAAGTTGGTGTTTAACTCTGATAAAAATATTTCCTAACTACGGTCCTGATGTCTCATTTCCGCTGCCAAATTCATAAACACCGATACCACCAGCTCTGAGCACTGCTCGCGGCACCCGCCTCCCGGGGCAGGGGGTCGGGGGTTGCGACAAGAAGACCCAAGAACAAAGACTCTACCAGTTACTCACAGCGGTCGATGACAAAATGGAACCGATCAAAAGAGATATTCTGAAGAAAGACTCTCTTCCAACTGTTGAGATGGCATATGCCACTATACGGAGGAAGTTGCAAGAGTTAACATTCTAAAATATGGACCCTCCAATAACGATTCAACAGAGATCGGATTGGGTTTAGCTGTAAAGACTTATCATAGAGAACAAAGGTTTGACCTAGAGAAAAGGAAGATAAATTGAAGCTTTATTGCACTCATTTCCATATGAAGAAGCACACTAAGGAGCAATGTTTCAGACTTATTGGTTTTCCAGAGTGGTGGGGAGACGGTTAGAAGCAAAAAAACAGCCAACGTTCGAGGGCTGACGACAAAGAGGCTTCGGCGGCAGGCGGGGGGGGGGGGGGTAAGCCAATCGGAAAGGAACAACAGGAAAGTAGCGGAGATAATCAAAAGTGTCAAGTACAATACAAGAAATTCAAAATAAAACAACGAAAAGACAAATATGACAAAGTTTAACATAACATAATAATCAAATCTAGTCTATTAAGCGTGTTTCTAAGTCGCCCCTACTAGATTCGTCATAGCATCATCATCAACCTGTAACATGTTAAAAATAAAAGTTCAACGCAAAAGCATTGGCGAGTACACAAGTTTGTATATACATAGCATAAGTATGAAAAGAATTTACTCGAATCCACATGGCAAATTGTATACAAGGTTATCTAGCATGCCATATTAACATTACCCCGACGCAGTGCTATATATGTTAAGTTTGGGCTAGCTAAGTTAATGACAAGTAGCAAAGTATGAATCTAGCATGAACCTAAGTATAAAAAGTAGCATGTATAAGAGATTGAGAATATAAAGTATGTTTCTGTGTGAGTTTGTGTATTTTGTAGGTTAACATGTTATAACCCAAAGTGCGTAAAAAGGAAAATGGGTCAAGTGTACTCACGGTTTTGCAAGCTTCCACTTGGTAATTCCGTGAAGAGTTGGTTGTTTGAGGGTGGAACACCGAGTTCTCCTACACGAGGAAACATAGGTGTGTGAGTATTCGGATGATAATGGAGGATTTGGATTCGGAATTTAAAGTACACAAAAGTATGTATATGAGAAAGTAATCATCTAGGCTTAAACACTCGTTCTTGACAGTATGAATCTAGTATGGGTTGATGTGATTTCATGGGTTAAGATACCCATTAGAATCGTAACGAGAGATTTAAGTCTTAGATGATATAACTTATTACCATGACAAATAATCACTTGATTATTATCAAGGGTTCGGTTATGTTTATATATTTAATATATATTATATAGTTATGTATTAAGTCCAACATGTTTATCATGGAGTTTCATAGAAGTCATGCATGGAGGTAGGAGGATAACGTTCCTTTAACCTCTTTTGTAAGATTCACCAATGCACAAGTTGTCACAAGGACAACTCGGTTGGTCATGAATGAAACGAAATGGAAATGAAATGCACATACTATTCAAGGGACAAATCATCAAGTGAGGTGGTGGATTGAAAGTCGGATAGCCAAAGCTTCCAAGTAATCACACTCATACCAAACACAAGTCTTGTTACAAGAACAAGCTTGGAAGGTTACAACACTTGTTGGTTGAAACTCTTACAAAACAGAAAGTTTGGAGGCAATTAACACCTCCGAATTGTATGAAACGACCTTGTGTAGGCTCACTAATCATGGATTTGATTAGTGGCACAGGAGCGCAAGTTGGTTTGAAGAAAACTCAAGTTTAAAGAAAGTTTATTCCAAAACAGAAAGTTTCATACACTTTTGACCTCAAATATGGTGATGTTCCATCTTGGTTTTCTATGAAAAACCTATGGAAACACTCATAGAGGTGTTCCAAGTGTTAAGAAGACAGAAAAGAGTAGACAAGTGAAGTAAAAGTGAGCTAGAACTCACCTAGAAAGCCTTGAACTTTCTGATTATAAACTGAGAATTTGATGTATTTTGAGAGTTCTTTGAGTGGGAGATTTGTGTTTGTAAAGTGTGAAATGAGTGGAGGAAGTGTGGGTTTATAGGTGAGGTTTAGGGTTAGGAGTTAAGTGTAATTAATGAGAAAAACACAACCAAACTAACACACTTTCGCCCAATCCACAAGCTGGAACTAATAATATGCGGATTGGACCTCGTGGCGGGCCGCGACAAGGGAAGGGGAAGCCGGTCGCGGGGCGCGACGGCTTGCCTCCGTGAAACTTTGTTATTTTTTGTCACCTTTAGCCCCTAGAGTTTATATATGTTATAATTTAAAGGTAATAAGTGTGTTATAAGGTGTTTTATGTAACCTAAGAGTATAACCAAGTATGTAAGTCATGTATAAGTATCGTAATGTTCAAATGATGTATAATCATGGGTGATAAGTGTATAAATCGTGAATGTATGAGACGTAATTGTAAGTTTAACACATATTCACAAGAATTACGGATAATGTATCAATGTAATAAGAATTAAGACGTTCAAGCATGTACGAATATGTATAGGATAATTGTAAGAAATAACGAATTTTATTACGATCCAAGTCTCGGATTTTAACGATACAACGAAATACGATTACAAGGATTACAAATTTCCAAAAATAGGAATACAAGACAATCTTTCTAATTAAGGAAAGCTGCGAAAAGCGAGGCGTTACAGTTGTGAGGATCATCGGATATCTAAAAGGCACAGTAGGGAGAGGTATAGTGTTTAAGAGAAATGGTCACCTTGATCCTTAAGTGTTCACAGATGCCGTTTGGGGAGGGAATCCTAATGGCAAACGATCAACCGCCGGGTATCTAACTCTCCTTGGCGGTAACCTGGTGACGTGGAGGAGTAAGAAGCAGAAGGTAGTGTCCTTATCAAGTGCAGAATCTGAGTTCAGGGGTATCGCTAAAGGGATTACCGAAATCCTGTAGTTGAAAAAGATAGTGAAAGAAATCGGGGCTCCTTTAAACGTCCAACTCAGTTAATATGTGATAATAAAGCTGCTATTAAAATCTCAGAGAACCCGGTGCAGCATGACAGAACCAAGCACGTTGAAACAGATAGTCACTTCATAAAAGAAAAAAATTGAAGACGGTACCATCGAACTCCCATTCGTTAGGTCTGAAGATCAACTAGTTGATATTCTTACAAAGGTTGTTGCGACAAGAGCGTTCGAATCAGTTTTATCCAAGTTGGGTATTGGAGATCCCATTACACAACTTGGGGGGGGGGGGGGGGGGGGGTGAGTGTTAGAATATGGAGAAAAATAGAAAGCTCCATTCAAGGAGTAATTGTCGGGGTCAAAATAAGAGTATTCACAGGCTGTCCCTAATTTTTCTGTTTCCTTGTATTGACTCCTTTGCTTTCTTTATATTTGAGGTGTTTCGTCTCTTTGTAAGATAACCTATTGAAATACAATACAAAAAGTCTCTGAGTATCAACCGAAGACAATTTAACTAAAAAAAAAAAAATTAAAACAAAGCTACAAATTAATAGGTTGCGAACATTCAGCTTTTTAGACAGCTTGGAAGTTGAACGTATATGGACATGGGCTAACGGTATGCCAGTATAACCTGCCTTAAAGGTTTTGAGTTGGTTTGCTAAGATGGCTAGCCAATAGCCATAGCCTTTTGGTTTAGTGACACACTTATATTTAGAGTAGATTTTAGAAAGTATGTGTTCGCCGATCAAAAAAAAAAAAGAAAAACCTAGAATAGTTCTTATTTATTTATTTATTTATTTATTATAATTATAGTAAATTACTATTTCCGTTTATTTTTCAATCTATTTTCTCTCTCTTTTTTTTTTTTTTTTTTTTGACATTTGACAGACTCCACCTTTGTTATATTTTGTTGCAGGGATGTTAACCCAAGGACTAAAATGACGAAGGAATGGAACCACAAGATGTCGTGCACAAAAAAAAATGTATGGACTGAAATCGAGATTTTAACCAAATCGTATGGAATAAAGAAGTAACTAACTTTTATTGTTATTAATTCACTCTTTTTATTCGTTACTATGAATCATTAGATTTAGGGTTATCATTTATATATCATTATAATATGATCATCAGAGAGCGATGAAATATTCAATCACTAAAGATGTACCATCCGGCATATTGAAGCACGGTGATAGGCCTGTGAATTTATTCACTAAGGTCACAATATTTTAGTCTTCGAATGTGTATGAATGTTTTGCTTTTTGGGGTGGGGTCACTACATATTTTTATGATTTTGTTTTTTCGGGTTGAGTCACCACATAGTTTTACCATATCGTCGAAATATTTTGAGTTTTAAAGGTATTCTAGTTTTGTTCAAATGAATTTGAAGGTGATTTCAACATAATTACATCCTCATTTTACAACTATATGAAGGGTGTTAATAGGAAATTTCCAAGGTTTGCAAAAAAGCAACCTAATTATCCCCAAATCGAAAAAATTTATCGAATTCAACTGACCACTCAACATTTGATGATGAAACATGAAACAAAACAATAAACAATATGTGGAATGGAATGCAAACTTAACGATTGATTGCTCTATCTATGGCTTCTTACCCTAATTAGTTTGATAAAAGCATTTTTTATATACCCCCTTTTCGACTCTCACAAGATATTACAGTTTAGATTTGATGTCAACATATCGTTTTCCACTTGTTAACCCTATAAGAATTCCTAAACAGAAATATACGTGAATGTTAACTTGCACTGCGTATATCTAAACCCTAAATTTGAAGTGGACAAACCTTATTATATGCCATCTAAGTGCTAATACGTGCATCCACATTAGATTTGGTAAAAGCTCCCATGTCCTTATATTATATGGTAAAACTCAGAGAACCATTAAAATAGGCTCTACAACCCATTCCTTAAAACAAAACCATGTCCATATAATTATATATATTTTTGTAAAAGAGAGAAAGGACGGTAAAGATTGATTAAAAAGACATTATTTAATTGACTAGAGATAAAATATAAGGAATCGAATGTGGATTTTTTTTTATAGAAAATCTTTAAATTCATAAGGTAAATGTGTTTTTTTAGTTAAATTATATGGATATAGATAAGAACTCGGATATGAATGCTTCAAAACTTACCAAACTAATCAAGAAACACAAGTCTTACACTTAGGTAGAAACCCAAATAAATGTTCATCAAAAGCAACTAGATAACCTAACGTGTGAGCTGATGTGATCAAGAAAATCTCTAGGTAAGCTCGCAAAACAGCGCAAACAAGCTTACAAGCAAAACGACTGGACAAAACTCAAAATTGCAGAACTAGCCAATGATCTTCTGATGCATTGCCAGCCGCATGAATTTCCAACATGGAGGTCATATGTTCGAGTCTCGCCTAGAGCAAAATTGCATTGGGTTTAGCTACCACAGTGGGCATTCGGACGATGGGTTTCCTTTGGAATTGTGGTGGGGCAGGTCACCAACGTTGTCTATGTTCGCAGGCATGGATGGCCTCTTGCCATTAGATTTACCCAGGTAATCAGGCTTTTGGTGCTCTTTCAAAAATCAAGCAACAATTCATTTTAGAATTTTAGGGTAAACGTGTAATTGGATTTTATTTATGTACCTATTCAATCTAGTTTTGTTTTTGGAGCATTCACATCCCATCTCCCATCACTAACCATGTAATTTAATTATAATTCACATTTTCCTAAATTTGTTTATCATTTTTAAAAACCTCCTACATATCATTTCTCATCTTTATCTCTATTTAATTAAATATGCTTCTTTATATTAAAAATTGTTATGGACGATGAATAGTAAGAAACATATTTGAAAGATTGATTTATTTTTAATAAACATAGGGGGGGGGGGGTGTTGCAGATAGGATGTAGAGGTGTTTTCAATGGTTTTTTATTTTTTTATTTTTTATTTTTTATTTTTTATTTTTTTTCTCTCAAATTTTAGAATCAGAGATGAGACGAGGGATGGATGTGAATGCTCTATGGGTATTTTATTTAACTTTGGGCTTATTAAGTTGGAGATAATCATACCTTATACTATAAAATCTTATTCACTTCTAGTCAGTAACCTTTTACTATAAAATCTTATTCACTAATTCTATTAAGTATTAATAGTGGTTTTATACTAATTTTCACCTCTATGCCTTTTTCACATACACCATTCTCTCGATCTCCCCTGACAAACTAGCATGCATCATCACCACTATCACCATTAGCGACACGTCCGTTATTAAAAAAAAAAAAAACATATATACCATATATATTCATCGTCAAAATTCTCATAACTATGGGTTTTAATTACTTTTCTATGTGAAACAGCTTTATATCTTTCCGTATTATTGACTTAATATAATAAGACAACTAAAACTAAATTCTACATATTACCATAGGATGCTTTAATATTATTACACCTCTAGAAAAGCATTGGCGTGCAAATGCTCTAAAATCATTTTCTTTTACTAAAAAGTTATATGCCCATCAAAAGGTCCCCTTTGGGGACGACATCTTTTAAAGAAAGAACAAATACCATGATTTCTATTGTGAATCCTCTTGTAATTTTTGTAAATTCTTCCCCTACATAAATTGCACATTTTTCAAATGGTTCAAATTATAACATTTTGAATCATTATAGTTTAATATATATATATAAGGTTAGGATCATGTGAGAAACACTAGACTAAGTGAGAAACTTGAGAAGCATTCTGCACCACACATTTTCTTTAAGCTTTTCGTAATATACACATATGTATAATTTAAAATTGACTATATACACATGTGTATAATTCAAGATTTGACAATATACATATATGTATATAGTTGATTTTAAATTATACATATGTGTATATTACGAAAAGCTTAGGAAAATGTGAGGTCCAGAATGCTTCTCAAGTTTCTCAAATAGGGTGGACTTCTCTTAGGATCCCTACCCTATATATATATATATATATATATATATAAACAAGATCAGAAGAAAGCGTCCTAAAGTGTGAGAACGGTGAGAAGACATTCTGATGGAACACGTGGCGCGGGATATAATCAGGGTGGGAGGGGCTTTTTTGTCTTTTTTTAATCTTCTTTTTTTCCTAATTCGTGATTTTGGCGTCTAAGATTTTTTTGGCGTTTAGTTAGATTCAATAACTTCCTGGCGTTTTACTGTTTTTTTGTCTGTCTCGTTAATTAATTGTTTTTTTGTCACATAGATATTTTTTTGTCGTTATGGTGTTCCCAGGTGAATTAATCTCATCTATGTTATAAAGGTAAATTTTTTGGCGTTCATGGCGTTGTTAATAATTCATTATCATTCATTAATATTTCATAAGATTACAATAAGACGAAATCAAAACAAACTAATAGTCTTCTGTGTATTGGATTACATCAAAAATGTACCGATCGCTTTGTTCATCACTTTCTTCAGATTCATCATCATCATCATATTTTTCATTGACGTATAAGGCCATCATCCTGTCTCTTCTTTGCTGCAGCCTATACTTAAATATCATTACAACCCCGGATCTTGCATCGTTCGAATGTGCTAAATCACAAGTTGTTCAAGAAGATATAGTCTCTCTGTATTCAACATTCCGTCCATCGGCAATGAATATTCCACCCCGTGTCGATAAGTCACTTTAATCGTTCTTGCTTCTTCATCCACCACCCAACTGCTAACTGTTGGTAGAGGAGTATCGTCAATATCATCATCATCATCATCATCTGCTGGAAATTTTCTATTTAATCTTCTTATTACCTTTCGAGTCCTTTCACAATCGTCGGCCCTTGGAATTCCAAGCGCCAGAATATCCCTCTGAACCGCTTCATCCATACTAAGTATGACCTTGATTGTCTTGACCTTCACCCTCCTCCTATCAGAGAACTTTAGGATGAAACGTCTCTCCGACCTCTCAAACCTCCATGCAATAATATTAGCCATTTTTAAGTTGTATGGCGTTTTGGACAATGTGTGGCATTTTAGATAATGTGTGGAGTGTTAAGTTGTGTTTACCTGTTCTACTTTTATAATGACTTTTTTGACCACCATGTAGGATGCAGTCCTAAAACGTGACAGGTAATTAAGGCGTTTTGAAAAGATAAATAAATTCAATTGCCCATGGAGTGGCTTTTAATATAATAAATCTTAGTAATAAAGTTTCCGTCGCTTCAGTTTACTGTTTGTAGTTACAGTTTTGTTCAGCTTCATCTGTTTATGGCTGTAACATGTCCCATCTTTTTGAGATTTTGGTGTTTTGTATTTTTAATGGCGTTTAGATAAAGATGGCACTTTGTTCTATTCTCTTGCACATTGTTTTATACATTTTTTTTAGTTTTTAATACTACTTGTCCAAAGTAATTATATTATAGTTTGGGAGTTTTGACGTTTGTGGCATGATGGCGTTTCACAAACATTGTTTTTCAGAGAATTAATGTATTTGTTCTTAGCTGAAAATTGCATAACAAACCACAGAAAAAGAAAATTAAAAAAAAAAAATAGAAGCAATTTATCTTCCAAATCTTCACTGTCATCAGTCTGTTTCTTCTTTTGAAATCACAAGAACTGTCACAAGTAAATGGCGTTTTGGTTTTGGTGTGGTTTTTTGTTGTTCGTGTGTTGAAGTGGCTTTGTAGATGTTGGAGACATAGATTGATGTCGTGTGGGTGGGTGCTATTTGTCTGTCATCTTCATTATCATCATGGAGTCCAAATAGCATTTACACTGGGTTCGGTCTACTCTACTCATCCAAGCCTTCTTCAAGAACAAATAAGACAAAATGACATATGACTGTCATCAGTCTCTTTTTCTTGAAAAATTTGTCCATCTTATGCAGCAAAATCTTACTCCTCTCATCTAACAAACCATTTAGTGAAACTTCATACAGAAAAATACTGAATATCCAAGAAATGATGTTTTCCATCGTTGATATTTTAAACTTTTTCGCGTTTTACAGTGAGTGGTATTGAGGAACCATGGTGTTTTTTTTTTTTTTTTTGGTGTGATCAATGGAAGTGTTGGTGCATAATGTCTATAGCCTATGTCTAAAGTCTAGGTCATTTATGTAGCTTGTATAGGGGTCGAAATGTAATTTTATGTTGAAGTAATTTCGCACGAAATTACAAGTGGTAATTCCATGCGAAATTAGATGCCTATATATATAGCTTGTGTGCTTCTCATTTGGTACGAAATTAGTCAAGGTGTAACGAAGTGCTGCTCGATTTTCACCGTGTATTCAAGTCAAATATCAATGAGAAGCTTGTTTTAAGTATCATACTCTGTTTCTACACCTTTCTTACACTGATTTGAGGTTGTTTGACTGTTTCCGCCTTTCAAACAACTTTGTGTTGACTCTGAACGACTCATTTGGTCGCAAAACGATCCTACAAGTGGTATCAGAGCTCAGGATGAGTCAATACAGTTGAATCAGTGCTTTTTCTACTCATTTTTGGACTTCTGGACAAATTCATGGACAAAATGGACTGATCTTTTGATATTACGTGTAAAATACAGTTTTAACAAACCCTTGAAAGAATTAGACCTAAATTCAGACTAAAATTGACAAAAATGGGCCAAAAGATTAATTTCGTTTGAACGAACCTCTATTTCGTTTGAAAAGGTTGAGGTAATTTCACACGAAATTACTAATTTCGTTTGAATTACATCTGATTTCGTTTGAAAAGTAATTCCGTTTGGCTAATTTCGCACGAAATTAAGTAATTCGTATGAAATGACACTTGATTTCGCTTGAGAGTGTTATTCCGTGTGAAAAGCTAATTTCGCTTGAAAATCTGATTTCGTGTGAAAGTCCATTTCGCTTGTGATTTCGTTCGAAAGTCTATTTCGTGTGTAGAAAGTAATTTCGCTTGAAAGTAACCAGTTTTCAAAACTTGAAAAAATTTTCCGTAAACTGTTTTCGTAAAATGGATAACCAAGAGTTTTACAACTTATTTGCCGGTGGGGGAATGACGGCAGTACAAACACCAGCCAGTATCGTGCAAAATGTGAACATGGAAAATGAACTCGGTACTATGCAGAAACCGCCGAAGTTGATGAACATTGATGAGTATGTTGGGTGGTCGGAAAGGTTTAAGACTTGCGTGCAAGCTAACCATTTTGAATGTTGGATGAAAATCGAGTCTAAATATGTTCCTCCAAAGAATGGTTCGGGAATTGAGAAAATAATTGTCAGTTTGACTCCAATTGAACAAGATGATTTCAAAGCAGAAAAGAAAATGATGAGCATTCTACAACAAGCCGTCAAAGAGGATATCTTAGTTCTGCTACAACATCAGGGTGATTCACAATCCATTTGGAATTCTTTGAAAGTAAAGTTTCTTGGAAGCGTGTATATGATAAAAAGCAAAACTGCTTTGATGAAGAAAGAGTTTGATATATTTACGGGTATAAAGGGTGAAACAACAAAACAGTTGATTGAAAGATATTGCCATCTGGTTGTTGAGATGAAGAGGTTGGGCATAACCAAAATAGATGAGGAATGGGTTGATAAATTGGCGGATGCATTGCCATACGATGAATGGGGCACTTATCTGTTGGTGTTGAAGAATAATTTGGAGTATGTGGGATTTAACCTTAGCACATTCATTGAAAAGATTGAGTCACACGAGCTTGAGTTGACAAAGATTAGAAAGATGTAGTCTTCGAGTGTTCAACAAGATGTCTCATTGTATTACAAAGGAAGTACTTCAGCAACATCGAGTCTAAGTCCAAAAGTGCAGACAGCCTTTAGTGCAGATTCAACATCCGGAGTATCATCTGTCACATCAAGCAACAACAACTCACCATTTGCAAGTTTTGAACCAAATCCAAAGGTTCAAAATTCACCTGATCAATCTTACACTCAAAGTTCGTCAGGATCAAACAGTCAAAGTCAAGGTCCAGGAATTCTGTGCAACAAAGCAGTGAACATAAAGAATGCTCAAGACTTTACTGAATCATCAGCGAAGCAACACATAGCACTTCTTGCTTCGGTGCTTGAATCGTATGAAAGCTTGGTTGCAGGTAGAATTGGGAACCCCGATATGACAAAGGAAGACTATGATCAGATCGATCCAGAGGAGCTGGAGTTGATCGACATCAAATGGGGAATGACAAGCTTGGTGAGAAGAGCTCAACGATTTATGGAAATAACTGGTCGGAATAGTCTTTCAGGACCAGATCAAAAACTTGGGTTTGATAAATCAAAAGTCACATGTTTTAAATGTAAAGAGAAGGGACATTTCAAACGTGAATGTCCAATCCAAGAAGTCAACAACCATCAAAACCCTTTCACAAACGACTACTACAAACAAGCGATCTATCATAAGACAAGTCAACAACCATTCACCCAAAGACCTCAGATCGAAAACAAGCCGGAGAAGGCTCTCTTAGTCAATCAAGATGATGAGAAGGTTGCTGAAGGTTTTAGCTGGGATAAGTACATCTCTGGTAGTGAGGGTAGGGCAATGATGGTAGAGATTGTGGAACAACCGAAATACGTTGTTGAGATAGAAGAAGTCAGTGAACTTGAAGAAGTAGCTGCAGAAGTTTACTACTATCAATCTAAACAGGAGATTATTGCTAGTTCTTTCAAATCAATAATGCCTCCTAATATGTTTGAATCTTTTGCAGGTTTCTTCAGTGAGCCAACTACTGGTCTTTGTCCAAGATATGATGTTGAACCAGCTCCAGTTGAAGAGATAATAGACGTTTCAAAAGAAATGAATGAAGAGACTCTAAAAGAGATTGCTGACAAAGCATTGATGGGTAAGCTAAAAGAGGTAGAAACAGAATCTGTCGAATCAAAGTCTGTCGAAACCGAGTCAGTTGAAAGTGTGTCTGTCGAAACGGTCAAAAAGGAGTCTGACGAGAAATCGGAAAATGAGGAGATCAAATCAGGAGACGAGTCTGAGTCAGAGTTTGATGGTTTTGGTAAAACAGATATTAAAATTGATCAAGAAGAAAAGGTTACCGAAAAGGTTGTTTCGATTCTTGAAATTCCATGCAAAAACTGTTCAAAACCATGCATGGACTGTCTTGAAAAAGACAATAAATTTCATGAATTGAAGAAATTTACTGATGAAGTAAAATTTGATCTCAGTGAGATAAAAGAAGCATATGACACTTTGGCACGATCAATCAAAATGATTAAAAAAGAAAGTTTTGAAAATGATAAAGCCACGAAGTTGCTAAAATCTACTGTCATGGATAAACAGATGGAAATTAACATCCATATGGACACAATTGCTTCTTTGAAAAAAGAACTTGAGTTAATGAGAATTGAAACTGAGAGAATTGATAAGAAACTGATGAATTATGATGCTTCATCATATGTGATTGATCAAATTCTTCCGCAACAACATGATGCAAAACCTGTCTTCAAAAGTGTTCCACCCCCAATGTGGAATCATTATACTCAAAAGTATCCAGATGGGGTGGAGTCTGCATTGAATCTCAAGTTGAGAACCATTGAGAATGAGTTGCCTGAGAGCATTGATGTTACATTTTCTCCATCCGACACTGATAATGAGTCACAGGTCATCAAAACCGTTGTTGACCAAGTGTTAGATGAAGAAAGTGATAACTCGGAGTTTGATACTGTAAAAACTCATTTTGAAAACTCCATTTCTGAGTCTGAAGAAGATGGTAACTTCTTAGACAAGTTCATACCAAAATCAGATACAGTTGTGAATGATGATTCGATCATTGTGGTTTACACAATGACCGGAACTGACAAACTTTATTCTGATTTTGAGTATCCAATCCAGAACGCGAACATGCAAAATGTTGAAAAAGTGTTTAAGCTTGTGGAGATTGACATTTCTGAGGTTAACAATAACGAGTTTCTTTCAAAATCTAAAAAGTCTTTTGTGAAACAACAACCGAACAACCCTGGGAAAAAGGATTGGGTGGGTAAAAATGGGTCTAACAAAAGAAATGGTAACAACTTCAAAAACAAAGGTGTTGGATTTGAAAAGAAAATGGCTAAGAACAATGTCAAGCCAAAAGAAAAGATGAGTGATATTTTTGTTGCTGGTCCTAGTGTTGATGCTGAAAAGGATTATATCTTCAGTCAAAAAGCCATTGACGATTTCAATGCAGCTAAGAAATTGAGACAAGAGACCTACAAATCAACCTTTGTCGAGTATGACAAAAGAATTTGTTACCGCTGCAATGAAATTGGTCACATGGCCAAGCAGTGTATGAAAAAGATTGAAAAACCAGTTTTGCAAAAACTCAAACCTAAAACTCCAACTGATGTTAATGGTAAAACACCAATGGTTTCCCCCATTCATATTTTGAAAAGAGGTGAATCTTTGAAGTCCGAGGATAAGCCGAAATCAACATTTGAGATTGGCGAATCTTCGAAAATCCAAAAGACTTCAAAGATTAATCCGAAGACGAAAATTTTTGAAAACCAATCATGGGTGGCAAAATCAAAACAATCAGTTGAAGAAAAGAAAATGGAAAATGAGCTAAAATCTGAATCAAAAGTTTTTGAAAATTATGTTGAAAAACTGGCATTTGAACTAGACAAGTTGCTTGAGGAATTCCCACCAATTAAGAAGGGAGATTTAAAACCAAAATCTAAACCTGTTGTTCCAAACATCATCTTTAACATTCCGAAAGTTGATGTGTCATGTGATCTTGTGTTTGGAAGTGTTCCAAAGGTAAAGAAATCATGGGCTTCATTGTTTGAATGAATTTCTGTGATGTATGCAGGGGCTTCCGAGGTCAATAATCTCAAAGTGGATCATGGACAGCGGAGCTTCAAGGCATATGACTGGAATGCTGGCTTTTCTCTACGATGTTAAATCAATCAATGGTGGATATGTTGGATTTGCAGGGAATCAGGGAGGCAGAATAGTTGGTGAAGGAACTCTAACAAATGGAGTTGTGTCGTTTGAAAAAGTGAACTATATCATCGAACTTGAAAAGAATCTGTTGAGTATCTCACAGATCTGTGACAAGTCTTTTACAGTACACTTTACAAAAAATGAATGTTTAATCATAAAACCTGGTTTTAAAATTCCTGAGGACATGGTGTTGATGCGAGCTCCACGAGAAAATGATTTGTATGTACTCGATATGAGCGTCGCAACAACAACTGATCATCAGAAACAATGTTTTGTGACAAAAACGAAAGCGACTGAAAAAGAGTCCAGAATGTGGCATCGAAAGATGGGTCACATTCATGTCAGAAAAATGAATTTTCTTGTGCACAATGATCTTGTAGAAGGTGTAAATCTGAAAAATTTTCATTTAAATGATGATTGTGTAGAGTGCAAGAAAGGAAAACAAACGAATAAGACACACCCACAGAAGTTGCTGAATTCAATCAGAGTACCGCTCGAGAGGCTCCACATGGACCTTTTTGGACCAGTTAATGGCAAGAGCGTGAGTGGAGATTTGTATCGTCTGGTGGTCACCGATGACTTTACCAGATTCTCATGGGTGTTGTGTATTGAAAGCAAAGACCAAACGTTTGATTTGTTGATGGTGCTGTTCAAGAAGATGGAGACGCTGTACGAATTTCCAATCAGAAGAATACGAAGCGACAATGGAACGGAGTTCAGAAACAATCGAATGCTCGAGTTTTGCAATGAAAAAGGAATTCTTCATGAATTTAGTGCACCATACACTCCACAGCAAAATGGTGTAGCTGAAAGAAAGAATCGCACCTTAATTGAAACAGCTCGAACGATGCTCGCCGATTCCAAGTTGCCAATATTTTTCTGGAGTGAAGCAGTTGCAGCAGCGTGTTATACATTGAATCGCGTTCTCACAGTGAAGAAATACAAGAAAACCTGCTTTGAACTTCTTCATCGTTATAAACCAAATTTGAAATTTTTAGAACCGTTTAGATCGCCTTGTACTTTCATTGATCCAGATGGTAAGTTTGGTGCTAAAAGTAATGAGGGTTTCTTTGTAGGTTATGCGAGTCCGCTGAAGAGGGTGTTCGTACCGTGCCTGGGGAAGATAATTCAAGTTCAGCATGTTGATTGTCAGAAGCATACTGCTCCACCACAACTTCCCGGACAAAGATTTCTGTTCGATTATTATAAACTCTGGGAGTCTTTCCAACTGCCGATCGAGCCAAGCGTAGAGGAATTGGTTTTACTATACCAACACCAACAATCTATGTCACAAGATCAGGTGCCAAGACCGTTGGTAGTTTCTCAGCCCGGCGTGGGTACAAGCAATCCTACAAGTGGAACAATTAATCATGAGGCAGGTCCAAGTGGAACGACACACGAACCCCCAGAGGAACCAGCTCCAACGTTTGATAATTCTGACGACTCAGAATCGGAAGACGGTCCGATTTTTGACAAAGAACCAAATGTTGCAACGACAGAAGCTGAGGATCACACCGGCGATTAAGATATTACGAACTTGCAATCGGAAGTGAGCGTGCCTGACACTGCTATGCCAAGAACTTTGTTGTATCATCCTTCAGATCAGATAATTGGTGATCTTCAGAGCGGAGTAAAAACGCAGGATCAGATCAACAGAGCTCTTACATGTTTTTATACATCTGTTGCTCCTTTACAGGAAGAATTCTCACTAAAGTGTTTCATCTCGTAGGTTGAACCAAAAACGTATAAAGAAGCTTTAACTGAAGAAAGCTGGGTGAACGCTACGCAGGAAGAGTTGCAGCAGTTTGAGAAGCTGGGAGTCTAGAGATTAGTAGACCTTCCTGAAAATCAGAAGCTGATAAAGACAAAGTGGGTCTTTAAATGCAAAAGGGATGATAGAGGAGTGATTGTTCGAAACAAAGCACGATTGGTAGTACAGGGATTCAGTCAGCAAGAAGGCATTGACTTTACAGAGGTGTATGCGCCTGTTGCTAGACTCGAGGTGATCAGAATCTTCCTGGCATTCGCGTCCTGGAAAGGATTCAAAGTCTACCAACTAGATGTGAAATCTGCATTCCTATATGGCAAAATCAAAGAAGAAGTGTATGTTGGACAACCGCCAGGGTTCACAGATCCAGTACACAAAAACAAAGTCTATCTTCTGGATAAAGCGCTTTACGGATTACACTAGGCCCCGAGAGCCTGGTACGAGATGCTTTCCCAATATCTGCTGGCCAACGGGTTCACCAGAGGGACGGTTGATAGTACATTGTTTACCAAAGAGGTTGCAGGGCATCTATTGATCGTGCAGATTTACGTCGACGATATCATCTTTGGATCGACAAATGACGATTTGTGTAAAGATTTTGAGAATGTTATGAAGAAGAAGTTTGAGATGAGTTCGATGGGGGAGATGAAGTTCTTCCTAGGGCTACAGGTCGAGCAAATGCCTGAAGGAATCTTCATTCATCAAACCAAATATGTGAACGATGTTCTGGAGAAGTTTAACATGTCTGAATCTACTCCGACTTCAACCCCCTAGGCTCAAAATCACGGAATCTGTCTAGATGAGAGTGGAGAGAAAGTGGACGAGACTTATTACCGGTCGATAATTGGATCTTTGATGTATCTTACTGCTTCTCGCCCGGACATCATGTATCCGACGTGTTTATGCGCCCGATATCATTCCAGCCCACGCCAGTCACACTTGACGATCATGAAACGCATTTTACGGTATTTGAAAGGCTGCCCAAGCATCGGCTTATGGTATCCTAAGTCGGGTGACTTTTCACTCACAGGTTATGCTGATTCGGATTTTGGTAGCTGCAAGCAAAATGCTAAGTCCACCACTGCTGGGTGTCAGTTCTTCGGAACTCGACTAGTCACTTGGCAGTGCAAGAAACAAACCTCAGTAGCGCTCTCTACGTGCGAGGCAGAATATGTTTTGGCCTCGAGCTGTTGCTCTCAGATCCTTTGGATCCAACAGCAGATGCAAGACTTTGGTTTGCAGTTCTTGGACACGCCTATATTTGTGGACAATGAAGCAGCGATTAACATAACGAAAAACCCGGTTCACCATTCTAAAACAAAGCATATTGAAATTCGACATCATTTCATCCGTGATTGTCACAAGAAGAAATTGATTTGAATCGAACATATACACACCGATGAACAGAAGGCTGATTTTTATACAAAACCTTTTGATAGAAAGAGATTTAACTATCTTTTGAAATTAAACGGGATGAAAAATCTGTTTTCTGGGAGGGTTATTGAATGTGAAGCCGAGGAGGACGGCGATCAGAAGTGATCCACGTTGTGTTGTCAAGTTTTTGTACAGTTTATTTTCTGCTTTTGATAATACCAAAAACACAAAAAATATGTTTTTGATTTTAGGGGGAGAAAGTTTGCAGAAAATCCAAAAACATGATAAAATTTCAAAATCCAAAAACATTGAAAAAGTCAAAAAGAGTTTGTGTAAAAAGGGGAAATGATAGTACATCAGCTAGACAGGTGCAGTACGCTAAAGAAATGTAATGTTTAAAATGTGTTAAGCAGTCTCGCTGATGATGTGCCGATAGGTTTTTACACATTTAGTAGGTTTGTTCGGGATATACACTTAACTCTTTACTTGCTTTTATATGGGGAACATCTCTTGGATATATGGGTAACCCCCGAAATCTTGTTTGAAAGGTCCCTCTTTCTGAGATACTAGGTCTTTATACTTAGTGATATATGGGGTATTATCCCGGGACTTCTGATTTTGCGGAAGCAATGGCCTAGTCCCCGGAGAATACTTTACGCTGCTTGAAATATAAGCCTCCCTTCAGCATAAAAAATGATGAAACATTGAAAAATGCTAATCATGTGCTGTTGTAAAAGAAGATCCCCAAAGGGGACCCACCTTAAGTCGAAGCCGTCATCTCTCTGATTTTGCGGAAGCAATAGCCTGAGCTCTCACGGCCCTCGCATTTAACCCCTTACAAATATCATCTAGGTATACTCACCTGTAATACTGAATATTGAGATCTGGATACGGGAGTATATTCTGAGGTGGTACACGTGTAAAAGTTAAGCCTTAAAATACTAAATTCGTATCCTGAATAGATTGAAATTTGTGTGAAAATTTAAGAGGATCAGTATATCGACAATCACTGTAAATTGTTTAATGCTGAATATGTAATCAAAGCTTAACGGTGCTCGTATCTTGTCGGCAGCTGATATGATCCCCTAACACGCTCACAAAAATATCGTGTGTACAGTTTATTGCTTTTCAAAAAAAAAAATCCAAAAAGATTTGTTTTTCATCTTATTTTCGACAACGAACGTTGGGGATCAGATGATCAAAGTCTTATGTGTTGAACAAGTCTGGATCATGAGGGTTGGGTAAGCAGAAGATTGAGAAAGTGATTGGTAATTGCTTGAAGTTTTAAAGTTCATTAATTTGAACTAAAATCAGTTTCAGATAATCAGCAGCTTCATAAACTGGTCAGCCAAGGTCATTAACTTGGACTTGGCAGGCTAAATAGTTGACCAAGGTCATTAACTTGGACTTGGTAAACTGGGTGTGACGGTAAAATATCAAAAAGCTAAAAGTTTGAAAATTTTGGAAAAATGTCATTTCAAACGAAATAACTATTTCGCACGAAATAGCAATTCCGCTTGAAACGGTGATTTCGCTTGAAATGATGATTTCGTTTGAACTGTGATTTCGTTTAAACTGTGATTTCGCTTCAAACTGTCATATGTGATTTCGTTTCAAACTGTCATATGTGATTTCGTTTCAAATTGTCATTCCGCATGAAATGTAATTTCGTATGTGGGCATTTCGTTTGAAGGTAGTATTTTGATGAAAATTTTTCAAAAATGTTTAACTTTCTGTTTATGTTGTTCTTTCAGGCATCTAATGTGCAGTTCGATCCACTACACAACATATGTTGTGTTTACGATAAAGAGATACCAAAGATGGCTGAATTCAGTAGTATTCTGGAGTTCATGAAGAGGTTGCCGATACAGAAAGCTTTAACAAACCAACATCTTGTTTTCGAATCTCATATTGAACATTTTTGGGAAAATGCCACATATGATGAAGGAAGTAAAACAATAAATTCAATTGTGAGCTTGAACGGCCAAAATAAACCAATAATTGTCACAGAGCAGCTTGTACGAGAGGTGATAAACTTTCCGGATGATGAGAATTCTCCTACAAAGTTCCCAGAGAGGATGGTAAAAGGATGCATGTTGCAGATGGGTTACAATGGTCCACTAAACAAGGCCAACTACTTGAAAGCGTGTTTTCCAAAGTCTTATAAGTTTCTTATTCACTCAGTGTTGCATGCACTCAGTCACAGGAAAGGAGGTTACGATGTGATGAGTGACTATCAAATGAACATGGTGACAACTCTCGTGTTAAACAAGAAGTATAACTTTTCAAAGATTGTGTTTCATTACATGGTAGAAAATATCACTTCAAAGAGCAAGACTTGGGTATATCCACGATTTGTTCAGATGATGATAGATCACGCTTATCCTGATTTGGAGAGAGATGAACTGAATGATCTGTTGGTATTATTTCACATGGATAATGAGTCTTTGAAACAATTGGCCAGATATCACCCAAACCATCCAGAGCCAACAACGAAAGCTGAAATCTTTGGTTTCATCAAAGATAAGAATTATCAAGATCCAGATCCAATCAATCATCAAAACTGAAGAAATGAGAAAGAAATGAAAGAAGCTGGTTATGCAGATGAGTTGAAAATCCTTGAAGATTTCAAAGAATCAAGAAACGAGTGGTTCTTGAAAGAAGAGAAAAAGAAGAGGAGCCGAAAATCAACTCCGAAAGTTCAAGTAGAGGAGGGCTCATCTTCTCAACCTAAGCGAAAGCGTCAAAAGAAAACGGTTGAAACTATGCTTGTTGATGAATCCGAGGAGGAAGATGAAGCTGAAGCTGAAGCTGAAACTGAAGTTGATGTTGAAGGAGATGTTCGTTTGTCTCCTGAATCTGTAAAGTTATTGAAAGCTCTTAAAGAAAGTTTTAAAGATGATGAAACAGCTAAAGCAGCTGGTGACAATGAAAGTGATGATGTAGACAAAAGTACAACAAGCTCATCTGATGAAGAAATTGATGAAACAGAACGTGCAAAGAGAATTAAAGCTGAGATTGAAAAAGAGAAACAATTGAAAAGAATGAGGAGAGAGGATAAAGATGATGAGTTATACAATCCATCTCCTGAACATGTTGTAGAATCTCAAACACCTCCATCATCTGGTGGTAGTAAGAAGCAATCTGCAAGAAAGAGAGTTGTTACTCCGAAGGCAGCACCAAGGTTGAAAGTTCTGTTAAAGAAGAAACCAATCCAAAAACCGAGTAAACCACCATCACCGCCACCTGAACCTCAACATCAACCATCTCCAATTCATTCACCACTTCATCAATCACCACCTAGACAACCATCACCACCACATCTATCACCACCACATATTCATATTGCTACACCTCCCCATGAACAACAACCTGTTGTTACCTCTCAGCAAATCTTTCAAAAACCACCATCCACACAACCGCCTGTCCAAACTACACCTGGTTCTTCTGGATACAAAACTTTTCCAAATGTTCCGGAAGGTATTACTCTTGAAGACATTGGTGATTTCAATTTTGCAACTGATGTGCAAGTTAAGAGTTTGGAAAAGAAAGTTGAAGAAGTATTGGTTGAGAACAACAAGTTGTTGGATCGTGAGAAGAAACTAGAGAAGCGTGTAAAGACAGTCGAAGCTGAAAATTCTTCATTGTTAAAGAAAGTTGAATCTGATCAAGCTGAGATTGATATTCTGAAAGTTAAAGTTGCAGAGTTGGAAGAAGAGAAAGCACGTAGAGATGAGCAGAACAAATACTTTGAGTTAAAGAACAAAGAATTGGAAGCTGCTAAAGCAATGAAAGAACACGAGATATACATGATGAATAAAGTGTTAGAAAACTTACTTGGAAAGACTGTTGAACAGAAATTCGATGAAATAAAGATTGAGGAAGTTAGAGCAAAACGTACAGCTGATTTAGAAGATCAGATGAAAGATAAGGGTAAAAATGTTGAAGGTGTTTCTGAGAGGACAATTGTTCAATCTACTATTTCTGAATCACCTATTCAGAATCCTCGTCCTATCTCTGCATTTTCTGCTATTTTTGAAGAGGACGTGTTGATTGATGATGTTATTGATGGTGAGGAAGAGGTCGAGGAGGATGATGATGAAGATAAAGTAGATGATACAGATGATGTATTTTCTGCAAGCAGTCATAGTGATGATGATACTGATGACGATGGTCAGGGTGGTACAGGAATTAAAGTCACTAAAGCGTCTAATGAAGAGAATGTCGATGATTATCTTTACGATGATGTGAATGAAGAGCCTGATGATGCTACAGGTGAGGGGGAGAACGTTGAAGATCAGAATGTTGATAAAAGAGAAAAAATGATTTTGCATCTTGAACCTGAAGTTGAGGAAGGAGAAATCAGACATACTTATACCATGGCTGATATTATTGACATGACACGTATTGATGATCCTAACTTCAAGTTTGACTTTGAAGAAGAGTTGAATGCATTTGATATAAATCAGCAGCCAGAGTATCAGTACAAGTATGTTGAGGAAGCTGATAATTATGATCAAGTTGAGATTGAAGACTGCAGCGATGAAGAGAATGTGAATGTAGATACTTCAAACTTTCCAACTCTTGTTGAGTTTTTCAGTCAAGAGAATGTCGATGAATTGAGAATGAAAGTGGCAGAATGTCTGAAAGATAAGAACTTTGATGGTACTACAAAAGATGCACAGCGTGAAGAATGCAAGAAGTGGTTTAGAAAGAGTTCTGAAAGAAAATTCAAGCGACCTTTGAAGTATTATAACAGAGATAGAGATGTTTCACTTGGTGATATCATCAGCTGGGGATTCTTGCCACAAGTGAACGTGTATGCTATTAGAAGAGAATTTGGAATGCAGTATTTTGAGTACATACAAGATATCATGTCACTACCTTGGTGGGATGTTGAAGAGTTGTCAAAAGTTAGAACTCTGGATTATCCTGTAAGAAAGCATGACGTACCCGTCTGGGGTTTGATGAAATTTGAAGCCTTCAGAGGATTCAAACACTGGAAACCTCACTACCCGAAGAAGGTGAGGAGAGTGAATCCTGAAACTGGAAATGAAGAAACAATCTTGCATGTTAAAAAGCCTAGAGTTATAAAAAACATTCCAGTACCGAAAATGGAGCAAGATTTTCATAAGGGGTTCTTGTACTGGGTATACAGCTGTTTGTCGACTGAAGCTGTAATCACCTACAGAGCTGAGAATGAAATCAGACACATCTTTGTGTATTATCCTTTATTGTTGGTGAACTGTTCAGCAAAGGATATAGAATGTTTGTTTGTTAACAGGATCGGATTTAAATCTGAAGATAAAGACCAAGCAATGCAATTTCAGAAGGTTGTTTCTATCTGCTTCCAAAAAGGTATCAATGCTGACAATAAATGGACGTCTAAGTGGCGAGAAATTGAGAAAGAGGAAGCGTTGAAAGCTGAGAAAGAAAAGAAGAAACTTGAAGCGAAAAGAGGTAAATTCATGAAAGAACAAGCTGAAGAAAGACAGAAAGCTGCTGCAGAGAATGAGAAGCTTAGGAAGCTGTTGATGAAAAGGCCTAAGCCGAGGGAAGAAAAATTCAAGTCGTTGTGAAGAAAGCACTGAAGACCTAACTAAAGACTCCGGCAATATCCAAGGGGGGTTTGTTGGTGCATAATGTCTATAGCCTACGTCTAAAGTCTAGGTCATTTCGGTAGCTTGTATAGGGGTCGAAATGTAATTTTATGTTGTGTTGAAGTAATTTCGCACGAAATAGCATGATGCTATTTCGCACGAAATTACGTAGTATAATTTCGCACGAAATTACAAGTGGTAATTCCATGCGAAATTAGATGCCTATATATATGGCTTGTGTGCTTCTCATTTGGTACGAAATTAGTGAAGGTGTAACGAAGTGCTGCTCGATTTTCACCGTGTATTCAAGTCAAATATCAATGAGAAGCTTGTTTTAAGTATCATACTCTCTTTCTACACCTTTCGTACACTGATTTGAGGTTGTTTGACTGTTTCCGCCTTTCAAACAGCTTTGTGTTGACTCTGAACGACTCATTTGGTCGCAAAACGATCATACGGGATGGTACTGAGACGTTTCTCTTTATAGGATATTTTTGGCGCGTAGTTTAGGCGGGATATTAATATAATAGTAAATGCAATTAATAAAGTATCCGGTTTTGCTCAGCTTTATCAGTTAATTCTGTAACACGTCACATCTTTCAAATTTGGCGTTTATATTTTATGACGTTTTGTAGGCCAAGACGTTCACTAAAACACAGAAAAAACTACGCAGTAATAAAATTTGCGTTTTGTATTTAGTTGACGTTTTATATTTAATGGCGTTTTTATGTAAGAAATGATGTTTACCCTTTTTACCCTTAGTGAAGCACGTTCAAGTAATAAAATTGATGTTATTTACGAAAACGTCACGACGCCAATCTAGTCCATAGCTTGTTTTGATCTGACGATCCGTAAGCGTTCTCACCGTTCTCACACTTTTCACTGTTTTCCCTAAATCCTGACCCTATATATATATAGGACAAAGATCCGTTAGGAACCACCCTTTATTGCGAGAACCAATGTGAACACAACTAAAAATAGCTAAAAAACACACAAAATTTTTTATTTTTTTAATATTTTTTATAAAAAAATCGCTACTTTTAGTAGCCAAATTTTTTTTTTCTAAAATTCTTTTTTTTTTTAATTTTTTTTTTTGCTACTAAAAGTAGTGATTTTAACTTAAAAATTATTAAAAAAAACAAAAATTTTTGTGTGTTTTTTTAATTTTTTTTTAGGTTTTTTGGGGGTTTAGTTTTTAGCATTTTAGCTTGGGGGGGGGGGGGTGGGGGGGTTTAGGTTTTTGGGGGGTGGGGGGTTAGGTTTTATTGAGTGTTTTAGTTTTTAGCATTTAGCTTGGGGGGAGGGGGGTTAGGTTTTTTTAGGGGGGTGGGGGGTTTAGGTTTTTGGGGGAGGGGTGGGGGTTAGGTTTTTTTAGGTTTTTTTTAGGTTTTTTTTTAGCTATTTTAGGTTGTGTTCACATTGGTTCTCGCGGTTCTCGCAATAAAGATGGTTCTCGCATGAACCTTACCCTATATATATATAGGGGATGGTTCTATGCAGAACACTAAATATTGCGAGAACGCGCAGAACAAAGTAAATCACTCATTTTTTCAATTCTAAAAACCTAAAAAGTAAATGAAAATGTTATAAATGTAAGATTTATTGTTTCTTACACTAGAATTTAAAACAAAATATGAAAAATCTTCAGTTTTTAAATAACCTAGGTTATATGTAGGCTAAATTACCTACATGTATGTAGACTATGTGTAGGGAAAAATATATGATTGTTTATGTATATATAATACACATATGAATATAAGAAACATAAAATTTAAGAAATATGAACTTTAAATCCCAAAATTTAGTGATTTAGAGTTGTTCTTTTTGTTCTCGCAATAATTAGTGTTCTGTAATGATTCTTATCCTATATACATATATATATATATATATATATATTATAATCTGTTAATAGTATTTTGGTCATAGGGTGAAGTTCTTGTTAAAAAAAAACTTTTTTCGTAAGAATTGTGAGAAGACATATAAATTAACATGTAGACATCATATTTTTGACTTAAGGATAATGTTTTGGGTTGTTTAAGCAAGAAAAACACCAAATATAACAATTTAAAACACAATGCATTATAGGCATGGAATTTAAAACACAAGGCATGAAATTTAAAACACAACTAAAACACGTTGCTTAAAAGTTAAAACACACTACTTAACTTTCTTGGCATAATGTTTCAAGTTTTAAGCCTAGAATTCATTGAATTGTGTTTTAAATTGTTATGTTTGGTGTTTTTCTTGCCAAAACAACCCAAAACATTATGCCTAAGTCCAAAACATGATGCCTATATGTCAATTCCGATGTCTTCTCACACTTCTCACAAAAATGTCATTTTTACATAAACCTAAACCTTTGTTTATAATTATTATATTAAGTATGCACACGAATAAAAATATA
Organism: Helianthus tuberosus; assembly: GCA_030545235.1. Classification (NCBI taxonomy): domain Eukaryota; kingdom Viridiplantae; phylum Streptophyta; class Magnoliopsida; order Asterales; family Asteraceae; genus Helianthus; species Helianthus tuberosus. Next base: position 7,487,115 of record CM060426.1, read on the forward strand.
TACGGGAAGACCGGCCAGAAGTTTATTTATTATGCTCTATAAATAAATATTGTCGCAATGTTACATTATTTTATGAAGCATTGTTCTTAGAATCTGAACTCTTGATTACTCTTGGAATGGGTAAATTTGGGTTAACAAGTTTACTGAATTAGTAGTTGAACCAAATTATTAAAAAAATCCCTTACAACATCTGGTATACTCTTTCACAAAATACTTCACGCCTCATATTTTGTTAACATTATAAATCAATACCAAAAGATAAAACAAATCCATTGGGGTAAGATAAAAAAAAAGTGTATTTTGACTAAGTAGGATGAGAAGTAATATTAACCATTCATTTTTAAAATCAATGGTTAAGATGAAAATGTAGGAAAAAATATGAGTGTAAGTTGACCCGGAGCACCCCGTTGTCACCCTTCTTCCCGCGTGGATGTTGGATATTTTAGTGTAATTTGAGATTGCGTGTGACATACAAATAAGAGTTAATGCTTATTTGAATGTCATTAGGACTAACAGGGGATCCAAGCGCCCCCCTTGGCGGGGGTTTGGGGGCAGCGCCCCCAAGAGAAGCGGGGTCCAAGGGGCAGAGCCCCTGGCTTATTTTGGACAAAAGACCTTTATCGAAAATGCATCAGAAATTAAATTTCGAGCTAAATATGCACTTTTGGAACATGAGGGACTAAAGATGTTTTTGTTCAAAATGAAAACTGCAAGCAGTTGTGGAAAACTGAAAATACGCTCTCTCAAACGATTTTGAAAACCCTAGACGAATTCCGGTTCGTGAAAAATCCATAAAAATTCTCTCAACCAAATTCTCATACAGAAATCTAGAATCTATTCTGATTTTATCCGATCAAAGATTGGTAGCCACTCCAATTGTTTGATCTGAAAGTGATTACACGACTTCAGATTTATCCAAGCAATTTCGAATTTCCCCAACAGTGGATGTGCGTGATACACCACTGCCACCTGTTTCGATAATGCGTGAACTTCACAACGCATTGCCATGATCACGCGTTGAAGATTTCTCTCATTCCTTCTCCTTCACTCCTGCTTCCTTCTCTCCTTCACATGTGGTGAGTGATGGGCACCCCTAATAAAATTCATCATTAATGATGGAATGAAGCCCGATGGCGTGGCGGAAATTGATTGGATGTTGTGAGTGATGGAACACCCTCACTAGTGGAGTGCCCCTATCCCCCTAAGGTATCTCGGGGAAATCTTATTTATTGACTTTCTCTCCACATGCAAGGCACATGCATATCCCACTCTTATTTTTTAAACGCTCATAACTTTTTTATACGACATTATTTTTTCATAAAAATTTTACCATAAAATCGAGCGTCTTTTTATCTTTAAGTTGTTACCATATTGCTATGTAAAATATAACAACTAAAAAAACCCATAAAAATGTGTTGTATTTCTATGTTATATAACATTTTTTATGCTGAATTTTTGTATTGTATTTTTATGTTAAATTGTGCTGAATTTTTTTGTCTTAATTTTTATGCTTGATTTTTTATACTATATTTTTGTGCTAATTTTTTTCATGCTATATTTTTTTGTGCTATATTTTTTTGTACTGGATTTTTTGTGCTAGATTTTTTGTACTGTATTTGTTTTGCTGTATTTTTTATATAACAAAAAGGGTGTCACATGTCATTTTCACACTCCTACTTATAAGGACCAAAATGTTTTAGTACCAAAATGTCCTTCCTTCCTACTTAGACTGTAACGCCCAGAGTCCCTAAACTTTAGGATCTTGTCAAGATTAGTCCCTGAAGATTGTCTATTTGTCATTTTAACCCTAATCTATGTGGAAGTCTATAATATATACTTGAAATGCCTAAAGCTACGTGTGGAATGTCTATTTCTTTGGAATGTCTATATGCTTGAAATGCCTAACTCTATATTTGAAATGTCTAAATCTATGTTGGAATGCCTAAATCTATGTTGGAATGCCTAAATCTATGTTTGGAATGTCTAAATCTATTTGGTGCTTGACTCCTTAGACTCGTGAAACTTGATTCTTGGTTGAACGAGAGACTGGAGCCTTGTCACTGGCGGAATCTATTAATCTTGTGAACTTTTGGTGTCTATGATGTAATCTAATTATTTTATTTCTCAAGTATATGTAACGTTTAATCTAACTCGCAAAACGAATCAAAGTCGGGAATGCGGCAAGGTTGGATTGGCCAGAGTGACAATCCGATCGGACTGCCACCCGATCGGACTGCCACCCGATCGGACTGCCACCCGATCGGACTGTCACCCGATCGGACTGCCACCCGATCGGATGACCACCCGATCGGATGACCACCCGAACGGGCCACCACCCTATCCAAACCACACCGCCTCAAGTCCCTCCTACACTATAAATAGGCCTGTCACATCACTTCATTCCCTGATGTGACAACCCTATTCGACCAGACGCACGCACACTACATTTTCTCCATTTCTTGGCGATATCGGTACGTTTCAAGCTAGATCCTTGTACTTTCTTGATCTGCACTTCATCCTCTACGTGATTCACCTTTGAAATCACACTTTTCACCGTGAAATCTCTCAGATCTGAGTTCTTGAGGGTGATGTCATTATGGTTGTTTGTATGAACTACTTGGTGATGTCATTTCTGGCAAGATCTAGCTCGGATCTAAGGAATTTCATGCGTCTCACACTAAATCCAAGCTAAATCTAGACTTTTTCATATAAAACTTGAATTATCTTACTCTTTTCTTCAAAACTTTTACTTTATTCGGTTGAAACCGGGTCTAAATGGACTGTAGACTTGATAATTAGTCTAAAGTCGGCTTGGATCTGAGTTATTACCGGTAAAGACGAGCATGGCAACGGATTCTGACATAAACTCGTTAGAGACAGACGACTAATCGGACGGGGGTGATTCCAACCCGATCAGAGTGCCTGGGTGCTGAAGAGTTTACCGTTGTCTCAATACGTGTCGTGCCGTCACCATTAAGCTAGAAACTTAGAAATTTTACAAAATTATAAACAAGAACAAGGGTCGCCCGATCGAGCGGCAACCCGATCGGACAGCCGTCCAATCGGACAGCCACCCTATCAGGTGACACTTGCCCTTTAGCCTTGAAACTTTGAAATCTTTCAACACTTGGTAACTTTTCAGAAACTTGTAGTTTTGGAGACCTCAATCGAGTGGCAACCCGATCGGACATGTTGGTGCATATGTCTGTCGACTTCATCTTGTATCAAGTCTTGTAACTAGAATGGTAGATCAGGGCACGTTATACGAGAAAAACAAGGAATAGATAGGATGGAGCCATTTCGCACGAAATGGATATGTCCATTTCGTACGAAATGACCATGCCTATATATATGTGTGTCTTGGATCTCATTTGTAACGATTCTGATTCCGATACCGAGGTGCTGCCGAAGTGTCTCCAGGCTGTAAAACGTCATTATATCAATAAACAAGACAATTAGAGTGTATATTAAGCTGATTCAAAGTCGATACGTTTGTTTCCGCCTCTCGTATTGATTAGAACTCTTCTGAACGACTTGTTTTGGTCGTGCAAACGATCCTACAAGTGGTATCAGAGCTCAGGAGGAAGAATTCTTACCGATTTCAGCTTGATTTCATCAAAATTCTGAATTCTACACCTTCTTTTACAAGATTTTTCAAAATTAAACAAGTTTTCATGGTTAAAATGACTTAATTTTCACATATTATGAGCGAAACACTGTTTTAACAAATCCTTGAAAGAATTAGACCTAAAATCGAACTAAAACCTGATCAATTTGTCAAAATCATGTCCGGTTGTATGACATCAGCATCTCATTTCGCACGAATTGGACTATAGGGATATCATTTCGCACGAATTGGGCTTCCAGGTCGTTCCAAAGTGTCATTTCGCTTGAAAATTTGCCATTCCGTTTGAAAGGAATTTTCATTTCGCACGAAATGGTCTGTTAGAGAACCATTTCGCTTGAAGTTGTTCATTTCGCACCAAATCATCCATTTTGCATCAAGTCATTTCGTGTGAACCAGTTCACTTGTCCATTTCGTTTGAAAGCTGAGTTTGTGAAATTTTATACCGAATCATGGAAGAAGAGTTTTACAACGCGTTTGCTACTGCCCCGGGTACTCCTGTTACCATTGCCCAGAGTGTGAACATGGAAAATGAAACAGGAATGTTACAGAAACCTCCAAAGTTGATGGGCATTGAAGAATACTATGGTTGGAAAGACCGGTTCGAAAATTGGGTTCAAGCAAATCATTTGAGGTCTTGGGAGTGTATTGAGAAAAAGTATGTTAAACCTCGTACAGATGTGGGAGTTAACAAAACTATTTCTGAATTGTCGGATAAAGAGAGAGACATGTACAAAGCAGAAAAAATGATGATTAGTCTACTTCAGCAAGCTGTGAAAGAAGACATTTTCATACTACTTCAACATGATGGTACTTCACGTTCGATTTAGGAAGCACATCGAATTAAGTTTGAAGGAAGTACGGAGATGATCAGGAGTAAGAAATCATTGTTAAAGAAAGAATTTGATTTGTTTACTAGCTTGCAGGGTGAATCTACAAAGAAGCTCATTGAGAGATATTGTCATTTAGTGCGATCAATGTCACTGTTAGATATAAACAAAGATCGAGAAGAATGGGTTGACAAATTAGCTGATACTTTACCTCAGAAAGAATGGGGTACATATCTGATGATCTTAAAGAACACTGGAGAATATGATAAATTGACAATTTCTCAGTTCATTGAAAAACTTGAAGGACAAGATCTTGAACAACAAAAGATTGCTAGAATGAACAATCCAAGTGGTCAACAAGACATCAAGATGTATTACAAAGGGAATGTTCAAAATGTTGAAGCAAGTCCGAAGGTTCAAACCGCTTTCAATGCAGAAAACTCATCTGTATCAGTTAATCAAAGTCCAATCAGCAACAGTGGATTTTCTTCATACTCGAATGTTAATCCGAATGTTTCAACCTCAAATTATCAGTCTCAAAGCTCAAACAATAGTAATGGTCATGTGTTACACTGCAACATCGCGTTGCATCTTCAGAACGGTCAAAATTTCTCTGAAGAAGTTGCTAAAGGTCATATGGCATTACTAGCTTCAGTGTTAGAATCTTATGAGGGTTTGGTTGCGGGAATGATCGGAAATCCTATGTTGACAAAAGAGGATTACGATCAGATCGATACTGAGGAAATGGAGCTTATGGATATTAAGTGGTGTTTAGCGAGTGTGTTGAGGAGAGCTGAGAAATTTAAGCTGATTACAGGAAGCGATGACTTCCGTGATGCTAATGTTTCTACTTTAGGTTTTGATAAATCTAAAGTTACTTGTTTTCGATGTAGGGAAAAAGGACATTTCAAGAGGGAATGTACCAATCGAGAAGCAGGTGGAGCTCAGAATTCGTTCGGGAATAATGATTATTATCGGAAAGCTATATATCAATAAGTTGCTCAACAACCATCATCATCCCATGCTATTGAAGATGGAAAGAAGAAAGCTTATCTAGTTAATCAAGATGATGAAAAAATGGCAGAAGGTTTTAGTTGGGACAAATACATTCCGGATGATTCAAAGTTTAAAGCTTTCATTGCACAAATAGTTCAAGAACCAGATTTGATGAAGGAATGGATGGATGTGTTTACCAACAGTGAGAAAAGTCAAGATGGAGAGTCTGTGTCTTCAGAAGAAAACTAAGAAAAGACACAAGTCTTTGATCAATCATCAACTGATAGCAGTGATGATGAAGAAGAAATACAAATAAACATTGGAAAAACTCAATTATCTCCTGAAAGTTTTAAATTTTATTTTACAGATAGATTGGAGAAGTTAAAGGAGAAACGAGCAGCAAAAGATTAGAAAAAGAAAAAAATGCGAGAATGTTACTCAGGAAGAGAAGTTTGACCAGAGTGAAGAAGTTAAAGTTGCTGAGAAGGTGGTTGAAGCTGAGAAGGTGGTTGAAGCTAAGAAGGTGGTTGAAGTTGAGAAGGTAGTTGAAATTGAAAAGATAGTCGAAGTTGAAAAGATTATCGAAGTTGAAAAAATTGTTGAAATTACAAACCGTGTCTAAACTGTTTGGAACCATGCAAACAATGTGAAGAAAAAGATGAGAAGTATAGTGAACTTGACAAGATGAAAGAAAAGTTATTGTTCGATGTTAAGTATGTGAAAGAATCTTATGATGTGTTGAACAGAATGGTGAATAGTCTGCAAAAGACAAATTCTGAAAGAGAAGATGCTCTAACCATGATGAATGCAGTGATGATGTCAAAGCAGAAGGCTATCAATCATTATATTGAAGAATGTGCAAAGTTGAAGCAAGAGTTGGAGACTAAAAAGATAGAGAATGAAAGAATCAGACGATTATTGCAAAGTTATTCAAGTTCTGATTATTTGATTGACAGAATTTATCCAACTATTGCAGGTTTTGAAGCATTTCATGATAAGAAGATGGAAGAGAAGGATACTGGTAAGAAACAAAGTGCAAATTATAACAAGTGTCCGCCTCCGATCTGGGAAGGTTATTCTCCCAGAAAACCAAATGAGGAACAAGTCAAAAAGGCAGTCAATATAAAATTGAAGTCTGAAACAACCGATGAGTTACCAGAAAGTATTGACGTTACGTTCACATCGCCTGACACTGATCATGAGTCTGAATTAATAAAAAAGGTGGTCGATCAGGTGTTGGATAAAGATGAGGAGTCAGAGTCAAAATCCGAATCCGAGAGTTTGAGTTCATCTGTTGACAGTCCAAAATCGTCGGTCAAAAGGGTTTACAATAAAGAATTTCTGTTATCAAAAAATAATTTGAATGACGAAACCTTCAGAGTTGCATATACTTTGAATGATTCAGACAAATTATTTTCTGATAAGGAATTTCCAATAAGAAGTGTTCAAACTGAAAAGATTAAAAAGGTTTTCAAATTAACAGAAATTAAGATTTCTGAAATAAAAGATGTAAATCTTAATGAAAAACCTAAAAAGTACACTTCAAGAGTTCAACAAAGATTGAACAAGAAAAAAGGTTACAGTTCTGGTTCTGGTTTTCAAAAGAAACCAAACCATAACAGTAATTTAAAAAAAGGTTTAGGCTTTATTCCACACGAAAATCATAAAAATGAAAAAATTTCTAAAACAAAAACAATATTTGTGTCAGGATCAAGTTCTGAAGAAGAAGAAAAGAGCTCATTCTGGAAACAATCGAACAAAGAGTTCTTTGCAGAAAAACAAAAGTTTGAGAAGAATGGAGCTTATCAGAGAAAAGAGACAAGAACTTGTTACCGATGTCAAGAAGTTGGTCACATCGCCTGGAATTGTCCAAAGACAACCAACACAAAAACAGGGAGTCTCTTCTAAACTGAAAGAAAAAGTTGTTGATAAAATTAAACCACCAACTGAAAAGTTCAAAGTGTTTAAAAATTCAACATATGAAGTTGGTGAATGTTCGAAAAGGTTTTACAAAAGAAGGGGGAATCTTAACAACCAAACATGGGTTGCTAAGAAAACAGATGTTAAACTTGGCGATGAATCTGACTCATCAAAGTCAGAGGAGCCACAAGTTGAGCCACAAGGAGAAAATTCAGTTCCGCCAATGGATGATGTCAACTTTCCACCATTGCGAACTAAAAATTTAAACAAAAAGTTGGTAAAGTGGAAATTTCGAATGAATTCTATTCTGAAAAGAAAGAATTTGATGTCGAAAAGGCTTTCAATGACAAAGTGAAAAATATTTTTGGAAAAATGGTCGATGGTAGGGCCAAAGGGGTAAAAGATTTTTATGAATCAAAAAGAAATGTTGAAACCCCAAGTGAAACTGAAAAGGTCACACCCAAAGTTGGTCAGGCTTGGGTGTCTGTATTCCATATGTAAAAATCCTGACTTGCCGGAGCTCCCAAGTTGGTAATCGTGGAGCAGGAATCGGCATCTTTCTTGAGAAATTCACATCTGTGAAGTTTCGTCCTACATGTGGTATTTTCATTCTTGAAAATTGTTATATTTTGTTTTACAAATGGTATGGGTGATAAGTGAACCTACAAGTGGTTGAAAAGGGGGTTTTCACTTACAAGTGGTTAATCAAGGTCATTAAGTTGAACTTGATTTAACTTTCATACAAATGGTTGAAGGAACAATATGATGAATATATCCCCGGTCTTACAAGTGGATTCAACAAAACTAATTTTCCGGAAAACCATTTTGATTAAAACAAACTTAAGTGTTTTGAAATCTTAATGGGAAAAAAGTTTGTTGTCAGGGGGGGTTCTGATTGTTTATGCCAAGTGGATGGCGATTTGAAGCAATTCACAACAGTTGTCACTTTATTTGTACAATTTGTTGTCAAATTTTCTTTAAATGATTTTGAATTTTAGGGGGAGTAAGAATTTTCAGAAAATCCAAAAACATTAGAAAATTTGAAAAAGCCAAAAACATGATAAAATTCAAAAATGAGTTTTGTTGTGAAAAAGAGGAAATGATAGTACATCAGTAGACAATCACAGTACGCTAAAGATTTGGAAAGTCAAATGTGATAAACGGTCTCACTGATGATATGCCAGTAGGTTTTTACACGCTTAGTAGATTGTGTTCGAGATATAAACCTAAATATCAAACTTACTTATCTCGTGGGGAACATCTCTCGGATATATGGGTAACCCCCGAAATCTTGTTTGAAGGGCTTTCTATTTCTGACATACTAGGTCTTTGTGCGTGGTGATATCTGGGGTATTATACCAGGACTTCTGATTTTGCGGGAGCAATAGCCTAGTCCTCGTATAATACTTTGCATTGCTTTAATCTTAAAGCCCACCCTTAGCATAAAAAACGATGAAACATTGAAAAATGCTAATCATGTGCTGTTGTAAAGAAGATCCCCAAGGGGGACCCACCTAAAGTCGAACCATCATCTCTCTGATTTTGCAGAAGCAATAGCCTGAGCTCTCATGGTCTCGTATTTAACCCCTTACAGATATCATTAGTGTACATTCACCTGTAAGACTGAATATAGGAGTCTGGATACGGGAGTATATTCTGAGGTGGGACACGCGAATAAGTTTAATTCTCTAAAACACTAATCTCGTATCTCGAAACAGTTGAACTTTGTGTGAAAATTTAAATGGATCAGTATACTGATAATCTAAGTGAATCGTTTTGAACTTAAAATGTTTAAAGCTTAACGGTGCTAGTGATTTGTCATAAACTGATATGATCCTCTTACACAAACTCACAAAAATATTGTTTGTAAATATTTCTTTACTGCTTTTTATTATAAACAAAAATCCAAAAAGATTTTAAGTGTGTTTTAGCATAAATTTTTGATAATACAAAAAGATTTTCGATAACTGATGTTGGAAAGATGATTTTCAAAATTCCAAGTGCTAAACATGATAAACAACAGGTTTGGGAGAGTTTGTTTGAAATGAGAAACGATTTCGAAATGAAAATGTCAAATCTGAAGGTTATTCTTACAAGTGGTCATTCGAGATTATAAATGTTAAATAATTTTGAACAATACCAGCAAGAGGTTTATAAATTTTGTCAAATTGTTAAATTTGTGAAATTTATTTTGAGGTAGAGTTTGTGCAGGCAGAAGCAGCTAGGTTTCGATTTCTGACGACTTTCTGCATAAAACTTGAGCAGAGTTTGAGCCAGGTTTCGATCTTAGAACAAGAGCTAAGACAGATTGCGATCCCGGAACAACTTAAGGGGGAGTTTGATAGCAAAAGGGAGTCTGAAGATAGTAGAGCTAGTTTTGAATCCTGATGGACATGCCTGCTGCTAATGCTGAAAAGTTTGAAGAGTAGTAGATCAACATCCAAGGGGGAGATTAGCTGCTGATGCTGAAGAACTTAAGGAATCAAGAGATCTGATCAAGAGAAGACAGAGACAGGTTGAGATTCTGTAAAAGAGAGAGAGAGAGAGAGAAGATAGAAATAGAGTTTGAGGATTCTTACACTGTCAGATACTTTGGAAAGCACGAAGACTGATCAAGACTGAAGATGTGACACACCGAAGACTCGACACTGAAGACTTCGTCAACATCCAAGGGGGAGTCTGTTGGTGCATATGTCTGTCGACTTCGTCTTGTAACTAGAATGATAGATCAGGGCACGTTATACGAGAAAAACGAGGAATAGATAGGATGGAGCCATTTCGCTTGAGCCATCTCATGCAAAATGACCATGCCTATATATATGTGTGTCTTGGATCTCATTTGTAACGATTCTGATTCCGGTACCGAGGTGCTGCCGAAGTGTCTCCAGGCTGTAAAACATCATTATATCAATAAACAAGACAATTAGAGTGTATATTAAGCTGATTCAAAGTCGATATGTTTGTTTCCGCCTCTCGTATTGATTAGAACTCTTCTAAACGACTCGTTTTGGTCGTGCAAACGATCCTACAGGACAGCCGCCCGATCGAGCAGCCACCCGATCAAGGGAACCAGAGCATTCTAACACTTGGATCGAGTGGCAACCCGATCGGACAGCCACCCGATCGGGCAGCCACCTTATTTTCCCCCACTTTGTAAATTGTAAATCAAGTGGCAACCCGACCGGATGGCCATCCGATCAGGCAGCCGTCCGTTTCCTCCCACACATGTCACCACTCGGCTGGCAATCCGAGCGGATAGCCATCCGATCGGACAGCCATCCGATCCAGTGACAGTTTCTGACACTTTATTCAATCTCGACTCTTATCCTATTGTAATCTAATCAGGCTAATACTAAAAAGAGCTCCCTTTGATCCAATAACAGTTGCGATTGTTAAGCAATCATGGTGAGTATACTCGATCCCCCTTTTACTTTTAAAACTTTGGGGTGTAACATGTATTCTATATAAACTTGAATCTTTTGCAAACTAAACTCTATCCTATGTGCATGTGAAAACTTGTGTATTCTAGTATTCTATTTTGTGCTATGTGACGTTTAATCCAGGGTGTGTAGTTCCGCCTTAACAATAGTAGCGCTATAGGGGGTGCACCTCTCCCATTATTCTCAGGGGGTATTGTTAGGAGGATTCTAGTTTACCTTAAGTCTTGGGTAAACACTAAAGCATCGGGATACTTGGGCTATCACTGCGTGGACTGCGACACTAGCACGGCTGAAACTATTTTTGTTGCTTACATTGTGGATATGAGTTGTTTTTAATCTATTATTCTATTATCAAACTTGTATGCTCACCAATACTTTTGTATTGATATTTTAATACATGTTGCAGGCTGATAGGTTGCGATGGAACATGGAAATCAAGCTAGGAGATGCTTAGAAATGTTGCCTAGTTAATCTAGTTTTTGAACAATTTGAGCAAATTCTATTTGGTGATGTAAACTTGATGATACTTGATTGTTAGACAAGTTATATCATGAAATCCATTTAATTCTATTGAAATATCTAGTGTTATGGAACTTCGTGAGCAATCTGAACGCTTAGTGCTCACACCCCGATGTTTCCGCCATCGGTTGGGGTGTGACATAGACCACCCGTAGTGGGGGGTTTTTTGACCTTTTTTTCCCCAAAAAAAGCCCAACAACGCCCGGTAACCGACCTCTGGGGCGTTTTTTTGAAAAAAGGAATTGGCTGAGCGTGCTTTTTTAAACGTCTTCACTTGTTTCTTTGGCCAATAGCATTTTTTTGATGGTTTTTTATTTTTTATTTAATTCTGTTAGAATATCTGATCATTATAAGATTTCAAGCCCAACTACACCCCTTTTAACAAAATGTCCCACAATGCACACATGCTGACTGTACCGTCACATGACCCAAAATGCCCAAGGGTCTTCCCCCTCCCACTACACATCATCTTATAAGGAGTGTCACATGTCATCATTACAATCTTTCTCATGCTACTTAGGCAAAATTAACTTTTTAGTGGATCCTTCTAGGGATGAGCATGGTACCTGTTCGGTACCGAAAGTACCGGTAACGAAAAACAGAGAAAAGTGGTACCAGTATTTACCGGTGTTTTACCCGTAAGTACAGGTATCGTACCAGTACCAAAAATGGGTACCGGTACCGAATATACCGGTACGGTACCGGTTCGATACCGGAACCAAATGCTCATCCCTAGATCCTTCCCCAAATCCATATTTTGCATATGTGTGTGTGTGTGTGAAATACAATTGACCTTAATGTACGAGCGTACATGATGAGAATTTCGCACGTTGTAAACCTTCCGAGTTTTTGAGTGTGTAATGTTGGAAACTTTCCGAGTTTATGAGTTTGTGAGTCAGCATGTTTGGAAACCTTCCGGGTTTGTTAAGTCGCATGGTGAGTATTCCGAGTTTGTCAAGTTTTCGAGTTTGTACTTTCAAATCCCGCATGTTATAACCACAAATCCGCATGTTATATTTTTCATGCGTGATTATCGTTTCACAACATGTGTGATTAAGGTTTTGAGTTTTGAATTTTACAATGTGCGTAATTTCACAGCATATGTATCGTACGTTAAGGCCAATTGTATAATAACCCCCCTCCATCTCTCTCTCTCTCTATATATATATATATATAGGGTCAGGATTTAGAGAAAACGGTAGAAAGTGTGAAAACGGTGAGAACGCTTATTGATCGTCCGATCAAAACAATCTATGGACTAGATTGGCACGGTGGCATTTTAGTAAATAACATCAATTTTATTACGTGGACGCGCGTCATTAAGGGTAAAAAAGTAAAAAAACCATTCCTCACATAAAACGCCATTGAAAAATAAAACGCCAAATAAATACAAAACGCCAATTTTATCACTGCGTACTTTTATGTGTTTTTATTTAAGCTCTCTGGCTAGAAAAATGCCATAAAATATGAAACGCCATTATATATAACGCCAAAAAATACATCCGGATAAATGTTAATTACATTTTTTGTTATAAAAATAACATCCCGCCTAAACTATGCGCCAAAAAATTCTATAAATAGAAACACCTCACCACCTTCCGTTTATCACACCAAAAAAACACACAGTAAAAATTTACAACTCAATGTAAAACGCCAAAAAATACAACGACAGCAAACATCTTTTCTTTGATCCTCAATAATGTTCTGCATGAAGCTTCATTTAATGATTTGTTACCTGAGTGTAGTAAGATTTTGCTGCATGAGATGGACAAAATTGAAAAAAGAGGGACTGATGACACCCATATGTCATACTGTCATCTTTGTTCCTGAAGAAGGTTTGGATGATAAGAAGAGACCTATACCAGTGTAAATGCTACTTTTGCCTCAATGAATATAATGAAGACCACAGCCAGATAGCATCCACCCACAGGGGGTCGCTCTATGTCGGGGGGGGGGGGGTAGTTGCACGGACCTCCCATCCGCCAGAGTATTGCAACTCCGCAAGCTAGCTTAGCCCCATAGCTGCCTGACAAATAAATGGCGTTTTGGGTTTGGCGTTGTTTATTTTCTTTGTTCATATGTTGATAAAATCCGCAAAGACACTTCAACATATGAACAAAGAAAATAAACAACGCCAAACCCAAAACGCCATTTATTTGTCACATTTCTTGTAGTTTCAAAAGAAAAAAGAGACTGATTGTAACACCCCGTGTTTTCATAAGTCAAAGTCAAGGTCCAAGTCAACGACCGATTGTACGAATTTGACTTATAGTAATTTCTTTATTTTATTTGTATTATGTGGAGTAAGTGTTGTTATTTACTAAAATCGACGGGTGTTAATCGCCATCTAATCAACTCGCGACTGTGAATTATAGGAAGTAACAATGCGATAAAGTTAACTAATCAAACTATGTTAATAAAATCGACCTCAAATCGAATCTAAACCCGAATTACGCATTTGAAACATTGTTATACGTGTGTGTGTGCCTTATGTGTTATTTGTGTGTGTTATAATTATATGTGTTGTGGGAATCAATCGAACTCAATCGAAACTCGAAACGCAATCGAACTTAATCTCAATCGAAATCGAACTATGATAATTAGTGGAAAAGAGATAACGCTCGATATAAATAGTTAGGACTGAAAGTAATTTGACTAGGAAACCCTATCGTGTCGAGCCGCTCGCAATCGAAATCGAAACGCCAAAAATCGTCGCGTCAAACAATCGAACCAAGCGCCATCCGGCCGGATAGCCATCCGACCGGATAGCCATTTGATCGCAGGTCAGGTGCCATCCGACCAGGGTGTCATCCGACCAGATAGTCATCCTGGCGGTGAACCATCCGATCGGATAGCCTTTTCCTCTTTTGGAATCCTATAAATACTCTTGTCATTGTCATCATTTCCACTTTTGGAAACCCTCTGTCCGAACCATTCGTGCTCCCCACATTTTCTTCGATTTCTCTCAATCCAGGTAAGATCTCGCCCTAAATCTTGTACTTTCTTAATCTACACGCACTCCTACACCTTTCTATCTTTTAAATCTTAACTTTTAACCGTGAAATCACTAGATTTCGGGTGTTCTAGGGTGACGTCATCTTGTGTTCTTCAAGAACTTCATGTTTTGACTTCAATCCACCAAGAACCACTGAGATCTAGCCGATTTCCACACAATTAAACAAAGATCTTGTAAAGATCTCGACATAAGAGTGGTGAAAAAGGATTGAAGGATGGTTTCTAACTTTCTTTCAACTCTTTTACACTCGAAATACTAAAACCGATAGAATCGGACTCTATTTTAGTCTCCTACTCATTCTTAGTGTTGTACTAGTCCAAGATCTGGATTCTACTCACGAGACCACCGATTTCGGGTTAAACAAGAACAACCGTCTTGAGCCGGTAACTGGCCAGACGAGGGTGATTCCTGGTCGGTCTGGTCACTTGGTTCAAAATGGAGTTCGGTTGGTTAAAACGTTGCCAAAACGTCTCGACAAAACGACAAACGACCAAAACGACCAAGTGTAAGACGAACGGAACAACCGGAACGAGATGCTGTCCGAACGGACTGCTGTCCGAACGGATTGCCATTCGAACGGATCACACTTTGGGACCCACACTTAAGCAACCTTACCTGAAGTTTGAGTATTGAACGAATTGCAATCCGATCGGGCGACCATCTGACTGAATTACGCTTCGGATCATGATATACTAAGACTTTAAAGACTTAAACAATTTCCAACATGTTCATTAATAGGGTTGCCACCCGATCGGATGGACATCCGACCGAGTGACACTTCTGCTGTGAACTTGCCTTCACTAAATAACCTCGCCACTAAGTCGCCGTCTGACCGGACCACTGTCCGACCGGATGACCATCCGAACGGATTGTCATCCGCACGACTAACCATCCGATCGACCGACTTGATGGATAGAGATACTTCAATGCTTTCAAAATGGTACAACGAAAACTTCAAAAGTCAAGCCATCATACACAAACACATCCTTCTTATAGGAAGAAACAATCCACTCGAATAGTCATCCGATCGGACCACTGTCCGAACGAATGTCCATCCGAACGGATTGTTATCCGCACGGATTGTTGTACGATCGGATTACCATCTGATCGAACTACTATCCGACTCACTCACACTTTGTGTCGTTTTACGCGTCACTTATCGTTATGCAATCTAATCTATTCAGGCTAACCTTACTCGCTAAGCGCTCCCTTCAATCCATCAACCGCTGTGAGTATACTCGATCCCTTTTTGCTTTAAGCACTTTTGGGTGTTACATACGTTACAACTATTCAAATCACATCAAACACACTACTCAATAATATTTGAACGCTAACCAATAATGCATGTTATACGTGGCTTATGAATGCTTGTTTGTTATGTTTACACATGGAATGTTGTCTACCTGCCTTAGCAACGATAGTACTATAGTTTGGACTCAGCACCTGTTCACACGGGGGTTGTTAAGGACAATTACTTGCATGGATTACGGTGGTAATCATGTATTGCGAACTGCCTCGGGCAGTCAACCCGCAGTCATTGGTATCGATGGATCTATGTCGATAACTAACGTGCTTCATTTCACTATGTGTACGTGTTGGTTATGCGTAAATGAATTCGAACTCTATATGCTATTATCAAACTTGTATGCTCACCTTTACATTATATGTATTGACTTTTATTTTAACGTATGTGACAGGTGCTTAGGATGCACACATGTTAAGCTTTAGAGTGCAACAAATAGTTGTCTGTAGTAAATGGATCAAGGGTTTCTAGAAGCAGATAAGCAATTGCTCTATTTAAATCTGAGTTGTAGGAACAGTAATATTTGACTAGAATTTTGTCTGTAATAATTTGTTTACTGTTTGAGACATGGTATGGGACATGTTATTTTAACTTGAATAGTAATGATAATTGTTATGGAAACTTCTGGACAATCTGTTTCGCTCAGTGCCATGCCCCGATGATTCCGCCATCGGTTGGGGTGTGACAGATTGGTATCAGAGCCATAACTATAGGGAATTAGGCAAGACTCGACCTAGTCCGGGTCGATGTCTTAGAAACCTAGTCTATAGTTAGGAACCAACAGGCCGACTTGTGCATATCCGGTAGGGATTATGTACGAGTTTAATTTCTCGCTATTCTCGCTTATGCTACACTATCACTACACTCGAATTTTCAATTATAAATAGGCGATAAAGTCGAGATTAGGTGTGAAAATCGCAAACTCCCGACTAGATTGCTTGATCAATGCTGTTTTATCAACTTATCAATGATTTCTTCATTCTTTTTCAATAACGAACGCTTGTTCAGCGGGGGAATTATACCAAATCAGGAGTGAAATCCATATTTTGATGAATAATCTTCTCTATTTTATCAAAAACGGGGACGAAGTTGTTAAGCCAGGGGTGAAACCCTAACCTTGATGACTTGTTCCGCACATTTTATAAAACTCTCACCAAGGTCTCGACGGACTCCAACGACCTGAAGTCACGATATGGCTAACGGGATGTGTGCCAAACGCCCAAGAATCGAGGCAAAAGCACGGTCCTGAAAGTCAAACGTGGACGACAAGTCCTTGTGAATAGTTGAACCACTTTGGTTAGTCGAAGTCTACTAGCCGCAGACAATCTATTCCTCGATTTTTACGTGTTTCGATTCTGAGCATGCAACTGCTAACTCTGATGATTTGTTGATTTTATGTGTTTCATGTTTATTTGTTAGCGTTTTGAGATATCACTGGTGTCAATCTAACGCCTTTTGCTTCTGCTACTCACACAACACACTACACAACGTTAACGAATCGCTGAATTATGGACGACTTTATGCTACGATATACGCTTATACTACGCTATTCTCGAACAATCGCAGACTTTGAATGATAGGTTTCTGTATTCTGACTGCCTCTTGTGCTGAAATGTTTTTTTTTTGTGATTCCGTGATTTATGTGTTTATGTGATTTCGTGCTCTACGTGCTTATGTGTTTATGTGAGTTTGTGTTCTACGTGTTTATGTGTTTACGTGCATATGCGTGTTCCTGAGCTTTAGTAGTAGTAGACATGAGAGGTGAGATTCGAATACTTTGTGTTGAGTCCTGTGACGATGTCTGTTGCAGACTATGTCATCTGGATCTCGTCATCCCCTACTTTCTCGTCAAGAAAAGAGAGACAAGCACCTTGCTGCTATCATCGCTAAAAGTGTAGCAAAGGTTGTGAGTGATGTCTACGAAAATGTCAGCAAATCGTCTGAGGAGTCGAGAACCGAAGCTCCTAAAGTTGCCACCAAAACTCCCTTCAGTTTCAAGCAATTCAAGTCGTGTGGGCCAAAAGAATTCACTGGCGAGGGAGGTCCTACTGCATTATTTCACTGGTTTGACTCCATTGAGGTTAGTCTGCGACAGAGCGGTTGCCCTGATGACCTCCGTACTCTGAATGCTACCGGCGTTTTCCAGTCCCGTGCACTAGACTGGTGGACGGCCGAGAGGAACAAGCGAGGGAACGATGCAGCCTACGGTCTGTCGTGGGACGAGCTCAAGGAAGTTATGCTGGAAGAATTCTGCCCTCCTCATGAACGTCAAAAGCTAGAAGATGAATTTTGGCACATACAGCAAAAGGATGGTGACAATGCTGGCCTCACTGCTCGTTTCAAACAGCTCAGCATTATCTGTCCCGACCAAGTCAAGACTCCAGACATGGCGATCAAGAAGTACATCTGGGCCCTGCCCGACTGCGTTGCTGATTTCGTGCAAGCGGCTAGGACTACGACGATCGAAGAAACCTATCTACAGGCCGCTGAAATCAACGACAAGCGGGTTAAGGCTAGTGTCTGGGATAAGACTTCGAAGCATCTACACCAAGCTACCGCCACCGCACCAACTGCTGAACCCACCACATCGAGCAACAAGAGGAAGAACAGCTCCAGCAACAAGAACTGTACGATCACTGCTGCACCAGTTCAAGTTGTACCAGCTCAACAGCGCCAAGTGACAGTGCCTGTGGCCAATGCACCCCTTGCTAAGCGTGCATACACTAGGCCACATCAGCTTTGCCCTACCTGTACCTACCATCACCCGACTGCCATCGCTTGCTGTTTCTGTGCCCATTGCAATATGTACGGTCACTTCACGACCAACTGTCATGCTCGACAAGCTCCTGCTCATCAAGCTCTACTCACTGCCCCTCAGGGTCAACAAGCTCCTCCGGCACCCGCGATCAACGCCAGAGCCTGCTTCGCATGTGGCGACCCGAACCATTTCGCCAACGTGTGCCCAAACAGGGTGGTGAAACAAGAGCCCCAGCAGCAGCAACAGCCTCAGCAACAGCAATAGCAACACCAGCAGCAACAACAAGAGCACGTGCTCGAACTTTCAATATCAACGTGCGCCAAGCCCAAGCCGACAACAACGTAGTTAATTGTACGTTCCTCGTGAATGGTATTTATGCATCATGTTTGTTTGATACTGGAGCCGATAATTGCTTTGTGTCGTTCGAATTCGAGAAGCTCCTTAGTCGTAGATGCTCCAAACTCTCTTCGACGTTCGATGTATAAGTCGCCACTGGAAGAACTGTCGCCGTCAATTCCGTTATCCGTGATTGTACTCTTGAGCTCAACAATCACATTTTCCCTATCGACCTTATTCCGATGCAACTCGGAAGTTTCGACGTCATAGTAAGCATGGACTTTCTTCGCAAAAACCGTGCTGAAATTGTGTGCTTCAATAAGATGATTCGATTCTCGCTCGCGAATGGTGATTTATTGTGTGTATACGGTGAAACTGCTTCGAAAGGTCTCAAGCTCATGTCGTGTGTCCAAGCTAGCAAGTATCTCCGCAAGGAATACAGAGCTTTCTTGGCTAACATTGTAGTAGCGGAGAACGAAAAGAAAGAGAAGAAGGAAGTGAAAGACGTTCCTATGGTTTGTGAATTTCCTCATGTATTTCCGGATGATCTCCTGGGACTACCACCAAGTCGTGATATCGACTTTCGTATCGTCCTCATTCCTGGAGCCAATCCCATTGCCAAAGCTCCTTACCGACTCGTACCGTCCGAAATGCGTGAACTCTCGAACCAACTCCAGGAATTACTTGAGAAAGGCTTCATTCGCCCGAGCACCTCTCCATGGGGCGCGCCGGTCCTTTTCATCAAAAAGAAGGATGGGTCATTCAGGATGTGCATCGACTACCGGGAATTGAATAAGTTAACTATCAAGAACCGCTATCCCCTACCCCGTATTGACGGCTTGTTCGATCAGCTACAAGGTGCTACGTGTTTCTCGAAGATCGACCTACATTCAGGCTACCACCAACTGCGCATACAAGAGGAGGATATACCCAAAACCGCATTTCGCACCCGTTACGGCCATTACAAATCCGTTGTCACGCCTTTTGGTCTAACCAACGCACCCGCGGTCTTCATGGATCTTATGAATCGCGTGTGTAAACCATATCTCGACCGTTTCGTCATCGTGTTCATCGACGATATCTTGATCTATTCCAAGTCGAAGGCCGAACACGCGCAACATCTACGTTTGGTTCTCGAGTTGCTCCAGGGGAATCGACTCTATATTCCAAATTCTCCAAGTGCGAATTTTGGCTGGGGGAGGTTCAATTTCTGGGTCACATTGTCAATAGTCAGGGTATTCATGTCGATCCCGCGAAGATTGAAGCCATCAAGAGTTGGATTACACCCAAGAACCCTTCGGAAGTCCATTCTTTCCTCGGATTGGCAGGCTATTATCGACGATTTATCGAAGGATTCTCAAAGATCGCTGTACCGCTTACCGCACTCACGCATAAAGACAAGCCTTTTATTTGGGGAACTAAACAAGAGTCTGCCTTTCGAACCCTCAAGCATAAGCTTTGCAATGCTCCTGTTCTCACTCTACCCGACGGAAACGACGATTTCATTGTCTATTGTGATGCTTCAAACCTTGTTCTTGGTTGTGTTCTCATGCAATGAAACAAGGTTATAGCTTACGCATCTCGTCAGCTCAAAATCCACGAGAAGAACTATACAACCCATGATCTAGAGCTAGGCGCGGTTGTTTTTGCATTAAAGATTTGGCGACACTACCTGTATGGTACCAGGTGTACGATCTTCACCGATCATAGGAGCCTACAGCACATCTTTAATCAGAAGGAACTTAATATGCATCAACGCCGATGGGTAGAACTTCTCAACGATTACGACTGTGAGATCCGTTATCACCCAGGCAAAGCAAATGTTGTTGCCGACGCACTCAGTAGACGGAGTTATCTGCTTAGCACTCGTAATGTTCAAGCCCAACACGATCTCGAAACCCTCATTCGTGAAGCTCAGCATGCGTGTTTTAACGAACGCACGCTGAAGAAGGAACGAATCTACCACGATGGAGCCCAGCTTGTGAGCAAATCCAATGGGATATTCCACTTTCTGGACCGAATTTGGATCCCTAAGCGGACCGATTTGCGACAGATCCTGATGGACGAAGCCCACAAATCTCGATACTCTATTCATCCCGGTGCCGACAATATGTACCAGGACATTCGCTACAAGTACTGGTGGCTGGGCATGAAAATGGATATTGCTCTTTACGTTGGAAAATGCCTAACTTGTGCAAGAGTCAAGGCTGAACATCAAAGACCCTCTGGCTTACTCGAACAACCACCAATTCCTATGTGGAAGTGGGAAAGTATAGCTATGGATTTCATAACAAAGCTTCCGCACACGTCATCAGGTCACGACAGCATATGGGTTGTTGTTGACCGTTTGACTAAATCAGCTCACTTCCTGTCGATACGAGAAGACTACAAGGTAGAACGATTAGCCTGAATCTACACCGACGAGATCATTTGTAATCATGGGACGCCTCGTGACATCATCTCTGATCGTGATGCTCGGTTTACTTCGCGACTGTGGGAAACATTTCAAAAGGCTCTTGGTACATCGCTTAATCTAAGTACCGCTTTCCACCCTCAAACCGACGGTCAGACTGAAAGAACGATTCGTACTCTTGAAGACATGCTTCGTTCGTGTGTCATAGATTTCGGTGGTAATTGGGATAAATACCTGCCGTTAGTCGAATTCTCGTACAACAACAGTTATCATTCCAGCATACAGATGGCACCATTCGAGGCTTTATACGGGAGGAAATGTCGATCGCCTATTGTGTGGCACGAGATCGGTCACTCGCAACTAATCGGTCCCGAGCTACTGCAAGAAACGACAGACAAAATTTTCCAAATCCGGGACAATCTAGTGAAAGCTCGGAACCGACAGAAAAGTTACGCCGATAGACGACGCAAGCCCCTTGAATTTGACGTTGGCGACTACGTACTCCTAAAGGTTTCACCTTGGAAGGGTGTAGTCAGATTCGGCAAGAAAGGGAAACTAGCGCCCCGATACGTTGGACCTTTTAAGATTCTGGAAAGGATCGGAAAAGTCGCCTACAGACTCGAACTACCGGAGGAACTGAGTAACGTCCACCCGACTTTCCATGTGTCAAACCTCTGAAAATGCCTGGCTGAGCATGATCTGATTGTACCTCTCGATGACCTCCAAATAAACGAGACATTGCACTTCGTGGAGAAGCCTGTCGAAATCATGGATCGCCAAACCTAGCAGCTCCGACGTTCGCGCATTCCTATTGTGAAAGTCCGATGGGAAGGCAAACGAGGTGCAGAGTTCACTTGGGAACTCGAAAGCGACATGAAGGCGAAGTACCCGCAGCTGTTTGGAGAAAGTCTAGAGAGAGAAAGTGCTCCAAAGTGATTCACAGTGTGGTACGACTTACGGCTTAATTTCGGGACGAAATTCCCTCAACTAGGGGAGGCTGTAACACCCCGTGTTTTCATAAGTCAAAGTCAAGGTCAAAGTCAACGACCGATTGTACGAATTTGACTTATAGTAATTTCTTTATTTTATTTGTATTATGTGGAGTAAGTGTTGTTATTTACTAAAATCGACGTGTGTTAATAGCCATCTAATCAACTCGCGACTGTGAATTATAGGAAGTAACAATGCGATAAAGTTAACTAATCAAACTATGCTAATCAAATCGACCTCGAATCGAATCGAAACCTGAATTACGCATTTTAATCGAATCGAAACCCGAATTACGCATTTGAAACATTGAAATCGACCTCCAGGTAAGATCTCGCCCTAAATCTTGTACTTTCTTAATCTACACGCACTCCTACACCTTTCTATCTTTTAAATCTTAACTTTTAACCGTGAAATCACTAGATTTCGGGTGTTCTAGGGTGACTTCATCTTGTGTTCTTCAAGAACTTCATGTTTTGACTTCAATCCACCAAGAACCACTGAGATCTAGCCGATTTCCACACAATTACACAAAGATCTTGTAAAGATCTCGACATAAGAGTGGTGAAAAAGGATTGAAGGATGGTTTCTAACTTTCTTTCAACTCTTTTACACTCGAAATACTAAAACCGATAGAATCGGACTCTGTTTTAGTCTCCTACGCATTCTTAGTGTTGTATTAGTCCAAGATCTGGATTTTACTCACGAGACCACCGATTTTGGGTTAAACAAGAACAACCGTCTTGAGCCGGTAACTGGCCGGACGAGGGTGATTCCTGGTCGGTCTGGTCACTTGGTTCAAAACAGAGTTCGGTTGGTTAAAACGTTGCCAAAACGTCTCGACAAAATGACAAACGACCAAAACGACCAAGTGTAAGATGAACGGAACAACCGGAACGAGATGCTGTCCAAACGGACTGCTGTCCGAGTGGATAGTTCATCCGAACAGATTGCCATTCGAACGGATCACGCTTTGGGACCCACACTTAAGCAACCTTACCTAAAGTTTGAGTATTGAACGAATTGCAATCCGATCGGGCGACCATCTGACTGAATTACTCTTCGGATCATGATATACTAAGACTTTAAAGACTTAAACAATTTCCAACATATTCATTAATAGGGTTGCCACCCGATCGGATGGACATCCGACCGAGTGACACTTCTGCTGTGAACTTGCCTTCACTAAGTAACCTCGCCACTAAGTCGCCGTCTGACCGGACCACTGTCCGACCGGATGACCATCCAAACGGATTGTCATCCGCACGACTAACCATCCGATCGACCGACTTGATGGATAGAGATACTTCAATGCTTTCAAAATGGTACAACGAAAACTTCAAAAGTCAAGCCATCATACACAAACACATCCTTCTTATAGGAAGAAACAATCCACTCGAATATTCATCCGATCGGACCACTGTCCGAACGAATGTCCATCCGAACGGATTGTTATCCGCACGGATTGCTGTACGATCGGATTACCATCTGATCGAACTACTATCCGACTCACTCACACTTTATGTCGTTTTACGCGTCACTTATCGTTATGCAATCTAATCTATTCAGGCTAACATTACTCGCTAAGCGCTCCCTTCAATCCATCAACTGCTGTGAGTATACTCGATCCCTTTTTGCTTTAAGCACTTTTGGGTGTTACATACGTTACAACTATTCAAATCACATCAAACACACTACTCAATACTATTTGAACGCTAACCATTAATGCATGTTATACGTGGCTTATGAATGCTTGTTTGTTATGTTTACACATGGAATGCTGTCTACTTGCCTTAGCAACGATAGTACTATAGTTTGGACTCAGCACCCGTTCACACGGGGGTTGTTAAGGACAATTACTTGCATGGATTACGGTGGTAATCATGTATTGCGAACTGCCTCGGGCAGTCAACCCGCAGTCATTGGTATCGATGGATCTATGTCGATAACTAACGTGCTTCATTTCACTATGTGTACGTGCTGGTTATGCGTAAACGAATTCGAACTCTATATGGTATTATCAAACCTGTATGCTCACCTTTACATTATATGTATTGACTTTTATTTTAACGTATGTGACAGGTGCTTAGGATGCACACATGTTAGGATGTTGAAGCTAGAATAAAGCTTTAGAGCCCAACAAATAGTTGTCTGTAGTAAATGGATCAAGGGTTTCTAGAAGCAGATAAACAATTGCTCTATTTAAATCTGAGTTGTCGGAACAGTAATATTTGACTAGAATTTTGTCTGTAATAATTTGTTTACTGTTTGAGACATGGTATGGGACATGTTATTTTAACTTGAATAGTAATGATAATTGTTATGGAAACTTCTGGACAATCTGTTTCGCTCAGTGCCATGCCCCGATGATTCCGCCATCGGTTGGGGTGTGACACTGATGACACTGAAGATTTAAAATCATAAATTGCTTCTACTTTTTTTTTTAATTTTCTTTATCTATTGTTTGTTTTGTAATTTCAGATAATAAACAACAAAATAATATTAATGCTATAATGAAAAATATAATAAAACACCAAAATTAGCAAATACGTGTAAAACGACATAATGCCATAAAAACGCCCCCAAAAAACTACCAAACTATAATAAAATTAACTTGAACAACTAATATTATAAAAAAAAGCGTGAAACAATGTGCAAAGAATATAAAACAAAAGAAGTCCAATAGTTATCTAACCGCAATTGGAAAACAAAACGCCATAATTACAGCCGTCAAAAGATTTGACGTGTTACACCATTAAAACAGTTGAGTCTGAAAACAAAACACGGTAAGCTGCAAAAAAACAGTAAAATGAAACGACGGAAAACATAATTATTAACATTTATTATATTGAATTTATTTATCTTTTTCAAAACGCCATAATTATCTGTCATGCGCGGGAAAAAAAGTCAATATAAAAGAAGACCATGAGAACCCAAGCTCAAACACGCCAAAAAGACTAAAACGCCACATATTCTCCAAAACGCCAAAAAATTTAAAAAATGGCTAAAGTTATTGCATGGAGGTTTGAAAGGAAAGAGAAACGATTCATCATAAAGTTCTCTGACAGGAGAAGGGTAAATGTAAGAACAATAAAAGCCATGATGGGAATGAATGAAAATGTTCAGAAGGATATCCTGGCCCTTGGGGTTCCAATAGACAACGATTGTGAAAGAACGAGAACTGTAATAAAAAGACAGGAGAGAAAGTTTCCAGCAGAAGATGATGAAGATGATGATGATATTGAAGATACTCACATACCAAAACTTAGCAGTTGGGTATTGCATGAGAAAGAAGGAACACTTGAAGTGACTTATAAAAACGGGGTGCAATATTCAAGGCCAATGGAAGAAATGTTGAAGACAAGGTTGCTATCTATCATTGAACAACTCTGTGATTTAACACCTTCAAACGATCCAAAATCCAAGGATGCAGTGATATTCAAGAATAGGTTGCAGCAAAAAAGAGACGAGCTAATGGCGTTATACGCAAAAATGAAATTTGATGATGAAGAATCTGAAGAAAGTGACGAACAAAGCGATGGGTACATCTCTGATGTAATCCCACCTACGGAAGACTGTTAGTTTATTTTGATTTTCGTGTTATTGTAGTTTTATAAAATATTAATCTATGGTAATGAATTATTAACAAAAAGATACAAAACGCCAAAAAATGACATGGAAAAAGCCATAACGCCAAAAAATTAACTATATGACACAAAAATAATTAATTCAACGAGAAGAAATCTGAGAAAAAACAGTAAAACGCCAAATAATTAATAAATCTACATAACGCCAAAATTATCTTGCACGCAAAAAATAAAGAAGCATGTCAAACGCGAAAATCGTGAAAGGAGAAGAATACTAAAAAGACAAAAAAAAACCCTCGGACCCTGATCATGCCCCGCGCCACGTGTTCGACCAGGATGCGTTCTCACACTTTTTGTCGTTTTCTCCTGATCCCGTTTATATATATATATATATATATACACACACAAATATATATATATATATATATATACATATATATATATATATAGGGTGGGAGTTGGCTACAAAGTCCATTTTTCCTACAAAGTGTAAAAAGTCATAAAACACCATAATGGCAACCATAAAACACACTCAACACCCACAAATAACAAAGTGAAGATTACAATAACGCCATATTTGTGGGTATTGTGCTGTGTTTTGGATGTTAAGGCTTTGTTTATCGAATGACTAACATTAGTGTGTTTTATGTTGATTATCATGTTGTGTTTTATAGTCACAGTTCTACGATGGTGTGTTTGAAGTTTTTATAGCCTGTTATGGTTTGGATATTGTGTTTTAGTGATCTTCACTCTATTATTTATGGGTTTTGAGTGTGTTATATAGCTGAAATTGTGGTGTTTTATGACTTTGTACACTTTGTAGGAAAAATAGACTTTGTAGCCGAACCCCACCCTATATATATATAGGGTTGGGTTCGTTTCAAAACCCTAAATAATCCCAGAACTTTCATAACTCAATATAAACAACCATTTTATATATATTTTTTATACTTAGGGTATTCTTATCATTTATTTTATGTATATTTATGATTATATACATGTTAAGAGTAGTTTACATATGTGTAATCATAAAATTACATATAAAAATAATAAAATTACTCTTAACATGTATGTAATTATAAAAATACACATAATACATGATAAAGTTCACCTAAATATTAAAATATATAAATAAAAAAATTGTTTATTAGGAGTTCTGTAAATATTTAGGGTTCTGAAATGATCCTCACCTTATATATACATATACATATATATATATATATATATGAGTGGGGATCCTGGGGAAAGTGTGTTTTTTCCTAGAAAGTCTAGGAAGCGATCTGGGCCATCCAATGGGTGTGTTTCTTAAAAATAGGTTTATTTAATTAATCAGGGGTAGATATGTCATTTAGCTTGTTTTAAATATAGAAATAACTGTCATTCCATAAACCACCCCATATTTCTTGCGTTTCTCTCTCTCTCTCTCCCTCTCCCTTTCTCTCCCTCTCCCTTTCTCTCGTCTCTCTCTCTCTCTCTCTCTCTTCCTTCTATCCTTCATGAAGAAACACAACATCAAGAAAACACATCATGACAAATGTCACACATTGTAACAGCATGAATGGTAAAACACAGCGTCAAGAAATCCTCCAGCATTACCAGCATGAATGCTAAAACACAACGGTATTAAACTGCTTGCTGTTAAAACACAATGTCAAGAAATCCTCCAGCATTACCAGCATGGATGGTAAAACACGGCGTCAAGAAAACCTCCAACATTACCAGCATGAATGCTAAAACACAAGGGTATTAATCTGCTTGCTGTTAAAACACAATGTCAAGAAATCCTCCAGCATTACCAGCATGGATGGTAAAACACAGCGTCAAGAAATCCTCCAGCATTACCAACATGAATGCTAAAACACAACTGTATTAATCTGCCTGCTGTTAAAACACAATGTCAATAAATCCTCCAGCGTTACCAGCATGGATGGTAAAACACAGCGTCAAGAAATCCTCCAGCATTACCAACATGAATGCTAAAACACAACTGTATTAATCTGCTTGTTGTTAAAACACAATGTTAAGAAATCCTCCAGCATTACCAGCATGAATGGTAAAACACATCGTCAAGAAATCATCCAGCATTACCAACATGAATGCTAAAACACAACGGTATTAATCTGCTTGCTGTTAAACACAATGTCAAGAAATCATCCAGTGTTACCAAACATCATTCATATTATGGGATCTATAAAAACATTTACTTTAACCCTCTAACTGTTAAAACACAGTACCAAGAAACATGCTGATAGATTCCATATGCCATGATTTTTCTCTCCGTATAAAAATATGATCAGCGATGAATCTTGTGAGCAAGAAAACGAAGGAATGATTGATATTTACGTGAGATCAGAATTCGAAAACAAAAGATTCCGAAAATTATGGAGGAAATCGGTTTCATTATGGATAGTTAGTTATTGAAGATAATTTCCTAAAATAAAAATAGATTGTGAAAGTACATAATTGCCCTTCTAGTTAAAATCCTTCAATGCCACGTGTCGCATTCTGATTGCTTCCTAGACTTTCTAGTAAAAATCCACTTTCTAGCCAACTCCTCATATATATATATATATATATATATATAGGGTCAAGATTTAGAGAAAACGGTGAAAAGTGTGAGAACGGTGAGAACGCTTATGGATCGTCCGATCAAAACAATCCATGGACTAGATTGCGCGGTGGCGTTTTCGTAAATAACATCAATATTATTATGTGGGCGCGCTTCATTAAGGGTAAAAGGTTCTTTTACCTCTCATATTCAAAACGCCATCAAATGATAAAACGCCATACAAAAAATAAAACGCCATTAAAAACAAAACGCCAAAAATTAAAAATAAAATGCGTTGAAAATTACAGGAAGATGAAACAACACAAATAACTAAATTTCAGTTATTAACATTTATTAGAAGAAAATCCCTCCTAAATTACGCGCCAAAAACATCATTATATAAACAAACGTAAAACATAGCTTCTATAATCACTTCAATCTACCCATTTTCTGCAAAAAAAAAAAAATCGTTAACCAAAAACGCCAACTTAACCAAAACGCCAAAAATGGCAACAATCGTTTCGTGGAGATACACTCTGGGAATCAGGCGATACGTCCTCCATTTTGACAACAGAAGGAGGGTGTATGTTAAGACGGTCAGGGCAATTCTGAAAATGAAAGAAGAGATACAGAGGCAAATCTTATCCATTGGCATCGCTCTAGACAACGAATGCCATGAAACACATATGCTTATGAAAGAATTAACTAGCAAATTTGGACCAACCAAAGGAGATGTGAAGCCAGACCCTGTCATGACACCATGGCGTTTTTTTGATGAAACAGACATGGTGACGGTTACATACGATAGCGGAGAGCAGAAAGTCTACTGGCTAGAGAACATCATGACAAAGCAGCGACTGGGTTTCATGGAAGAATTGCATAACGCCACTTGTACCAACACAGAAATAAACTCAAAATTGGAGTTAATGCAAGACATGTTCAGGTGGAGGCTTCAGAATCTTCAGGAACAAGAAGCTGATGAAGGTGAATGTGATGACATGGATGAAGATCAAGATGAAGACTCCGAGGAGGAAGAAGATGACACAAGTGATGGATACTATCCAGATAAAGAACCTTCTGACGAAGGATTTTAATTTTTTCCCCATTTTTCTTCTTCTATGTAATCTTCCTTTTTTTAAGATAATTAAATGATATATTTCTATCTTTATTAGCAAAAAGCCAAAATAATACTAAAAATGGTTAACCCTAACAAAACGCCAAAAATAACAAAAAATATTTTTCCTGCTTAATATTTTATTTACTCCGTTATTGTATTTTGTCATGTTGGTCTGCATAAGGCCATTTAAAAAAACGTCAAACTTAGAAGATGGGACGTCTATAACCTATAAAACTGATAAAAGCTGATCAACACAGTAAATACAAAAACAGTAACTGAAAAGACAGTTACTTTATTACTATCATTTATTACAATAAAAAGTCTCGCCTAAACTACGCTCCAAAAAACTCCTATAAGAGAGGCGTCTATACACAATGAAATTAATCACACCCAGAAAAACACAAAAACGTCATATCCTCTAGAAACCACTCCCTTTAAAACGCCACAGATGGCAAAGCTTTCACTGAAATAGATCTTTTGTCTGAGGGGGTTAACTCAATAATATTTTGCTGAATGAGATGGACAAATATTTAAGAAAAATATATTGATGACAGTGATATGCCATCATGTGAGCTTTGTTCTTGATGATTATATGGATGGAATAAAGTGATCAACACAAGTGTAAAATGCTATTTTGGACTCCATTATTACAAATAGTATCAAGCAAGAGTTGATCTTTAATGACATGCCACCAAACAAGAATATCACACCAAAAAACAGGTTGCCACTAAGCAGCTTCTTCTAAAAAAACGGGGTTTATGAAGGAAAATTGGCATCTAGCTAAAGTATTCAAAAAAGGTTCAAAACGCCAAAAACAAATTCAAGAAGGAAGAGGCTGATGACATTGAAGATTCGGAAGAAAAATTAGATTACCATTTATTTTTGTTTTCATTTTATATTATTTTGATATCAAGTTATATGTTGTTTTGTTATCTAATTCTCTATTAATAAAATAGATTAGTATATAAAACGCCAAAAACTACAAACACCAAACCGCTAGTAGTATGAAAACTGGGAGAACAGTTGCTGGCAAAGCACCTTGTAAAAAGGGTATCAAACGCCAAAAAATTCAATAAACGCCAAAAAAAATTGGTCTTATTGTAATCTTATGCAAATTTTAATGACTCGTAGTGAATTATTATACGAAACTCCAAAAACGCCAAAAAAATTTAACAAGAAAACGCTATAACGCCAAAAAAATTATATATGTGACACAAAAACAATAAATTCAACGCCAAAAAGTTTAATAAATACAATTAACGCAAAAAAAAAAAAAACAAAGACGGCAGAAAATATTATACCGCGTTGTGAAAATAAAAGGAGAATGAAAAGACAAAAAAGCCCCTCCGCTCTTCTCTATGCCGCGGGACACGTGTTGGGCCAGGATGCGTTCTCACTGTTCTCACACTTTTGAGCGTTTTCTCCCGAACCCGTTTCTATATATGTGTGTGTGTGTGTGTGTGTTATTTATAATGTTATCTGGTTTTAAACCAATTCTAGCATTGAACACGTAGGTAGGGCTGTAAACGAACCGAACGTTCAACGAACAGTTCGTGAACTGTTCAGCGGGAAGTTCATTTATATTCATTCGATTAGCTTAACGAACACGAACAAAAGTTTTTGTTTGGTTAGCTTAGCGAACGAACATGAACACTGTCTCGTTCGTTCGACTGTGTTCGTGAATGTTCGGTTACGTTCGTTCATTTTGGTTCGTTTATGCTCATTCGTGTTCGTTTGATTATATTAAAAAATAATAAATAATAAACGTTTTATCTAAACATATTGAAACCCTATTTTTTCTAAGTTATATACAATGCAATTTTGGTTCTTCTAATCGGTTCGGTTGGAGACATATAAATTTGAATTCGTTTAGAGTTTCAGTTCTAACAAGGACCCGTTTCAAATAAACCGAAATTCGAATTCAAGCTTGGTCCAATTTGATTTTTATTTTTTTACCGATTCCAACTAGAATGTTTGTTTAGGGTGTTAGGAGTGGTTAAACACTTGAGAGTGGCAAACTAAAAAATCAACCAATGAGAGTGTGTCATGTCAAAGTGGTAAACTATGCTCAAAAGTGTTGCCAGTGGTTTAGACACTTGGTGAAGTGGTAAACTACTTTTTTTTTTAAAAGGAAAAAAGTGTGATTGGTTGAGATTGAAATGGACCACACCCAACACTACCCTCTCTCTCTCACATGCACTCCTCCCGCATCGGCGAGCCCTCCCCTATCCACACAAGTCACGGCATCGGCAAAGGGTTGGCGACGGTGTTTGCCGCGCGGCAACCCGCTTTGCCGCACCCTTTGCCCACTCCACTCCTAACACCCTTATATCCATCCATCGTTGCTATCTCAGACATCATCATCTCCTCGATGCTAGAAAAGATTACTATGAAGTGATGATGACTTTTGTTTTCTTATCTGGTGGAACATCATCAAATTGCTACCGCTGTAAGCTTTCATAATATAGATGTGACTTTTTTGGGTAGGTAAGGGTAGTAGGCAATCATGTAAATTTAGCCAAATTGTATTGATGTATTCCATTGTAAGATCATCCATACTCGTTCAAAATTGGGCGTATTTTATTGTTGAAAACGCCGGAGCACGCCTCGGAAGCCGCCCCCGTGGGCATTTTTATTGCAAAAATCGTTTGGAGCGTGCTTTATTCCACGCCGGATCAAGAGTTGAAGTGGCCAATCACCTGTTTCCATGCCTTTTTTGTCTAATAACATTTTTATGGTTTTTTTTTAATTTAATTCTATTACACCACAATGCCCAGATCCCCACTACACTTATTTTAGAAAATGTCCCATAATACCCCATTGCTGGCGCAAAACGCCCAAGGATAAGGGTATTAATGCATTATCACTACATATGGTCTAACAAGTTTTATAGGAATAGAAGTTCTTCAATATAAAATGACCATTTATTTCTTTTTAAAAGGCAGTGATATATAATTCTACCAATCAATATCCACATCACAAAGTTTTAACAATCAATTATAAAGATAAAACAAACCTCTGTTTTTATGAAAGTAACATGTTAACAAACACTTCGTTTTTGTATTTTTTTAAGATACTACATTTCAATAAATAATAATAATAACAATATAAAATCTAATAATATCACTACACACATGCATAACATGATATACATATATACACATACACACACATCATATACAAGCACATATTATATTATACTACACTACATATACATTTGTAAGTTGGGGGGAATAGTGCCAGGCAGCTGCCTGGCACTTCCCTATTTAACCAATTTATTTTTAATTTAATTTTATTCTCAGTTTAAATTACGCTTTCGTCCTTTGTTTAAAATTACGTCTTTGCCCTCAACTCAAAATAAAATTATAATCTTGCACCTAGCTCAAAATTACGCTTTTGCCCTCGGTTCAAAAACTCACTTTTAATTTTGTTCCCAGTTTAAAATTACGGTTTCGCCCAGTTTAAAATTACGCTTTCGTCCTTTGTTTAAAATTACGTTTTCACCCCCAGCTCAAAATAAAAGTATAGTTTTGCCCCTAGCACAAAATTACGTTTTTGCCCTCGGTTCAAAAACTCACTTTTAATTTTGTTCCCAGTTTAAAATTACGGTTTCACCCGCCGTTTAAAATTACGTTTTTGCACCCAGTTAAAATTACGCTTTCGTCCTTCGTTTAAAATTACGGTTTTACCCTCAACTCAAAATAAATTTATAATTTTGCCCCTAGCTCAAAATTACGCTTTTGCCCTTGACTACATATACATTTATAAGTTGAGGGAATAGTGCCAGGCAGCTTGCCTCGCACTTCCCTGTTGGACCAACCTATTTTTAATTTAATTTTATTTTATTTCCAGTTTAAAATTACGCTTTCGTCCTTCGTTTAAAATTACGGTTTTACCTTCAGCTCAAAATAAATTTATAATTTTGCCCATAGCTCAAAATTACGCTTTTGCCCTCGGGGCAAAACCTCATTTTTTATGTTTGTTCCCAGTTTAAAATTATGGTTTCGCCCTCCGTTTAAAATTATGTTTTTACCCCCAGTTCAAAATAAAATGTTCTTTTTTCCTCTAGCTCAAAATTACGATTCTGCCCTCAGCTCAAAATTACATTTTTGCCCACAGTTCAAGTATGTTCAGGTTGATGGAATAGTGTCAGGCAGCTTGCCTGGCACTTCCCTATTGGACCAACCCATTTTTTTTAATTTTATTCCCAGTTTAAAATTACGCTTTCGTCCTTTTAAAAATACGTTTTTGCCCCAGCTCAGAATAAAATTATAATTTTGCCCCTAGCTCAAAATTACGCTTTTTCTCTCGGTTCAAAAACTCATTGTTAATTTTGTTCCCAGTTTAAAATTACGGTTTCGCCTTCCGTTTAAAATTACGTTTTTGCCCCCAGTTCAAAATAAAATGTTTTTTTCCTCTAGCTCAAAATTACGATTCTGCCCTCAGCTCAAAATTACGTTTTTGCCCACAGTTCAAAATAAAATTATGTTTTCCCCCTAGCTCAAAATTATGATTTTGCTCTCAGTTTAAAATTATAATTTTGCATCCAGTTCAAAATATAATTACGATTTTGCCCTCTACAGACATGCATCTTATGAGAGAGACATATTCAGCTTATTGCCCCGCAACGTGGGCGGAGCACAAACTAGTTACTAACACAACTACACAACCACACAACCATCCTATTCACACCCTCACTTCCACTTATGGATCGTCGTGTAGAATCATCATTGAACCCATAATTACAAAGTTATAGATGTAATAATAAAGTTAATATGGTTACATAAACATAATGTATTGATTCAATGATCAACCTTAGATATGAGATATGTAAAACCACATCGAACGACATACTCTTAACAAAATTAACTTATTGGATTTTATTTTGGTCCGGTTATTATGCCTTGATTGTCAATTGTCTTGTTCCTAAAGATATGCTCCTAGAATAGTTTCCAGATTTATGTTTTCCTAATTTACGTTCTGTTCTAGGTTATATAGGAGGTTAATCCTTCTCTTTTCCTTGTACAAAAACATTACAGCAAACAATCAATGAAAACCTTTGAAATTATAATGGTATCAGAGCAGTGATCCTACTACTCAGACGAAACCATGCCCGGAGATACCGAAACATCAGCAAAGGACAACGGGAACAATGTTGTCGATTACAACTCCCCATTCTATCTTCACCCTTCTGACACTCCCAGGCAGATGCAGGTCAATGATCCTCTATCTGATAAAAACTACGCAGATTGGGTGCAAGAGATGGAAAACTTCCTATTTGCAAAGAACAAGATTGGCTTCATAGACGATTCGATCAAGAAGCCAGAAAAGAAGTCACCAGAGTATATGTCGTGGATGAGGGTTGACGCCATGATAAAAGGGTGGTTAACCACAGCCATGGAAAAAGAAATAAGAAGCAGCGTTAAATATGCTAACACCGCCGCTGAGATGTGGTCGGATCTTCGTGAAAGGTTTGGAAAGGAAAGCGCTCCAAGGGCTTATGAACTGAAGAACAAAATAGCTGTTGCACATCAGAATGGAGCGACTGTATCAGCTTATTACACGAAGCTTCGTTCTCTGTGGGACGAGATTCAGTCCGTTTTCCCTGTTCCATGTTGCACCTGCGATGGGTGCACCTGCGATCTTGGCAAACGAATGATAGAACATCAAGAAAAGGAATGGCTGTATGAGTTCCTTATGGGTCTCGACAACGAGTTTGCGGTAATCAAAACTCAAATTCTCGCTACAAAGCCGCCTCCGGGTCTCGGAACGGCTTATCATCTGGTGGCTGAGGATGAACGACAAAAGCAAATTACCGAAGACAAAAGGCCTACCATGGAGGCCGCTGCCTTCAAGGCTTCGATCTCTCAAAACCGTAATAGTGCTTCGTCATCTCAACACAAGCCGAAGGTTTTCTACAAACCAGGAAAACAAGAAGAAGCACTGCAACATTGCAGCCACTGTGATCGTGACGGGCATAGCAGGGAAGGATGTTTCAAGCTCATAGGTTATCCGGAGTGGTGGCCGAGCAAGATGAAAGTGGACAAAACGAAACCAAAAGCTTCCTGTGTCGAAGGAAGTGCGAGTCCTATTCCTGTACTTACCAAAGAGCAATATAATTCTTTTCTCAAGCACTTTGAGAATGTAGCTGATACAGGTGATGAGGAGAAGAAGCGCGTGGTTAACATGACAGGTAGACTCATTGATGAGGATGACTGGGTGGTTGATTCGGGTGCTACCGAACACACCACTTATTTGAATGACATCCTTTCAAATAAAAGAAAGGATCGACATGAAATGCCTGTCATCATACCAAATGGTGATACCATCCCGGTTGAGGGAAAGAGTGATTATACCTTACCGGGAGGCACCAAGATCGAGGGCATATTACATGTGCCCAAATTTATTTGCAACCTTTTATCTGTTAGCCGATTAACAAAAGATCTTCAATGTTCTGTAACATTCTTTCCTGATTTTTGTGTCATGCAGGGTCTCCGTTCGAGGAACTTGATTGGTGCGGGTAAGTGCAAGGGAGGTCTATACCGAATGGGGATGTTTGGAGATGAAAGAAAGGCTATGGCGGTTACGATTGAGAGATGGCATAGTAGATTGGGTCATACATCTCAAGAAAAATTAGCTAAGGTCGATTTTTTGAAAGGTGTTCCTTTTAACCTTAGAAATAATGTTTGTGATTCCTGTTCAAAGGCTAAACACACTAGATCTCCTTTTCCTTTAAGTGAAATTAAAACCAAAGATTGTTTTGAATTGTTGCATTGTGATGTGTGGGGCAAGTACCGTATTCCTTCCTACTCAGGGGCAAATTATTTTTTAACCATCGTTGATTACTTTAGTAGGAATGTTTGGATTTTTCTCATCAAATATAAAAGTGATGCTAGTACTTGTTTAATGAATTTTTGCAAAATGGTTGAAACTCAGTTTAGTAAGATTGTTAAAAGAATAAGGTGTGACAATGGGGGAGAGTTCACTTCCAACCTCATGTTGAACTTTTACACCAAACAAGGTATTTTGTTGGAAACCACGTGTCCTCACACCCCTCAACAGAATGGGGTTGTTGAGCGCAAGCATAGACATTTGCTTGATACAGCACGTGCTTTGCGTTTCGGGGCGAATTTGCCAAAAAGGTTTTGGGGAGAATGTGTGTTGACAGCAGCGTACATCATCAACCGACTTCCATCCAAGACCCTTAGTGACAAAACTCCATATGAAATTCTATACAACCAAAGGCCCGAATATGAACACATGAGAGTGTTTGGTTGTTTAACTTATTTTTGGAGTATTGAAACTAAGGGTGACAAGTTCGAAGTAAGGGGGAGACCTGGTATTTTCTTAGGATATCCTCAAGGAACTAAGGGGTACAAGATTTTCGATATTCAAGATAAAAAGATGGTAGTTTCTCGTGATGTAAAGTTTCATGAAGACACCTTTACCTTTCCAGCTCAAGTCCCCCCTGCAAACGATTTGGACATCTTAATTCCTTTAGAAACCCAACATGTTGAAAGCCCAGATGGTGAAGATGTGCCTATCACTAATGAGGCATTAGATCATGGGGTTGAGACTAGCCCAGAATCCAACAACATTGACGAGGAAGGCCCAAGTATTGTCAATGAGGAGGTCCCCTCTCTTATTCGTAACACTCACAGTGACCGTCCGAAACGAGATCGAGCCCCACCCAAGCATTTAAATGATTTTGTTGTTGATCTTCCCCCTTCGGTTGACCACGCACATACCGCATCTTCTCAGGTTTCCTCAACGGTACATCCCTTAACCAATTACATTTCTTATAATAACTTTTCGCATGCTCACAAACTTTTCTTAGCGGCCATCACCACCACTGATGAGCCGAAAAATTTTAAGCAAGCCATGCAAGATCCAAGGTGGATTGAAGCAATGCAGAAGGAAATTCAAGCACTTAAACAAAACAATACTTGGACTATCGAAGCTTTGCCAAAGGGAAAGAAAGCTATTGATTCCAAATGGGTGTACAAGATCAAATACAAGCCCAATGGAGAAGTCGAAAGATATAAGGCGAGACTTGTCGCAAAGGGTTTTACCCAAGTTGAAGGAGAAGACTTTCATGACACTTTCGCTCCAGTAGCTAAGCTTGTTACAGTTCGAACGTTGTTGTCTCTAGCAACTAAACGGAACTGGTTTATCCATCAACTTGATGTGAACAACGCTTTTCTCCATGGTGATCTTGATGAGGAAGTATACATGAAAATCCCGCAAGGTTTTTCCAAAGAAAATGAAGATCGTGTTTGTCGTCTTCGTAAATCCCTTTATGGGCTCAAACAAGCCTCGCGCAATTGGTATCAAAAGTTTACTAGGGCTCTTCTTGATCTCGGTTTCACTTCATCAAATGCTGATCATTCTCTTTTCTTATACAAAGAAAATGACGATTTCATATCCATTTTAATTTACGTTGATGACGTTATTATCGTTGGGAATAATCACACCAAGATTCAAGAAGTTAAACAATACTTGCATGACAAATTTAGTATTAAGGATCTTGGAGAACTAAAATACTTCTTGGGGATAGAAGTGGCTAGGACTTCCGGAGGTCTTGTTCTAAGTCAACGAAAGTATACTCTTGACATATTGGAAGATAGTGGCATGGAAGGATGTCGCCCGAGTTCTTTCCCTATTGAACAAAATCTCAAACTTGTTACTAACGAACAGGATCCGAAGGTTGATGCTAGCTCTTATCGACGTCTTATTGGTCGACTTCTTTATCTCCAAGCCACTCGTCCAGACATTGCTTACTCTGTCAACATTCTTAGTCAGTTCGTCTCGGACCCTCGTCAAAGTCATTTGGATGCTGTTATGAGAATTCTTCGGTATCTCAAGGCTACCCCAGGTCAAGGCATACTCTTATCCAAAGAAGGCGGTACCAACTTGGTCGCCTACTCTGACTCGGATTGGCTCGGATGTCCTCTTTCTAGGCGTTCTCGCACCGGATACATTATTCTTCTTGGTGGTGCTCCAATCTCATGGAAAACCAAGAAGCAGTCTGTCGTCTCCCGTTCTTCTGCTGAAGCTGAATACCGTGCAATGGCCACCACTGTTAGTGAGGTTATTTGGTTACGATGGCTGCTACATGAACTGAATGCAGACCAAACAGGCTCGACTGCTCTCTTCTGTGACAACCAAGCAGCTCGTCACATTGCCAACAATCCAGTTTTCCATGAGCGCACTAAACATGTTGAGATGGACTGTTACTTCGTACGTGAACGCGTTGAGTCCAAAGAAATATGCACTATGCCTATTGATTCTAAGCTTCAACTTGCTGATCTTCTCACCAAAGGTCTTGGCGCTGCCCAGCTGAAATTCTTACTCGACAAGCTGGGTGTTGTTAATCTGCACGCTCCAGCTTGAGGGGGAGTATTGGATTTTATTTTGGTCCGGTTATTATGCCTTGATTGTCAATTGTCTTGTTCCTAAAGATATGCTCCTAGAATAGTTTCCAGATTTATGTTTTCCTAATTTACGTTCTGTTCTAGGTTATATAGGAGGTTAATCCTTCTCTTTTCCTTGTACAAAAACATTACAGCAAACAATCAATGAAAACCTTTGAAATTATAATCGCATCCAAGATGAATTCCTTTAAAAAAAAGCCCTACAGACTTATCAAATTTTGCAACCCCTCTTTAAGGTTTCCCTCCTAACCAACTTATGCAAGAACGAGTGGTCCATGAGTTGTGAGTGACAAAGGGAGCATCATAGGTCTACTACGTGCATATACACAATCAATCTCTTTCTGCATAATATATATATAGACACTCTAATATCTCACTATTATTGATCTTTTGACATAATTAGACTAAAGATATTGATTCGTATATATTTCTTTCGTACACGTTAAGTCAGTGGGATGACATTACAACGCAACCCTTCCTGCCTCGGCGAAATTTTCCCAGATTTATTGATAAAATTTTATCGAA
Organism: Helianthus tuberosus; assembly: GCA_030545235.1. Classification (NCBI taxonomy): domain Eukaryota; kingdom Viridiplantae; phylum Streptophyta; class Magnoliopsida; order Asterales; family Asteraceae; genus Helianthus; species Helianthus tuberosus. The sequence continues at coordinate 7,526,469 of CM060426.1, forward strand.
TATGGAATTGGTCCTAATTGAATATACACTTAAAAATTGGATGTTTATATAGACAAAAAGTGAATAAACAAACAAATCATGGTTAAGCATGTAATATTTATATTGTAGAAATAAATATTATTTGTACTGAACTCCTAGTTAACATATTATTTGTACTGAACTAAGTCAACTCTACTCATATTATTTGTACTGAACTCCAAGTTAACATGAAAAACAACATATTCATGAAATTTGTATGAGAATTTCATTTCCAATATAAAAAGTATATTAAAGTGCATATATCCTTTTATAAGTATGTAACTTATAAGTTTGCCTTTCAAAAAAAAAAAAAAATTGTAACTTATAAGTTCTTTGTATAAAGTAGAGAGATCACTGATTTCCAATTATTATTTGACTTATTCATAATATTTGACTTTTTTCGTGAAAAGAACGAAAATTTTCAATTCCCCCCTTATCTTAATCTCTTTACGCCCATTTAACTCCTTAAATTAAGCACTAATTGTCCATTTCCCTCGTCAATCTCGTACATTCAAATACACAATGGCTCGTGTTAGTAGCATTACTTGAATTTAAATAACAATTAGATTATATTTTAGCTTTTAAACGGACAAAAACTATCTATATTCAATATATGTGAAAAACATTATAATTGGGAACCCTTCTAAATTGGTGCATATGAATTATGGAATAGGATCAAATACAAACACTTAAGTTTGTAAAAACCGTAAGAACCAACACATAATTGACAAGTGTCCATCAATAAAAATTAGTTTAGGGTTAATTTAGACCTTTTGACCATATTTATTTATTACTAATTAAAAATAATTACAAAAAAATATAATCAGCACAACACTATATAATTAGCATAACATCATTAATCGTTCTCCATTATCAGCACATCGTCCTCAATCGTTCTCCATTATCAACATAAACAACATTAGCACAACATCCTCAATCGTTCTCCATTATTAGCACACCAAATGTGCTGATTATATCTATTTTTGGTGTTTGTTTTTATTATTTTTGTAATTAACTCATAATCAGCACGTTATCAGCACAATTATAAAACACCTTTTGTTAACTTTTTTTAAAAATCACTTTTATAAATACAAAAAAGGTATAGCAATATGGTACACATATTAAAGATAAAAAAATACTTGATTTTATGGTATATTTCTTTTTTATAAATAATGAAGTATATAAAAGTTATTTTAGTTTTAAAAACCTTGGTGGAATTTGTATTTAATGTAAAATGGTCAAATGACTAACAATTTTACAAAATTACCCCTAACTAGTTAGTACTAATTTTTAATTATAAGGGTTTTATTTATAATCAACATCAACCATTGATTTAAATTATCAATGGCTCAGATCTGTTCTTACGGTTCTTATAGTTAGCACTGTTTGTACAGGATCTCAACTCTATGAATTATTGCCTAGTGGAGATAGATATGATCGAATGGTTCCGCTGGTGGCACGATAATACTCCAGTGGTCCGTCATTGATCCAAATTTGTTGTTAAATAAAAACTAATGAAACGTTTTTGACGTCAAGAAGAAAGTTTTAACATATATTGGATGTATCAAATTAGTAATTAAAAGTTTAACTAAAAAAACTTGAAACTAGTTTATAACATTTTAAATAATTTTATATAAGATCAATCAATTTTTTTAATAAAGTTTTCATAATTTAATCTATTACAATATTGATATCATCCAACCCGACCCGACCCGTCATGTTTTTACGCGAACTGAAAGATTATATGGTTTGACAAGCAGTGAAACAATAACTTTTTTAAAAGTGTTTTAATATTTTTGCAAAATCGTGCGTCAAAGAAAGGTGTCCATGTTTATGGCTACCAAAAAGTATTCTACAACAGATTAATCTTTTGATATGAGATTTTTTTTTCATGCATTATACATTCATTCATTCTTATTCATTTGATAACATTTGTATCATAAAGAAAAAACAATTATTAATATTATTAATTGTTTTGATGACCCTACAAGAGAAAGAGAGGCCCATTGCTTTGGACATTTGCAATCTTATGATTTTGCATAATTGACCAAAAAATATGGCCGAAGAATCTCACAAACATTTGCATTTTTCTAACACTCCACCATTCTTTTTGCTCCCCTGCCTTTCTTCATGGACAACCATCACTACCACCATCACCACCACCCTCCACCCCAACCTCAGCTCACTCCGGCCAAGAGTTCCCGCCAACGCTACAACGAATGGTTTGTCGCTCTTTCACGTCTACTTTGTGTTCTTTTTCTCGTCATAACGGTATAGTTAGTTGATACCCGAATATCATCAAGGGTGCTTGGATGGTTAATGTTTCCACCATGGTTTACTAATAAATGTTTTTGTATGTATGTTTGTATATGATCATTTAATAGAGAGAGTATAGGTGCATTTGCAAATATGAACGTGGGTCTTATTTTATTTGACCCGAGCTTACAAAATATAAACTGTTATCATCTTCATATGCAGGATATTTCGCGATGTTCCAAGCGACATAACGATAGAAGTGAATGGTGTCATTTTTGGATTGCATAAGGTAACTTATCATGTGAAGTTGTGAAGTTGTGAACTCACTTTCTTGAAATCTCATGTTAAAAGTTGAACCTTTCTAATACACACTTTTACTATCATTATTCTTTGACTTGAAGTTTTGTCTTAGAGCTCGGTTTTGTTGTCCTGCATTTTGTTTTAAAGGGATTTCGAGTTGACCATGCGGTCAAACTTTCGCATAACTACGTTATGAAGTTCATTTGATCCCTCTTCTTGTATCTACTTAAATTCAACTTGAGGAGAATAAGAATTTGACACAATTGCATCATACCCATTTTCATTCTTCTATAGTTACATCAGACAGTTATTAAGAATCTTGAATGGAGCATGAGTTTGACCCAAAAGTCAAACTTGCATAAGTGACATGTGAATTCAGACATAATTGCTTTTGCTTCACATCAAATAAAACTTTACTTTTCAATTTCATCTCCTTCATGTTACTGTATCTGCAAACCTTTTCCAACAATTACATTTCCTATGAAATTTGAAGGGACTATCAGTTTGACCAAAAAGTCAAACATCTATCCTCGCAGTGAGTTCACACACAATTGCTTTTGAGGTTTGCTAAACGTACCTCACGCTCTATATTTTTCACCGTACTCCCTCTTAAAATGTCAAATCGAGGGGATTAAATTTGTCTTTTAGTATGAGAAGAAGGAAATATTAGTGATGTGTCAAAAACGGGTACAACAAGTAAAAATGAACATGGGTGGGGTACGTTTAGCACAACTCTTGTTTTTGCTTCATACCCAGTTGAGAAAATAACTCTTTTTTTTCGTCGCAGTTCCCTCTTGTTTCTCGATGTGGTCGAATCCGAAAACTGGTAGCAGACCACCGGGACAACGCTATATCAAAGGTGGAACTTCTTAGTCTACCCGGAGGCGCAGAAACATTCGAGCTAGCTGCTAAATTCTGCTACGGTATCAACTTCGAAATAACATCACTAAACGTTGCTCAACTATGTTGTGTCGCTGACTACCTAGAAATGACCGAAAAATTCTCGTCCCGTAACCTCGGATCCCGTGCCAATGAATATCTAGACACTGTTGTCACCAAGAATCTTGAAATGTCAGTTGAGGTCTTGAAGCAATCAGAAAATCTGCTCCCTTTGGCTGATGATTTGAAGATTATTAGTAGATGCATTGATGCCATAGCTTCTAAAGCTTGTGTTGAGCAAATCGCTTCAAGCTTTTCGAGACTCGAATACAGTAGTTCCGGTCGACTTCACATGAGTCGACAAGTGAAGGGGGAGAGTACCGATTGGTGGATCAAAGATTTATCGGTTCTTCGAGTTGATATGTATCAGAGAGTTATGAGTGCGATGAAATGTCGAGGTGTGAGACCAGAAAGTATCGGTGAATCACTTATGAGTTATGCCGAAAAGGAGTTAACGGGTTTATATAATCTCAACGGTAAAAAAGCCGATGGTCGTGGGGCTTCGGCACACGAGCGGATCGTGGTCGAGACAATAGTTGGTTTACTTCCAGTTGAGAAGCCTGCAGTGCCGTTAAGTTTTCTTTTCGGGCTTTTGCGGGCCGCGGTGATGCTTAACTGCATGGGGACGTGTCGGCTTGATCTAGAAAGGCGAATCGGGTCTCAGTTAGATTCAGCGACACTCGATGATCTTTTGATCCCGTCTTTACGGCATGCAGATGACACGTTGTTTGATGTCGACGCGGTTCATAGGATTTTGGTTAACTTTTCGCAGCAAGATGATAGCGATGATGAAATGGAAGATGGTGATGGTGGTGATGGTGATGGTTCGGGGTTTGAGTCCGATGAGCCCGATTCGCCATCGCAAACGGCTTTAGTCAAAGTCTCGAAGCTGGTTGACAGTTATCTTGCTGAAATTGCCCCGGAAATAAACCTTAAACTTTCCAAATTCATTGCTGTGGCTGAAAGTTTACCCGCGCATGCTCGCACTGCTCACGACGGTCTGTATCGATCCATTGATGTTTATCTCAAAGTACGTATATTTCATGTTTATACTCCCTTAGTTCATAAAAAACATGCATCTTGACTTTTTTGGTCAAACTAGTACTTTCCTAGATGAGGTTGCTATCAGTTTGACACTAAAAAGTCAAAGCTTACATTTTTTCTGTCATTTTCATAAAAGAGTAAAATGCCATTTTTGTCCTTTAGGTTTAGCCAGTTTTGCGAATTTCGTCCAAATGTTTGTTTTTCCGCCTCTGGATCCAAAAGGTTTGAAATCTTGTCATTTACATCCGTCTCGTTAACTCCATCCATTTTCTCCGTTAAGTCAAGGGTATTTCCGTCTTTTTTGTTAACTCAAAGGGCAATTCGGTCTTTTTCCCTTTATATAAAAAACCGAATACCCCTGAAAAAGACTGAATTGCCCTTCGAATTAACAAAAAAGACGGAAAAACCCTTTAACTCAACGTTGAAAATTGGATGGAGTTAACGAGCCGGATGAAAATGGCAAGATTTCAAACCCTTTGGATCCAGATGCTGAAAAACAGACCTTTGGACGAAAGTCGCAAAACTGGCCAAACCACAGGGACGAAAATGGCATTTACTTTTCGTAAAATTAAGTGTTTCAGACTCATATGACTGACTATACAAGGCTTTATAAGAATTAGACTTAAAGAAGCTTTGAAAATGCATGTTTTGACTTTCATGGTCAAATAAACTTATCAATTTTAAGGTCAAAGGTTTGACCATTTGACATCAAAAGTCAAGCTATGCAGTTCTTACAACACTAAAACAACCTGCAGGCTCACCAGGGTCTATCAGAATGTGAGAAAAAGAAGCTATGCAAACTGATCGATTTCAACAAACTATCACCAGAAGCCGGGGCCCACGCTGCACAAAACGAACGCCTTCCTCTCCAATCAATCGTTCAAGTCCTTTACATCGAGCAACTAAGGCTCAGAAACGCCTTATGCTGCAACAATTTTGATGACAACCCCAAACCACCACCGCACTACCAGTCATGGAGGATCAACAGCGGCGGTCTCAGTGCTGCCATGTCTCCGAAAGACAACTATGCGTCATTGAGACGCGAAAACCGCGAGTTGAAACTTGAACTGACTCGGTTACGAATGAGATTGAATGATTTTGAGAAAGAACATGTGTGCATGAAGAGGAGTATGGAGAAATCAAGCTCACATAATTTCATGAGTAGTTTTTCGAAGAAGATTTCGAAATTGAATCTGTTTGGGCTTAGTTCTTCTTCAAGAGGATCAAGTTCTCCATCTAGGCATTCCCAAAGAACAGATTCTAAGGTAACAGTGAGGACAGAATGAACCAAGTTTTCAAGTATTTTTTTTTTTTTTTTTACTTTTATTTTATATTTACAATGCAGTTTCCATTCAGTCTTGTATATATATGGTGTTGACTTTTCCCTATCTAGTATCGGTGTTGACTTTTGTTTGACCAAAGACTTCGAGTCTTTAAGAGCATTCCCAACAGCTCCAACATATTTTTAAAATTGAATTAATTTCATATATACTATTACAAAATTTAATAATTTCATATATACCCAACCAAAACTAAAAATATCATATATACCCTTACAAAGAACTCAAAATATCAAATATATCCAACTCATTAAAAAAACAAAGTTTTCGTATATACTCATCTTTTAACTTCATATTTTTATATAACACATTTTTAGCTTATATATATATATATATATATCGAAAATTTACAGAAATAAATATACAAGAAGAAGTAGATGATATGATTATGGAATGTATAACAGAATTAGGATTAGATTATGAACAAAGTTATAATAAATTACAAGAATATTATAATTTACCATTAGTAGAAGGAATTATGAAGAGAGAGATAATGCTATCAGATTTTTATAAACAAGAATAAAGTTTTATGTTTAATACATCCAATCCCTTAAAAAGACCAAAAATAGAATGGGGAGAAGGATATAGTGATACACACGAAAGTCATGGTAGAGAACCATGGACACAACCAACAGTTAATTATCAACAAGAGTCTAATGTTATAGGAAAAGGAAGAAGAATGCCTATAGAACAAATATACAGTGGAAATATGTTATTGTTAGAACAACAAAAACCACAGTTATGGATAGATGAAGTCTTAACATGGGAACAAAATGTAGTAAGATTATGGGAAACAAATAAAAAAATATATCAGAGAGGGTGGTAGTAAAAATTGGAAATATAAAGAGAAATAAACTAAAAATACTTACAATGATGGAGATATGCACAGCGGATGATGATGGATGAGAGTATGCACAGCAGATGAGAAAGTTGCAAAAAGAGTGTTTTTTTTTTTTTTTTTTTTTTTTTATGTAGGTTGGAATATAATATGAAGAACTAGGAGAAAATCTGGGATGTTAAGGGGTTGGAGCTAAAGAGATGTGGAGAGAGTTTAATGTGCCATATGAAGTAAAAATATTATTGTTTCTAATGGTTGTCCGTGCTTACAACTAAATACAAATGCCATATATATAGGCAAAGCTAAAACATAAACGACATATTCTAAACAATATAAAATTCAAAAGCCTAATCTAAAAAGAAAACCCACTAACTAAAAATAAAGCTAGATGCCAAAGTTAGGTGTTGAAAAATGTTGCCCCTTGTCGACCACTGTCTGTGAAATAATTTGAGCTTTAAAACGTCATTGCTCACGTCATGATTTTTGTCTTCTTGTTTTGTGTCGTCATTGCTTACATCATCTTCTAGAAATCTCTGTGTGTGCTGTCTATCGACTGTGGACTTGAGCAATCTTCATGTTCATTGTCTTGTTCGTTGTCTTGAAAATCTTCCAAATTAAAGATGTGATATATATATATATATATATATATATTTAAGCTAAATAAATTATGCTAGAAATGCGTAAATATAATATTTGAAGTTAAACGTCATACATGAGATTACAAAGTTTTAGAAAAATAAGTGTAAAATTGTCTCTTATTTAATTGTTTTTAATGAATTGGGTGTATATGATATTTCAAGGGTATATATCATATTAATAATTTTGCATGGGTATATATGATACCGTTTGTAAGGGTATATCAAATTCTTGTGAGTATATAAAAACGAGAAATATAATAAAATAAATGTTTGAGCTAAAACAAGCTTCATTCCAGAGCTCTAACAGCTCGAGCATATCAGGTAAAACAAGCTTTAAAATATGTATATAGGTTACAAAAGATGTTTAAAAGAAGTACTTGTATCACCAACTTAAAGTCACCATAATCAACAATCATTTCATCATGTACTCAAAAACAGTTTCAAGATTTAAGAAACAAGAACTCAGATTCTTAAACAACAGAACTAAAAGCCACAAATTTGAAATACCCAGATCATTATATCATGATGATCTTACTATGCTTTTGTATAGAATCGGATCCCAACCGCAACACCCAAGATAACTAATGGAACCAAGAATTGCAGAATCTTGATGATGAACTCGGGCGTTTTGTCTTGGTTGTAATGAGCCTGGTTTGGAGGCTTGTACTCAACCTTTGAGGGGATTGTTGCTGTATCTATATCGCCAACATAAAATTCATCCATCATGGCTTTAGCAGTTGAGCTATGGCCTACATCTTCAAAATCATCAGTTGCGTCTTTTCCTGCAAAAGTTCACAACAAGTACACGTTCTTTCAATTCATGATACCAATCATCAATTCAACAGTCGAGCTTGTGTACTCAATTTGCGTCTTTTTATATGTTTCTAGCTCATTTGTGTACTCGATTTAAAAAAGATGTTAAAGAGTCAGTAGAGCTTAAAATAACTTAAATCAAGTTTCCATCGAATTATTTGTAGCCCTAGTTTTATATACTAATACTATCAAAGCTTCCACCATAATATTTATTATTTAGTAATAGTATGCAATCTCCAAACTAAGTTTCAAAACATTCATATGGTAGATAACAAATTCTACAATTTAATTTACTGCTCGTAAATTAGTACAGAGATTTAAATTCACACTACGAACTGACAACTATAGACTATAGTTATAAGATCGTAGAGAGCAAAGCTAACAAACCTAAGGCACCTGATTCAAATTACCCCTGTTCTTTAGTTATAGTTATAACCATCTTGCCATCATTGCTAATTTTCAATTATACCCTTATACTATACTAGTAAAATTTGAAATATAAACACAAAATCTGAGTGTTGTACCTGTAGCAGACAACAAAACGTCATCGCCTCCAGGATGATCCTCCAAAAACTTTGTCACATCATAGACCTGCACCAACACATTAAATCACAACCTGATTGAAACAACTTAATGCATCATGATCTTTATTATATATAAAGGCTTTAATTTTCGAACACAACAATTATGCGGTTCATTAATTTGTATGCATCCCTGGTTAATGTTATCATCAGAACACTTGTTTCTTTATTACATCAAGATAGCCAACGAAACAAAAAATGGAGAAAGCCGAAAAACTGTCAGCATAGTTGTCCAATCGGCATCATCATATTCTTTTATAATTAAATTCATGAAGTAATAATCATAATCAAACTCTACCCAAGATGGGGTTCGTTTATATGCTTCTGAGGTGGTGTGTGCTTAAGCTGATTATTGTGGTTTATATCTAGAATTGTAATTTAAGGGGCGAGCCTTGGAGCAACGGTAAAGGGGGTTGCCAGGTCACGTGTTCAAGTCGTGGAAACAGCCTCTTGTAGAAATACATAGTAAGCATGCGTATATCAGGCCCAACCCCGCGTATGCAGGAGCCTTGTTCACCGGGTTTGCCCTTAATATCTAAGGATTGTTTCAAACCATAAAACAACCTATACTCTTTTATTTGCAGACTCTAAAATTTAACATATTTGGTCCTTTAACATCATCAGAACATATCAGTGATCTTAATTATGACCCAAGAAAGACTTTTCTTAAAATTGTATTGTTGAGGATTAATTTATTATGTATCTGATAAACAAATAAAACTCCTTTATCTGGATAAAGACATATAATTTGATGCAACAACTACCAATAATTAACATTAAAAAGTCAAGCAATCAAATTCACCATCAAGAATCAAACCCACATAAATTAATTACCCATTAATAACTACAACGCATTTAACAGATTAAAATGAAGTGAAAGAAGCAAGCAAAATGAATGAATGAATGAATCCAGCTACCAACCACAATTGAAATTTAAAATAAAGTGAAAGAAAAAAGATGGCAAGTAATAATGAAATGTTGATATACCTTGCCGTGGACGATGAGCCAGCAATCTTTGGGAGTGTTGTGCTCAGCAACCTCCTTCAAGTTATAGACTTTACCCATTGAGTAGATCTGATCTGAGCAGCACAAATTGAGATCTGTGAACAACCAAGGCCTTATAGAATTGGTGGTGTGGTGGGTTGTGGAAGATTTAGGTGTATAAATTTGAGGGGGTTGGTGAGGAGAGGGACGCCAGTGGACTTATAATTCTATGTGTGGGGTTGGTGAGATGGGAGAATTAAAAAACAGGTGGCGCTTCCCATCCATGGCTGCAAACGAACCCAATAAAACTTTTTTTGTGTTCGTTTGTTAAGAATTGTGTTCGTTAACTGTCCACGAACACTTATCGAACGAGATTTTATGTTCGTGTTTGTTTGTTTGTTAAGGAAATGAACTTGTTCGTGTTCGTTTGTGTTTGTTTGTTAAGAAATATATGTGTTCGCTAACCGTTAACGAACACTTATCGAACGAGATTTTATATTCGTGTTTGTTTGTTTGCGCATGGAACAGTGAATATCCCACGATTGTTCATCGTGGAAATTGGTTGGGCAAACGTTGACGAACACAAATGAGCACAAACTAAAGTTCATGAACACAAATGGAAACAAACAAACACAAACAATCGTTCATGAACAGAAGATATAATACACTTATACTTACACTTATTAGATATTTAATTTGTCGGAATTTTGAAGTATTTAAATAAATATAAAAACTAAAAACACTAATGAAATATCGAACACAAACGAACATGTTACCGAACGTTCATGAACAAAAACGAACGAACACGACCTCTGTTCATGTTTGTTTATTTAACTAAACGGACGAAATTTCTTGTTCGTGTTCGTTTGTTTAATAAACGAATGAACACAAACAAAGTTTCCACCGAACGGTTCACGAACTGTTCGCCAAACGTTTGGTTCGTTTGCAACCCTATCCATTCCACCAAATTGAGTTAGTGGAGTTTTTATAATATCTAGAGTATAAAAAATAGTTATGAGTGGAGGAAAGATAAAATGTTACTGTTCATCTCTATATTTGAGGTGACACTGTTCACCATCTATAATTTTTTAATAGAGTTAATTGCCCGGATGGTCCCTGTGTGTAACACCCCAACCCGGAAGGGCTGACGTGTCACAATAACAGTATCATAAACAAAAGTCATAATTTCCTTTATTTATTTATTGGACAAGGATACAACCACATTACTAATAAGGTTAATATATAAGCGGAGACATTATACTTAATTAACTAACATCTTCAGATTTATTCCTAGGCTTTATTCTTCTCTCTCTTTCCCGCCCAAAGTAACCTGCTGACCTGTATACACAACAATTTTACGGAATGAGCTGAATGCTCAGTACGGAATTATAGGCTCAAATAACAAATAACGCTTTATGAGAAAATTATACGATGCAAGAACATAATTTCATAATCATATCTTACGGATGTACCCATGAGCAAACTTAGAACGTGACAATACACAGGTAGCTACTCCTGCATAATTATCACATGAGATGGCGAATTGGCATACCCGTTATCCACCTCCTTATACTTAAATCCTAGGATCGATCCATACGCCTCCTAATAGCTTATATGTACCACACTTGTACTTAAGAGACGCCGTGAACTAATCTCTCCGTCACGGTTGGAGCACATGATGTCGATGCCGCAACAACATGCTCGTGGGACACTCCACGAGAAGCGATACTCGGGGTAACAGAGTACAAATAGTCTTATTTACATAACTTATCAAACTTATTTTCATAACAAAACGGAACTTATATTGGAACATGCGATAATGAGTACAACTAACATAATATTATCGCATGACATGAAAACTAAATCAAATGATTAGAATAGGAATCGAACGGACTGTCAAATGAATCGATAATCAAAGACGTAAGGAGTTTGAAAAGCTACATGAACTTAACGGTTTTATATCAATTGAATATCAAATAACAAGGAGTGGGGTAAGGATCCGTACCTTAATAATTCCAAATTGATGCTACCTTGTGATAATATTTCAGATTTATACGGACAGAGTTTAGACTACTGATTAGTCTTTTAACCTAATTTAAATAACATGCACACAAACTAGGTTAGTAACTTAATACAGCATTTACGATAACTCACGAGATCAAATTCTCACAACGAACGACAAAGTGCGATACTTCATCCATTGAATTAACGATGATCCGTCAAATTAATGACGAACGACAAAGTACAATACTTTATCCATCGAATTAACGATGATCCGTCAAATTAATGACGAACGACAAAGTATAACCCTAATGTGGGCAGCACTTAAACATCCATTGGATATATTGATCGATCGGACAATGAATCGTAATAGCGATCGAGTTATTACCCTGTTCTGCAGCACCCCGCTATACTTAATTTGTGTTTTGTGTGTGTTTTGAGAGTAATCGGACGATAACTCAGCGAAATTTTGGAGTTTGATCGTCGTTTTTGTGCCCAGAATCAAGTCCCAACATCCTCTATTTATAGTCGAATTTTGACCCTTAGGCGGCCCGCGTGAGTTTTAAGCTAACTTGAGGCGACCCGCGAGAGAACTTATTTTATGTATAGGGTTGCCACGTGTGGGACTAGGCTAGCTGAGTCGACAAAATCATTAAATTCAACTTCGTCCGCAAGTTATTAAGAAAATCGTTAAGTAGGGAATACCCCCCCTGAGTTTTAGTGGCCCTAATCCTGATTCTGAAAATTCTGAAAATTTTAGGGTTGGTGCAGAATCACTTGGGTGTCTTAATTAGGGTTTCCTAGTGAGTAATTTATAAATACTAATAATAGTTTTGGTTGATATACAGAAAGATGGATTATAATATAATTGTTAATTTATTAATTATTCTTTTATTTCTAGAATAATGATTTTTAAATTTATGGTTATTACAACTATTACCCCCTTAAAAGAAATTTCGTCCTCGAAATTTTTCAAACATATCGCATAAGTAACAGAAACGAAACTTTCATAGCAGAGTTACTAACTTATATAACCAAAATCTCCTAACGACATATGTGTATTTGAAATTCATAACTAAGGTCATGACTATACTTGTCAATTTCCTTATATATGTGCCCTAATGGTCCTCCTATAACGCATCTTAATAAAATATCTTACCGTACGAAAAGTCAATAGAGACTTACAGATACTTAGAGTGACTATTAGTACTGATATTTCCTACATAGATATGCTTAGTCATAGCTAAAATATATTCACATAAGTTAAAGCATAAATGACCGTAAACAGAAACAAATGAACATATATCAAAGAGCAAGATTTACCGTTACTCGACTAAAATTCTATTACTAGAATAGATTAGGGTATAGAGAGCGAATAGATTCTTCAGATTCCCATGTTGCTTCGTGTTCAGAGTGATTTTTCCAGAGGACTTTAACAAACGGAATTACTTTCCTACGCAAAACCTTTTCTTGTCGATCTAAAATGGCTTCTGGCTCCTCTTCGTAGGACAAATCTTCGTGAATTGTTAGTAACGGATAACTAATGACATGAAGTGGATGATAATTATATCCTCTTAACGAGGAGACATGAAAAACGTTATGAACGTGAGAGAGTTGAGGCGGTAAAGCCAGTCGATATGACACTTCTCCAACTCTTTCAAGGATTTCAAACGGACCGATGAAACGGGGACTAAGCTTTCCTTTAATTCCAAATCTACGAACACCACGCCAAGGTGATACCTTTAAGAAAACGTGGTCGCCAATTTTAAATTCGAGTGGTCGTCTATCTTGATCTGCATAGCTCTTCTGTCTGCTTTGAGCTTCTTTCAGTTTTTCTCGGGCCATAGTGACTTTTTCATTTGTAATTTGAACTAGTTCTGGCCCTTCAATAATCTTTTCTCCAACTTCATCCCAGCATATCGGTGCTCGACATTTCCGACCGTATAAAAGCTCAAAAGGTGCCATGCCAATACTTGCTTGCCAACTATTGTTGTAAGCGAACTCAACAAGACATAGATATTCATCCCAGTTTCCAGACCATTCAAGTGCACATGCTCGGAGCATGTCTTCCAAGGTCTGAATCGTGCGTTCCGACTGCCCATCTGTTTGTGGATGGAAAGCCGTACTAAACTTCAGTCGTGTACCCCAAGCTGCCTGAAAACCTTTCCAAAATTGTGAGGTGAAACGTGGGTCTCTATCGGAAATGATGGAAGATGGTGTGCCATGGAGTCGAATAATTTCTTGAAGAAATATTTCGGATAACTTATTAACCGAAAATCCTTGCTGAATCGGTAGAAAATGTGCTGACTTCGACAATCTATCGACAACAACCCATACAACATCATTCTTCTTGAATGTCTTAGGCAAACCAGTAACAAAATCCATTGTGATTTCATCCCACTTCCATATGGGAATATCCAATGGCTGCAACAGACCGCTTGCTCGTTTGTGTTCAATTTTCACTTGTTGGCAAGTGAGGCATTTACTTACGTATCGACGTCTTCCTTCATGCCATTCCACCAAAAGTTCTGTCTTAAGTCTCGATACATCTTGGTAGATCCTGGGTGAATTGTAAATGGTGAGTTGTGAGCTTCGGCTAACAATGACTCACGAAGGCTGGAGTCATTGGGTACACAAAGTCTCTTACCGCACCAAATCACCCCATGATGGTCTATACGAAATTCAGATTGCTTACCCACCTCAAGATTTTGCACAATTGCCCAAAGTTCTCCATCTTGCTTTTGTGCATCTTTGATCCGTGATATGAGGTCGGGTTCAATCTGCATTCTAGCTAGATATCCATCAGATTTACTAACCTGAAGCCAAATGTTCATCCTTTCGAGATCTATCCTAATACGAGGCTGAATTTGTAAGCAAGATATAGTCCCGGAATTCTTTCGGCTCAATGCGTCAGCTACAACATTGGCTTTGCCTGGATGGTATTGAATATTTACGTCGTAATCTTTTAAAAGTTCTAACCACCTTCTTTGCCTCATATTTAGCTCCTTCTGCGTAAATATATACTTGAGGCTCTTATGGTCGGTAAAAATGTCACAACTTTCACCATACAGATAGTGTCGCCAAATCTTAAGTGCAAAGACGACTGCGGCTAATTCTAAATCATGTGTAGGGTAGTTAACTTCATAAGGCTTCAACTGACGGGAGGCATAAGCGATAACCTTCCCATGTTGCATTAGCACACAACCTAATCCTTTCTTTGAGGCATCACTATAGACTTGGTAACCTCCTGATCCAGAAGGGAGAGCGAGTATCGGAGAAGATACGAGTCGTTTCTTCAATTCTTCAAAGCTTTTCTCTTGTTCTTCATTCCATGAGTACTTCACCCCTTTCCTTAGGAGTTTTGTGAGTGGTAAAGCAATTACCGAGAATCTTTCAACAAATCTTCGGTAATAGCCAGCAAGACCTAAGAAACTTCGTATTTCGGTAACAGAAGTAGGTCTTGGCCATTTTGTAATAGCTTCAACCTTTGTTGGGTCTACCATAATTCCCTCTGCTGATACGACATGACCTAGAAATGCTACTTGGCTAAGCCAAAAGTCACATTTAGAAAACTTAGCGTACAACTTCTCATGTCGCAAGGTTCCAAGTACTGCATGTAGATGTGCTTCATGTTCTTCGCGACTCTTAGAATATACCAGAATGTCATCGATAAAGACAATAAAGAATTTGTCTAGGAATTTGTGAAATAATCGATTCATCAAATCCATGAAGACTGCGGGTGCATTAGTTAGCCCAAAGGGCATAACTAAAAATTCGTAATGACCATATCGAGTACGAAAGGCGGTCTTGGGAACATCATCTTTCTTAATCTTTAGCTGATGATACCCGGATCTCAGGTCGATTTTTTAGAAGAACTGAGCCCCCTGAAGTTGATCAAAGAGATCATCAATGCGAGGCAGAGGATACTGATTACGAATAGTAATCTTGTTCAGCTCTCGGTAGTCAATACATAAACGCATACTACCGTCTTTCTTCTTCACAAATAAGATCAGAGCACCCCAAGGTGAAACACTGGGTCTTATGAATCCTAGATCTAACAATTCTTGCAATTGTTCCTTCAACTCCTTCAGTTCCATTGGAGCCATACGATATGGAGCTTTAGAAATAGGTTCGGCGCCAGGAATCAAGTCGATGGTGAATTCTACCTGACGGTCGGGTGGTAATCCTGGTAGTTCATCCGGAAATACATCAGGATATTCATGAACAACGGAATGGCTATCGATACTCTTAACACTAGCAGAAGTATCCTTAATCGATGCTAGGAATCCAGTACAACCGTTTGATAAGAATTTTCGAGCCTTGAGCGCAGAGATAATCTTAAGAGATTTATGGGCTTGAGTTCCTTGATATATAATATCAGGATGATGAAGATCACCGAAAATAACACGGCGAGAATGACAATCTATAGTTACATGATGTCGAGACAACCAATCTATTCCTAGAATAACATCAAAGTCACACATATGTATTGGAAATAGGTCTGCCTTACACACAATAGATTCAATACTGATCGGATAATCTTTATATACGTAAGTGATTGCGGATGAATTTTCCATGGGAGTGGAAATGATTAAGGTATGATTTAAGAGAGTTGGTTTTATCGGAAGGTACTTAGTAAACGAGTGGGATACTAAAGAATGAGTCGCTCCTGTGTCGAATACCACATAGATACTATGTTTACCAAGCTGAAGGGTTCCCGACACAGTACCTGGGACATTAGCAGCATCAGTAGCAGAAAGTGCGAAAACTCTTCCTCCAACATTGGGTGGTGCAACGTTTGGTCGGTTATTCTTCTTAGTGTCTTTCTTCGTACACTCCTTAATCATGTGTCCAGTTTGGCCACATCTAAAGCATGCTCCTGTACTTCGGTGACATACACCCGGATGTCTCTTACCACAAGTATTACATAGAGGATATGTAATCTGATTCAGTGGTTGAGTTCTAATAGGTTCTGCAGACAACTGAATCTGGTTTTGAGCAGGCCTCGGGTTTTGCAATCTAGGTTGCCATGGACGTGCCTGATTTCCAGAGTTTTGATTTCCTTGTACTTTGCGATCTTGATGCTGTAGCGTAGTGGATGATTGGCCGATTTCCTGCTTAATTTGTCCTTCCCTATTTCTCTTCTTATTATCCCCAGTTCGAGATAAGAATTCTTTCCTTTCGAATTCAAAAGTTTTGATTGCATCAGCAACTTCGGTGATATCCTTAAATTTCATGTACATGATCGACTTCCGAATTCGATCATTGACTGCCCACTTGCATTTTTCTGCCTGGACTTCTGCTGATCCTGCAACGTCTCCTACAATACTAGCCAACCTTGAAAATCGAGTAATGAACTCAGAGGCTGGTTCATCACTCCCCTGTCGAATTATTGCATACTCCCTGATATAAGCTTCTTTATCAGCGGTCGAAAAATACTTGTCGTAAAAGATGTTACGAAAGTCGACGCATGAAAGATTAGCGTCAAAATCATCCCCTCCTTTGACTTGCCTATATCCTTCCCACCAAGTTTGTGCGTCATCTTCGAGTTTGTAAGTAGCCAATCTAACTTTGTATTGCTCCGGAACTCCAAGAACCCCGAAGATCTTTTCAACATGAGCTATCTAGTTCCTTGCTTCGACTGGATTATTAGCGTGACTAAAGGTTTTCGGCTTTTGTTTTTGGAATTTAGCGATCCATACGTCTATACTATAGATATTATGGTTCGTGGCATTCTCCCGAATTTCTTCACCAGAGATTGGATTTGTGTTATTACGTTCTGGATGACGAGTTTGTTGAATAACGGCCTCAGCTGTTTGAGCAACAAGGTTTGGAAGCAACCCGGCAACAGCCTGGTTGATAGCATTAATTACATTTGGATCAACTGGAGTCTCATTCGAAGAAGTGTTGTTACGCGCATGGTTAGTACGAGTACTCTTACGTAGCGGACGACGAGGAGGCATATCTATACGAATAAACATAGGAATTAAACCAAATAAGAGATCAAGTTGAATCCTATCATAGATATCTACCCATTCCTCACAGGTTTTTATTACTATCTTCAAGTTTTCTACAGGAAAGAGCCTTTGCTCTGATACCATAGCTGTAACACCCCAACCCGGAAGGGCTGACGTGTCACAATAACAGTATCATAAACAAAAGTCATAATTTCCTTTATTTATTTATTGGACAAGGATACAACCACATTACTAATAAGGTTAATATATAAGCGGAGACATTATACTTAATTAACTAACATCTTCAGATTTATTCCTAGGCTTTATTCTTCTCTCTCTTTCCCGCCCAAAGTAACCTGCTGACCTGTATACACAATAATTTTACGGAATGAGCTGAATGCTCAGTACGGAATTATAGGCTCAAATAACAAATAACGCTTTATGCGAAAATTATACGATGCAAGAACATAATTTCATAATCATATCTTACAGATGTACCCATGAGCAAACTTAGAACGTGACAATACACAGGTAGCTACTCCTGCATAATTATCACATGAGATGGCGAATTGGCATACCCGTTATCCACCTCCTTATACTTAAATCCTAGGATCGATCCATACGCCTCCTAATAGCTTATATGTACCACACTTGTACTTAAGAGACGCCGTGAACTAATCTCTCCGTCACGGTTGGAGCACATGATGTCGATGCCGCAACAACATGCTCGTGGGACACTCCACGAGAAGCGATACTCGGGGTAACAGAGTACAAATAGTCTTATTTACATAACTTATCAAACTTATTTTCATAACAAAACGGAACTTATATTGGAACATGCGATAATGAGTACAACTAACATAATATTATCGCATGACATGAAAACTAAATCAAATGATTAGAATAGGAATCGAACGGACTGTCAAATGAATCGATAATCAAAGACGTAAGGAGTTTGAAAAGCTACATGAACTTAACGGTTTTATATCAATTGAATATCAAATAACAAGGAGTGGGGTAAGGATCCGTACCTTAATAATTCTAAATTGATGCTACCTTGTGATAATATTTCAAATTTATACGGACAGAGTTTAGACTACTGATTAGTCTTTTAACCTAATTTAAATAACATGCACACAAACTAGGTTAGTAACTTAATACAGCATTTACGATAACTCACGAGATCAAATTCTCACAACGAACGACAAAGTGCGATACTTCATCCATTGAATTAACGATAATCCGTCAAATTAATGACGAACGACAAAGTACAATACTTTATCCATCGAATTAACGATGATCCGTCAAATTAATGACGAACGACAAAGTATAACCCTAATGTGGGCAGCACTTAAACATCCATTGGATATATTGATCGATCGGACAATGAATCGTAATAGCGATCGAGTTATTACCCTGTTCTGCAGCACCCCGCTATACTTAATTTGTGTTTTGTGTGTGTTTTGAGAGTAATCGGACGATAACTCAGCGAAATTTTGGAGTTTGATCGTCGTTTTTGTGCCCAGAATCAAGTCCCAACATCCTCTATTTATAGTCGAATTTTGACCCTTAGGCGGCCCGCGTGAGTTTTAAGCTAACTTGAGGCGGCCCGCGAGAGAACTTATTTTATGTATAGGGTTGCCACGTGTGGGACTAGGCTAGCTGAGTCGACGAAATCATTAAATTCAACTTCTTCCGCAAGTTATTAAGAAAATCGTTAAGTAGGGAATACCCCCCCTGAGTTTTAGTGGCCCTAATCCTGATTCTGAAAATTCTGAAAATTTTAGGGTTGGTGCAGAATCACTTGGGTGTCTTAATTAGGGTTTCCTAGTGAGTAATTTATAAATACTAATAATAGTTTTGGTTGATATACAGAAAGATGGATTATAATATAATTGTTAATTTATTAATTATTCTTTTATTTCTAGAATAATGATTTTTAAATTTATGGTTATTACACTGTGGTTTCACGTTTTTTCACGTTTAGTCCCCACCTTTTGGAAATAACAGGTATGCTCCATATGGTTTGTCATTTTGTTACTCGGATAGTCCCCTGAGTAAATGTCAAGGGACTATCCGAGTAACAAAATGACAAACCATATGGAGCATACCTGCTATTTCCAAACTAACTGACATCTACTCAGGGACTATCCGAGTAACAAAATAACAAACCATAGGGAGCATACCTGCTATTTTCAAAATGTGAGGACTAAACGTGAAAAAACGTTAAACCACAGGGACCACCCGGGCAATTAACTCTTTTTAATATATTTTGAAAGTGGTTGTGAGTGGATGGAAGAGAAAAGGTAATAATAAAGGTATAAAAATATTATTTAATTGAAAAGAAGAGAGAAATTTAGTGTTTTTAGTGTAATTTATGGTGAAAATATGGTGGAATGGATGTCAATGCTCTAACAAATGGAGTGGATGATGGATCGATGTTATTTTTTCAAGTTTTAACCATTCCGTAAATCAAATTATAAAATGTACAAGTTTAATAAATATTATATAATAAAAGAAACCAATGAGGGGCACATATCATTCATTGGAGCCACCTATATTTTTATTTTTCTCACCGGTTTAAATTAAAAGATAATTATACAGTTGTATATGAGACAATTTACTTGAAATATTATCTATATCTATATTCAATAATTCAATGGATATTAATATAAATTTAAACAGGAGATAATACAATATTTTGAAATGTTCATCATATAATAATAACTACAATATTAAATGTCAATAGTGTTCATAAATTTGGACGTATATGATTTGAGTCTGATTTTGTATTTGAAATTATGAATTAAGTTAGCATTACAGAATTTACGTACACTTCATTAATCAAGTTTTTTAAGAGAGAATCAATACTAATCAAAGCTAGTTATAATTTTGTTCGTAATCGTCGGGTCAAGTTTAGCTAAATATGGACTTTTATCGTATATATAATAATTAATTTGTAAAGCTTCAAGAAGAATCGAGTACATCCATTAGTCTTTTTAACGATGCAACTTTTTTTATTATTTGGTATATAAAATTAGATTTATTTGTTCAATACACGTTGTTTTTAAACACAGAATTTTTTTATTACTAACTATACAAATTTTAAAGACAAAATTTTTTATTATTTACTATACAAAAATACATTTATTCGGGTTTTTAAAAGATACAACTTTTTATTATTTAGTATATAAAATTAGATTTATTCAACCTGTGCAATACACAAGGTTTTTTAAGATGTAACTTTTTTTTATTATTTAGCATACAAAATTACATTTATTCAACACACGAGGTTTTTTAAAGATATAACTTTTTTTATTATTTGGTATATAAAATTACATTTATTAAATCCATGCAATACACTAGGTTTTTAAAGATATAACTTTTTTTATAATTTAATATATAAAATTACATTTGTTCAACCCGTATAATAAACAACGTTTTTAAAGATATATTTTTTATTGTTTAGTAATAAAATAACCTTTATTCAACCCGTGTAATACACGGGATTCTAACCTAGTTAACTTACTATATTAAAGATTTCAATAAAACTTATGTATATATTTTTAAATATTTAGCTTTTAGGCTACTTTAATAAAATATAGGTCAAAACAATATTCTTGGATTTGATTTATGGATTAGAAACTTATTAGGGTAAATTACGTTTTTCGTCCTTTATGTTAAGTCATATCACATAAGGGTAGTTTAGTCTTTTAACCGATTAAATTAAAAATAGTTTAATAAAAAACAATAAACTAAAATATATATAACACATCAGATCTGAGATCTCTTTTTATCTCTCTCTCTCTCTCAACCCTTTCTTCCCCGACCAAACCCACCACCACCTGCCACCACACCACCACCGTTACGTCATCAGCTTCGTGTCAGGAAATTCACCACCTCGTTCTCACAAAAAAATCAAGAAACAGAATCAAGGTGTTTCATTGCCAAGAGAGCGTGGTGAGAACTAATCGATTAACTAAACCGATGTTCATCTAAAACGATAACTGAACAATCGAGAACTAGATCTAAGCTTACGTAAGATAAGAGGAGACAGATTTGAAAACGAAAAGAACTCGTAGAAATCTGAGAGTTTCGGAACCAGTTGAATAGCTGCCGTATCGATATTTTCCTGCACCGGAGACGTTGCAGCGATAGTTTTGTCCGGTTCAGATGAACCGACATTTTGAACGGTTTCCGGTCCATCAGTTGGCGGTAAAAGCGGCACATTTTGAGATCGGCTTTTTTTGGGTTCTCCAGCGCCGACGGTGGCTTTTCCGGTCTTGGGCTTTGCGAAGCGTGTGGTGGTTGCTACAATGTCCAGTTAAATTGTAGAGTAAACTTATGATTTATGTTATTTGAGTTTATGATCTGAATCAAATTGTTGAGCGATTTATTTACTGTAATAGTTGTGGTGGTGGCAAGTGGATAAGAAGAACAATGAAAAAATGATAGGGTAGCATAAAATGACTGAAATACCCTCATGTGCCTTGCACATGACCAGACTTAACTGATAAACTTAACCAGGTTAGTGCTAAAGGACCTATGATGTAATGAGTTTTGCAAATAAAGGATTGTAACTGTAATTATTGAAGTTAAAGATCATCCATTGCAATCTGATACATACATAAAGGACGAAAAATGTAATTTACCCAACTTATTATCTGAGATCTACAACACTCTTTGACCTATTATCGTATGTTTGAACATGAGTTCTGTCTGTGAAGGTGTGACATGTCTCTCATAGCCATAGCCAGGGGTAGGGATGGCAAAAATCCTAGAGCCTAACGAGTATACTCGAAATCCTAAACATTTGAGACGAGTATACGTATACCGGATACCCGCCGGGTATGGGTATGGAAAAAAAATTGCAGGTACGAGATTAGACGGTACCAACCCGATTACGCGAAACTATATACCCATTTACCCGAAATATATATCCAAAAACTTTTAAGTATTCATATTTGTTAGTAATGTTTCATTCTTGTAGCTTTATTATTTGAAAAATAAACTTCTCATTTGAAATACTTGTTTTGATGTAGTTTTGTTATTTGAAAAATAAATTTTCATTTGAAATACTTGTTTTGATGACATTATTCATATATATGCTATGAAATGCAAAATTAGTTTTTGAGATTAATTTATATTGTATATACATTTTTAAATATATCATATATTATTATGACGATGATATTTATGTTATTTATCATAAATTAATATATTATATGGATTTTTAGAAAATAAAATTACTAAGAAAAGTAAAAAATATACATACATGAAAATCCTAACAGGTATACCCGATACCCGAAAAGTAAATACCCCTCAAATACCCGACGGGTAATGAGCCGGATATGGGACAAGATTTTACAATCGAGTATGGATATGGGATTAGCCATACCCGACCAATTGTCATCCCTAACTAGGGTGACCAGGTGTATGGATGGTAAAGTGAGGATATGGGATAGTCTTTCTAGTGAGTGTGTGAAAACTTTGAGGGGACACACTAATGTCATCCAGTCGCTAGCAGCGTCATCTGACGAGACCCACCTAGTAGAGGTGTACAAATCGTTTTTTTTTCATCACAAACAAAAACCAGTTTTTTTTATAACTGGTTTCGGTTACTACCCGGTTTTTTAAACCCAAAACAATAACTGGTCCCAACCGGTTCGGGTCGGTTTAAAACAAGTTTGTGCCAAAAAACCGGTTTAAACCGGTTTCGTTTTTAAACCGGTTTTAAAGATCAAGCATACTAACCGTCTACATCGGTTTGGTTTGGTTCGGGTTGAAACCGGTTCTTAAAACAACTGGTTTAGGTTTTTTCCCGGTTTCGGACCTAAAACCGGTTTTTGTACACCTCTACCACTAGTGTCTGTCTCCCTTGATGGAATTGCTAGTCTCTTACACTGTGTTCCAGAGTTTTATTTTTAAGAGAAGAGAAGAGATTTGAAAGGATAGAAAAGAGTTGTGGTATTCAAGAGATTTTTTTATAGGGAGAAAGAAAGAGAAGAAGAGATGGAGATGTGGGAGAATAGAAGGATTATGTTTCTTTCCAAATTGGAAAGATAAACTTTCTTTCCTCCCTTTACTTTCTTTTTTTACCTTTTCCTTCCTTTATTAAACTCAGGAACACAGCAAAGATCGTTGTCAAAGAAATATATGCCTTTGTACGGCAAGAGAAGAAGAGATGGAGATGTGGGAGAATAGAAGGATTATGTTTCTTTCCAAATTGGAAAGATAAACTTTCTTTCCTCCCTTTACTTTCTTTTTTTACCTTTTCTTTCCTTTATTAAACTCAGGAACACAGCAAAGATCGTTGTCAAAGAAATATATGCCTTTGTACGGCTGAAGCATATTTAGACAATATGAATTTACGAAATTCTTTACTAGGGTTTGTTTGTTTGAGTCTCCATGTAATGTTAGAACAACTGGATATGCAAAAGGACTTGTCACATGCGTATCCAATAACTTCTTAGTCATTCTATTTTTTGAAGAGGCAAATGTTATCATGTTCTATCAACCTGACTTTTCTTTTGACCCCAATTTTTAAGACTATTTATTGTCCGTTAACGGTTAAGCCATTAACGTGCCTGCACAGCCATTAATGGAGGAAACACTGCATCAGAGGGTTAACGGGGCTAGTTAATGGGTTAACGGAGGAAGAGGGTTTAGTGGTGGGCCCATGGATATTCTAATCAATCACATGTCACCTTTCTTTCTTTTTTTAGTTATTGACATTGAGTGTTTAGTTAATCTACAAGTTGTTAACGAGTATTTAGTTAATGATCGAGTTCTTATGTGACGATGACGTGACCGTGATGTGGCAATGAATAATTCACAGCACTTAGTCAAAGATCTCTAATTTACCCAATGAAAAAGGAATTGATTTAGGGTGGAAGGGGTGCTCCCCAAATGGGGAGTGGTAAACTTTTCCCCTAACCAATAATATCATGTCATGTCAACTTCCCTCTTCACTCTTTATTTTGCACTCAAACACTAGGGGTGCTCAAACACATGGAGAGTGGTAATCATTTTTTTTTTAAAAAGAAAAATAAATAAATTTGTAATTGGTTGAAAGAGAGTGAGACCCACCATTAACCCCCTCTCTCTTCTCTATTTCTGCTCTTCCCCACTCGGTGGCTAATCACCGCAATAATCAATCACCACTCACCGATTTGAGGGTGGCGCCCACTCACCGATCGGTAAACAACACTCACCGCAAGGGTCACCGATGGTGCCCCTTCCACCCTTATGAGAAACTAAAGTGAGTACATCATGGAAGACTTTGCAAGGTGGCAAATTATGGGATATGATCAAATGAAGTCTCCTAAAAATTGGAAGTCGTAGGACAAGTATCAAACGGACTATGATTGACCTCATTCAAGCGGTATTGGAATTGTTTCACTGAACTCTACAATATGAGATTTTAGGTTTTTGATTTTAGATTTTAGATTTTTAGCTTGTAGATTTTAGAATTATTGTTTAGATCATTGTGTTTAATTATTTAGCATTGTGTCATTCTAATTTTGCGTCATTGTATTTTTTTATGACTCATTTTGTTTATTTTCCTCGGCATTGTGTTAAAAATATTTCTCGGCATTGTGTTATTTTTTGCTCGAAATTGTGTTATATTTTGTAATCAATTATGTCTTTGTACCTTCCACATATTTACGAGACTTTGTAGGATAACTTTACCCGTAAATTATATTGATAATCCACACTTGTTAAGAGATCAAACTTGAAACATATATACCTCTGTATACACATTATAATTTGATTTTTTTCACCACCTTTGTATCCATTACTCCATTTGTGGCATTAAATATAGCCATATACTATTATATATTTCCGCTATACAGTTGGTTTGTCTTCATCAAAAGAGCGTCTTACGTATAAGAGATGGTGCCAATCCAATATAACATATAGCCTAAGATGACAGGATTATGTGCAAACGTCACTAGAATCCTTGTCTGGGTTTTAAAAAGCGCGACTGAGTCACACCTAGGCGCGAGGCGCACTAAGACGCAAGCCGCGCTTTTTTCACAAAGCTCAAGAAAATCGCATTTTTTTGGGTTTTTTGAGGTCTGAGGCGCGCGCCTTATGTATTTTGAGTGTTTTTATGTTGTTTTTATGCATGAAAGTGTTGGACAATAGGTTTTTTGGCTTGTCCATGTAGGTAAAATCATATATAAACCTTAGTTATAACTATATTTTGGATAAGGGATGCTAAAAACATATGGGATATATATAGAAAATTATATAGTCTTCTTGAGACTCGGGTACGAAAAGCCCACCGCTTTTGCGCGTTGCGTCCCATTTTTAGACCCCGTCGCTTTTGTGCATCTCTCGCTTTTTAAAACCAAGATTCTTGTGTAAAAAAAATCACAAATTTTAATACTTGACCATTATTCTTCTTTCTTTAATGTGACAGCCTCTAAATTCTTGGACCCCATTGGTTTTCCAAAATTAGAAACATTTATTTTCATAAATACTATCAATACCCATTACATATTAGAAAATCTTACTTCATACAAAATTGTCTCGAGCCTTTTCTTTAGCAAGTGTATACCCTTTTTTGGCCTTGCTCCCAATCTCCATACCCTTTGCAAAGCAGTCATCACATCATATATCATCTTCAATCTCTTTCTTCCTGCACTTTCAAAACCGCAAAAAACATTAGTACTTGTCATTAGTCACCTGGTTTCTGGTTGGCTTCTAGAGCGCAACTTATAACGTGCAGGGGCGCAGTTTTTTAGGGGGGGGGGGCGAACTTTTCGCTCAGTAGTGTCCGGTATGTAGTTGCCGTATAGAATTTTTTAGGTATATACGTTTTCGACCCCCCGGTTTTAGAATTTTTTTAGGTATATATGTTTTCGACCCCACGGTCAGAAATCTCAAGCTTTGCCACTGAAAACGTGGAATGTACAACATTAGTGGCGGCAAATGAGCAAGAGCCATGTAGCGCTTTCATTGCTAAACGAACACGTCACTTGAGCATGGTTTCTCCAGCTTTGGCTATGGCACAAAGGTGCAAACTAAAAACCATATAATGGTGTACAGCTTCCACATCAAAGAGCATAAATAAATATAGCATGATCGTTACTCTAGCTACGCGAAACACAAAATAAAGACGCAAGTGCTCTTTTATCATCATATCAAATGATACTGGCATTAGATTTTCGTAAGTTCAATTAGCAATAGTGAAGCAACACATGACAAAGAAAAAACCAAAATTCGTAAGAAGTTGAAGAAAGTATACACAATCATACTAGCGAGCAAGAAAGTATACACAATCATGACTATGTTTGATTGATCCTTACCCGATATTGGAAATCAAATCATTTGATGACCAGCAGCTTTGGTGTAAGCTTCAAACAGATGAGGTACAAACTCACGATACGGCAACACAAAATCCTTTATAAATTTCTCCTCAGAAAGAGCCGCAACGGAGCAAAGTGAAAAATTGCTCTTCAACACCTTCTTCTCTTTCAAAATGTTTAACACTTGCTTTCTGGGCATAACCCGCTTCTCCAAGCTGTACACTAATAACTTGGGGTGAGTTGCCAAATAAGCAGGCGTATAACCGAGTTCATTCATGAAAAAGTTCAAAGAAGCTTGAAGCTTAGCCTCCGAA
Organism: Helianthus tuberosus; assembly: GCA_030545235.1. Classification (NCBI taxonomy): domain Eukaryota; kingdom Viridiplantae; phylum Streptophyta; class Magnoliopsida; order Asterales; family Asteraceae; genus Helianthus; species Helianthus tuberosus. The sequence continues at coordinate 7,553,809 of CM060426.1, forward strand.
CGTCTCAAGCAGAAAGGTAAAGCTTTAGCCATTATAAGTATCTCTGAATCCAACCACCCAAAGCTTCTAAAGATTCCAAACTTCATATCCAACGTTGATTTACTCAACGAAATAACAATTTCAAGACCATCAAGAAATCTCGGAGACTCCGGAGGAATCCCCAACACAGGTTCAACTTTGCTAACAGTTGCTTCCAACCATTCAGGGTTTTGCAGAAGACAGTTAGGGTTCTTTAGCAATATAGTTTGGATCTTATCATCTGACAATCCATTTTTCTTGAGTAGCAGCCAACTGGATGACAGTCTGTGAGCATAGTTGGAGTTTAGCATCCACGCTGATCTCTGAATAACCTTGTTTACTTTGTCATCACAACCCAGTAATTCCCTGAGATAGTTAACATTGGCGCTTAACCGGTTGCTAGAGAAATTATAACTTTGTTTAAAGAGCTTCTCTAAATGAGGGGCAGGTAAACCTAACTGTTGTAAAAGCCTGAACTTGGGGGCTAGTGTCTTATGGACAGAGGTAGTTAAGATTTTAGGGCGATAGCATACAATGTCTCTGACCTGGGTATTGTCGAGACCGCATTGTTTGAGGAAGTGAAGGACAGAGTCCGGTTTTTGGGTGGATTTGAGGTGGCTTACCTCTGTTAAAGCGGAGAGTGCTTGGTCTTTGGAGAAACCTATAGAATTGACGAGGTACTCCACCATGAAATGATTGTGCATTGGTTGTGTTGAGTAGTTCAGATATTGCAGAGTGGCATACTTGCTGCTTGGTTTTAATCGCAGAATCCACATCGTCATCAGACGAGAATTGGGTGCTCCTCTCCTGCTACTGCTGAATGTTTATTTCAGCTTCGGCTTTTCTTTTTAGCTTTTACTACCCGCGCGTTGCAGCGGTTTAGTTATGGTTTAGTTATCACGTCACAGCGGTATATCTGAAATCCAATAAAAAGTTATGTCATTTTAAAAATATGGCAATGTCTACATCTTTCGTGGGATCTCTTGAAACGTTTTATGAAAAAATCAAAAAAATGACTTGCAGAGTTGCAATTCATAAACTTGTATAAACTTTTCATCTAGTAATCAACTTTAGCAAACTGAAATCATCAAACTTAATTTAATTCGTCAAAACCTACACAATTTAAAACTTTAAATGATCTAGATATGAATGTTAGAAAAGCTTACTAAACGTCTAAACTGACAAAAGGCAATATAAAAAAGATCTAGGAATGAAATCTTGTTAAGCCAACATACACTCAAACCCAACCTTGAATGTGTGACCTAAAGATTCACTTAACAACCAAAACGCATAACAATCGTAAAATGTAACAAGTAAAAAAAAACTGTTCTTTAGATACATCCCCTAAAAAATTGAATCCTAATGTCATGAACCTGCACATAAACAACAACATACCAGAATGACTCAGAAACAAACTGAAACCCCAGGTTCGAATCATTAACGGCAAATGATCGATGAAACAGAGAGCAAGCTTGTGGACGAAATTGGAATATTTGTGAATCATGAACAGAGATTTGGGAGCAAATAAATAAAGAGGATTGTGATTTGGGGGTTTTGAAGATGCAGGAGTATGAGGGTGTTTGGATTCTACTAAAAAACAAACTATAAGTCAATGGGGGGTGTTTGGCCTAGTTTTTTTTTTTTTTTTCTTTGGGGGTTTTGAAGATGCAGGAGTATGAGGGTGTTTGGATTCTACTAAAAAACAAACTATAAGTCAATGGGGGGTGTTTGGCCTAGTTTTTTTTTTTTTTTTCTTATCTTTCTATTTTAAAGTAGCTTATAGTTTATTTTCTATTATTTGATAAGCTTTTTTTAAGTGTTTGGATTAATTTATAGCTTATTTTCTATCATTCTTCAAATTAGCTTATATAAGCTAATAAGTATAAGCTTAAAACGCTAAACCAAACACCAAATTAAGCTTATTTTATAAAAAAAAAAACTAAAAAAGCTATAAGTTTTGTTAAAAAAGCGAGGCCAAACACCCCCATAACTTATAAATACTACTCCATTTTATATAAAACCGATTAATTTTTATTATTAACAGTAAAAACTGTTACACATTATTAATTTTTATTTTTGCACAACTGTTTTATGTGGTTAATAGTAAAGCATAAGCTTTACTTTGTTTTACTATTAACCGTAACTGTTTCATGTGCACATTATTAATTTTTATTTTTGCATGGCCCACACATTTCCATTTTATATAAAAAAAACCGATTACCTATAATTAACATGATCGTATTAAAACCAATTAATCAAAATCGAAATAATCAAGACTGATTAGAGTATAAAGCTTTAATAATCAAAAATATCGGTTTTGGTGAAAACTTATAAACACCAAACTAGGGGCTTTTTGACAACTTCTGGATGAGTAAGTGAAGAATCAGTAAGAGGTCTGAAACATTAAGATGGAATTTATTTTTTAAGATGTAAAGTGTCTGAAGTTTGCGGACCACATTTGCAGAAATCTATAGAAGAAGAGGTAGACCAAACCTCTGCAGTCTGCAAGAAGAAGCCTGTTTGTTTTTAACGTATGTAGACTTCTAAAATAAACTGGTGGCGGTGGTGGACGATGGACGTGGGTGGTGGCGGACGGTGGTGTTTAACTCTATGCAAACCTTAGAAGATCTTAGAAGTTGTTGGACCAAGTCTGCACCAAGAAGAGCTCGTGCAAACGTTTTTTAATGAAACGTCTTCGGAAAAGCAAACAGTCTGCAGATGACAATGTTTGCGCGTGGTCTATGCGACGCAGACAGAAGAGCCTGCGTAGATCTTTTTTCGGAAAACAAACACCACCTAAGTGTTGAACCAGTAAAAGATCTGAACCATTAAGATCCAGTATAATACTTAACCATTCAGAGGCAAATGTCTGACCAATTTATATAAGAGGTCTTAACCATTAAGACTCGGTATAATATTTAACCATTTAGAGACAAATCTCTAAACCATTCAGACATCTGCTCGCGAAACAAACCACTTAAACCATCAAGTATTATACCAATAAGAGGTCTGAACCACGAAAAACTGAAACAAACAGCCCCTAACCCGATTACCCGAACCTAACCGAAGTGCGCTCACCCTGGAGTCCTATTATTCACTTTTTCTAATGGGCCTCACTTTTAGCAATTAACCGAAAATTCTTCTTCATGACATAATGCTCCACAACCGGCCCATAAAATTCCTAAGTGGGCTCAAACCAGGCCCACTAAACCAAACAACCTTAGTACAAAAACCCTAACCGAAACCCTAATACAACAATAATCCTGCTGCAACAACTCTAGTGAGAGAGGGAGGCGCAGGCAAGAGAGGTGAGAAAATGGTGTCAGGATCCGGAATCTGCGCTAAGGAAGTGGTGGTTGACGCTCGCCACCACATGCTGGGCCGATTATCATCCATTTTGGCCAAAGAACTGCTCAATGGTCAGAGAGTTACCGTCGTCAGATGCGAAGAGATCTGCCTTTCTGGCGGTCTTGTTCGTCAGAAAATGAAGTACCTTCGCTTTTTGAGGAAGCGTATGAACACCAAGCCGTCTCATGGTCCTATTCATTTCCGTGCTCCTTCCAAGATCCTTTGGCGTACGATCAGAGGGTAAAACTGTTACACTTATATATATATATATATATATATATATATATGTTTGTGTGTGTATATATATATTTAGCTTATGCTTAGTATTCACTAGTACTATTTATGTGTAAATACACATGATGAATGCGTTAGTAGTTATTGGCTTTTAATTTGTACTGAACTACTGATGCAAGTTTTATACTTACAGTTAAATTAGTTGTGTATGTTTGTAAACTTTTGATTTCAAAAAATGTGTTTGATACAGTAGTGTTATTATTTGGAGGTGTAAGGTCATTGTATACTTGAGTTAGTGTATTTTAATTATTGAATGTGACACTAAGTTTGTGACATTTTGATCTTAATATAAATGTGCTTTTGTTTCTGAGAGAAGTTTTTTATGAGGATGTAAATTTAGGAATGGATTACTGGCCACAGGCCACAGGCACAAGTGTTTGTTACAGAATTTGATTTACTTGTTTTAGGGTTTTAACTATCTTTATTGAACATCCACATTGGATTCTTATATTTTTTTTATAATTTAACCAAAAATTACATTTATCGAATAAATTTAAAGATTTTTTCTAAAATCTTCCATATCATAATTGGTTATACATATGGAATGAGGCGGGGATTGGTTTTATTACCAATTCACTTAAGCAATTGGTAAAACTATATGGATAAGGAATAAGTATACTAACTCCAACGGAGTAAGAAAATTATATGAAATGTGTAGAGGTTTGATATGTTTCTCTAATATCTTAGTTAATTATCTAACAATAATGGGGTTTTAATAACAGTTTTTTATTTCCTTTTTAAGAAATATTGTTGTTTATTTTTCTGAGCTGTTATTTGTGTGTTTAGAATGATTCCACACAAGACTAAGCGTGGAGCAGCTGCACTTGCAAGGTTGAAGGTTTACGAAGGAGTTCCTACTCCTTACAACAGGAAGAAGAGAATGGTTATCCCTGATGCTCTCAAGTTAGTACTGATTCTCTGCTGTTTGTGGGATAGTAACTATGTGTTGATTCGGATGTTGTTTTATGCTTGGTAAACATGATTTGTGATCACAGTTGCTTGTGTAATTACAATGCAGGGTTTTGAGGCTTACTGCTGGACACAAGTACTGCTTGTTGGGCCGATTATCATCTGAGGTTGGATGGAATCACTATGAAACCATCAAGGTAAACTTTTGTTTGACGCCATTACTTTTATTCTATGATAAAGTGATAAAAATTGGTTCTCCGACTATTTTTTATGAAATTTCTTTTCAAATTTGTTAGATGTACTTGATATTTGTGTTTGCTTACATGATTTATTTGTTCTTTTTTAACCTTTTGTTGTTAATGATGACTTATGAAATAAATTATTACTTTCATAATTTATTATCTTGTATTTTAGATATAGTTTTGAATGTTTAGTACTTATTGGTTGACTTGGTGTGTAAGACATTTTAAGCTTTTAGATGCTTTTGTATCATAATACACTGCTCAAGTTTATTGTTACCATTGTTTGTCTTTATTTTATACACTCTTAAGTTTAGTGATTTGTTTTATTATTTTAAACAATTTTAGAACAATAATGATTTTAAAGGGTCAACTAATATCATTTAAAGCGTCATTGTTCAACTAATATAATATACTTATAAAAAATGTCATTGTTGGCAAATTTCATGACTATTGTTTTATTACATGTTTATAGGTTTACTTTATTACTATTGTTTTGCTCTATTTTATATGCCCTTTTAAGTTTAGTAATTTGTTCTTTGAGTAAAATGCACGGATAGTCCCTATGGTTTGGTGAAATTTCACCTTTAGTCCCCAACTTTTTAGAATTACACTCTTAGTCCCTGTGGTTTGACAAGTTGTTACTCGGAAAGTCCCTAAAGCGGATGAAGGTTACTCGGATAGTCCCTGTGGTTTGACAAGTTGTTACTCGGATAGTCTTTGTCGTTTCACAACCACTTAACCAGAAAAATTAACCTCCATCCGCTTTGGGGACTATCCGAGTAACAACTTGTCAAACCACAGGGACTACGAGTGTAATTTTGAAAAGTTGGGGACTAAAGGTGAAATTTCACGCCAAACCACAGGGACTATCCGTGCATTTTACTCTTGTTCTTTTATTTTAACAAGTTTAGAACTATTTTGATCTTAAATGGTCAAAATGTCTTGTTGGCAAGTTTCATTTGTTTTGCCATACAATGCTGATTGCCATCATAGTGTACACACATCTGCAAGTTGATTTGTAGTTTTGACCGACTGATTATAAATATAGGATCTTGAGAAGAAGAGGAAAGAGAAGGCCCAAGTGGTGTACGAGAGAAAGAAGCAGCTTAACAAACTGCGCGCCAAGGCAGAAAAGGCGGCAGAAGAGAAACTCGGCCCACAACTGGAAATCCTTGCTCCTGTTACCTACTAAAGGTTTTAAATTTAGCCTCATGCTAGAATTTTTGTGTTTGACGATGTTGGCTTTTAATATTTTTATTTGCGATATGAGGATTATTTGTGTCGGATATAATGTTGAATCAAGTGTTTTTTGTTCAAACTCACGATGCTTGATTGCATAATCATCTTAGGACGTTCTTCCATTATCTTTTTTGTGTTTCTTTTCACCAATTTTTTTTTTCATCCTGGTTGTGTGTAGTACCTTTGACTAACCAACAGGTTCGGGAGTAATTATTTTTAACCTTAAACGTGGGTCAAACTAACTTCAATCAAGTGTCTCTAAATGCTGAGTAGAATGCATTTTTGTCTATTGTCTGGCCGCTTTTGCAACTTTTGACCAACTCACCAAAGGTTTGTTTCATCTAGGTCTTTGTGCTTTTCAAATCTTGCCTTTTTCATCCACTTCACTAACGGCGTCCAAACCTTGTGTATTCGTTTGTTGTCTAATACGTTATGCTACGATTAAGCATGCACACAGAGTTGATTGCATAAGTTATTCTTGGGTGAAACAAATAGGTGCCATGCTCTTTTCTGATTTTCTTGCCTCTAATTTTCTATTTTCGGCTCCTGGTGATTGGTGGTGTAGTGATGGTTTGTGGTGGTGAGAGAATATAAAAAGAGAAAGTAGAGAGAGGGGGATGGTGGTTTGCTGAACCATCAGGTTGTCATTTTTGATGGGTTGTGATAGACCTGTATAAGATATTGTTAATTTACTCATTCATAAACTTTTTATTAATTTACTCTTCCCCCAAGATCAATTTCCATCCTGTTAGCGGATACTCACTGATTTACCCAACAACCAGCACTTCCGCATTCACCATCTGCAAAGTAATGTCAACAGTCCCAGTTTGTACAATGTTTTGTTAGTTCGTAAAGTCTGGTGTTTGTATATATTTTGTAATTTTGTGTAAAGGACCAAAAGGGTCACCAGAAAATGTTAAGAATTGTGTTTTGGTAATGTTGCTGTTATTTTTTACACAATTTGATTGTTTCTATAAAACCTGACTTGGATAACATCTAAGTTCTTACTTTTCGATTCCCAAAACTCTGGCAGTGCTTCCCTTATGTTGTGAATGCTCTCTAAAGCATAATCCACCCTTAGGCTGGAGGGTGTGGGGCGCCACCTAGACCACCATAGCGCCCCCCTCCAAATTTGACCACACCCCCGGCGCCATGGGCGGGGCGCCATTGAAGGCCCGCCATGGTGGTAACGAGCTGAAACGCCATTCAGGTGGGGTCCACTAGTTTTTTAACCAATCAAATGTTTTTTTTTTTTATTTTGTTTAATAGGGGCTCCATCCACACCCTCAAAATTAAAGGGGGACTCCATGGCACACGTGGATCCTATGTGGCACCTATAAAGCCCCATGAGGCTCCATCCACACCCCATAGCCTTAGTTTAAGTTGTGATGACCCAACTTGTTTGGACCCACAGTTAAAAAACACACGGTGTTCAATAACGATATCAACTTTAAGGGTGCACGGGGCGTTCTTCGGGGAGTGGTTCGGTGAGCCTAGTCACCGATCGGGAACACCGCCGCCATCCAAGCGGGGACCCGAATCGGTGATAGGTTTCGGTGTGGAGTCACCGCTTGAGGGAGGAGAAATGTGGTGGGGCCAGCCTTAATGTCAACCAATCATTGATTTTTTTTTTTTTTTTTTAAATAAAAACTAAGAGGGGAGTGCCGCCATCAAAATGGGGTGTTAGGGGAGTTTAAGAGGGGAGTTGACGTGGCACACGAGGATTGGTGGTGTGTAAGAGAGGGGACTCCCCTCTTAGGGGAGTGCCCCTCTCACCCTAATGCTTAAACTGAAAACAAAATTCACATTCCAACATAATGGTGAGGCATGTGAGTTTTGAAGCTTGTATATTGTCATCAAAGAACAACTGAAAAACCAAAATTAACACTTAGTGAGACATATGTTATAAACATATAATGATTCTATCTTGTATTATTCTAAATCCTCATATCTCGCTTTGCTATATTTTTGTCTTTCATTATAATAATAATAATAAGAAGAAATAGAGTATTTACTCTTTACACTTTTCTACTTTATTTTCGTTAATAAAGCATCTCCTTGAAATACAAATGTAATTTCACAAAACTTTTAAGACGCTTGAAACAACGTTTGAAGCATATGGTACAATTGCTCTATGTAATATCTTATTTATAATACTTTAAACTAAATTTAATTTTACCTTTACTATTTATATTTTTATAACTAAATACATTTATTAAGTGTATAATTACTAAATATTTACATAGTTATAAAAATATTAAGAGTATACTGCCAAAATTGTCCCTGAGGTTTGGTTACTTTTGTCACTTTAGTCCAAAACTCAAAGCTTTTAAATCTGGGTCCCTATGGTTTCAATTTTGTTGCCATTTTCATCCAAAATCAAAATCTGGTCAGATTTTTCACTTAACATCTAGCTTTTTGTCTTTTTCAACCTTTTTAATGAAGAGCAAAATGGTCAGATTTTTTTAATCTGTTATAACAAAATGTTAAAAGACTATTTTACCCTTCATTAAAAGGGATGGAAAAGACAAATAAAGCTAGATGTTAACTGAAAAATCTGACCAGATTTTGATTTTGGAAGGAAATGACAACAAAATTGAAACTACAGGGACTCAGATTTAAAAGGTTTGAGTTTGGACTAAAGTGACAAAAGTAACCAAATCTCAGGGACCATTTTGGCAGTTTACTCAAATATTAATAATAATCTAATTTATAATTTATTTAAATACTTAAGTATATAATTACTAAACATTTACATGATAATGATAATAATATTAATAATAATAAGTGGTTAAAGCAGAGCAGGTTATCTTTATGTTTATTGAATACTAGGTTAGTAACCTGTGTAGTACACGGGTTGAAAAATAAAAAATATATAAATCAAAAGTATATAAATAAACAATATATAAAAGAAATTACATATTACTTTAAGTAACAACAAAACAAAAACAAAAATTACAATAACAATTCTCAAACCATGTATTACACGAGTTGTATAAAAAATACATTATTATTGGATTGAGTAGATTATGAGCTAGTTTCAATTACAGATAAGATTAAACCAAGAATATCGGGTAGGGCATCCATTTTCTTCCAACCATATCCTAACCATTCTTGAGGATATCTCAAATCCTTGCATCCGAACACCAATCTATTTACCCCCTTGAAAACATACAAAAAAAATATATACATCAACAAACATGCATAAAGATAGATAATGATCACACAATATTCTTAAATGAAGTTGAATGTATAGTTAGAAAGGGAAACCTAAACATAATTAAAAAAAAATCTTATTTATTTTAGTGGCAAATGTTACCCTTTTACACAAATAATTCTAAATTATTCCTTCCTACCCATGTTTAAACATGAGATCCCCTTAAGAGGCATGGGAAAGAAAAGTTAACATTTAAAACATTTTTTTTTACATTCGTCATCTCCTTCATTGTAGGTGTGGTGTCCATCACACATAAAGTCATCCTAAATCCTAACACCAATACCTAAATCCGTTTATGAATGAAGTACCGATATAATAAAAACCCGTATAGAGAATGGATAAAAGCAAAACAAATAAAAGGTTATTCTCATTTTACGGCTTTAAATGTGAAAAGTTTCAAACTTAGTGGTATTTTGTTGTTTTTTTAATTCGCCCGCATTTTTCATAGGATTAACATTTGAATAAACCTTGCTTTTTTTATATATCTATGTATACTTAAATTTATCTTGCACGTTATTTACAACATAACTTTTTAGATGAATATGATGATTTTGAATACTAAAACTAAAACTTTGTGAACCCCATCAAAAGTACTAAATAGCCGACACTATGATGCAAAAATCGTCTGATGGAAATTTACAAAATGGTTTCGATTTTTGAGGATGGTCAACATGGATTAAACTGATTGCCCATTTTCACAGGAGTAAAATATGATGGTTAATTTAGGGATATACAACTGAACAGAAATTTCGAAATATTTTTTTACTAAATTAGGTAGTTAAAATTATCTTTTTAATAAATCTCTAAATTAGTAAATCGTAGAAAAACTTCCCTCCAAAATCCTAGTGTATTAAGGGTGCCATGTGGCAACCCAAAATCCTCATTTATTAGAGAGGATAGATAGATAGATATAGATTTGCCTAAAACCATAGTTATTCATTTCTTTTTCCTTTATAATTTAACTAGGTTATCACCCGGGTGCTACCCGGGTTGGAGAAAACTATTAAGATAAATATCAAGTGTATAAATAAAATAAAATACAAAGTCTCATATTACATAAATTAGTGATACAGTGGATATACAATTTAAAGATAGTCGAGTCCCTTTGAAGATGCATATCCTTCGAGTTACCAAAACCTTTCCCTTAGTAAATTGAGTTCCCTCTAAAAAAAAAAAAAAAAAAAAAAACAACAACCAAATTATAAGTGTTTAAATATATAATATAAACTTTAGTGTCGATACTATATAATATAAACTTTGGTGTCAATACTAAGCTTGCTGAGATATTTGTTGATTTATATATATATATTACGAGTTGACGTTATGTCGCACATCCATCATCACCACAATAAAGACAAAACTTACCATATTTTAGTTGCTTTTTTCCATTTTATCACATATGAGAACCCAAATCCTGATTCTTCTAAATTATGAGCAACTTTGTCAATGCATTTAAATACCTGATAAAAAATTAAAAAAAGTAATACATATGTGTTAAAAGGATGGCATATAGACCAAACCCCACCAAACTTCATGTTCCAACCGAAAATTTCATAGCTCACCTAGTCCCACCAAACTTTTGTTTTTCAAAAAATAATAAAAAATAATCAAGAATATAGAAATCCGGTGGCATTAAATATTGGTTCAAATATGCACAATAGTAAGGTTAGCTAATTAATTTAAAACAAATTAAGTTATGTCATACATTAAGTTAAGTGTGTATTTTAATATATACTTAGTCATAATTCATTATTGTTTTCTAACTTAAATGGGTTGACCCGTTTAACTCATATATTAAATATTTTATTTTTTACATATAATTTATGTCATACATTAATTTGAGTGTGTATTTTAATCTATACTTGGTCATAATTCATTATTGTTTTCTAACTTAAATGGATTGACCCGTTTAACTCATATATTAAATGTTTTATTTTTTACATATAATTTATGTCGTACATTAATTTGAGTGTTTAGTTTATGCAATAATTATAACTTTAAAAAAGAAATTGACATAAAACTTTATAATTAATCCACGACCTTTAGTTTGCACCAGATTGATCTTGATCTGGTGGTTTAAATGGTTTAAATGGTTAGTGAATAGTCTTCTATTAAGGTTCGTTCTCTTGTGAGATGTTAATGCTTTGAATAAGGTTGACCACGGGTCAACGCGTGCAACTTCAGACCGTTTACATGAAAATAAATAGTGAATTTGGGTTATGTTTTATCTCTAACGAATCCAAAACTTATAATATTGTTATAACTTTTTAAACAATATAGTAATTATTTATATAATGTGTTCTAAAACTTTTGACAATAGTAAGTGTTTTGGGTCAATCCAACCTATACCAAAGAACATGGTTTTGACATGAAATCCAACCCGCTCACAAGGGAGTAACCTTTCGATTAAAATCAAATTATTTTCACTACAATTTTTATACAAAATATATAAAAATCACACCCAAAAAGCTTTTCCTGCCAGCATTTTGGGAGATGAATAAAGTGCTATTTGTTTAAACTGTAGTCTGCAAACCGACCAAAATTCAAAAGCATGTTTACCTTAATAGTGTCAATTTGGCTTTGCATAGATTCTTGGTACTCAGTTTCTCCAGATTTGTCGGACATTAGAGCCCGGACCTCCTCTTCCAGTGCCTCGTTAGGCATGTCCCTTAGTTTCGGCTGCAACAACCAAATCATGTTATTTCAACAATAATTTATTTTCAATAAAATGATTTAAAAGGGTTTATCCATCAAAAATACATTTTAACCCTTTTGGAATAACTGCTAACCCGTGCTTGCATACTGAAAAGGGTCTCTCCTTGGTTCTTATAATGATTCATCTGCAGAACACAAGAGTTATGTGAAAAAATGATAAATTCACTCAGAAAATCAATGTTCACTGTTGCATACCTCTGGATCTCCTAATGTTGGAACTTGAAGATGCGGTATATCTGCCGTGTTTTCCTGCAATATACAACTTATTAGAATTAAAACCGATATGACTAAGACCGCGCACGTTATAGAAATTTCCATTATCTGATACGCTTTTGATCATTGTAAGATTTAGAAGTGATAATCGACATGTCTGATTACCTCCATTTGATACGATGATGTGGCAACATTATCAAGGCCTTGCTTTTTATGTCTATAATCAAAACTCAGCTCCCCGTCATCCATGATCTCATAGCTGCTCATGTCTTCACTAACCTCAGAAGTCCCGTTATCGAGTTCACTGAGTTGGTAATCAATCCGGTGCTTCTCAACAACAAGTCTTATGACGGGGTCAACTGCTTTAAGAGCCTTAAAACCCTTGCGAAAGAAATCCATCTGCTCAAGGGAGTGGATGAGAAAGTCAAAATAAAGTTAGTAACCGCTTGACCCGTTATAATACATACCAACTCGGCCCATTTATAAGTAAATGGGTCGAAATTGCCACTTCAAAATTATGAATACAAATGACACCTGTGCAGCATGATGGCGAGTAGCCTGTGTCAAAAGGATACGCAATTATCCCTCCATGAGTGATTTGAGCCGAAATACACATAGTCTAGCCACTTCGTTATACTCATCGTGAGCTTCTTGTAGTTTTTGTTACATTAAGAATGGCTTCCACATCAGGAGTTAGTTTCCTATTAACTTCTACAATCCATTAAACAACATATACATTATCATGCACTGGACTCCCATGAGACCACCTGCCAAGAGGAGAGTTTCGCCTTTAGCCGCCGGAACACCCTTTAGGTTATTTTTCGCCTGATAGAGTAAAAGAAGTTAGTTCTAAGGAAACTAAATACGCAGAACTCCAAAAACAAAATCCAAAGAAGTTGAGAAATTTAAACGCTAGACTTGCCCGCATGTACTTCTCCAAGGCATCTTTATACCTTCCCTGACTGTGTACTTGAGTTAGCGCGTCGACATCAGTGGATTGCACGAAACCCGTAAGAATACCAGGAGAAGCATCATGGATTCAGGTTTTCTTTTCGATTTTACACCAACCAGCCCCTTGGCAGTTAAACACACCCACCACACCAGTGCACTTATTCACATTCCAAATCTTAAGCAAGCTACATAAACATAAAAGTCAAAGTCAAAGTCAATTTTCTTAGTTGAGTTTAATGAAATGATTAGCTAAAAGGTGAAAGTGGAAATACCTGACTCCATCTCTAGCTGGGTCAGCAAAGAGGCAATCAAGTGTGGGCCTTCCGGGCAATTGGGCCCGTAGCACTGACCCGTCTGGGAGAACTAACTTCTTTAACAGGTCAAAGTTGTGGTTGCCGGGTTTGTCGCTGATAGAAGTAATTACTATTAGTTTATGGGTTTCTTGTGATTGTGTTAGTATGGTTATGAAAAAGAATAATAAGACATTATTTTGATACCTGACGTAGATTGCACATCCACCAATAGATCGCGCAGCAGTGTGATAATCTGTGGCTGGATGAACACTCTTCAAGTATCATTTATATAAGAAAAACCAAGTTAGCTTAAATTCTATTTAACTTAAAACATAAAAAGCCAGTAACAGGTTATGATTGGGTCGATAATGTTTTATCACTGATGACCCAATAAAAATAAAATAAAAATCGCTTGAAAAGGAAACAAATCAAATGCGCCTAGGTTTGTAACCTTTTCAATGATTTTACTCATATATTTATATCATTATTCAAATGAATATTTTTTCGTCAGTGCGACATAAAAAGTATTTACAAAAATTGCAAAAAAAGGGACAAAAAGTGTTACGATCAACCCGGCCCAATAACAAAACTACCCATTTGACCCGTTATCCAGACAAACCGTTTCGGAATTACTTTATTCGCGTTTTGTTACAATCTAAAAAACCATGAATTACTTTGCGTACCTACCTTCAAACTTCCAACCTCAGCAGCCAAGGTGTCAATCTTTTTGGTGTCCTGAACTATGATAGGCGTTTCCTTAACAACCGGAGGAGCTTCCTCAATAGCTTTACGTGCTGCCTCACGCTCTTTAATTAATTTAGCATTTGCTTCATCTATTTGGATTTGTATCAAATATAAAGCCTCCTGCAACGTCGCGGTTTCTTGAGCTTTTGTCTCTTCTAATTCAGTCTGTATAAGAGTTAAGCCACGGTTTGATTTAAAAAAAAATCATTAATTTATAGAGGCAAAGGGCAAGGGTGGTTAAATAAAATTACCCTCAGTCGTTTCTCCAACTACAAACGCCATGTAAGTTCTTCCACGTGCTTTTCAAGTTTGTCTTTCGCCTATTTAAGAGCGCCTGTCTCCCTTACAGCCTGACAATATATAAATGTATCATTAAGGGCAAATGGAACAAAACAGAAACGAACTATACATTTGTAATCGCATAAACCAAACTGAAATCCAAAGTCTCCCAAAAATTTTAAACCTAAAAAAATACTAAAATATAAGATTTGTACCTCCTTAGCCATTGCAACAACAGCCAAAACATCTTCTCTCTTGCTACCCTAAGACCTACAAAAGGTGAAATTCAAGCACAAAAGAAACATAAAACATGCCTAAATCCTCAATGAAATTGCTCACTAATCTGGTAAAATATAACCTAGGTCGTAATAACCTAACCTCATTTGTTACGAATCCAAGGAAAATTAGAGGCAAGCATTGCATGATCCAACTTGTGTGCCCTTAGCCAAAGATTATATCGTCTCCACTGTATCACCTATACTGGTTCTTCGTCACCATTGTCATCTTCCGCCATGGCGAGGAGCTGGAGGCCTGGAGCATCGGATGACGGATAAATGAGCTTGTCAAACAATGAGCCTGATCATAGAGTCGCTAATCTGTTCATGATCACACCATCCTCATTGTAAAATCCAATATCATGTAACTAATTTAAAACCTATCAAGACTTGTCAAGTGATTTAAGAAAAATGATAACATCAGAACCATATGACTACCCAATATGCGTTCAATTCAAGAAACACAAAAAAATGGCATTATATAATATATACATGTATTGGACGTGAAAGTGGGGTGGAGCAAAGAAAACAAAACATCAGTTGGAAAAGGTCCCATTATTTTCGAAAAGCAACAGTGGGGATTGGCTATTATTATTGACAACAATTTGAGGGGATTTGGCCTACTATTTTTCGAAAACATCAAAAAAAAAAATCCATATATTTTATTGGAAAAACATCATGGGCAGCATTATTTTTATCTTTGAGAATTAAAAAGGGAGAATAGATATTTTTTTGGAGGGGTTCTAAGGCTGGGCCTGGGCTGCCAAGAGAAGTGGACGGTAGAATTGGATTAAGTTGACGACAACAGACGGCTGGTTCGAGGAGATATATATTAATAAGACCTACTGCAGAAAAAAAGGGGGATTCACATAATTATTTTAAGTTGACGGCTGCCCCTATTTTTTATAGATATTACGAACGAAATTAGAGAAAGGGAGTGACGACAGAATATACTTCGAACACTAAACACATTAACATATATGACAAACATCAAAGATGATTCAAAAAATTCAGTTTCAGATAAAACTAATAACCTTTAAAATATGAACATGTATGACCGGCAAAATAAAAATGATTCGAAAAAAGATATCAAGATTTGAAATTTCAGATTTGATTCTATATTTCAAACACTAAACACATTAACATATATGAAAAACATCAAAGATGATTCAAAATTTCAGTTTCAGATAAACATCAGAACGTGATTTTGAATGTTCGACTGTTTAAAAACCCTAACATCGTTTAAAATAAACACCACAAAAATCACTTTTTAAAATGTTTCAGATGAACATCATGGAATCATCAAAAGAATTTCAAGTTACAACAGTAAGAATGGAGAAGAAAACATACCTTATGCTCAGTTTCTTTAGATTGAGATTTAGGGTTTTAAGAGTGAAAATCTGCTAAACAATATATCAATGACAATCTGGTAAATGATAGAACAATTTAACCAAACGATGAACCTGATCTTACCATTAAGACAGCAATGGCTTCGTTTCCAAGAGAGGGGGGAGATTTAGATCGAGATACATGGATCTGAGAGAGACAATAATCAACAAAAACAGTTAACCGAAACCCTAAAATCTTCAACTTTATTACAATAAAAAAAAAAAAAACTAACATAAATAAGAATAAGATTAAAGTTGGTTGAAGGAATCATACCTGTGATTGAAAGGAATCATACCTATAATCACAATCGGTTATCAAAAAGTGAAATCAATATAGATACAACCCCTATTAACTAAACAGATTTGGGTACCTGATTATTGAACCATTTGATGAGAATATGATCGATCCAGAAGAGCGAGATGAAGGAGGCTAGGGTTTAGAAAGAAGCGTCCTTTGATTTGGGTCAGAATAGCCGTGTTGAAGGAAACGAATGAAGGATTCACGATGCTCAGAACATTTATCTTATCGATATGGAATTCATTAGGA
The DNA here is from genome assembly GCA_030545235.1 of Helianthus tuberosus. Classification (NCBI taxonomy): domain Eukaryota; kingdom Viridiplantae; phylum Streptophyta; class Magnoliopsida; order Asterales; family Asteraceae; genus Helianthus; species Helianthus tuberosus. The sequence continues at coordinate 7,570,481 of CM060426.1, forward strand.
AAGACATGTGAAGAGATGATCATTGGAATGGAGATGGAGAATGGAGATGGAGATGGAGGCTCTCTAGGGTTTTGGAAAAGAAACGCACGTACAAATAAAGTCGGGTCATAACAACAGGAAACGGATCCCGCCTCAACCCGTATACAAAAATCTTTCACCCGACTTTTTGGAGCCAAAACCAATTTGTAGAATGCATAAGGTGATGCCACATCATTTTTCAAGCCCCCATATCATGACACATCAGCCCTTATTTATCATGTTTATTATATATAATAGATTTGCCTAAAACCATATTAATTCATAAAAATATAACGACAAAATGCAATGGAAGAAAGGTGGTTGTGAAGGCCCATCTTAAGATACTCTAGTAAGCGGGGGTATACTTGTAATTCACTACTTTTGGCATTTTTGGCATATGCAAGTTTATTCCTACATGTGCATGTTGGTGTAAAAAACACACAAATACACAAAATTAATAAAAAAAAAATATAATAAACTAATTCATAATTATGAAAAAGAATAGAATAAAAAGAATAATAAGTTATTGAGAAAATAAATAATAAACAATTTGATTGAAAAAAGTACGTAGTTTTTAAAAATTAATCTATTTATCTATAATTAGGTAGAAGAGATTAAACTAAATAATATTTGGTAGGAGATTATCTATAATTAATTAGAAGATATTAAACTAAATGATAATTATCTATAGAGTACATGGCCTAATATGATGACAAGTGTCCCAAACATGGTTTCTTTTATTATATAGTATAGATAGATTTCATGAATATCGCATGAAAGACCTCTTTTAAGAGGTTCTTTATGTATTGTACCAAAAATATTATAAGTTTTCTTAAGTGTTTTAGAATTTATAAATTACAAGTATACCCTAAAGATATAATTCATACAATATTTAATTATCAACATATTAATAGTAAATACAACTCTTTTGAAGAACGCAATCTAACACGACTTGTCTTTAACATTGTTTTGACTCAAAACAAAATAACTTTTTTTATTTGATATGACGCGACATGCCGCCCGACACCACCCGAGCAATACGTTTTATTAAATACCAAATATATTATTAAAAGTAAAATGAATAAAATATATTTAAAATTTAAATATTAAATTCAACTAATTAATAAATGTTAAATATAAAAACTATATTTGTAGAATTTGTCAACATTTAGGTTTACATTTACTATTTATATTTTTATAAATAAATACTATTTAAATTCAATATTATCTTATTTAAACACTTAAGTATATAATTCTCAACATCAACAACAAAAGAGCCACATTTACTATTTATATTTTATAACCAAATATTATTTAAATTAATTATTATCTTATTTAAATACTTAAGTATATAACAACAACACAACTATAAACAACGTTTAAAGCAAGTCGGATTAGATGGTGCTCTCCAATAGAGCCTTAGTGACACCTACCGTGTGTACAACCCACTAGTATTATTGGAATAGAAAGCAAAGACACGAAATTTGTTCTCTTCTCCAATAGAGCCTTAGTGACGCCTGTCGTATTGCACAAGCCAACACACTAGTGTTATTGGAATAGAAAGTAAACACACGAAATTTGTTCTGTACGTGCATATCGGAATAGAGAGAGAATAGTGGTTTGTTTAGAGAGAGACAAAGATAGTTAATATATAATATTTTCATTTTATTTCTTTTAACATATTTTTTAAATAGTAAGGTAAAAAGACAATATTACCCCTCGTTTGGACAGTCAAGCTAACCATTGACTAACGTGCGACATCTTGCTTGTGTAATGATTGTATAACTCTGAATAGTTCAATTATCAATAAAACAATGTGTTTTGATATCAATATTTGTTTATTTATGTTTGACATTTTGCATATTATGATTTTTGTTCGATTTTAAACTCTAAATCACTTTCTGGAAAGTTATACGCAAACTGATGCGTAAACGTAACCAGTTTAACGCGACAAACACTCCGGAATATCAACATAAGTTTAACATACCTTAAATAATCTTTACATAACTTATAAATAAGTTTTGAAAGGTTTGGTATGGCAAAAACAAGTTTGTTCGACTACAGGGACTATTTGCAACAAACTGCAAAAGTCTACCGATTCGTACAGTAACGTACATTCCGAAACTTGATCATAAGCTAAACATACCATAGATAACCTCAAATAGCTTAGAAAAAAGCTTTGAGGGGTTCGGTGTGAGAAAATATGCTTATTTGATCAACATGGACTAAAAGCGTCAAAAAGTGCATAAGTTTGCATTTACGCGCATATCTTACGTTTTGAACAAATCCGGACATCCAAAAATTTTTGTAATCATTAAATTTTTTATTTTATTGATTGGAATGCTAAAATACCATTCGTCGCATGATTTGGATCGTTTTTCGCGTCCGTTCGAGTTTCATCGTAATTAACCGAATAACGTGATCGTACGACCAAACGAACCGACATCCATGATATTTTCAAGCATATTTCATGCCCCCTATACTTTAACATCCTTGTAGATCCTTGAAATTGGGTTAACGGGGCTTAAACGCGTCGAAAATCAAGTTTTGAGTCACAGGGGCCTGTTCTGCCATTTTGGGAAAGTTTCTATCTGATGTCCCTGGCGGGGCGGCCTTCGTGGCCCGCGACAGCTGTTGCTGGGTAGAAACCAGTTTTCTTCAATCAGCAGCTGATTCCTTGGTTTTAATCCTAGTTTTTGGATACCATGGGCTTGTTTAAGTGTTTCCCAAGTCCCCCAATCAGTGTGCAATAATTGTAGGGCCATGATCGTGTTTCTAAACACTTGGATTGATCCTATTGATTCAAGAAATCTATAAATACCCACCTCATTTCTCATTCCAACTTGCTCATTCATCTTTTTCTTCTACATCTGCTCTCTTGAAGCTATCCTTCTTGGTTGAAGGCTTCAAACTTCAATTTTCTTTGTTCTTATTCCAAGCTTGGACCCTTTGTAAGTGTTCCTTCATGCTTGGTTATTTATTTCAAGCATGAAAGTCAAACAGTGTTTGACTTTCTGCTTTGACCATGTTTTGGTCAACACAAAAGTTCGTTTGAACTTTGCAACGTGAGCGTAATCACGATGGTTATAGTCCCTTGTGACTATACCTACTGATTACCATGTTTATTAGGCGTAGTGACGAGTCATAGTTTCGGTCAAAATGTCGATTAAGCGCATTTTGAGATGAAACTATTTTCGGGTTCAAAACACTTTGTTTTGATATCAAAACTATTTTTCTAACTTAGTTAAACATGTTTTAACATGTTTAACTTGTCACTTTTAGTTTAGTGCTTATTTAGGGTCGTAAGATAAGCGGTCTGCACAACCGCTTAGACTTTCGAACCCGACCCGTTTGGTCGATCATTAGGATCCGACCAAACACATTATGTGACCATAGTTGTATAGGGAATAACCTTCCGAGGTTATACCTTATGGTCACTAGGTCTAATTAGTTGTATGATAGGTAGTTTATATGTCTTAGGAAAATGACCAAAATGCTCTTTTTGCGCATAATTTCATTTTAAGCATATGTAACCTAAATTTTGCCACTTAAACTGATTATGCAACATATTTAAACATGTTAGGGCATATAATACTTGTCATAGGACTAGTTAGGCTACTCGTTTGCGCTTTTGCGCAAATGACACGTTAAAGTAGCATAACCTACCTAAACGGGTCATAACGGGTCATAAGCACTTAGGTTAGGTTCCGATTTAGAATGTAGACTTCGTTAAGCCATATCATATGAGTTCCAATACTCATTTGGCTTACGAGACCTCATTCTATCCAATCTTCCGATTTTGGTTCGGTTTATTAACATAGTTACCTATATTAGGTGCCGTTTGATTCCGTGATCCTTCGAGCGTTACTTGGTTGTTATTTCAAGACTATTAAGCAATATCAAGTGAGTACATAGTCCCCTCTTTTACCGCTTTCAAATATTTTGGGGTGAAACACATGTGCCTACTTGTTACTTTCATGTTTTTCATGCTTTCATGACATATACTTGCTATGTTCATTAGTACGCATATAGTACATGATTTCATTTATGCTTTGCTATGTATGTTTACTTAGCATGCTAGCACATTGATTTCATAAACTTTTTTGCTATGTATGTTTACTTAGCATGCTAGCACATTGATTTCATAAACATTTCTGCTTCGTATGTTTACTTAGCATACTTAGTACATGGTTTTTACATGCTTACATTTGGTATGACATTTGGTATGTTTAACGGGACTAAAATACGTTCATTAACATTGATCACGCCGCTCGGTAGTATGTAGTGGTACCATAGGACTTGACAAATCCCGTTTCCGGCTTCCTAGGTTTGTTTGGAAGTAGGAAATGACAGAATCCGAAAACATTTTGATAAACCTTTAACTTGTTGAGGGTTTATCCTAGTCTCAAGGCTTGAATGTATGCGATAAACATTACTGCATAGATGTTTATATCAATAAAAGCATTGGTTTTTGCAAAACATATCTTTTGATTTAAATTTAGATTTTATTCAAAGACTTTGTTTTGTACATTTTACATATGGGGTTGAGTAAATACTCTTTATTCACCATACATGACATTTGGTTTCACATGACATTTGATTATACATTGACATATCCATGTGGTTTGAGTAAATACTTTTTATTCACCATACAAGACATTGTTGTTACTTGACATTTGCTTTACAAGACATGATTTACACATGACATTGAAACATTAAACATTGTTATACAAGAACATTTGACGTTAGTTTAAACAAGACATTTTGGTGGTTAATGATAAGCGATTTAAATAACGAGGCATGTGTAATATGATAAAAGCATGGTGGATACACCGCTGGTACTTCCTAAATATAAGTGCTTTTATGATATTACATATCGTAGCATTATCTAAATCATTTCGACAAAGACATGATAGATTTATACAAACGACACATTTTCATAAGACGTTGATTTACAAACAACATATTTTATACAAACTCATTTCACTTGGTTATTCATTTAACCATACATCTTTCTTTTATATCATTTGATTTTCATATCGATTTTCGTATGATTTATAAAAGAAAACATTTTACAAGATTCATGACTAACTTTTTGTTAAACATTTCTTCTAACTTACAAGTCATGAATCCTACTTTAACAAAACCTATGTATCTCACATGCATTTTTATGCTGACGTACCTATTTTCACATGTGTTGCAGGAGCTAATGCATAAGGTTGATCAGGATACACTTAGGCGGACTCGAGCCTTAGTGATTTAAAAGATGCAAGAATAGTTTAACTTATGTTGTGTTTTCTTTAAATTCCAAGACAATGTAATCAAGTTAATAAATAAAAACTAAATTTTAAATGCCATGGTTGTGAAACAATAATTCTGTCGCTCCACTCCCCGACGTTTCCGTCGCGGTTTGTTGTTTTAACGCGGTCGGGGTGTGACAGAAGAGTTGGTATCAGAGCTCATGGTTATAGGGAATTAGGTTATTAGTAATGCTTTGACCTAGACTATAACCTTTCTAGGACCCTAACACAAGTTAACTTGTGTTTAGATCTTAAAACAATACTGTCACCTATCTTTAGGTGACAACCACAACAAGAACACAAATTTCCAAAAACGATTTTGAAAATAATCACCCACCCTTGGACGATTCATTTTTGGCTTGAATGCCTTCCGAATTTTCAAAATCTCGTCAATGTTTGGGTCTAAATAATGTGAACACGTGCAATCTGGAAGGGTGGATGCCTGTACCTCGAGTTTTTCTGTCTAGGCTAGAGTGTTCGTACAAATCCACATAATTGGACCAGTCACTCTTACCTGGGAACTCTTGAGGTGAGTGTCCACTTATAGGCTAAAGCATGTCTTCGCGATACATTATTACGACCCATTTACTTTGATTAGTCACTGTGTATCGTTTGTTTATTCTAAGGTAACGAACGAATGACCACCATTCTTACTTTTTGTTGATATTTGTAACATCTCATTTTTTATCCAATGACATCTCATTTTTCATCATATCATCTCACTCGTTTTCTCTCATGTTTCCTCTTTTAGAATGCCTCCTCAACGAGACGCACAACAACCTAACGCCGAACTGGCGGCTATCATAGTGCAGCAAATGGCTGTTGCACTCCCAAATCTCATCGCTCAAATTAACCAAGCCAACAACAACAATGTTAATGCACCTACTCCGTGCAACTTTAAACAGTTTAATTCGGCTAAACCGCTCAAGTTTAGTGGTTCTGAAGGAGCAACTGGGCTCCTACAGTGGTTCGAGAGTATTGAGAGTACTTTTCGCCATGTTCAGTGTCCTGATAATCGTAAAGTCGAGTTTGCTTCTAGTGTGTTTCAAAAGAGGGCTCTTACTTGGTGGAATGGAGTAATGAGAGACCGTGGTGCTAATGTTGCTTTGGGTTAGACCTGGGAAGAGCTTAGGGCTCTAATGATGAGGGAGTTCTGTCCTCGTCATGAACTCAGGGCTTTGGAAAGGGAATTTGATGATCTAAAACAAGACAGTGGTGAACACCGTGCTTATACCGACATATATGAGGAGTTAAGCTTATTATGTCCCACAATGGTTACCCCGCTGGATAAAGCCATTGAAAGATATGTCGATGGTCTGCCTGACCATGTACAAGATATCGTTACTGGTAGTAATCCTACCACTGTTCGTCAGGCCATTGAGCTAGCTGCAACCTTGACTGAGTCCCAGATCAGGAAAGGTAAACTCCACAGGAAAGGTGACAAGAAACAGAAACAGACTGACAAAAGTGAGAAACAGAAGGGTAAGAAAGTAGAGTCGTCAAAGAAGTTAAGGAAGCGTAAAGTATCCAAGAACTTCGCTGTTACCGCACAGGCTAACCAGACAGCTCCAAATCAGCCCGCGCAACCACCTGCCAAGAAACAATACATTGGCAATGCACCGTTGTGCAATAGGTGTAACAACCACCATCAACCGCATGTTCAGTGTCGTTATTGTACCAACTATGGGAAATCTGGTCATCTTGCCAACACATGTCATCTTGCTCCTAACCAGAACCAAGCAGCTCAAAACCCTACACAACAGCCTGCTCAACAACCAGCACAAGCTGCACGACCTCACTATCCGCCTGGATCTTGCTACAATTGTGGGGATCTGACCTACTACAGAAATCAGTGCCCGAGGTTGGCTAATGCAAATCAGGCGCAGGCTCGTGGTTGAGTTTTCAACATGAATGCTAATGAAGCGCGTGCAGACAATGAAGTGGTGAATGATACGTTCTTTGTTAACAATCAGCCTGCTTCTGTTCTTTTTGATTCGGGTGCCGATAAGAGTTTTGTGTCATTTACTTTTGAGCCTTTGCTTTCCATGACTAGAACAAAACTAGGAAAGCCCTTGACAATAGAAGTTGCTAGTGGTGAACCCGTTCTGTCCTTCGAAATTGTCAGCTGAACCTTAGTAACCTTCTTTTTCCTATCGACCTCACGCCAATGCAACTTGGAAGCTTTGATGTTATAGTGGGAATGGATTGGTTAGCCAAGTATCATGCAGAGGTGGTTTATTTTGAAAAGATTGTTCGTGTACCGCTTTCTTCTGGTGAGATCTTAGAGGTTCATGGTGAGAAACCTGCTAGTAGTCTTAAACTCGTGACGTGTACTCAAGCTCAAAAGTATCTACGTAAGAACTATGTAGCCTTCATGGCACATATCGTAGAAGAGAAAGGCAAAGGTAAGACTATTCAAGATATCCCTGTTGTTCGGGATTATCCCGAGGTATTTCCTGAAGAATTACCTGGTTTACCCCCAGCACGTCAAGTCGAGTTTCGTATTGATCTTGTACCTGGTGCTAATCCTATTGCTAAATCTTTGTATCATCTTGCACCGTCTTAGATGCAAGAATTATCTAAACAGCTTCAGGAGCTTTCTGACAAAGGATTCATCCGTCCGAGTTTTTCACCGTGGGGTGCTCCCGTTTTATTTGTGAAGAAGAAAGATGGGTCTTTCAGGATGTGTATCGATTATCGTGAGCTCTACAAACTCACAATCAAGAATCGATATCCCCTACCTCGCATTGATGATCTCTTTGATCAGCTACAGGGTGCCACTTGCTTTTCAAAGATTGATCTACGTTCTGGGTATCATCAGCTATGAGTACTCGAGGAAGATGTTCCCAAGACAACTTTTCGCACAAGATATGGGCACTATGAGTTCACTGTTATGCCCTTCGGTTTAACTAATGCTCCTGCTATTTTCATGGACTTGATGAATAGGGTTTGTAAGCCTTATTTGGACAAGTTCATCATTGTTTTCATCAATGACATTTAGATCTATTCTAAGACATGAGCCGATCATGAACAACATCTCCGTCTTACAATGGAACTCCTAAAGAAAGAACAGCTTTTCGCCAAATTCTCCAAGTGCGAATTTTGGCTTAAGGAAGTTCAATTTTTGGGACATATCGTCAACGAACAAGGTATCCATGTAGATCCCGCCAAGATCAGTGCAATTAAGGATTGGAATACACCTACTACTCCTACCGAAGTTCGTTCATTTCTTGGTCTCGCGGGTTACTACCGTCGTTTTATTGAAAACTTCTCCAAGATTGCGGTTCCTCTCACAGCTTTAACTCAGAAGAATAAACCTTTTGATTGGGGATCCAAACAGGAAGAAACATTTCAGACCTTGAAACAAAAACTGTGTGATGCACCTATCTTATCTTTACCTGAAGGCAACGATGACTTTGTTGTATATTGTGATGCGTCTAACTTGGGTCTTGGCTGCGTTCTCATGCAAAGAAACAAAGTCATATCCTATGCATCAAGACAGTTGAAGGTACACAAGAAAAACTACACGACTCATGATCTTGAGTTAGGTGCAGTAGTTTTTGCTCTCAAAATCTGGATACACTACCTGTACGGTACCAAATGTGTGGTTTTCACTGACCACAAAAGTCTCCAGCATATTTTCAATCAGAAAGAACTCAACATGAGGCAACGACGATGGGTTGAACTTCTAACGACTACGATTGCGAAATTCGCTACCATCCTGGTAAGGCGAATGTCGTGGCAGATGCATTGAGTCGTAAAGAACGTGTCACGCTTCATTGTGTCCAAGTTCGATCTGATATTCAAACCCGTATTTCACAGGCTCAACATACTTATGTTACACAAGATTTGATGGGTAAGGAATTACCATATCACATTAAGCCTGATCTTGAACTGAAAGACAATAGGTTATATTATTTCATGGATCGTTTGTGGGTCCCAAGTCAAGATAATCTTCGCACCTTGCTAATGGATGAGTCTCACAAGTCTCGTTATTCTATTCATCCTGGTGCAAACAAAATGTATAAGGATCTTCGAACCCAGTATTGTTGGCCGGGTATGAAGAAAGACATTGCCTTGTACGTGTTCAAATGCCTTACTTGTCTTAAGGTTAAGACTGAACATCAACATCCCTCTGGATTATTGGAGCAACCAGAGATACCAGTTTGGAAATGGGAAAACATTGCTATGGATCTCGTTACCAAGCTGCCACGAACGAGAAGAGGTCATGATGCTATTTGGGTAGTTGTTGATCGTCTGACCAAGTCAGCACACTTCTTGCCGATTTGTGAGGATCTATCTGCTGACAAACTTGCAAAGATCTATGTGGATGAGATTGTATCTTGATATGGTGTTCCTTTGAACATTATATCTGACAGAGATGCTCGATCCTCGTCTCACTTTTGGAGAACCATGCAATCTGCAATGGGAACCCAACTTAATTTAAGCACAGCTTATCATCCGCAAACGGATGGTCAATCTGAAAGAACAATCCAAACACTGGAGGATATGCTTAGAGCTTGTGTGATCGATTTTGGTGGTAGATGGGATTCGTATCTACTGTTGATTGAATTCTCCTACAACAATAGTTATCATTCCAGCATCAACATGGCTCATTTGTAACACCCTTGCTATTATTTTACTGTTTTCGTATAAAATACGAAAATAAACATGTAATTATGATTACATATACTTTAAAAAAATACAGATTAATTAAAACTTTTCTATATTTTAAAACATTACATCATACTTAGTAATTTAGTATAAATTCTCCGTTTAAAAATAATGGCGAAACTATGTGCGGAAGCTTGTATCTTGTTCGTGTTCGGTTCTTCATTGAGCTTGATCTTCACCCGGGTACTCTTGATATTCACATGTGATCAAAACCAACTTAAAAGTTAGTTTTGATACTTAAATAATACATTAAACACACCTACATTGTAAATTTATCACAAACGTTAGTATATGAGGCCTTAGAACCCGTCTAAACGGACCCGAAAGCTCAAAATCATCAAATAACCAAAATCAAAATTTTGTTTAAAACCCGACCGTAGGCTACGGTTCTGAAACCGTAGCTTATGGTTCACATTAATACTTCAACAAGAACTTCTGAACCGTAGGCTACGGTCCAGAACCATAGCTTACGGTCTGCCTGCAGGTTTTTACTTGTTTTCCGTTTTTAATACGGAAACCTTCATAACTTTTTATCCGTTTGTCCGATTCGCGTGATTCTTTTTCCTACGCGACCGTAATTTGATTCTCCATCATATGAAGTTAAAATTCAACATTCAAACTAATAAAATTCTAAATTTTTAAGCATTCGGGGGACTTGCGTTTTCCCAGCACTTCCAGTTTTTACGGAAACGACCATAACTTATTCGTTATTGATCCGTTTTACACGATTCTTTTTCCTACGCGCTCGTAATTTAATTCTCCATCTCATGGAGTAAAAATACTACATCTAAATTCACAAAATTTTAGATTTCAAGCTCCTGGCTTGAAATTCAATTATAACTCTTTTTGACCCGTTCATGATTTTATCAAACAAACTTGTTTGTCGCCTTTGATTTTTCGTGAACATATTATTACAATTATTTCCTATTGTACAAGGTTCAAATCATGGGTTTTTACGCATCATTGACCCGTTTTTGCTTATAATCTTATCTTGACCCGTTAAGGGTATTTATGCACTTTTAAGTATAAATCTATATATAGGCGTACCTGGATCGAGTCAACATATAGACCCGTTTCAAAACCTTTCGCTATTAATCACTAGTTAGTAGTGACGCGAACCTTATGATAATTCCTATGAACACAAAACTCAACAAGCGATTATCAAATGTTATTGTCAAATGGTGTTAACAACACCATTTGACCCATTTAGTCTAATTGACCATTCATCCATATAGGATGGTATTTAATTACCATTTCACCCCTTTTAAACCTATCCCGGTTTTCTCTTTGAACTCTTTTTACTTAAAAAAAAACCGTTTCTTATTTGTTCGTCCTTACATGACTAATTTACCATTTTACCTCTTTACCATATTTCATGATTTCTTACCATTTTCCCTTGTTCCGACTCGCATTAAATCGTGTCGGAACATCATATTCCAATCACTTAATAGAATTCATATACAATACTTGCAATTAAGTAAATTGTAAATAATGTAAGGGGCGTAAGCTTTACTTACCTCGCATCCACATTACGCTTTTCTTTTCCTTCTTAAATTCGTTTGACCCGGTTCCTTCCCCAAGCTTCCACCTAGCTTGTTACGCGTCAAACTATCATCATCGTTTTCAAAGTGGTTAGTTAAATCATAATTTAATACAATTATTCCACCTTACGCATTTTATATCCAAAATTATCATTCATCGTTTTCTAGGTCAGTTTGACTTTTTAAGAGTCAAACGCCCATTAGTGTATGAAATGCATAATCAAATTCATCAACTAGTTTAGGCATTCCTTAATTATCCGGTAGGCTTTATCTTTTGGCCATCGTTTTAACCAATATTCTAACCAAATTTATTATATTTTCAACACTCTAGCTAGTTCAAGCGATTATCATGACTAGTTTATTCATTCATTTTTGCATGAACTAAGGGTTCTCCTTTATAAGTGAGACCTGTTTCGTCATACTATTTAGCATCCATCCGAACCCTTAATAAAATCAAGTTTCTTCATATGATCTCGTATATAACACAATTTCATTCATCTATTTATATGAACAAAATTACCAATTTCATCACTATATTCAAGACCCATTTCAAATCATGTATGGTTAAGTTCTCAAACTTGAAATTTGTTTAAGTACCTTGCCTTTACTATCAAATATGATGATTCTAATCACAAGTTAGGCACTAACATCATCATATTACAAAACCCACTTAGCTCATGCTTGATTAGTTGACTAATCACTAGTTTATGGCAAAAATTCAACAAGTTTGCACCTAGGGTTTTGTTTCTAGTCTTATACTCACATCAATTTCACTAACACATTAAATTTCATACAAGAATATCATTCATGCATGATTATCAAAATCTCAAAATGTCACCAAATCATAAATTTCGACATACCTTACGATCCCCTTGACTTGGTGATCGTTTATATACTTTCAAATCCAAATTTGGCCTTTGATTGATCCTTTAATTTGAAGATTTGGAGGAACTAGGGTTTCACCCTCTTTTGTCTCCTGGAGTTCGATGCACACACACACACTAAGTGTGTGTTGTGTTAAGAATTTTATTATTTAAAATTCTTGTTTCCTTTTTACAGTTTTGGTCCCTCAAGTTTGGTTAGTTATTAAGTAGGCCACAACCTAATTGTTTTTAAAAATATTCCCACTTAGTAACTAGGTTAAATATTCCTAGTTAACTTAGTGGGTTCGGGGAAATTATGACTAAGTTTATTTTATGTCCCGTTAACTCAGACCTCTTATAAACTTTATTTGCTTAGAAGCTTTTATTCACGTTTTATTTAATATTAGGTTTATTTATTTAAATCCTAATATTTACCAGGTTAATTTTACCACTAATGGTACTTTACCCGTCTTTTAGTATTAACGGGGTTTGATTACCAAACCCGTTTTCGGGGTGTTACAAGTCTACCCCCTTAAAGAGGTTTCGTCCTCGAAACCTTTCTTACGTAGTTCCTTAGGTTTAACTCCATGGACTTAGTTTCGGTAATTATTTGAGCATTGCTCGCATTTAATAATCTTACCAAAAAGTATGGTAAAGTGTTTTTGGTTTTTAAGGCGTATGCGCCTTTCACGTGTAAGGCCTCATAGGCCATTAATTTCAGCTTGTATCTTTTATCTTTATCGCCTAATCGACAGAGTTGTCATTTGACCTTTCGATCGTATTTGTCCGTCAACACGTTTACTCCACGCTAATCCTATATTGACAAGCACTTTGTATAAGTCGTAACACTATTTTGACTTTGAATGGTTTTACCGGCTAGACTGATTAGTCACCGTCACTTTATACCCCATCACTCGGGTATATCTTATTGCCAACCCGACCTTTTACGTGTTTTCTGATTTCATATCTAGCAACTCACGTTACGACATGGTTATATTCTTTATCGCTTTTTGTGACCGTGATCACCTCACGTTTTATTTGAGTTTATGTCGACTTTCCATTATCGAAAATCTTTCTTTCGAATGTATCATTTTTCACCTATCGGTGTTAAGACCTATATACTTTGATATTAATCATTTCCGAATTCGTCTCATAATATTCGAATTTGTTAAAACGTTGTTTCTTACTAAAACTGAATTTTAGTTTAACGTTTTTCCCTTTAACTATGTCAATTACTCATGTCAAGGAAACTGATACCCATAATTTATTCTTTTTTCGTTCTCGTTTTATACGGGGAATCATAACCATTTCCCTCGCTTTACGCTATTGACCCGTAGGTTCTTTCACTTAGCCTCATAGGCTATTTCTTTAGATTTTTCAACTTTTTAAGGTGAGACCCAACAGTTCGTTTCTTTCTATTTATGACTCGAGAGTCATTTTGGTCCATAGACTTTAACACTACTTATAATCCAGTAGGCTATGATGGTCCCGTAGATCATCTTTTATTCGAGTCTTTATTCAACTGTATACATATATATTTATGGTGTCAAGGCACCCCTTTTTATGTTTTGACTTATTTACTCTTGCTTTTTGGATTTCATTTGACCTTGACCGTAGTCTAAGGCTACATTTGTTTTCTTTCGAATTATCTTTCCGACCTTATGACTTCAAACGTCATGTACACATCGGTTTGTCCTACACTTACTGTTACCCGGTTCATAATTATACTTCTTTACAACCCACTACTGTCGCAACCCCCGCCCCCTTATCTGTCCTGGGAACGGGCGGCCACGAACACCAGTGTTGGTAGTATCACTTGTTTATCATTTTGGCAGCGGAAATTTCATCAGGACCGTAGTTAGGAAATGTTTATCAGAGTAAAACCACCATATTTTATATTAATAATTACATGGGTAAAACCCAAGTTTCTTATTACAACATGTTTATAGGGATAAACCCTATTTTATTGAATTTAAAACATCGTCTTTTAGGTAACTTTTATAGCCACATTTTTCCAAGCCGTCAGTGCTCTCCAGCTGGCTTTCTTCTAATTTGGCTTTTACATTTTGTTACCTGAAACGCGTTTTAAAAACATTTATCAGTGGGAAATACTGGTGAGTGAATCCCAGTTTAATCAAGAAGAATTTTATCAATTAACACAGTATTGAGAGCGATCACAATGTTTATTTCTACACAATTACTCATTCAGTATTGTCAATCCTGACTGGTGGGTCATATTACCCATTGGCTAACTCGTTGTCCAATGGTAACGTGTTCCACATTTTGTATACAAAACCCCAACATACCGGCAGTAATTTAAGAACTACAAAGACTCAATCACTGCTTAATCACATCGTAAAACATTTAAGGTTTTGTAAAACAATTTATAAAAAAGTTTACAAAAAAGAGGATAAACTCACATTGCTGTCTTAGATTTCTTCTAAGGTTTCCTGGTGATTTATCTATAATTTACACAAATGTACATATGTTAGTATAATAACCCTTTATTTATATTAACGATACCCTCCCCGAGATGGCATTCCAACGACTACGTCGGGCAGAACCACGACAGCCGTTACGGAACCCTGGATCAATCGGGCAGCATATCTAATACGTAACCGGGGTTATAGTACTTACAACAGAGCAGAACTTCGTTAATTAGGGGGGGGGTATTATACCCGGAAATTATGCCTACTATGTGAAAATTTAGAGAAAGAAAAGATCGTGAGCGAGTTTCGACTGAAGGCCCGAGCTCCAAATTTATAGGGCTGTAATTCGAGTCTCTCGCGGCCCGCGTAAGGTGAGAAGGGGGTCTACGTGGCCCGCGTAGTAGGGTAAGTAGGCCCTAGGGTTGCCAGTCAGTGCACTAGCTCCGCCATGATGATGACACATGGCAGCACCGGGGTTCGCCTGATCTTGGAGCTGTCGCGCCTCGCGTAAGATCTTTAAGAGATCTACGCGGCCCGCGAGCGACCTAAAAATTTTGTTTTTTAATTATTTTAATGACATTTCATATTTTGGGCTCGGTTTTCACATACGGGGTGTATTTTAAGACATATAGGGGTATTTTAAAAATATATTAGGGTGTCAGAAAAATTCAGGAGGGTTGTTATATCCTCCCCACCTTGTTTTAGAGCTCGCCCTCGAGATCTACTGGAACAAGTGTGGATATTTCCTTTGCATTTCTGATTCAAGCTCCCATGTGTATTCTGGTCCTCTTTTGGAGTCCCACTTCACTTTGACCAGAACTAATCTCTTGTGCTTGAGGTTTTTGACTTTCCTGTCTTCAATTTGTAGAGGCCTCTCTACAAATTTTAACTGCTCATTTACCTCTATATCCTTAAGAGGTACTATCAGCGATTCATCAGCTAAACACTTCTTGAGATTAGATACATGAAATACATCATGTATTCCTACCATTTCCTCTGGCAGTTGTAGCTGATAGGCTACAAGTCCTATTCTTCTAATAATCTCAAAAGGTCCAACATACCTGGGGCTTAGCTTTCCCCTTTTGATGAATCTTACCACTCCTTTCCAAGGAGAGACTTTTAATAACACTTTATCTCTTACTTGAAATTCCAACGGCTTTCGTCTGTTATCAGCATAACTCTTTTGTCGATCACGTGCTGCTTTCAGTCGTTCCTTGACTTGAATGATTTTGTCTGTTGTTTCTTGTACTATTTCAGGTCCAGATAGTTGCTTTTCTCCAATTTCTGCCCAACAGACTGGAGTTCGGCACTTTAGTCCATAAAGTGCTTCGAATGGTGCAACATTTTTACTTGTGTGATAACTATTATTATAAGAAAATTCTATCAATGGTAAGTGATCGTCCCAATTACCTCCGAAATCAATTACACAAGCTCTAAGCATGTCCTCCATTGTCTGAATTGTCATTTCGCTTTGTCCGTCTGTTTGAGGATGATAAGCGGTGCTTAGATTTAACTTGGTTCCCATTGCTTTTTGGAAACTTGTCCAAAAATAAGAGGTAAAACGACTATCTCTGTCAGAAACAATTGATAGAGGAATTCCATGTAAAGAAACTACTTCATTTACATACAATTTAGCTAATTGTTCCATACTGAAAGTTTCCTTTATCGGTAGGAAATGAGCTGACTTGGTTAGCCTGTCTACAATCACCCAGATTGTATCATTACCTTTCCTGGTTTTGGGTAATTTAGTAACAAAATCCATTGTTATTAATTCTCATTTCCAAACTGGCATTTCTAACTGTTGCAATAAAACTGAAGGTTTCTGATGTTCAGCTTTGACTTGTAAACAGGTTAAACACTTTACAACATATACTGCTATATCCTTTTTCATTCCTATCCACCAAAAATTCTTTCTTAAGTCTTGATACATCTTATCACTTCCAGGATGCATCGTATACTTAGACTTATGGGCTTCTTCTAATATACGGTAACGTGGGTTTTCTAATTTAGGTATCCACATCCTTTTCTTATGGAATCTCCAAATTCCATCTATTCGTTGTTCTAATTCCTTAATCATTCCTTTTAACTTCTCAGTATCATCCTTGTTACTGATTCTTGTGCCTTTTTAATATGTTCATTTAAATCTACTTGTAAATTTAATTTAAGAGAACGTACTCTTTTTAGCTTTTCATGATACTTTCGGCTTAAAGCATCAGCAACTACATTTGCCTTTCCTGCATGATACTGGATATCACAATCATAATTACTAAGTAATTCCATCCAGCGTCTTTGTCTCATATTTAACTCCTTTTTCCCGAAGACATACCTTAAACTCTTATGGTCTGTGAAAACAGTAAACTTACTACCATATAGGTAATGTCTCCAAATCTTAAGGGCAAAAATTATGGCTCCTAATTCTAAATCATGGGTTAAATAGTTTTCTTCATGATTCTTATGTTGTCGGGATGCATATGCTATAACCTTTTGACGTTGCATTAACACACATCCATAACCTAATTTAGAAGCGTCACAATAGATTATAAAATCTTCAGTTCCTTCTGGTAACGCTAGTATGGGTGCATGGGTTAATCTTTGCTTAAGGATTCTAAAGGCTTCTTCTTGTTTTGGTCCCCATTCAAACTTAACGGATTTACAGGTTAACTTAGTTAAGGGAATGGCTATTCTAGAAAAATCTCGAATAAATCTTCTATAATAACCGGCCAGTCCTAAGAAACTTCTAACCTCGGTTGGTGACTCAGGGGTTTTCCACCTGGTTATTGCCTCGATTTTGGTGGGATCTACATGAATTCCTTCATGATCAACTAGGTGTCCAAGAAATTGTACCTGTTCTAACCAAAACTCACACTTTGAAAATTTAGCATAAAGCTTTTCTTTTCTTAATAAACTTAGAAGTGCGTGCAAATGCTTTGCATGTTCCTCTTTACTCTTAGAGTAAATGAGAATATCATCTATATAGACAATTATGAATTTATCCAAATATGGCTTACATATTCGGTTCATCATGTCCATGAATGCAGCTGGGGCATTGGTTAAACCAAATGGCATGACAGTAAATTCATAATGGCCATACCTCGTTCTGAAAGCGGTCGTAGGAATGCCCTCTTCCTGTACCTTTAATTGATGATATCCTGACCTTAAATCGATTTTAGAGAAAACTTGTGCTCCCTGCAATTGATCAAACAGATCATCTATTCTTGGTAATGGATACCGATTCTTAATCGTGACCTTGTTCAATTCAAGGTAATCAATGCACATACGCATGGATCCGTCTTTCTTCTTAACGAATAAGATCGGTGCTCTCCATGGGGATGAACTTGGCTGTATGAATCCTTTCTCTAACAATTCATCTAACTGTTTCTTCAGTTCCTGCATTTCTGCGGGTGCCAAATGGTAAGGTGTCTTGGCAATTGGTGCTGTCCCTGGTATCAAATGGATTCTGAATTCAACTTCCCTATCTGGAGGTTGCCCTGGTAGCTCTTCTGGAAATACATCTGAAAACTGGGATACTACTAGAATATCCTTTAATTCTTTTCCTTTAGTGTTAGTGATTATGGAAATCAAATACACTAATGACCCTTTTCTTATGTAACTTGCTGTTTTCATCACAGAGATGAACTTTGTGGATTTAAGGGTTTTATTTCCTTTAATTGTGATCTTTTCACCCCTTGGTGAATTTACTTGGATTGACTTTTGATCACACAAAATACTGGCTTTATTGGTTATTAACCAACCCATTCCTAATACAATATCAAATCTTGCCAGATTCATTGGGTAGAGGTTTGCAATAAATTTCTGATTTAAAATTTCTATTCTTGCTCCCTGCAAGATTTCAGAAATCTTAATGGTTTCCCCATTTGCTGTCTCTACTAGACATTCTTGTGGAAGTTTAGTTAATGGTTGATTGAGTAATTTGCAAAATGAAGTATTAATAAAACTTTGGTTTGCACCAGAGTCAAATAATACTTTAGCAAAAACATCATTAACTAAAAACGTACCGGCGATCACATCCGGGATTATCTTTGCTTCTTTTGCAGTAAGAACAAATGCTCTAGCATTTTTGGTGTTCTTGTTAGCTGGAGCTAGCTTTGGACAGTTAGGCTTGATGTGACCTTGTTCTCCGCAGTTGTAGCATATCCTGTTGCTAATCTTTTTCCTGCAATCTTCCTCCTTGTATCCCGATGTTTTGCAAAAGTTACAGTATATGGAGTATCTTCCTGAATGCTTCCTTTTGCAATACTTACAGTAGGGTGCAGAGGTAGAGCCTACATTTTTCCCACGGTTAGAATTTCGAGAACGGAATTGTTGTGTAAGCTTCTGGGTTAGGTTCCTCCTTTGATCCTCTTCTCGTGTACGGACTAATTCATCTGTCAAGGTATTTGCTAGTTCTACAGCTTCTTCTATGGTTTGGGGTCTAGCTGCCTTGACTACATGTCTTATCTCCCCAATTAATCCCCAGATGTAACGTGAGATTAATACTGGTTCAGGCGAAGCAAGGGTTGGCACTATTCAGGCATATTCAAAGAATAACTTAGTGTACCCCTTACTATCCACACTAGTCATTCTAAGATTTAAGAATTTGTTTGCTATCTGTTCTTTTTCATTAGGAGGGCAGAATTTCCTTTCTACCATGTTTTTAAACTCCTCCCATTCCATATTGTAAACTCTATCACTTCCTCTAGACTGAAGGATAGTGTTCCACCATTCTAAGGCTGAATTCTTAAACAGATTGGAAGCAAACATTATCTTATCCTCTTCCGCACATTTACTTATTCTTAAGACTGCCTCAGTCTTTTCTATCCAGCATAGAGATGCAACGGCCCCTTCATTTCCCGAGAATTCCATTGGTTTACAAGACCAGAATTCTTTATAAGAACAACCATTAGGCATGGTTCTTCTTCTTTTGGGAATGGGCACTTGAAGTACAGGTCCATTGTTTACGCTGTTTGCAGGTTCAGAGGGTCTCTTGCTATCATGTTTACTTTTATTTTCTGCTTCCCTAATCATTTGAATAATATATGGCATTGCATCTATTATTCCTTGTGCCACTACGTGTTGGATGGCACTATTGTCCACTTGGTTTCCATTATTGTTGTTGTTTGGGTTTCCGTTATCTGGGTTATTGTTACTCTGGTTATCGTTATTCATATTTTCCTGATTCACTTCGTCGGCCATCTGAATTTTAATCATTTACCACATATTAATATCACAAGATAATATCTTAATACGATCAATTACATGACACGCATCTTGATCAAAAACGTCGAGCATTGCGACTTTACTCTTTCTTATCTATTATACATCTACTAAAAACTAATACTGAAATTTGAAACTTACAATACTACTATGCATCGCTAACCCCAAAGTGGTCTATACTACAACATATATTATTATTATTATTATATATATATATATATTTTTTCAAACATATTAGATATATATTATTATATTATTATTATTATTACCAACTCCACCATAACCTTCACTGGTCTGGGTTCATCCAATAATCCATAATGAGCTCGTCATATTTCCAGATGAGTCGCTCTCCTACCTGCCTCATCCTCTCACTACTCTCTAAGATTTCTTCTCCGAAAGTTCAGAGCTCATGCACATTTTCTGCACTCATTGGGGGTGCAGGTGCTGGTACTGGGTCTGGGTACTGGGGCATGGGATTCTCCTAAGGGTACGGATTCTATAAGATCTCCCTAATGTATTCATCGTTGTAATAGTAGGGATCTAGAGGGTCCAGACCTGGATAGGCTGCTAAGTTCGGCATAGTTTCGTCGTTTAGGTGATAGCGTGGCACATAATCCCTATGATCATCGAACCATGGATCATAATCTGGGTCTAAGGGATTAGGGGCTGGTATCCTAGGTATCTCCTCAGGGTTGAAATCATGCATTTCTATCTCCATCGGCTGAGTGGGGAACAAAGGTAAGGGTTGTGGGGCTACTAGTTGTCAGCAGCAGTTGTTGCTAGGATATGAAAATTGGCTAAGCTCCTATTAAGCATATCCTGTGTATGGGCATCTGACTCTCGCTTAGCGGCTGCTAGGACTCTTTGCTGTTGCAACTTTCGCATTCTTTTCCTACGCTCAAATGCTCCCTTACTGAACCATCCTCTCTTTTTCTGAGGGGATGGCTCTTCAGACTGAGCCTTAAAGACAAACATCCCTTCTTCCTGATCAGCTGAATACCCAGAGATGGTAGGTTGGGAAGAAGTACCTTCACTCCTAGGTGATTCGGACAACTGACGATACACGTCTGAGGGTCCTTGATCACTCATACTGTAAACTAACAAATAGTCAAATAACACATAACAATAAAATACAGATATGCACATATTTTCATAATTTATTTCCTAACAATTTGGATAATATATTGATGTTAGCAGAACACTTCTGTGGCTGAATCAGTAGCTTAGCTCTGATACCACCTTATGTCGCAACCCCCGCCCCCTTATCTGTCCCGGGAACGGGCGGCCGCGAACACCAGTGTCGGTGGTATCATTTCTTTATCATTTTGGCAGCGGAAATTTCATCAGGACCGTAGTTAGGAAATGTTTATCAGAGTAAAACCACCATATTTTATATTAATAATTACATGGGTAAAACCCAAGTTTCTTATTACAACATGTTTATAGGGATAAGCCTTGTTTTATTGAATTTAAAACATCGTCTTTTAGGTAACTTTTATAGCCACATTTTTCCAAGCCGTCAGTGCTCTCCAGCTGGCTTTCTTCTAATTTGGCTTTTACATTTTGTTATCTGAAACGCGTTTTAAAAACATTTGTCAGTGGGAAATACTGGTGAGTGAATCCCAGTTTAATCAAGAAGAATTTTATCAGTTAACACAATATTGAGAGCTATCACAATGTTTATTTCTACACAATTACTCATTCAGTATTGTCAATCCTGACTGGTGGGTCATATTACCCATTGGCTAACTCGTTGTCCAATGGTAACGTGTTCCACATTTTGTATACAAAACCCCAACATCCGGCAGTAATTGAAGAACTACAAAGACTCAATCACTGCTTAATCACATCGTAAAACATTTAAGGTTTTGTAAAACAATTTATAAAAAGGTTTTCAAAAAAGAGGATAAACTCACATTGCTGTCTTAGATTTCTTCTAAGGTTTCCTGGTGATTTATCTATAATTTACACAAATGTACATATGTTAGTATAATAACCCTTTATTTATATTAACGATACCCTCCCCGAGACGACATTCCAACGACTACGTCGGGCAGAACCACGACAGCCGTTACGGAACCCTGGATCAATCGGACAGCGTATCTAATACATAACCGGGGTTATAATACTTACAACAGAGCAGAACTTCGTTAATTAGGGGGTATTATACCCGGAAATTATGCCTACTATGTGAAAATTGAGAGAAAGAAAAGATCGTGAGCGAGTTTCGACTGAAGGCCCGAGCTCCAAATTTATAGGGTTGTAATTCGAGTCTCTCGCGGCCCGCGTAAGGTGAGAAGGGGGTCTACGCGGCCCGCGTAGTAGGGTAAGTAGGCCCTAGGGTTGGCCAGTCAGCGCACTAGCTCCGCCACGATGATGACACGTGGCAGCACCGGGGTTTGCCTAATCTTGGAGCTGTCGCGCCCCGCGTAAGATCTTTAAGAGATCTACGCGGCCCGCGAGCGACCTAAAAATTTTGTTTTTTTAATTTTTTTAATGACATTTCATATTTTGGGCTCGGTTTTCACATACGGGGTGTATTTTAAGACATATAGGGGTATTTTAAAAATATATTAGGGTGTCAGAAAAATTCAGGAGGGTTGTTATAACTACCCGGGTTCTTTTACCTTAATGTCTTTAGCACCCATAACCCCTTGCATAGGTTTATTAATATTTCACGCTGTTATTTATTCGGTTCGCGCTTACTTACATTAGCAAGCGTTATTCTTTATTTAACTCGCTTGACTTGTTTGTGTGAAATTTCCTCACTTATGAATGCCGAGCTTCATTCTGCCCATTCAACTTTAAAATGGTTGAACGTAATTTATCACAATTTCTGTTTGCATTATCATATCCTCTTTTAGTCATGACCCGAAACCCGAGTCTTTTGATTTTCCATCCGCGATCCCATTTCTTGGTCTACGCATGTGTTTAAATTCTTACCCATCAACCGGGTGTTTTACCGAAGTCATTATCATTGCAACCCTTCCGGTATGCATTAAGACTTCGCTTCGGTTTATTTGGTCGTCTTAGGCGAAATCCATCGCTTTTATTCAACTATGTCTTTTATTCTTTTAATGACCATCCTTGACGGCCTTATAGATTATGAGTGACGATTATGATCGTCATCCTTTCTTTACTACGACCATAATTAACAACCTTGATTATCCTTTCATGTGGGCAATACCTTCGTTTTTATGACCCAGCGGGTCATCTATACTTTGGTTTTACTTGCCCCTTTCGTCAACCATGGCCCTTTCGTCCATAATGACTTATTTTCGTGAATTTTTTTCCTTAGTTCATTCATTTATATTTATATTTATATTTTCATTTACATTTATCTTTGTCCCTCCTCTCGGGCTCATTATTCTAATATAATACGATTCCGTCACCCGGCTGTGCGTTTACATTATTGTCAAACATTTTGCTCGTTTGATTCATTTTGGTACTTTTTAATTCGTCCCATTCATCCCGTCCTTACTACATCGGATGTAAGTATGTCCATCATAAAAGTTCATGGTACCACGTGTTCACTACTTACTTGGCCAGAGTAAACGATCAACACCTGACATACATGACCTTTTATAATTTTCACATTACACCCCATGTAAGTAACACTTCTATTTAGTTTTCTTGGAAATAATATCCTGGATATGTATTCTATTAGGGTTTTTCTTAGTTTTTAATTTACATATGCAACGGTCAGTCTGTACGTATTTATTGCATATTACTATTCACTCAATAAATTTAAAATGTGTACCTGTAAATGCTTGCCCTAACGGGCTTCTCTTGCCGTTAACTTTGTTCGCGATCGTCACGCGATTTAGGTCCTTGATGAGTATGCTCTGCTTGTCATACCTCGGACCGTTCCACCGTCATATCTACAATTCGTTCAACTCTCGTCATCTTCAGATGTGAGTATCCTTCAACTAAATATTTATAAAAGTTAGTAATTTCGAAATTAATAAATGCCCGTATTGTAATACAAGGCTTTTTACTGTACGTGATTTCGTTAACTATACTAATCATTTTCGTTAGGGTAACGTGTATTACACGATAATCCTATGTGTTGTTCATAACACTTTAATCATACTAAACCATTAACATACTTGTACTTACCGGATTTGCGATCAAGCCTCGAACCGAACACACTTTACTCTTTAACCATGAGCTCTGATACCAACTTGTAACACCCTGGCTATTATTTTACTGTTTTCGTATAAAATACGAAAATAAACATGTAATTATGATTACATATACTTTAAAAAAATACAGATTAATTAAAACTTTTCTATATTTTAAAACATTACATCATACTTAGTAATTTAGTATAAATTCTCCGTTTAAAAATAATGGCGAAACTATGTGCGGAAGCTTGTATCTTGTTCGTGTCCGGTTCTTCATTGAGCTTGATCTTCACCCGGGTACTCTTGATATTCACATGTGATCAAAACCAACTTAAAAGTTAGTTTTGATACTTAAATAATAGATTAAACACACCTACATTGTAAATTTATCACAAACGTTAGTATATGAGGCCTTAGAACCCGTCTAAACGGACCCGAAAGCTCAAAATCATCAAATAACCAAAATCAAAATTTTGTTTAAAACCCGACCGTAGGCTACGGTTCTGAAACCGTAGCTTATGGTTCACCTTAATACTTCAACCAGAACTTCTGAACCGTAGGCTACGGTCCAGAACCGTAGCTTACGGTCTGCCTGCAGGTTTTTACTTGTTTTCCGTTTTTAATACGGAAACCTTCATAACTTTTTATCCGTTTGTCCGATTCGCGTGATTCTTTTTCCTACGCGACCGTAATTTGATTCTCCATCATATGAAGTTAAAATTCAACATTAAAACTAATAAAATTCTATTTTTTAAGCATTCGGGGGACCTGCGTTTTCCCAGCACTTCCAGTTTTTACGGAAACGACCATAACTTATTCGTTATTGATTCGTTTTACACGATTCTTTTTCCTACGCGCTCGTAATTTAATTCTCCATCTCATGGAGTAAAAATCATACATCTAAATTCACAAAATTTTAGATTTCAAGCTCTCGGCTTGAAATTCAATTATAACTCTTTTTGACCCATTCATGATTTTATCAAACAAACTTGTTTGTCGCCTTTGATTTTTCGTGAACATATTATTACAATTATTTCCTATTTTACAAGGTTCAAATCACGGGTTTTTACGCATCATTGACCCGTTTTTGCTTATAATCTTATCTTGACCCGTTAAGGGTATTTATGCACTTTTAAGTATAAATCTATATATAGGCGTACTTGGCTCGAGTCAACATATAGACCCGTTTCAAAACCTTTCGCTATTAATCACTAGTTAGTAGTGACGCGAACCTTATGATAATTCCTATGAACACAAAACTCAACAAGCGATTATCAAATGTTATTGTCAAATGGTGTTAACAACACCATTTGACCCATTTAGTCTAATTGACCATTCGTCCATATAGGATGGTATTTAATTACCATTTCACCCCTTTTAAACCTATCCCGGTTTTCTCTTTGAACTCTTTTTACTTAAAAAAATCGTTTCTTATTTGTTCGTCCTTACGTGACTAATTTACTATTTTACCTCTTTACCATATTTCATGATTTCTTACCATTTTCCCTTGTTCCGACTCGCATTAAATCGTGTCGGAACATCATATTCCAATCACTTAATAGAATTCATATACAATACTTGCAATTAAGTAAGTTGTAAATAATGTAAGGGGCGTAAGCTTTACTTACCTCGCATCCACATTACGCTTTTCTTTTCCTTCTTAAATTCGTTTGACCCGGTTCCTTCCCCAAGCTTCCACCTAGCTTGTTACGCGTCAAACTATCATCATCGTTTTCAAGGTGGTTAGTTAAATCATAATTTAATACAATTATTCCACCTTACGCATTTTATATCCAAAATTATCATTCATCGTTTTCTAGGTCAGTTTGACTTTTTAATAGTCGAACGCCCATTAGTGTATGAAATGCATAATCAAATTCATCAACTAGTTTAGGCATTCCTTAATTATCCGGTAGGCGTTATCTTTTGGCCACCGTTTTAACCAATATTCTAACCAAATTTATTATATTTTCAACACTCTAGCTAGTTCAAGCGATTATCATGACTAGTTTATTCATTCATTTTTGCAAGAACTAAGGGTTCTCGTTTATAAGTGAGACCCGTTTCATCATACTATTTAGCATCCATCTGAACCATTAATAAAATCAAGTTTCTTCATTTGATCTCGTATATAACACAATTTCATTCATCTATTTATATGAACAAAATTACCAATTTCATCACTACATTCAAGACCCATTTCAAATCATGTATGGTTAAGTTCTCAAACTTGAAATTTGTTTAAGTACCTTGCCTTTACTATCAAATATGATGATTCTAATCACTAGTTAGGCACTAACATCATCATATTACAAAACCCACTTAGCTCATGCTTGATTAGTTGACTAATCACTAGTTTATGGCACAAATTCAACAAGTTTGCACCTATGGTTTTGTCTCTAGTCTTATACTCACATCAATTTCACTAAAACATTAAATTTCATACAAGAATCTCATTCATGCATGATTATCAAAATCTCAAAATGTCACCAAATCATAAATTTCGACATACCTTATGATCCCCTTGACTTGGTGATCGTTTATATACTTTCAAATCCGAATTTGGCCTTCGATTGATCCTTTAATTTGAAGATTTGGAGGAACTAGGGTTTCACCCTCTTTTGTCTCCTGGAGATCGATGCGCACACACACACACTAAGTGTGTGTTGTGTTAAGAATTTTATTAATTAAAATTCTTGTTTCCTTTTTACAGTTTTGGTCCCTCAAGTTTGGTTAGTTATTAAGTAGGCCATAACCTAATTATTTTTAAAAATATTCCCACTTAGTAACTAGGTTAAATATTCCTAGTTAACTTAGTGGGTTCGGGGAAATTACGACTAAGTTCATTTTAAGTCCCGTTAACTCGGACCTCTTATAAACTTTATTTCCTTAGAAGCTTTTATTCACGTTTTATTTAATATTAGGTTTATTTATTTAAATCCTAATATTTACCGGGTTAATTTTACCACTAACGGTACTTTACCTGTCTTTTAGTATTCACGGGGTTTGATTACCAAACCCGTTTTCGGGGTGTTACATCCTTTCGAAGCTTTATACGGTCGAAAATGTCATTCACCAGTCTGCTGGAATGAGATCGATGAAGCTCAGCTTACTGGACCTGAACTCATTCTAGAGACTATAGATAAGGTCAAGAAAGTTTGCGATAACCTTCAGACAACTAGAAGCCGTCAAAAGAGTTACGCGGATAGACGACGTAAGCCCTTGGAATTTCAAGTCGGTGATCGCGTCTTACTCAAGGTTTCACCTTGGAAAGGTGTAATCAGATTTGGAAAGACAGGAAAACTTGCACCTAGATATGTTGGACCATTCAAGATTGTCAAAAGAATCGGAAAGGTAGCCTACTGTCACACCCCAACCGATGGCGGAATCATCGGGGCGCAGCACTGAGCGAAACAGATTGTCCAGGAGAAATCCATAACAACTAAATTACCAAATATTTAAATATTATGTCCCATGCCATAACATACCAAAGTAAATAGTTATTACAGAGCAAGTATCTCAAAGACAAATAACATGTTCCGACAACTCAGATTTTATTAGATTTGTTTCTAGAGTCCATCCTAGCTTAATCCCAGCAAGTAACAAGCAAAGTATCCTAAACACCTGTCACATACATTAAAATAGAGGTCAATACACATAGTGCAAAGGTGAGCATACAAGTTTAATAATATAATAGATTAGCGAAAACGTTTACGCATAACCAGCATGTAACATGTAGCAAAGTGAAGCATGTAGGTTATCGAAAATGAAATATGCACAGACGTGACTGCGAGTTGTAGAATGCGCAACACTTATCCCCACTGGGATACGTGAAGTAAAGCCCTTAACAACCCCTGTCCATGATAGGTGCTGAGTCCAAACTATAGTACTATCGTTGCTAAGGTGTCAGGCAACAATCACTGTGTAAACATAACATACAAGCATTCATTGAGTAACACATATAACATGCAGTAGTGGTCAGCGTATAAAGTGGTTGCGTTGTGTGTAGATTGTGATTTGAATAAGTAACGTATGTAACACCCAAAAGTGCGTAAAGCAAAAAGGGTTCGAGTATACTCACAGATCGAGTTTAACAAGTAACTCAGTCTTGGATTGAAGGGAGCGCTGAGAGTTTAGCCTGAACAGTATGATAGCATAAGCGAAGAACGACGCGTAAAACGGTGCAAGAGAAACAAATGACGAAGGGTCATCTGATCGGATGGCAATCTGAACGAATGGCCATTCGATCGGATGTCAATCCGGTCGGATGGCCATTCGGTCAGATTGACACTCGTTTGGGATGGATGTGTTTGTGTATGATGGCTTTGAAGTTTTTGTTGTAGCATTTTGAAAACAGAGAAGTATCTCTACCTTTCGGGCCGTCGATCGAACAGTCGTTCGATCGGATAGTGATCCGTCCGGCGAGGCATTTCTCAGAGAACAAGTTCACAGCAGGATTGTCACTCGATCGGATGGTCTACCGATCGGATGGCAATCTGTTAGAAACTAATGATCTTTGAAGATTTATAAAAAGTTTAAGCATGGAAGTCCAAGTGCAATCCGATCGGATTGTCGTTCGATCGGATGGCAATCCGATCAGACGGCAATCCGTCCCACAATTTGATCGTCTTTGCAAACTTGAAAATTTGTTAAGTTTTGAAGGCTTTGCGGTCTGATCGAGACGGTACGACATCGTGTTAAACAATGGGAACCCCATCAGGCCCAAGCCAGCGGATCGAACAGGAATCATCCTGATCCGGTCAGCTAACCGTTTGTGATGGTTGTTCGTGTTCAACCCGAAATCAGTTGTCTCCTTGATAAGAATCAGATCTTGGTCCGACACTTCACTAGTAGAAGGCCTGAACTAGCTCCGATTCTATCGGTTTGAGTGTATTGAGTGTAAAAGAGTTGGAAGAAAGTTAGAAACCATCTTTCAATCCTTCACATCTTGAAAATGTTTGGTTTTATTGAGAAATCAGTGTTTAACATGTTGAAATCCTTCAGATCTGAGTTGTTCTTGGTGGAATGAAGCCAAATCTTGAAGTTCATAAGAACTCCATGATGATATCACCCTAGAACACCTCAAATCCACTGATTCCACGGTTAAAAGTGAAGATTCAAAGGTGAAAATGATGAAGGAGTGTGTAGAGATCAAAGATGTACAAGATTTGGGGAAGAAACTTACAAGAATCGCGAGAAATCGAAGGAAAGAAGGTCTGGAACGCCGGTCAAACGTGAGAGAGCTGTCACATCACTGTTTGTGATGTGACAGGAGGTATTTATAGGGTTTCCAAAAGAGGAAAGAGGAGCACAGGTGACGGATCAGAGGGCAGTCCGATCGGATGGCCATCCGATCGGATGGTCATCCGGACGGATGACCATTCGATCGAATGGTCATTCGGTCGGACGTCTCCGGCGAGTTTAGTTTCGGCGTTTCGTTTTGTGCTTTGAGTTTTGCGATGCGTTTCGAGTAAGCGATGCGATAGTATCACCCATTAGTTACACAAATAACCAAACTACCCAATACCATAAATATAACCCTTGTATCTCGAGTTTGCGATGAGATTGCGTTGCGATAGAGTTGCGATTGCGATCAAACACCTCAACATAAACATAACACGCACAAGTAACACATAATAGCACACATACGTAAAACAATATCCATAACCTATAATTCAGGTTGCGATTGCGATGTGATTAGCGATAAGTCAATTAGCGATTAACTGCGGTTAAGTAGAGGTTTATTAACATGTACTCCACATAGTACAACTAAAATGATTCAAACTAGAGTATCGATTACAAGTCAAGGAGTACAATCAATAATTAAGTAAGGAGTGTCGAAGCGCAATTAGCAATCTTTTCTTCCTTTGACTTTGACTTGTACTTTGACTTTCAAAAAGCGGGTTGTTACAGCCTCCCCTACTTTAGGAAATTTCGTCCCAAAATTTAGGAAGCAGGCGTAACAAACAGTTGCGGGTACTTCGCCTTCATGTCGCTTTCGAGTTCCCAGGTGAACTCGGCGCCGTGTTTGCCTTCCCAGCGAACCTTCACAATGGGAATGCGTGAGCGTCGAAGTACCTTGGTCTCTCGGCCCATGATCTCGATAGGCTTTTCCACGAAGTGTAATGTTTCGTCCACTTGTAGATCCTCAAGAGGGACATGTAACTCCTGATCGGCTAGACACTTTTTGAGGTTCGAAACATGGAAATTCGGGTGGACGTTACTTAGTTCCTCCAGTAGTTCGAGTCTATAGGCCACTTTGCCAATTCTTTCCAGAATTTTAAAGGGTCCAACATATCGAGGCGCGAGCTTTCCTTTCTTGCCGAATCTGATCACCCCCTTCCAAGGTGCAACCTTTAGGAGTACGTGATCGCCAACGTCAAATTCAAGGGGCTTGCGGCGTCTATCGGCGTAACTTTTCTGACGACTCCAAGCTTTGAACAGATTGTCTCGTATTTGGAGGATTTTGTCAGTTGTTTCTTGCAACAGCTCAGGACCGGTAATTTACGCGTCTCTGATCTCGTGCCATACAATAGGCGATCGACATTTTTTTCCGTATAATGCCTCAAATGGTGCCATTTGGATGCTAGAGTGATAACTGTTATTGTACGAGAATTCGACTAAAGGTAAATGCGAGTCCCAATTACCACCGAAATCTATGACACACGAGCAATGCATGTCTTCCAGGGTACGTATCGTGCGTTCAGTCTGACCGTCGGTCTGGGGATGGAAAGCGGTACTAAGGTTGAGAGTAGTACCGAGAGCAGATTGAAACATTTCCCAAAGACGCGAAGTGAATCGACCATCGCGGTCAGAAATAATATCACGAGGTGTCCCGTGTCGACAAATAACCTCATCGGTGTAGATTCATGGTAATCGTTCTACCTTATAGTCTTCCCGTATTGGTAGAAAATGAGCGAATTTGGTGAGACGGTCAACGATAACCCAGATGCTATCGTGACCTGATAGCGTGCGCGGGAGTTTCCTTATGAAGTCCATAGCTATACTCTCCTATTTCCACATAGGGATCTCAGGTTGTACGAGTAAGCCAGAGGGTTTTTGATGCTCGGCCTTGACTTTCGAAGAGGTCAGGCACTTCGAAACATAGATAGCGATATCCTTTTTCATGCCCGACCACCAGTACTTGTAGCGCATGTCCTGGTACATCTTATCGGCACCGGGATGAATGGAATATTGAGATTTGTAGGCTTCGTCTAGCAGAATTTGTCGTAAGTTGGTGAGCTTGGGAATCCAAATTCGGTCTAGATAATGGAATATACCATTCGATTTATTCACCAGTTGTTCGCCATTATTGATAATCCTTTCTTTCTTCAGAGTGAGTTCGGTAAAATAAGCATGTTGAGCGTCACGGATAAGAGCTTCGAGATTGTGCTGGGCTTGGGTATTACAAATGCTATGCAAATAGCTTCGTCGGCTGAGAGCATCAGCTACGACATTTGCCTTGCCTGGGTGGTAACGAATCTCACAGTCGTAATCGTTGAGAAGTTCTACCCACCGGAGTTGGTGCATATTCAGCTCCTTCTGGCTAAAGATGTGTTGTAGGCTCTTATGGTCGGTGAAGACCGTACACTTGGTTCCGTATAGGTAGTGTTGCCAAATCTTTAACGCAAAAACAACTGCACCAAGCTCGAGGTCGTGTGTGGTATAGTTCTTCTCGTGGATCTTGAGCTGACGAGATGCGTACGCGATAACCTTGTCTCGTTGCATGAGAACACAACCTAGGCCAAGGTTCGAGGCATCACAATAGACTATGAAGTCATCGTTTCCGTCGGGTAGAGTGAGCACAGCAGCATTGCAGAGCATATGTCTGAGAGTTCGAAAGGCAGTCTCTTGTTCAATTCCCCAAACAAAAGGCTTGTCTTTGTGCGTGAGAAGCGGTACGGTGATTTTAGAGAATCCTTCGATAAATCGGCGGTAATAACCCGCTAGCCCAAGAAATGAACGGACTTCGGGCGGGTTCTTGGGTGTAACCCAACTCTTAACTGCTTCAATCTTCACATGATCGACATGAATACCTTGACTATTGACAATGTGACCCACGAATTGGACCTCCTCAAGCCAGAATTCACACTTGGAGAATTTGGCATAGAGACGGTTTCCCTGGAGTAACTCAAGAACCAAACGGAGATGTTGCGCGTGTTCGGCTTTTGACTTGGAATAGATCAGGATATCATCGATGAACACGATGACGAAGCGTCAAGATAGGGTCTGCACACGTGATTCATTAAGTCCATGAAGACTGCGGGAGCGTTAGTCAAACCAAAAGGCATAACAACAAACTCGTAATGACCATAGCGGGTTTGAAAAGCGGTTTTGGGTATATCTTCTTCTTGAATGCACAGTTGGTGATAGCCTGGGTGTAAATCTATCTTCGGGAAACATGTAGCACCTTGTAGTTGATCAAACAAATCATCGATTCGAGACAAGGGATAACGATTCTTGATGGTAAGCTTGTTCAATTCCCTGTAGTCGATGCACATCCGGAACGATCCGTCCTTCTTTTTTACGAAGAGGACAGGCACGCCCCAAGGAGAGGTGCTAGGGAGAATAAAGCCTTTATCAAGCAGTTCCTGGAGCTGACTCAAGAGTTCGCGCATTTCAGAAGGAGGGAGACGATAAGGCGCTCTAGCAACAGGATTTGCTCCAGGAATGAGGTTGATTCGGAAATAGATATCACGAGTGGGAGGTAAACCAGGCAGATCATCAGGGAAAACATTAGGAAACTCACGAACCATAGGCACCTTGTCTATTGCCTTAACTTCCTTTTCCTCCGCTACTACGATGTTCGCCAAGAAAGCTTGGTATTCCTTGCGGAGATACTTGCCAGCTTGGACACACGACATGAGTTGTAACTTCTTCGGAGCGACTTCGCCATAAACACACAATTGATCACCATTCACGAGGGAGAAACGAATCATTTTATCGAAGCAAACAATTTCAGCATGATTTTCCCGAAGGAAATCCATACCTATTATGACATCGAAGCTACCGAGCTGCATCGGAATAAGATTAATAGGGAAAATGTGACCGTTGAGATCGAGAGTACAGTCATGTAGAACGGAACTGACGGTGAAGGTTCTTCCAGTGGTAACTTCTACGTCGAAGGTCGTTGGGAGGTTAACGCGTTTACGGTTTAGGAGCCTTTCGAATTCGAACGATACAAAACAGTTATCGGCTCCAGTATCAAACAAACACGAAGCATATATACCATTTACAAGAAACGTACCATTAACCACGTTGTTGTCTGCCTGAGCCTGGCGGGCGTTGATGTTGAAGACTCGCCCGCGGGCCGCTTGCTGTGCTGGTTGCTGCTGTGGCTCTTGCTTCACCACTCTGTTTGGGCAGACGTTTGCGAAATAGTTGTATAAGGAATAACCTTCCGAGGTTATACCTTATGGTCACTAGGTCGAATTAGTTGTATGATAGGTAGTTTATATGCCTTTAGGAAAATGACCAAAATGCTCTTTTTGCGCATAATTTCATTTTAAGCATATGTAACCTAAATTTTGCCACTTAAACTGATTATGCAACATATTTAAACATGTTAGGGCATATAATACTTGTTATAGGACTAGTTATGCTACTCGTTTGCCCTTTTGCGCAAATGACGCGTTAAAGTAGCGTAAGCTACCTAAACGGGTCATAACGGTTCATAAGCACTTAGGTTAGGTTCCGATTTAGAATGTAGACTTCGTTAAGCCATATCATATGAGTTCCAATACTCATTTGGCTTACGAGACCTCATTCTATCCAATCTTCCAATTTAGGTTCGGTTTATTAACATAGTTACCTATATTAGGTGCCGTTTGATTCCGTGATCCTTCGAGCGTTACTTGGTTGTTATTTCAAGACTATTAAGCAATATCAAGTGAGTACATAGTCCCCTCTTTTACCGCTTTCAAATATTTTGGGGTGAAACACATGTGCCTACTTGTTACTTTCATGTTTTTCATGCTTTCATGACATATACTTGCTATGTTCATTAGTACGCATATAGTACATGATTTCATTTATGCTTTGCTATGTATGTTTACTTAGCATGCTAGCACATTGATTTCATAAACATTTTTGCTATGTATGTTTACTTAGCATGCTAGCACATTGATTTCATAAACATTTCTGCTTCATATGTTTACTTAGCATACTTAGTACATGGTTTTTACATGCTTACATTTGGTATGACATTTGGTATGTTTAACGGGACTAAAATACGTTCATTAACATTGATCACGCCGCTCGGTAGTATACGTTTCCGGCTTCCTAGGTTTGTTTGGAAGTAGGAAATGACAGAATCCGAAAACATTTTGATAAACCTTTAACTTGTTGAGGGTTTATCCCAGTCTCAAGGCTTGAATGTATGCGATAAACATTACTGCATAGATGTTTGTATCAATAAAAGCATTGGTTTTTGCAAAACATATCTTACGATTTAAATTTAGATTTTATTCAAAGACTTTGTTTTGTACATTTAACATATGGGGTTGAGTAAATACTCTTTATTCACCATACATGACATTTGATTATACATTGACATATCCATGTGGTTTGAGTAAACACTTTTTATTCACCATACAAGACATTGTTGTTACTTGACATTTGCTTTACAAGACATGATTTACACATGACATTGAAACATTAAACATTGTTATACAAGAACATTTGACATTAGTTTAAACAAGACATTTTGGTGGTTAATGATAAGCGATTTAAATAACGAGGCGTGTGTAATATGATAAAAGCATGGTGGATACGCCGCCGGTACTTCCTATATATAAGTGCTTTTATGATATTACATATCGTAGCATTATCTAAATCATTTCGACAAAGACATGATAGATTTATACAAACGACACATTTTCACAAGACGTTGATTTATAAAGGAATAATGGAATTTAATAATCCCAACTTTCACCAGTTGGCCGGCAACGGACCCACCTTTAAAAATAGCCACTGGCGGTCCCAACTTTTGACATTTTGTAAAACATTGGACCCCGTGTATTAGAAACCGACTATTTTACCCTAAAATTATCTATAATTTTATGTTTACTGGTTTTACATGATCAGACCCGACCCGACAGCTATCTCTTATAGATAATTTTAGGGTAAAATAGTTGGTTTCTAATACACGGGGTCCAATGTTTTACAAAATGTCAAAAGTTGGGACCGCCAGTGGCTATTTTTAAAGGTGGGTCCGTTGCCGGCCAACTGGTGAAAGTTGGGATTATTAAATTCCATTATTCCATTTATAAACAACATATTTTATACAAACTCATTTCACTTGGTTATTCATTTAACCATACATCTTTCTTTTATATCATTTGATTTTCATATCGATTTTCGTATGATTTATAAAAGTAAACATTTTACAAGATTCATGACTAACTTTTTGTTAAACATTTCTTCTAACTTACAAGTCATGAATCCTACTTTAACAAAACCTATGTATCTCACAGACATTTTTATGCTGACGTACCTATTTTCACATGTGTTTTAGGAGCTAATGCATAAGGTTGATCAGGATACACTTAGGCGGACTCGGGCCTTAGTGATTTAAAAGATGCAAGAATAGTTTAACTTATGTTGTGTTTTCTTTAAATTCCAAGACAATGTAATCAAGTTAATAAATTAAAGAGTAAAATGCACGGATAGTCCCTGTGGTTTTGTAAAATAACACCTATAGTCCCCAACTTTTGGAAATTACACCGGTGCTCCCTGTGGTTTGACAGTTTGTTACTCGGATGGTCCCTGGAGTGGATGGAGGTTAGTTTTCACAGTTAAGTCCATCTGATATTACTTATTTACCCCTCTCTTCAAAAAAAAAAAAAAAAAAACAAAAACAAATAACCCCAAACTTAATAACTTAATACCCATCATCATCATCATCATCATCATCATCTTTAATACCCAGTCACCACTGTCAAGAACTTCATAACTATACCCATCATCATCATCTTTGATACTCATCATCATCATTACACACCCCAAACTCAATAAACACTTCGTATCTTTCTCTCTAAAACAAAACAAACCCTAATTCATAAACTTCAACCGCCAACACCTGCAAATCTAAACCCTAATTCATGTGCTTACTGATGCAAATCGATTCATGGCATCAATATTGAAGTCCGATTTCGAACTTGACATCAATTTCACAGAAAAAATTGTAGAAACATAACGATTTAGATTTTCTGTATACTTTGTAGAATGAAATTGGTTGTAAATTTTGTGATCATAAAAAATAAAGAAGGGGCCGACGGTTACAAATGGTCGGAGATGAAGAGGCAGTGGTGGTGACTCGCCGGAGACGAGGAGATGGAGAAATAACTTGCCGGAGACGAAGAGGCAAGAATTATGAAGCGCATAAAGGGTTTTTGTTTTTCCTGCAAACTACAATCCTCATTAATCCAAAATCACAAACCTGCAAACTACAGTCAACAAATATCTCCGGCCAACAATTTGCAGATCCCGTCTGAAATCTCCGGTCAACAAACAACCTGCAATTAGCATTTGCACATCGCCGGAGAGGGTTCTTGTGGTGGTTGCTCGAGTGAACGGTGAGGTGATTCGGAGTGAACGGTGGTGATGGTGCGGTGTGTATTTGAGATCAGAGAAAGAGGGATCTGATGTATGGGTTATGCACAGAGTATGTGTGGGTTTTGTGTGTATCTTTTTATATTTTTATAAAAGCAAGGGGTAAATAAGTAATTTCAGATGGACTTAACTGAGAAAACTAACCCCCATCAACTCCAGGGACCATCCGAGTAACAAACTGTCAAACCCCAGGGAGCACCGGTGTAATTTCCAAAAGTTGGGGACTATAGGTGTTATTTTACAAAACCACAGGGACTATCCGTGCATTTTACTCTAAATAAAAACTAAACTTTAAATGCCATGGTTGTGAAACAATAATTCTGTCGCTCCACTCCCCGACGTTTCCGCCGCGGTTTGTTGTTTTAACGTGATCGGGGTGTGACATAACGCCTGGATGCAATAAATGATGGGATGCCCGCCACAAGGTTTCATTTAGCAAAAAGTTAAAGATAGGATGTTAGATTACAATTAAAACCAAACCACATGTGACAAATTATACTTTACTCTTAATTGAATATAGATTTTTAATGACAAACAAGCATTTTGGTTAGATCCAACTTGATATAGACAGGGGAATAAGTTTTTATATTTACATAATTATATGTTACGTATGATAAATTGAAAGATTTTTAGTTATTCAATTCATTGTTAAATTCTTTATTTACTAAACCCTTACCCTTACTATTTCAATAGTTACTAAATATCTGTTATCTAACTTAAGTCTCACTTCGAAATAGATATCAAATCATATGAAACAACAGTATTGAATTTGATAAATCTGATATATAAGGGTGAGGGGGCGCTCACCGAAAATACCCTTCCACCAACCAATACAACCGCGTCACGTCAACTACCCGAAGACCATAACTCGCATATTACTCCAGAGGCGACAGTGTTCCCACCTAGAAAAACCCCAACCTGCAGGTAGGGGTGTTCATCTGGTTTTTTCTTCGGGTTTCGGGTTTTTCGGGTCAGGTTGTTCGAGTTTTTCTCTGGGAAAAATTGACCCGATAACCAACCCATTTAAAGTTCGGGTTAGTCGGGTTTGGGTTATTCGGGTTCGGGTTAGTTTGGGTCGGGTTATTCGGTTTTCGGGTTTAGATGTAAAATGAAAATAAATGTTTTTTTTTTTTTTTTTACAAAACATTTTCAAAATTCATATTGTTACCACGGGTTTGTGGCGGGACAGGCGATAACCAAGGCAGAGGCGGACAAAGTAGCTAAACACGAAAAAGCTTGCATCGAGAATCAGCACGTGTTCGTCCCGTTCGCTTTCGATACATTTGGCGCTCTCGCCCCTGACGCGGTGCGGTTCCTAAAGCGGGTTCAACAGGTGGTAAGCAGTAACACCGCACATGTTAAGGGGCAGAATTTTATGTTTAGCAGGGTAGGGTTCGCTATTCAGAAAGGGGTAGCGGCGCAGCTTGTTGCTCGTCTACCTGCCATTAGTTTGTAATCGTATTGAGTTTGAAATACAATAAATTCACGCGTAAAAAAGATTATGGGCCAAAAAAAAAAATATTGTTACTTTATAAATATCATCAAAATTCAAAGATTAATTGATAATATGCTATTATAATATTTAAAAAACCCAAAACTTAGTGTTCCATCTATTAATGACTCAAAATCTAAACACTTTTATAAGAAACAATAAATGTTCGGGTTTTTTTCGGGTTTCGTGTTTCGGGTTTTTCGGGTCGGGTTGTTCGGGTTTTTGGCCTGGAAAAAGTGACCCGATAACCGAACCATTTAAAGTTCGGGTTGGTCGGGTTCGGGTTTCTCGGGTTCAGGTTTTTCGGGTATTCGCTAATTCGGGTTCGGGTGGCTTTGAATTCGGGTCGGGTTTCGGGTTTTGGATAAAAATGAACAGCCCTACCTGCAGGTCTCTATCTCCTCTCTACACACATCACACGCGGCTTCATCTACCCTCAAACCCAACCCCCCCCACCGTACCCGAGGGGGCGAAGGCTTTATACCCTAAAGCGGGTTCAACCCGGAAACCCTACCCGAAAGGCGCCCCCTCCACCCTAAGGCAAGAAATTAAAATATAAAGAATTGAAAGTCGCTTTCGTAGCACTCTAATAATTAGATATCCTCATGTTTTCTGGTCTTGATATTTTTATGTTAATAGATTTTAACGGATACATTTCGTATGTGCAAGACATGATGGTAGCAAGCGGTTGAGATGATAACATGTGGTCATGTTAGGTAAGAACATAATTATAGCATGGACCAAGTAATTATGAGAATGGAACAACCAAAAATGATACAAGTTATATGAAAAAGTAAAATAATTTCTAGATTTCAAGAATTTATTGTAGAAGAAAAAAAATGATAAAGTGACTCATTATTAGACCATGTGTAGTGGTAATGTGTTATAATGCCCTCACCATGGGGCATTATCCGACACGTGGCGTCCTAGTCAGCGATGGGGCATTATAGCAAAAGTGGCGTAGTGGGAATAATGCCCAAATAATGCCCCTTTCAATCCTTAAACAAAAAAAAAACAAAGTGATTTCTCATTGGTGGGTCAACATAAGTCAAAGCTCCAACAATTGCAAAATGGCGTTTTAATAATCACGCCAGATTCATTTTTTTTGAAAAATAACGCCCGGTAACGCCGGGTGTAGTGGTTACCGGGGCGTTATAGGGCGTTTTTTTTGAAAAAAATTTATAAATCACGCCCCACTACACACGGTCTTATGAACTTTAAAATGCACTAATTAAATAGTAATTCACTAATTCATGTAATATGGTGATTATAAGAAAGTTAAGAGATGACATTTGAAACATCCAACAATATATAAGGCTTTTATTTATTGTTAAAGTTGTATTAGTGATATATGCTCATTAGTGTTAATTTATTGTAGTGAGCGTTTAAATAGAAAAAAATAATATGCTTGTATTGATGTAAGAATGTGAAAAAACTTGGTAATAAAATTTTGATATAAAAATAAATGACTAATATATTCTAAAGCCTAACACGTTTATTCTAGAGCTCAACACGTTAACCAAATTCATATTAATTAAAAAAGTTTTTCTAAATCATAAAGTCTTAACACGTTTATAGTTTTAATTAGTCACAACGCGAATCTAATAGTTTTGCGAGTCAACCACACTAAATGAAATACGTTGATTGCAATTCAAATGCTTAATTAGTAATCAAAGAAACATTTCGTATTAATAATATGTCTCCGTTGCCATTCAAAAAAAAGGTAATCAAAGAAACAAATCTAACACCAAATTCCCTTTAAAACAAAGATATTTATTAATTTAAAATACGTTTATAGTTTTAACGGGCAATTAAATTATGTAATTGAACTTTAATCCAAAAGGCAATGGGGAAAAGTAAAACTACAATCATATAATAAGAAATTTTGCTGGTGGTTTAAGCATCCAATCCCTATAATCACCAGTCAATCTTTTCTCTAAAGACCAATTTCAAAGATTACTCCCTAATGCAACTAAAAGTTATTAGTGCTAATAACTTTATTAGTGATTGTATTTAAAAGAAACTTTTGACATTTTTCTTACAGTTACTCCAAAAAATATTATAAATTTATAAGCATACTGTTATGAACCTATAAACTTCTATCTATTTGCATATAATAAAACAGTAAAGATTTTTTATTTCTATTGATTAAATAGTCCGAGTGAGATATTAATACGTACATTTGCTTGTTTACTGTTTGATTTCAATAGTTTCATTATGTATAGATTTATATAATATTTACATGTATCATCCATGTATATCCAAATATGACATATAACATATCAATTTTCTTTTTTAAAAAATAGATGTATTCCATCATAAACTAAAGACACATCAAAAGTTATTATTTAAAATAAGTTACATGAGTTTGTTTCTCTCCTTCATATGATCAAAATGAGTCTAGTTTTGAACTAATTTTTACAAATAAGAGCAATCATACTCTACATTTGTAGATAAACTTGAGTCCCACCACCTTCACCTGAAGAACTAACCACATAATAAGTTTGATAACTAGATGTTATCTTCTAGGAAATAATATGTTGTGTTAAAAAATGACTTATACAGATACCCCAAATAATATTTAGAAAGTGACATCAAGATTTTATGTCATGAGACGGTCCTGTTGGGCATTGCAACTCCATCATCCAAACTACATGCAAAAAATGGAAATTCTGCTGGTTTCCGGTTTCAGACAGTTATCTGGTTCTGGACAGAACCAGACCAGAAACTAAAGAAGAACAATCAAACCAACAACTTGACCTTCGGGTCGGTTTATTATATAAGTAAATGATTAATTACATCATTAATCTATTATTGTTGATATTTTTATTTACATATATAACGGGTTAATCTGGTTAAAGATGATTAATTGTATAAAAAAAGTAGAGAGACGTTTTCTTGTAATCATAAAAGTGAAAATTAGATGATTGAAATAGTGAAATCACTAGCACGCCTTCATTATCACTCTCCATCCTTTACTCATCCTAAAGGAAAATTAAATCAATAAAATATTTTTCTACTCAACATAATAATATGGTTATTCTATTTATTTAATAGTAATTTAACACATAGTTTTTTTTTTAGAAAAAAGAAACTCACCTGCTCTTCTCATATCTTAAATTAACCTGTATGGTGTTGTCTTCAATTACTAAATCAAACCTTTGAATCTCATGGATCTTCATTGGTGTTTATTCTATGTTTTCCTGTTTATGAGCTACTCAAAACTCACTTCATGTGATCAAGATGGTATACTAATGCTCACTTTAGTTCAATTATACTTTCTAAGTTCAAAACTATTGTATTTGTGCATGATCATGCAACTTTTAACACAGGTTTTTGGAGTTTATCATGTGGAGGAACTACACATTTCGTCGATTCATCCAACGTTTCATGGGAACCCGACAACAGCTACATCACCAAAGGCAACACTACCACGGTTAACCTCAACAACACCGCCACCTCATCAACATCTCTTCGGTTTTTCCCAGACTCAGGAACCCGCAAGTGTTATAAGCTACCGATAAACTACGGCTCCATATCGTCTTTAATCCTTATTCGGGCCAACTTTGTGTATGAAAACTATGACGGGCTTCAACAACCGCCGTTGTTCTATGTTTCTTTAGGAACAGCCATTGCTGCCAATATTAACTTAGCGGTTAAAGATCCATGGGTTGAAGAGTTTATATGGCAACCCGACAACAGAGATGTACTTTTGCTGTGCCTAAACTCGGTGCCAAACGGTGGCTATCCTGTCATTTCTTCCATCGAAATCCGACCAGTCCCACAAGGAGGTTACTACAGTGGGATGGAAGGTTTTGAAACTAAGTTGCTTAGGAAACGCTACCGGATTAATTGTGGTTACACTAACGGCTCTATTCGGTTTGATCTCTACACTATGCTTATAACTTGTTCCTCTTTTAGCTTAACTTTTTGATTTGGCCCATTTAATCCGGTTGTGATAAAACACAACCCGAATTGCCTAATTTCCACCTCTACTTATGATCATTATTAGATTTGATTCTTGATTGTTTCCTAAAATGTGATCATGTTAATTCCAGGTACCCTTTGGATCAATATGATAGAATATGGGATCCTGATCAAGATTTTTCGCCTTTTCATACATCGACTCCGTTCAAGACCCTGGGTACTTTTAATACCTGGGGTCTAAAAGAGAGTCCTCCTCAACCCGTTCTTCAAACGGGTAGAGTTTTGGCTCGGAGAGAAGGGTTGAGTTACAATTTTTCCCTCGAGAATATTGGAGATTATTATCTTGTTCTATACTTTGCTGGGATTCTTCCGGTTTCTCCTACATTTGATGTATTGATCAATGGGGAAGTTGTTGAATCAAACTATAGTGTAGAAAGCTGGCAAGTTGGGAGTTTGTATTTCTTAAGGAAAGGAATTAAGAGTTTGAATATTACTTTTAAAGATATAAGCTTCTACCCGCTTGTTAATGCGATTGAGGTGTATGAGGTTGTTAACATACCTCCAGAATCATCTACAACCGTAGGTTAGCGTTACTGTACTACTTTTCAATACTTTGGAAACATTTCTTAGCTTCTATTTCCTGGTTACAAAAATAATACACCCATAAAGTCACGTTTCGAACACATTGTAGAGTTGTACAATATAACATTCTAAAGCATGTCATATAACATGCCTTTATCCATGCCGTTTTGCAGTTTCAGCTCTTCAAGTAATTCAACAGTCAACGGGGTTGGATCTTGAATGGGAAGATGATCCGTGTTCTCCCACGCCGTGGGAACACATACGATGTGAAGGAAGTTCGGTCACCTCATTGTATGCAATAAATGTGTCAACGTTTATAAAAAATCGACTTTATATGGATGCACTTTTTGTCATTTTAATTTATATTCCCATGTTTTTTTTTTTGTTTTTGTTTGTAGGGAACTATTTGACATCAACTTGAGGTCAATCAGCCCTACGATTGGTGACCTATCCGATCTAAAAACATTGTGAGGAACTAGAAAACAATATAACAGTAATTCAATTCGGTTTTATTAAATTTAAGTTTTCACATTTCATTATATTGGCAGAGATCTGCATAATACATCACTTACTGGAGAAATAGAAAACTTGGGCAGCTTAAAGAGTCTTGAAAATCTGTAATGCTCACTAAAACTCAAGTTCAGATTATTATATGTTACTTAGTTCTAAGCACCATAACTCAAGTGATTTTTGGACTTAATATTGCAGGAATCTGAGTTACAACAAACTAACATCATTTGGCACTGATCTGGATGGCTTAATTAGCCTTCAAATTTTGTAAGTTTTGTCCTAATCATATTAACATGACGGTTATTAAGCGTTCTTGTATGATCATATATCTAAAGTATCCGTCTCGTTACTATTCTGTAGGGATCTAAAAAATAACAGTCTAGAAGGTCTAGTTCCCGAAAGCCTTGGAGGCATGAAAAATCTTCACCTGTTGTAAGTTGATCATCAGTGTTTTTATTAACTAACTAAAAGAAACTATCTTTCTTCTACTAACTTTTATGGATTACTAGGGTTCTGGAAAACAATCATTTACAAGGCACACTACCGAAATCATTGAACAAAGATAGTCTTGAAATAAGGTATGGATATCCTGATTGTTTTTCTGGTCTATGTCCTGTAAAAGC
Organism: Helianthus tuberosus; assembly: GCA_030545235.1. Classification (NCBI taxonomy): domain Eukaryota; kingdom Viridiplantae; phylum Streptophyta; class Magnoliopsida; order Asterales; family Asteraceae; genus Helianthus; species Helianthus tuberosus. The sequence goes on from CM060426.1 coordinate 7,614,393, forward strand.
GGTAGCTCCAGCCCATTTATTTAAGAACGGGTTGATTCAGGTTATGTTTTAGCTTTAACGGGTCATAGTGTAAAACAAGTAGAAATATTTTAAAAAGAAACACTAAAAACCAAAACAATATGGATTAATAGTGTATATTTAATGCATAAAACCTCTTCAACCATTTTATTCAAAAACTTCAATTTTTGCAATCACATCTACCAGTAATTATTTCTTGAAGAAAGAGTAAAATGTCATTTTCGTCCCTGAGATTTGGCCAGTTTTCCTCATCTGGATCCAAAAGGTTTGAGCTTTTGCCATTTTCTTCCGGTTCGTTAACTCTAACCATTTTTCTCCGTTAAGTCAGGGGTATTTTCATTTTTTTGTTAACTTAAAGGTCAATTCGGTCTTTTTCACTTTATGTACAACCATTTAGCATAATGTACAAATATTCAAAACAAAACAAAGTACCCCTGACTTAACGGAGAAAAACGGATGGAGTTAACGAGCTGGATGAAAATGGCAAGATTTTAAACCTTTTGGATCCAGATGCGGAAAGACAAACCTTTGGAGGAAAGTCATGAAACTGACCAAATCTCAAGGACGAAAATGACGTTTTACTCTTGAAGAAAACTAAAACTTGTGAACAAGTTCAGGCCAACCCAAGCGACCCGGTATAGACCTGGTTACACAACCCGTCCATTTTATTTTATCTAGAAACTAGACCTGATGGGAACATTTTGTGCAGAACCTCAGGGAACCTGTGTCTTAGCTTCTCCATGTCAAAATGCCATAATGCAACCGCCAATTCTTCAATTGACGCACCAAAGGTCTCGGTCTTTGACAAGAAGAAGCAAAATCTCCACAGTCATTTAGCCGTTGTACTTGGTGCAGTTGGCGGAGTATTTGTCGTTCTTATCATTGCATTCATTTTAGTTTTCTTATACACAAGGAGAAATAAAAGTAAAGCAGAATTTAAACAGAAAGAGAGTTTGCAAACCGACATGCAGATGATGAACTGTAATGCAGCAAAAGTCTTCTCCTACAGAGAAATCAAAGTAGCCACTCGCAACTTTAAGCAGGCGTTAGGCCGCGGCAGCTTTGGGTCGGTTTACCTCGGAAAGCTTCCGGATGGCAAACTGACAGCTGTCAAAGTCCGATCTGATAAAACACAACTTGGCTCTGATTCTTTCATCAATGAGGTCAGTTAATTATCTAAACAATTTGTAACTAAATGATTCGAAATGACCATGTGTATGATTCTGACACGTTTAAGAACGGGTGTTTTAGGTGTGCCTTTTGTCTTCAATTCGTCACGAAAATCTTGTATCCTTGGAAGGATATTGTAACGAATCAAAACATCAGATACTGGTTTATGAATATCTACCTGGTGGATCATTAACCGAGAATCTTTACGGTAAGCCATCTACATATCAAATTCTGCCTATAAAGTATGAACCCGATTTCTAGCTATAGTTTATGTTGATCTTTTCTCAGGAGCAAATAGCAAAAGAGTAACACTAAGTTGGGCCCGCAGACTCAAGATTGCCATTGATGCAGCAAAAGGTACAAACTCATTTAAGCAATCTCCAGTGTTACAACTGGTATGTCATGAACTCTATATGGTCAAACTCACTTTGTTGACTTCTATAAAAAGGTTTGGACTACCTGCACAACAGGAGTGAACCACGGGTCATCCACCGTGATGTTAAGTCTGGAAATATACTGTTGGATGGAGATTTGAATGCTAAGGTTTGTGACTTTGGTCTATCGAAGCAAGTAACTCAGGCGGATGCAAGCCATGTGACCACTATGGTTAAAGGCACTGCTGGCTATCTTGATCCCGAGTATGTTTCTGCTTTTTTCTTATTTTTTTGTTAAAATCCCTATCAGTCAAGTGTATATGGTAACATAAATGTGACGTCTATGCAGATATTATACAACCCAACAGTTGACCGAGAAGAGTGACGTTTATAGCTTTGGAGTTGTTCTTTTGGAGCTCATTTGCGGTAGAGCACCATTAAGGCGAACCGGATCACCAGACTCGTTTAACTTGGTTTTATGGGTATCCAAAATTCTTCTTACGACCTCTAATATTTTAATTATAGGTGACAAGATGGCTGGGTAACGGGTCAAAACAGGCTGCATCGTGTTGGATTGACCAGCAACACTTTGTCATTCCTTTTTTTATTGAAAAAAAAAACAATATAAATAATTAATGTGTTAACTATGGATCCGAAAATGATACTATTACTATAATAATCTAACCTTTTAAATAAAAATCATGTAAGAGGTTGTATGCAATAAAATAGACTTTGGGAGACTTTTGACTCGCTTGACCTTTTTTTAATAACTTTTTATTTAACCCGTTTGAGGTGACACACAACCTAACTCTACCCATACAAGTGTGTGTAACTAAACTGAGAATTTGGGCAGGCGAGACCCTATCTGCAAGCGGGTGCGTTTGAGATAGTAGATGAGAGCATAAAAGGAACATATGATGAAGAAAGCATGAGAAAAGCAGCTTCAATCGCATCCAGATCCGTAGATAGAGATGCATCACAGAGACCGAATATTTCCGAAGTAGTTGCTGTGCTTAAAGAATCCTACAGCATCCAGTTGTCATATCTTGCAACTGGTGGACTTCCCACTTGAGATAATAATTGGCCAAAAACATCAAACTTGTAGTGTTGTATGTAAAAATACATTAAACATGTGAGTCGATAATCATGTGTATTATTTATTGGATATATATTTTATTAAACCGCGGCAAAATATATAAAAAAGGAGAGAATCATTATAAAATAAAAGCCTTGCATCTTTGAATATATTACCATTTTATATTTAAAAGATTTAGTATAATATCACAAAGGACATACAGCTCTTGTAATTTGAAAAATGAGCTATCTAGCTAGCTATACACCGCTTTCTACTACTTTCAGATATGAACCAATCAAATCAAAGTATTCACTACTTGCCACCCTGAATATATTATAAAGTTTTATACAAGTTTAATGTTATATCTAATTATCTATCTAATCCGTGGTACCTCTCGTGAATTGAGCTTAAATGATAACAACGTTAATTAGAGTAGCGTTGTCGCAGGTATAAGAACAATGCTGTTGAAGCTGCTACAGCATATGGGAACATGGTCCATATTCCCTATTTAATTACACAAATTATTAGCTAACTTAATACTAAAAAGTAACAATAATTTGTGGTAAAAGATAAATTCTTACCACTACTGTGGCAACAGTGGCTAGGGCGAACACTAGGCGTTCTCTCAGTAAGAAACCGATTCCCAGCTGAAATGCAGAGGGAAAACAGAATATAGTGTCATTATTGCAAACTTGTTTAAAAGATGTTGATTATGTGACTGTAGGAGTTAAATAACCTGAATTGGAAGAGTAATCAAGCCACCACAGCAAACTCCAGCAAAGAAACACTCAGGGGATATATCCTGAAATAAACGAGAAGTTGTGTATACAAAATTCTGCTTTAAACAGTATTAATAAGCTTATGAACAACTTATGTCATTATGATGTTAAAACGTAAACTGTCGATGCATAAAACGACTGTTCACTTACCAGTGCCCCAGCAAAGAAAGATGTTGGATTTCTCACACCAAGAGAAAATCGTTCAACTGCACATTATAATGTGAAATGAGTCCTCAATCAGCATTTCTAATGCATTCATCAACTTATATTAATGAATGTTTTTTTTTTTTTTTTTTGCATAAGCAGAAAACTATATCTAATTATAAACAACTATTGATGTGTTAAATATCACGCCAAATATGTGGTCTGAACTAACCAAAACCGATGAGATTCCCATATCTTTGAACAGTGCGAGTAAGGCTTACCGCTTTGTCTTTGCTAATTCCTAGCTACAATCATGGTTGAAATTTAATCAGATTATTATTTCATGATATACATGAAGCAAGATGCATGTGAAAGTACTAAAGGTATCTGGTGAAGAAACAAACCTTTGAATAAACATCATCAGATGCACCAGATTTCTTAAAAAGCCTCCCAAGGTAAAATGGTATCATATCACTAACACAAACTCCCCTGAGGTTTACTTTTCAAATTATTATATTATACAAACTTTGCAAAAGAGCATGTGAATTTTGAGAATTATTTTAAGATATATGCACTAACCAGTATACCCACAAAACAGTTGATAATATATGTGGGGCACTTTTAGATAATGATTCAACAAAAGACTGACCCGTCCCGTCTAATGACAACATCCGTGCTAAGGAAATGCCAACCTACAATATCAAATTTCCGACATTTATAAACAACATAGTTTTTTTAATGTCGGTTGATATATGGAAGAAAAAATCACACACCCATATATTCAAAGCCTCTTCACTGATGAAAAGTCCACATCCAGCAGCCATTAGCAGCCAAAAATAGACCCATCTGACACACGCAAACAAGAAATTATATCGTAAAACAATGTCTGATTGTCTTCCAAGGAATATCACCATGAGAAACAAAGTGTAACTCGGTTATTTTAAAACGTCAAAATAAGTGAATGTAGATATACCCTGGAGTGTATTCTGGAAGTATGATTTTGTATCCGAAAGCATTGAAAGAAAAACCGACACTGGGTACAGCAGAAGTAGATGCACCCTTAGCCAGTATTTGAATTCCAGAAGTGGGCCCCTGATTGGGCTGCTTGAGACATATAGACAACAGTGTAACTGTTGCAGCTATACCTAGGAGTATTGCTAGTTGTGCCAGCAACGAACTCTTTGTACCAGTGGTTTTCGCTTCTTGACTCCCAAGTATGACATCAACGACTTCATCTGGTCTCTCAGAGTTATCTATGTTGCTTGTAGTGTCAGAATATTCTTCTTTCTCTTGCTTAAAGCATCTAAAACTGAAGATAAATAATGAAATGTTAGCATGTATGTATACATATATGTCTAGTAAATAAGAAAATTTTATATAACTTTACTTTTGAAATAATGATTACCAATTTATAACTAGTATGCAATTGTGCATTTCTTAATAACCATCCACTATAAATTGACATATGGAAACATATATCAGTTTAATAAGCTACACATGTGTCATATGTTCTCTTCATGTTTCATTAGATGAAGCAGAATTCAATAAGAGTGGTTAAAGATGTGTTTCAATCAAGTATTAAACAAGCTACACTAGTGTTTTCTATCAGTTGTACCCATGTGCTACATAGGGTGCAGAGTCAACCGACAGCAACATAGTTTTTTTTATTTTATAACCTTTTCGTGATCATAATTACCACGTTCGCTCTTAGTTTTACCAGTTAAAAAGACAAATTATCATTAGTTATGTGACCTGACCCAAACCGAAAACTCTGATGTCGAAAAAACCGACCCCGGGTGAGTATAAACCCTTTCAATTTCAAATAATAACTAACATAAACGTGGGGGGGGGGGGGGGGGGGGGGGGGGGGGGGGGGGTCTGAAGAGACATACATAGAATTAATTTAGAGATAAATTAAAGTAGCAAGTGCAGAATACTACTAATATCATTCATTTAAACTAACAGTCATACAAATGAAGACTAACTAACGTGAATTAATTTTAGCAAGGAACGATCAATAACGTTGAGGGAGGATGCTAACATTACCGATGATATTTGAACAAAATTTGCCTACCAGCAGCAGCCAAATTAAGATTACTGCTTGTGCGATGACTGAAGCAAAACTTGGGCGGCTGTCTGTGGAGGTAGAAACCAACAGAAAGAACGACTGCCATTAACGACAGACAGTTTTCGTGATGGGCTGAGATAACGAATTTAGTCGTGAATTTCGGAATATTTTAAAGCGTGTGGTGATGACTGATGAGTGATGACCAACTCTGTAGAAGCTTCTGGGCTATTGGGTCCATCATGATTGGGCTTTGTTTTACTGGTTGCTAAATAAAATTAGTAAATAAATATCTCTGATATTTCTAGTTTTATGCATCAAATATGAAACGAGGTAATATTAAGTATGTTATCCATAGTTGTATTCTATGCAAATAATGATAATCTTTTACTTATAAAACTAGTTGTGACGAGTTGTGGCGGACCCGTAAGACCCATGCATCCACACATTTGATGTGAAAAGCGAGTTCACCTCATCGAGTTGAATACGGATAACTAAACGACACACTGCATACCGTCTTTTTTATCCATTTAATTATCTGAATCGAAAAACCAGAAACAACGCAGTTTAATCTGGTCAATTAAAACGGACATAAGGTAATAAAAGAATTTGAAAACTTTTATAAATAGAAGTTAACAATAGTTATAATATTCAAAAATTATTATTAAATTACAAAATAAACGTCTTGTCTTGTTTATTTAAAATCTAATCAGGTTACATTTTAATATTTTGTATAAATAATGAGTCTCCAATTCCGAAGTTCATCATTATCATACTCAGTATATCCCACCAATAGCAAAACTAAGGTAGGGTTTAAGGAGGATAAGATGTAGACAACCTACATCTATTTAAATTAAATATATAGCAAAGGGTGTTTTTGAAAGTCTATAAAAATATGAGGTTGTTTATGAAAAGAGGTTTGTCAAGTGAGCATGTGTTATCGAGTCATTCTAACTTTGTGAGACAAACTAAAGTTGCTAATTAATATAGGCTAAATCGTTTCATATTTTAGTCTTTTAATGATCATGTGTTCTTACTAAATAATTTTTCCCGATTAAGTCTTTTCAAAAATGGCATTTTGTCATATATAGGGGAAAAAGAGAATGAGAGATGATTATGTCGTTTTCATAACATTATTGGTTTTGTAGATTTTAACTAACACTCTTGTTGAGAGAAATAAGGTAACATATATATTTGTTATCTCTTGCTAAACTACCATAAGGATTGAAAAATTATAATTTGAATATCCATCAAAACCACTTACAACAACAAATCAAAATCGTGTAATGTTGGATACATGGTTGAAATAGGTTAGACGTATCGTTTATGCCTTATATATATCGGTATCAAAACTCATTACAACAGTGAATCAAACATGCGAAAGTTATACATCATAATGAACAATAATACTGACTCAAACCTAAGAAGTTCAACTCACCATTATATATGATGGCTAGCTGTTGGTTGGTAAATGCACGACGCACCATTACAATGAGCTCAACACATTGGTAGAAAACGTGTGCATCAAAGCACATCACAACAATGCAATAAACATACAAAGTTGGACGCATCATTGAAAATCCTTGACACACCCTTATAAACGTCTTCAATAAAACTCATTTCAGTTATACGATAAACTTGTAAAGTCTTGAATGCACTATTAACGTTGAAAGGGCGTGTAACCACTTACGACCCTTGCTTTTTATTTTGATACACAGCTCTAAACGGTTTGACGCACCATTCTTTTAATCAATATCGCATCAATCCATGATAATATAACAAACTTGTATTTAAGATATATTGAGTTAGGAAAAGGGTGATGATATGTATTTAGATTTAAACAATAAGGTTATAGGGTGTGGTCATGATCCTCATGGTCACCATGACCCTCCACATCAACGACATATCACCCACTTCTAATCCATCATCCAAAACCACTACAAGGGTTTGGTCATGATCCAAATCACTATTCTCTTATTTTAATTCATTTTTTGTGAAAAAGAAAAGAAATATTAAAAAAAGAAAGGAGGCTCATGGTTGTCATGGTTTAATCCATGCCAACCATAGTGGATGAGGCAAGAGGGTTGTGTAGCAATCCATTAATAGTCCTGTATGGCGATTGATGACCCAACCCATGTCACCACACCTTTCAGCCTAAGTAAACTAAAGATATTTTGATTTAGATTTAAACAAAAAGTAAACTAAAAGTATTTTGATTTTTTTAACGGCAAATTTATATCACTGACGGACCACTAGAATATCATTGTGTCACTAGCGGAACCACCTGATCATGTCCATCTCCACTAGTCAATAATGCATATACACCAACTCAGGAGAAAACCTAATAAATCTGTGAAAAACCCCTTTATGGGTATCGAACACATGACCTAATGGTTATAAACCTTATCCCACCCAAGCGATGATATTTAGTTCGATTGGATTTAAATAAAAAGTAAATATCTGTAAGTGTCATTCTTACTACTCTTTGCCATCAAGACATATATTACTTTACACTAATTACAATCTTGTCACCAAATCAATTTTCACCACCAAGTGATCTCATCAATTGCAAAAAGTATTTTCTACAATGTATAAAATATAATAAAATAACCTCCCTATGCATACGTACATAAGTACCACTGAGGTTTCACAACGATCATATATTAGACCGTGGAGTATGGTGGGGGGTTGGAGCATAGGTTGACACATGAACTTTGAGGGGCACCGCTGGTCAGTTACATGTTGGGTTGGTATGGTGGGGCGTGGCTAGCCCGCGTGGGTTGGCCACATGTTATAATTTTTTTTTTCAATTATTATAAAAATACACACAAAATTAAAATTTAAATCCTAGCAACCTATAGTCCAACCCAGCCAATGAGAGTCGGCCACGGAAGACCGCTAGGCCCGCCCAACGCCCGGGCTGAAACCCCCGCCCAAGGGGCCACGCCGAAACCCAAGCCCACCCGGGGTGGTGACTTGGGCGTTTGTATCCAACCTACGCCCCAACCTCCGCCCCATACCCCATAGTCTAACCATTTTCATATTGTTGGATTTTACAAGGGTCGTATTATTGGCACACCTTGGCATATTAAATCGACACCCTCAATACGCATCGTATAGCGCTATACGATGCGTATTGAGTTGGTTAATTAATTCTGTGTCAGTCAAAGGATGACACTGTCTCACAGGGGTTAAATTAATACGCATCGTATAGGCCTATACGATGCGTATTACTTTTTTTAAAAGGACGACCAGCTTTCTGTCACTGTTGAGTGACGTAAAGTGATTGACATAAGCCCTATACGCATCGTATAGGGCTATACGACTCGTATTCTTTTCTGAATTTGAATTCTTCTTCCCCTATTTAAACGACGAAGAAGACGATATATATATCGTCTTCGTTATATATTCACATTCACTAACAAACATGTCTTGGTACAACTATGTTTTCGGTGAGCCGTCTGAGGCGGATACGAGCACGTTTATTTCGGATAGCAGTGTGGTATATCATTTTTTTAACTTATTCTGGTTTTTTTTTTTGTTTGTTTATGAAATACTTAGCACACCGTTTGTATTAGGCGGGGTTTAATGTCCCTGATTCTTACGATATATATTTTTGTTAAATGTTATATTTTTTTCTGTTAAATTATTATATAATTGTTAATACAAAATACATTAAAATTGTTATATTTTTCAAATAGGATAAAAATTAATTAATAAATGTTATATGAAATATTTTTATAAAATTAATTAAAACCTGTTATATTTTTTTAAATATTATAAATAAATACATTAAAATATTTTTTTAAATATTAATTAAAATATTCGTTGAAGAGTTGAAGACACTCGTATTATACAAACGAGATGATTTCACCAAAATAGGCGTGAAACCCATAATTTGGTGAATGACTCTCAGTCCGCTTATTCAATTTTGCACGAAATTACGCCATCAAGTTAGGAGTGAGATCCACATCTTGACGGTAAGTTTCCAATTCAAACTCTAGTAGGCTCTCGTCAAAGTGTCGGAATTAACTTTCTTGACCCGACGAATACCAACCACACTTTTGGTACGAAATCTTCAAGTTAGGGGTTGAACCCGCATCTTGTCGACTAGTCCCGTTCCTCGATTTTCAATCCCGCCAAAGTTTCGATTTTTCAATCGATTAGGGACGTGTAGTAACTGGAAGGGTAAAGTACCGTTAATCGCTTCTCGACGAGAGTATTTTACCTATAGGCCAAAGCACGTTTCCCTAATTTGAAAGGACTTTCGATTCACTTTGGAATAGTCGAAGTTTCTAAACCCGAAACAATCCGATGTTTTATCAAGCATCTCTTTTACTTTATCTCAATTTCTATGTGTTTTAATACTTGTTACCTCGTTCATTTCAAAACCGATGCACAATTCGCACGTTCCTCGCAATAAAAAACAATAATAATTTGCACAATAATAAAAAAATGTAAAGAAAAAAATACATTCAAAATTGTTATATTTTGTAAATAGGATAAAAAATTAATTAAAAAATGTTATATTTTTATAAAATTAATTAAAATGTTATGTTTTTTTATAAAATTAATTAAAATTGTTATATTTTTTTAAGAATTTTTAAAAAAGTACATTCAAATTTGTTATATTTTTTTAAATTACTTGTTATATTTTTAGGATTTTTTATCCCGCGATGATTTGGAAAGTTGGGTAAAATGAAGGGGTTTAGCCAACGGATATATAATTGTTACCAGACGGTCCAAGGATAACCGGGTGTGGCTCCAATGTTGTCGTAGCGGCGAGCATGAGAGTAAGGCCACGGTTAGGAAAACCGGCAGCAAAAAATGCGCGTGCCCTTTTATGGTGATAGGCCGTCTCGACCAGAATCGTCGGGCTTGGCGGATAGATTATCTGAACAAAAATTTTAACGAGGCGCACAACCACGGCCTTGCTGAACATCTGGAGGGTTACGCGTATGCCAGGAGGCTTACTCCTAATGAGTTTAGGCTGGTGCAAGAGCTGACAGATCAAGACATACAGCCCCATACAATCTGGAAGGCCGTAACCGAACAGAATCCTGAGAACAAATGTGTTCCGAAAGACATACACAACGCTCGCCAAAAGATTAGGGCCGCGAAGTTCGAGAAAAAACCGTCTCCCATGCAGCGACTAGAACAAATCCTCCAGGAAAAAAAGATGACCTATTACATACAGGCGGAACCTTCCACCAACGTCGTTCAGCATGTATTTTTCTGTCACGATAAGTCCTTTGAAATGTGGAGGGCATTCCCGCATGTGCTTATGATCGACGCTACCTACAAGACTAACATGTACAATCTTCCATTTTTGCAAGTTGTGGGTATGGCGTCGACAAACCACACCTTCTGTGTTGCGCATGCTTTTCTTTCAAACGAGCAGGAGGCAACGTACGTCTGGGTCTTGGTATAACAATCCTCAAGAAAACCGACATCCTTGAATTTTTCCGACACCCTAATATATTTTAAAATATCCCAATATGTCCCAAAATACACCCCATACGCGAAAACGGGCTCCGAATACCTTAAATATTATTAAATTTTATTAAAAATCTGATTTTTTGAGTTGAGGCGGGCCGCGTAAACCCCATCCCAACTCTTACGTTGGCCGCGTGAGATCAAAGTTGTGGCGCAGCCCGGTGATGACACGTGTCATCATCGTGGCGAGACTAGTTGCTGACCCAGCCAAGCTACGCGTTGACCAGGGTTTGACGCGGGCCGCGTAGACCCTTGTCTACATTTACGCGGGTGTAACACCCCAAAAATGTTTAATGTGAAAATAAGTAAAAATGTAACACCCCATAATTTTTAAGAAAGGATACCTTAATGTTTAAAGGTTTATTATATGATTAGTTAAGATTATCTTATTAAAAAAAACATAATGAAAGTTTATAAAACTTGGAAAGAAAAGTTATTAAGTGACAACTAAACCTAACTTGAGGGTAGAATGTGTTAATTGAGAAATTAACTTAATAAAATCAAAAACCCAGTACTTGTGTGGGTGTGTGCATCGCGACCAGAGGGTGAAAACAGGGGGAAACCCTAGCTTGATCAATCAACATAAAATTCAACAAGATTAAGGTGGATTCTGGCCCTGATTCGAATGCATGTAATCAAATCTCAATCATCTAAGAGTCTCCTACATAGAGTAAGTCAGATTTTATGATTTGATTCTAGTTAGTGAATGTGGGTTTTGATCAAATATGTGAATACGTATGAAATTAAGCTTATATATGCATTAGAATTGTCATTTAGAAGATATTCTATGTCTGAATTCGTTACGGCTTTCAGCTTAATTTCGGTTTTGTTACGGCTTTCAGCTTAATTTCGGGGCGAAATTCCCTAAACAAGGGGAGGCTGTAACACCCCGTGTTTTCATAAGTGAAAGTCAAAGTCAAGGTCAAAGTCAACGACCGATTTCGCGCAACTTGACTGGTAGAAATGTTTGTATTTTATTTATATTATGTGGAGTAAGTGTCGTACATTGCAATAATCGAATCGTGTTAACCGTATTTCAATCAATCTACGACTGCGAATGATAGGAAGTAACAATGCGATAAAGTTAATCAACTAATAATCAAGCTATACTAATCGAATCGACATCAAATCGTGACCCGAGCTATGTATTTTTACTTGTCGCTATACGTGTGTGTGTGCCTTACGTGTTACCTGTGCATGTTTATTTACGTTATGTTGTGGAATCAAGCGAACTCAATCGAACTCGAAGTCTAACTCGAATATAAACGAACCCGAACCCGAATTCCGAATCGAACCACGTTATATACGAAGTAGTTGGGACTAAAAGTAATTGGATTAGGAAACCCTATCGAATCGCTCGCAATCGAAACTGAAGCGTCGTCGCACCCGAACGCACCATTCAGTCGACATCCGGACGGATGGTCCATCCGCACGGATTGCCGATCCGCACGGATTGCCGATCCGCACGGATAAACAATCCGGGTGACCTGCAATCCGCACGGACCACCCTTTCCCCTTTTGGCATCCTATAAATACACGGGTCACTCTCCAAACTTTCCACTTTTGGCAAGTGACGTCCGACCTGCACGCATTCTTCACCTTTTCTTCGATTTCTCTCAATCCAGGTAAGATCTTGCTCTAAATCTTGTACATTCTTGATCTATACACACATCTACACCTTTCTATCTTTCAAATGTCAACTTTTAACCGTGAAACCATCAAGATTTGAGGCATTTCCGGGTGACGTCATCATGAAGTTCTCATGAACTTCAAGTGTGACCTCATTCCACCAAGAATAACTCAGATCTGGGCGATTTCCACAAGATTTCACAACAACTTCACCTAAATCTAAACTTTTCTAAAGGATAAAAGAGTTGAAAGAAATAAACAAGTTTTCTCCTTCTTTTACCCTAAAAAACGGTACGAATCGGATCAGTTCTAGTCTTCTACTCGATACTAGTGATGCACTAGTCCTAGATCTGGATTCTACCCGCAAGACACCTGATTTCGGGTTAAGCCGGAATGACCATTCTAAACCGCCGACAGGTCGAGTTAGGGTGATTCCTAGCCGGCTTAGTCATGCGAGTAAGAATACAATTCCAAGTGGTTGCCACGTAATCAGAACGTCTCGATAAAACGACAACAGAAACCAAGAGTAGACGAACGGAACAACCGGGACGAGGAAGTTGTCCGCACGAGTAAGTTGTCCGCACGGACAAGCTGTTCGCACGGACAGACGATCCGGACGGGTTGTCACCCGGACGAACTACACTTGGGACCCACGTTCAAAACGAGGTTCGAGTATCGACGAATGAACAATCCGGACGGACTACCTCTGAATGGATTACTCTTCGGATCATGAGATACTAAGACCTTAAACAATTTCAAACAAAGTTCATCCGCACGGGCAAGTTGTCCGCACGGACAGACTATCCGGACGGATTGTCTTTGTCCGTACGAACAAACTATCCGGACGGATTGTCACTGTCCGTACGGATTACCATCCGGACGGACTGTCACCATCCGCACGGATTATCATCCGCACGGACTTCACCAAGTGACTCACCTTTAAGGCTATGTCCGCACGGATTACCATCCGGACGGACTGTCGTCCGCGCGACCGCCTTGAAGGGTAGAGAAACTTAAAGGTTTTCTAAATGCTACAACGAAAACTTCAAAGCACAAGCCATCATACACAAACACATTCTTAAGAAGAAACAATCCACTCGAATAATTATCCGCACGAACATGTTATCCACGCGAGTGACTAGTCCGGACGAATTGCTAATCCGCACGGATTACTTGTCCGCACGGATAACAACCCGCACGAGTGACTAATCTGGACGGATCACCACTCGCACGGACTACTAATCCGCACGGACTGCCAGTCCGCACGGATAGCCAATCCGCACGGATGACCTATCCGCACGATCGGTCATCCTACCCACTCTCACTATGTACTGTTTTACGCGTCACTTATCTTTACGTTATCGAATCTATTCAGGCTAACCGTACTCGCTGAAAAGCGCTCCCTTCAATCCATAACCGTTGTGAGTATACTCGAACCCTTTTTGCTTTTAGCACTTTTGGGTGTTACATACGTTACGAATATTCAAACTACATTTATCACACTACTCAAGCTATTTTAACGCTAAACCATTAATGCATGTTATACGTGGCTTATGAATGCTTGTTTGTTATGTTTACACATGGAATGCTGTCTACCTGCCTTAGCAACGATAGTACTATAGTTTGGACTCAGCACCCGTTCACACGGGGGTTGTTAAGGATCAATTACTTGCATGGATTACGGTGGTAATCATGTATTGCGAACTGCCTCGGGCAGTCAACCCGCAGTTATTGGTATCGATGGATCTGTGTCGATAACTAACGTGCTTCATTTCACTATGTGTACGTGCTGGTTATGCGTAAACGAATTTGAACTCTGTATGCTATTATCAAACTTGTATGCTCACCTTTACATTATATGTATTGACTTTATTTTAACGTATGTGACAGGTGCTTAGGTTGTTTCTGTGCTTAGCTTGCTGGTGATGAAATTGAGGCTAGGGATGGAGTCCTAGAAACCAACAAATAAATCAGTTATGTTTAAATCTGAGTTGTCGAAACAGAATAATTGTCTTGATGTTTGTCTGTAATAATTGTTTAACTATTTGAGATACGGTATGGGACGTATTATTTAATCGAATGGTAATGATAGTTGTTATGGAAACTTCTGGACAATCTGTTTCGCTCAGTGCCATGCCCCGATGATTCCGCCATCGGTTGGGGTGTGACAACTACCCACCTACTTTAAACGATGAGGTATGGCGATTGGAGAAAATGGGCAAGGATAGATAATTCCACAAGAGGCTGAATAGTTCTGGGATTTTCACAGTTGAAGATTTTCTTAGCCTCGTAGTGGTGATTACGGTGTTGGTGGCGGCGAATCTATATGATGGTGGTGGTGGAGGTTTGTTGAAGAGAATGAGGGAAAGAGATGGTTGAGAGAAGAGTTAGGGTTTTATAAAAAACAAAAAAGGTGAAATTACCAATTTACCCTCATGTGTAAGGCACATGTTTTGAGTTAACTTAAAATTTTAACCTTGTTAGTGTTAAAGGATGAAAGAAGTAACGAGTTTTACAAATAAAGGATTGTGGCTGTAATTATTGAAGTTAAAGGTCATCTATTGCAATTCGATACAAACGTAAAGGACGAAAAATGTAATTTATCCTATATTAAGCTAGTTTTAACCTAAAGTTGGGAGAGTTGGAGCACAATAACCCAAAATTTAGGTACTTTAGGGCATATTATGACGAATCAAATTGATTTCAATCGATTAACATAGGTACCTGGATCACATTATTTGAACCAGTATCAGTATCTGTGGGCGAAGCTTTTAAGGGGCGGGAGGGGGCGGCCGATCCTCACCCCCCCCCCCAACTTTTCGCTCAATAGTGGAGAATATGTAGTTTTCGTATAGAAAATTTTGGTATATACGTTTTCGACCCCCCAGTTTTATAGAAATTTTTAGGTCTGGTGACTTCTGCCCCCCCCCCCCCCCCCCCGGGTCGGAAATCTCAAGTTTCGCCACTGCCAGTACCAGTTTTATAGAAATTTTTAGGTCTTGTTAGGTATATATATTTCGCATTCTATACCAAATGTTAGTTTTGTACTAGTAGTATAACAAAACGAACTACTGAAGAGAATCCCGCTATTTATATATTAACTTTGTTTTGAACGCTCGAATTCTATGATTATAAAATAGGGCCAGCAAATGCTAAAAAAAAACCCCCACAAAGATACATACAGAATACAATGGAAAATTATAAACTATTACATTCTACGCCTTTTTTTATCATATAATAATGCCTCTAACATTGAAATCAACCCATCTTTCCCATGGTATGTTACTATATTTTGTTCATCCTTTTATCCATAAATACGAATCCACCTTGATGTCCTCCGTTACTTTGTCTCCCGGCTACTATAACTATTGAAATCTTATTGTTTCTCGCCTTCCATAAATGCCATATTGCTGTAGTGATTATCATGCCAATCACTTTTTCCACTCTTTCGACCCGATCATTGCCTCCAATATCTTCACACGTATTATAGTTCATCGTAGTTGAAAGCTTTAACCAACCGAATACGTTTCACCACATTGCTTTTGCCATTGCACATTCCATTAGCATGCGACTTACCGTCTCGTCATATACATCACACCTTGGGCATAATTGGTTTGGTGGATTCACACCATGTTTCCGTAGTTCGGTTTTGACTGGAATTCTCCCTAAGTATGCCTTCCAACCATGGTTGTAAAAATCCCGACTAGTATCCGATTAGTTGCCAATTAATAACTAATCAGAGGTTCACGGATTAATGCCCGATTAATTGCTAGGAGGTCCTATTCTGGCCAAATTTTGGCGAGATGTCGGCCAAACCTTATAAATTCCTTCTAGTTACCTAAAAAATGGGTTAATGAGAGGTTAAAACATGTCTACTTTAGAAAACTACATATAAAAATGTGTGTGTATATATATAACTAAAAATTACATATAAAAATCTCGATCTGATTAATTCCAAGTAATCCCTATTAATCTCGATTAATTGCTAGTCAATACTCCACCGCCCGACTAGCGTCTAGCGATTTTTTACAACACAGTTCCAACTATTAGCTATTATCTTTTGGGTCAAGTTATTCTACAAAGGTTTCTAATTGTAAGAAGTGTAAGAAGGATTTATAGAGTGACAAGTGTTGAATAACCTAAAACTAAACCCACTACATCACCACCAAAAACCTAAACACCCACCCCCACCCCACCCCACCACCACCCAAAAACCTAAACCCCCCCCCCCCCCCCCCCACCCACGCAAAAAAACAAAAAAAAAACTATAACTCACAAAAAAAACCCCCCAAAAAACCTAAACCCCCCCCCCCCCCACCAAAAAAAAAAAACCTAAAAAAACCTAACCCCCCCCCCCCCCCCCAAAAAAAAAACCTAAAAAAAAATATAAAAAAAACTAAACACCCACCCCCACCACCACCCAAAAACCTAAACCCCCACCCCCTCGGCAAAAAAAAAAAAAGTTTTTTTTTTTTGGTGGGTGATGTGGGGGGGGGGGTGGGGGTTTTTGGTGGTGGTGGATGTTTAAGGTTTTTTTTTTTTTTTTTTTTAGTGGGTTTTTTGTGTAGTGGGTTTTTTTAGGTTATTGGACATTTGTCACTCTATAAATCCTTCTTACACTTCTTACAATTAGGATCCTTTGTATTTGATCCTAATCCATCTTTTATCATATTGGACATTTGTTGCTAGGATTAAAAAATATATTCACACACATCGGGTCGGGTCGAATACTCCGACCTAAGAAGTTGGATATAACATAGGCACTGGACACCTAGTCACCTACTACTACTAAGCGCACTTTAGAAGTAGCCAGCCACCAATCACTTTATTATCCTCTTTTTTATTATTAGTTACCACCACCTACACCCACCCATTCCCCACCACTATCGCCACCACAACTCCACCTTATGGCTTCAACCACCCCAATTTCACCACATCAACAACCGGAAAACGACAACCACCAACCACCGATCACCTCTCCACCGCATCAACCCTCCGTTCCCTCACCACTTGAATACCTCGACCACCACCAATTCACAACCTCAATTTCACCCTCTTCGCCGCCACAACCACCGGAAAACTCACCCCACCGCCAACAACCACCTCCGCCGGAACACCTTCAAGGCCATCAGGAACCTCCGCTTCCGCCCTTACCAATTGAATACCTAGACCACCACCACCAATTCACAAACTCAATATCACCTTCTTCGCCGCCGGAAAACTCTCCCGACCGCCATCAACCTCCACCGCCGGAGCACGTTGAAGGCCACCAGGAACCTCCACGTCCGCCGTCACCTCCACCGCCGGAACACGTTGAAGACCACCTGGAACCTCCGCTTCAATTCGACCATCAACAACCTTCGCCACCGCCACCGTCTTCCTCTCTCCTACCGCCATCACCGCCACCGACAGAAACCGAACAACCACCGGAAAACTTTAGCCCTAACCATGAACATAAGCAACAGCCATCACCGTTACCGTCACCGTTAACACCACCGACGGAAACTCCTGATTATCATACAACAAACCCTAACCCTACGTCAGATCACGAATCTCCTCTTTCAAAGCAACCGCCATCTTCAACACCTGACGATCCTATCCAAAGCCCTAATATTCATGAAAACCCTAACCCTAATCTAGATCATGAATCTCCATCTTCACCTGCAAATATCGAAACAAACCCTAGCCCTAAACCAAATCAATCACCCAAAAACCCCTCTCCGTCACCACCGTTAACAACCGGATCACCCATCACCACCGTAACACCGCCATTAGGAGTACCACTTATCCACGTGGCAGCCAGTTCTTCACCAATTAATAATATTAAACCACAAATCTCACCATGGACTCACCAGGAAACTGCAAACTTGATTCAAGCTTATCAAGAAAAATGGTACTCTTTGAAAAAAGGACCTTTGAAGGCTGGACAGTGGGAGGAAGTAGCGATCACGGTGGCTGCGCGTTGCGGGTATGATGAGCCCACCAAGACGTCGAAACAATGTCGTCACAAGCTTGAAAAGCTGCGTAAACGTTACCGTGCGGAGCGGGGTAAACCTCGGTCCAAAGCGACTGCTTGGAATTTTTTTAAACTTATGGAGAATTTGGAGAAAGGGCCGTTGCCGATTTCGTCGTCTTCGCAGTCTATGGCATTGGTGGCGTACCAAAAACCGAGTAGTTCAAATGGGAAAAAGCGGAAAAATGTTGAAGACGACGAGGAGGAGGAGAATGATGATGGCGAATATCGCGTTAACAAGAGAAGCAGCAGCAGGACTAAGAATCAGAACCATAGTCATCATGTCCCTAATGGGTATTTAACTAGAAATCTGCGATTTACTGAAGGTGGAAGCAGGATAGTTCGGGGGTTGAGGACTCCGGTGGTTCACAAACATAAGGCGTTTTATCAGGAGAATGCGGATGAGGAGGAGGAGGGGGGTGAGAATGGCGGCGAAGAAGAAGAAGAAGAAGGGGTGGCAGCGCAATTGGCGGTGGAAATAAAGGGTTTTGCTGAGAAGTTTGTAAAGATGGAGAATAAGAAGATCGAGATGATAAAAGATGTAGAGAGGTACAGATTGGAAATGGAGAAGAAGAGAATGGAAATGATAATTGAATCACAGCAGATGCTTGTAGAGACAGTGAACAAAGCTTTCAGTAGCACTTATAAGCTTTCTGCAAATTGACAACAAGGTTTAAAGTTTCAAGCTTTGTTCACTAAACTATGTATTTGCTTTTAATTTTAATTAATAACTAGGTTGTTGAAACTTTGTAGGTCTGGAGTCCTCCTCCTATACTTGTATTATTAGATCATTTAACATGTGGGAAAAGATGAATTTGTGTATTTCGAATGTCAATTAAATACATAACATTATCATTGTGAGCCTTCATCTTCGTTGATTCTCATCGTGGAAGAAGTAAGGGTTCAAGGGATATGGTGTTAGTGAGCCAACCCAAGAGAAGAGTCATACTAAATGAGCTAGAAAATGATCCAACTTAAAAAAGAGGATTACTCTTGCTATGTTTGGAGTTACGGGGCCCATAAGTAAGGATGTAAACGTCTTAACGGGCCGGGTCATGTGCTAAACAACTATAGACAATTTACACCAACCTTCGGACTTGAATTTCATCATCTAGAGCCCTGATTTCGAACTCTAATTGATGTTCCTCTAATTTAAGTAATTTTAAATTATTTTCTTTTGATGAGCTTGAATATCTGATTCGAGTAACTTACTCATTTATTTGGACAATTAGTTTAATTCCTATCCAGTTAATTGCAATTTTGCAATTTTCTAAAATTGGCTCGATTAGACAAAATTAGATTTAGCCTATATAAGACTATGGGGCTTGGGTTGGGGCGTGGGTTGGGGGAAAACGCCCAAGCCACCACCCCGGGTGGGCTTGGATTGGGGCGTGGCCCTTGGGGCTTGGGTTTGAAGCCGGGCGTGGGGCGGGCTTGAGATCCGATGTGGCGGCCTCCTATTCACTGTCCACCGCCATGTCATAGCGGGTTTGAATTTTAAATTCCAACCGTTTGGCCAAGCCAAACGGTCACCCCACGAATCTCGTCACAAGCGTCGTTGACGCAATGAAGGGGCGACAACCCGGTCAAACACGATATTGGCCGGAAGCCTTTGCAAGCTACCGGCATAACGTCGGACACGACCGGCACAACTTAAACGCGTGCCAACATAAATGGCGCGAGCTACGGCCGAAGCTTGATCGTTTCAAGGCCTACTATGAAGCCGTTCCGAGCGGTGAGTTAAGCCACGAGGACCGGGTGGCGGTGGCGAACATTGAGTTTCGAGGCAATGAGCGAAAGGTGTTCGACAAGCTCACGCTTTTTGAAATTTACCTAACGCTCTAGGTTTTTTTATTTTGTAATTTTTAGGAATTATGTAATTTTTAAAAATTTAATAAAATTTTAGGTTTTTTTTATATGTTGTGTGAATTTTTTAAATTTTTTGTATTTTTTTTTAATAACCTGCCAACCACGCGGTGCACCCATGCCCCGCCATACCCCACGGACACGTCACTAGGCGGTGGGGGGGCTCGAACTCCACGTGTCAACTCATGCCCCCAACCTAAGCCCCACCATACCCCACGGTCTAATAATACCTGATTTAATAGTTACATTATGAAATATTATACCATATTTCTCTCGGAGTTCTCTCTTTTGTCTCATCTATGAATATATCATGTACCATGAACGATACATATTAATCATTTATGATAATCTCTCTATGAATATATCATGTACCATAAACGACACATATTAGTCATTTCTGATAATCACTCTAAACAAGCGCAACTTGTGAAGGAGATACAAAGATACAGTGGGGGTGTATAACAATTATTTTTTAATCAATGATTAAAGATAGAGTCGTAAAAGTACTTGTTTTTATAGGGTTGACAAAAGAATTTAAATATCTACAACGAATATGAAGTATGATATGCTTAGTGGACTCTATGTCTAAACGAGTGGAAATCGTCGGGGTATTTGTGTAAATAGGTATAATCTATGTAATCGTAGAAAGTAGAAACTATCAAAATGAAGATAATGAATATAAGTATAAAAAAGAACCCTTTTTTGTAATGCCTATGATGCAATTGTAGCTTATCGGCAAAAACGAATCAATTTAGGTAGTGTAGGAACTAGGTTCATTTTTTATTAAAATATATTACAAAATATATAATAACGAGACTCTCGTTATTTGTGGGAAACTATTCTAGTACAATACCGGTTACATAAACTAAGTAAATAAAAGTAATATACAATTTAATTGTACCAATCTTGATTCAAGTCGATGTCTTTAGAAGAACTGCAACCGCACCTTCTGGTACGAAACTCCGCTGCAAGACAAGCAAAATATGGTTGACGCTTTTGGTTGAGGCACGTGTTTGACACGCTTCCCTTAAAACAGATTCCGCGCCTCCTCTCAGACGGTCTGTCTCCCAGGGTACAACAACCGGAACAGTATGTGTACTGCCGGAGATGGCACTCGCGCCCAAGATTACACCGGGTATAAATTGGTGTTTAGAATTGATGATGGAAATATGAAGTTGTCTCTATTTGAGAGTACTCCTCTCAAATTTATGGAAATTTTTGAGATTAAAGAATGTACCAATTCTTCTCATGTCTTAGTATGAACTCTAAGGTTCATATATATACACTCCTAGTTTTAATGTCATTAAAACTAGTAATAAACAAGACATTAATCTTGTCATAACTATAACATTAATCTTGTAATAAATAAGATAATGAATATAGTTTTAATCTCAATTAAATGGACTTAAGTGGTTAGTCAAAAACGGTCATATTCATTATGACACACATTAAACGTGTTGTAACAGCTAGTTTGACCAGGTCCAGCCAAATGCTCGTTACCGTCGCAGACATGCACGCGCGCCTGAAGTGGCTCTTCAGTCCGTGCGTCACATTGTATGGAACCCGCGCATGTGCATGGTGTGCAGACCAGTGCTCCTAGTTACTACTGTAACCTGCGCGCGCGCCATAACTAATCCGCAAACCCATGCAACACACTACATGGACCTTACGCCAGGCCATATGGACCCGCGTGCCACACATATGCTATTGCGCATACCAGGACGCCACCTGGTCATGCGCCATCTATACTTGCGCGCTACACGGATGCCACTATGCATACCAGGACGCCACCTGGTTATGCGCCATCCATACTCGCGCGCATATGTGCGGGTGCGACACACCCTTTGGTCCCCACTAGTGTTTGCCTTTAAGGAAACAATTACAAGGAGTGCTCCTCCTTATAAACCACTTTAAGTTTTGTCATCCCACCTATGTGGGACAAGTTGACAAAACTAATCCATTTTATTCATACAACTTCAAGCTTCGATATCTCATTCATCTTAGCTCTATTTGGACATAGTTTGAACACAAACCATAAATAATTATTTATACAACACATATATAAATATTATTAATGTCCAAAATATTTAGTGAAAAACTCATTTTCACTAAAATTTCCAACAATCCCCCACATGAATGGAGATCGATTAAAACACACAAAATTCCCCGATGAAAACTCGATAGTCGAGTATTGCAGGATAGGTAGGTTTTGCCTTTGAACCTTCCTTTGTGAAGCATACTTAGTCTACTAGGGTTTTGTAGACGTGATGTCCTTGAACAACCCCCCATTTGTGTAAACGACAATATACATTCACACAATACTTTCCCTAGCCGGGCCATCCCCTCACTATCGTGTCCTATAATGGTCATGGAGCACTTTCCTGGTTCTGCGGGAGCTCTAGGAATTATGCCCTAATTCCATTCGAAGCGACCACACTTCTCTCCAACATAGGTGATTTCCCTTTAAATCATTAAAAGCATTATGGTTTACTATGATTTACACAAATCATAAAACCACATATTATGCTTAACCTCACAACAATGTCACTGAATATTATAGGAATGGACTAGGACGTATTTAAACACCCTTTTATAGTTTTAGGGGGATATATGAACATATACACTAGCTTATATATAAACATATATATTAGCTATGCCCCCACAGTGACTACCACTCGGTTCATGATTAAGTTGGCCTATTGAACCTAGATCTTGGGATCTCCAGTCAACTAGGTTAGGTTTCCCTCATGTCCCTTTATCCATGGCTTTAGTCCCATTCCACAACCTGATCTCTTATCAACCCACTGGTTGTTGGATCCAAAATTATCTTTGACTTCGCAAAGTCACCTACGACAATTTAAATTGAGATCAGTTGTTCTAACGTGTTCTTGACTCGCTAGTCACCTTTGCCTTTTAGTCGATTCATAAGACTTATAACTCGTGATCTCAACCTGGATCCAGTTATGTACCTTGTCTTAGAATGACATGAAACTCAATTCATGGCCAAACACGTTTTCACCATGCCTTTGGTGTGTCATGACTGACATCTTACTAGATTTTGAATCTAACCAATTGGCATTCGAGTCCAATCTACTCGATTGACTCCATATAACCATTGTGTACTCCACTTGGTCAAGCGTTTGCAATATATGCAAGTCACCCCCACATTTAAGTGTAATTGGATAGCATCCAAATGGGGCGATGAAAGGTTCTCCCTTTCATTTCGAGTTTGAGAAAACTTCTCAACTCCCATTTCCACATTCAAATGCAAGTCACCCCCACATTTAAGTGTAATTGGATAACATCCAAATGCGGTGATGAAAGGTTCTCCCTTTCATTTCGAGTTTGAGAAAACTTCTCAACTACCATTTCCACATACCCTAAAGGGTTTGTTTCTTAAATGGCCTCCTCCCCCCACATTGCTTGCATTTTAATGAAGTTATATTTATAGTTTTTTTTAGCACAAAATTCGTTCTTGTGTCATCACATATTTTGAATGTTTAAAGTTAATTTAATCTCCGTCGAGCATATAAATTAACAAGTATTAGTCTAGCATGATTTAGACCACAATACTCTAGCATGTGAACAGAAGATGCATCATTCTGATTCTTCACAGCCTTAAGAGATAACGCTCTATCTCTTCCGAACATTCGTTTCTTAGTTTAGACACAATAACTTTCCAAAACCAATGGTTTTTAGGAAGGCCTCAAAACCATAGTTAACTTCATCCATTAGGATCATAACTCGTTCGCCTTTTTATCTCTAAGGCTTCACCATTGACTTCCTAGAGACTTAAACATAAGTCTTAATCCAAGTCACTTTGATGAAAAATCTTTGTATAAAATCACTTGAGTCTTGAGATATAGCCAATTAAATTGACTCTCAACAACAAAGCATTCATGTATGCCTATAGTGATATATACATTTACGTTGTTGTTTCATTCATACCATGTATTGGGATACTCTCCCAAATTGAGGACCAAGCCTCCACATAGTTTAAACAACATTGATGGTGGTAGAAACATCTACAAGTCCATCACTAATGTAAATTTCCATTAATAAATTTCCTAAATTTATTAAAACATTTACAATAATAACATATATTTCTTTCATATGTTATATTCTTTGAAAACTTACATGTGCATTTCCATGTTGATGCTCTCAACATTAGATGACATATCTCGTTTTCGTGTATTCCATCTCAAACCATACACCACATTTCTCACGACGCCGTTATGCATTTGATGTTTGATTTGTGACTTATTACATAAGTCATGATCACAACCCGCTCGTTGTGTTTGTGTAAATTACTTTTTACACTTTGTATCAAAAAGTGTATCCTTTTGACAACTTATTAGTAGTCCAAAATAACGGATACACCAATGATATCTAAACATCAAAAGCCAAAGTGTTATTATTTTCAACACTTTTTACCGAAATAAACGCAATTATTTCGTTCAGTGTCATGTTTTGAGGTACTCCCTCATCTTGGAACTCTAAACTTGAATAATCACAAGTTGTCCAAAGTATAAAGTTGTTTACAATTAACTACTCGCAAGTAGTTAAGCAACTTATTATGTCTATAACAACATCGAGTTGTTTTTCACAAAGTAGTCTCTCCAAGACTATTATATGGTTCAAGACGTTATACTTCTCGTGTAAGTATCGAATCATTTATACTTCGCAAAGACATGTTTTATTCGTTCAAAACATTTCTCGTTTTTGCAAGTGTTTTAATATTAAACTATATATTTATGTTTTGATTATAAATCAAGACAATAAACCTTATAATAGTTTAATAAATAAAACAATTTCAAACTCGCTCGTTTGAAAATAAAACGAATACACATCGTTTTAATAAAACGAATACACATCGTTTTAATAAAACGAATACACATCGTTTTAATAAATGGTTTATCATATTCAACCCATTTCTAACCGCTGTTAGATAATAACGATTATCAATCGTTAAAATGAGTGGTTTGTATGAAAACCAATTCTAATATGCTAATTAGAATTTAAATGTTTAACAAACATTCAAAATATTCGGTTTTATAAAGTAAACCGCTTCTAACGCGCTCGTTAGAAATAAAACGAATACATTTATTCACTTTTGGTTTACTTAAATGAACATTTTCTAACACGTCGTTAGAAATGAACACATATCTTTTCTAACACGCTCGTTAGAAAATATATAAAACCATTACAAATCATCTTAAATAGTTTATCATAGTTAACCCGGTTCTAACCCGCTCGTTAGAAGTTAACGGTTGCAAATCGTTAAAATAGTTGGTTATAAAATAAAGTAATTCTAATACGCCCATTAGAAAATTAAATGATCATTTATTGTCATAAGCCGTTTTGTTTTATATAAAATAAACGTTTTCTAACCCGCTTGTTAGAAATAAACAAATGACAAAGTCGTTAAATCGTTTCTAACACGCTCGTTAGAAAATAAACAACTATCAAACTCTTTAAATCGTTTCTAACACGCTCGTTAGAAATAATCGATTACAAAATTTGTTTCGAAAAATATAAACTATTTCTAATACGCTCATTAGAAATAAACAAATAAAATTCGTTTAAACGTATGTGGAATAAAATCCGTTTCTAACTCGCTCGTTAGAACTTTAATAGTTTAGACGAAACCGTTACAATGTTTATTATCCAAAATAATTGTCTCCAACACGCTCGTCGGTAATTATTTGAAATAATAATATTTTCTAACACGCTGGTTAGAAAATCTAAACGTACATTTTCTAGCACGCTCGTTAGAAAATCTAATCGTTTTTAAACAAATTAGTTTTACACAATCATCGTATCTAACACGCTCATTAGATATAAAAGATGAAACTAAAACTTATCATTCTATACAATTCTAACACGCTCGTTAGAGATAAAAAGTTTTAATGTCGTTATTCTTTCAACAACGTTTCTAACACGCTTGTTAGAAAATATTAAAACTAGTTATTTTATAAAATAATTATTTTCTAATATGCTAATTAGAAAATAAATATATATCAAGACTTTTAAAACCAACATTAATACCAATAATGGTTTCTAAAAGCTTGTAATAAATTAAACGTTACAAACGTTTAATTAGTATGGGGTTACAAAATATATATTTCTAATACGCTCATTAGAAACTTTTAGTATTTCAAAACCATATTGAAATACATATTATTTTGTATATGGTTCGGTTTATCTAAACACGAACAAAACCCATGAACCGTAAAACTTGAATCAAACAGTCGTTTTGCAACCCGGTATTCGGATTAAAGATTGTACTCCAATCATAAAATTAATCCGACTCATTGTACTAAATAAATATTTCCCAAAAATATTTACAAGATTTTAACAAAAATCCATTAAATATTTTAACTTTCGTGAACCTAAATCCTCGTAGAGAAGGGATTTAAGATTGTAGCAACAATCTTCACGAAAGTCTGTTTTAAGATTGTAGGAACTAGGTTCACTTTTTATTAAAATATATTACAAAATATATAATAACGAGACTCTCGTTATTTGTGGGAAACTATTCTAGTACAATACCGGTTACATAAACTAAGTAAATAAAAGTAATATACAATTTACTTGTACCAATCTTGATTCAAGTCGATGACTTTAGAAGAACTGCAACCGCACCTTCTGGTACGAAACTCCGCTGCAAGACAAGCAAAATATGGTTGACGCTTTTGGTTGAGGCACGTGTTTGACACGCTTCCCTTAAAACAGATTCCGCGCCTCCTCTCAGACGGTCTGTCTCCCAGGGTACAACAACCGGAACAGTATGTGTACTGCCGGAGATGGCACTCGCGCCCAAGATTACACCGGGTATAAATTGGTGTTTAGAATTGATGATGGAAATATGAAGTTGTCTCTATTTGAGAGTACTCCTCTCAAATTTATGGAAATTTTTGAGATTAAAGAATGTACCAATTCTTCTCATGTCTTAGTATGAACTCTAAGGTTCATATATATACACTCCTAGTTTTAATGTCATTAAAACTAGTAATAAACAAGACATTAATCTTGTCATAACTATAACATTAATCTTGTAATAAATAAGATAATGAATATAGTTTTAATCTCAATTAAATGGACTTAAGTGGTTAGTCAAAAACGGTCATATTCATTATGACACACATTAAACGTGTTGTAACAGCTAGTTTGACCAGGTCCAGCCAAATGCTCGTTACCGTCGCAGACATGCACGCGCGCCTGAAGTGGCTCTTCAGTCCGTGCGTCACATTGTATGGAACCCGCGCATGTGCATGGTGTGCAGACCAGTGCTCCTAGTTACTACTGTAACCTGCGCGCGCGCCATAACTAATCCGCAAACCCATGCAACACACTACATGGACCTTACGCCAGGCCATATGGACCCGCGTGCCACACATATGCTATTGCGCATACCAGGACGCCACCTGGTCATGCGCCATCTATACTTGCGCGCTACACGGATGCCACTATGCATACCAGGACGCCACCTGGTTATGCGCCATCCATACTCGCGCGCATATGTGCGGGTGCGACACACCCTTTGGTCCCCACTAGTGTTTGCCTTTAAGGAAACAATTACAAGGAGTGCTCCTCCTTATAAACCACTTTAAGTTTTGTCATCCCACCTATGTGGGACAAGTTGACAAAACTAATCCATTTTATTCATACAACTTCAAGCTTCGATATCTCATTCATCTTAGCTCTATTTGGACATAGTTTGAACACAAACCATAAATAATTATTTATACAACACATATATAAATATTATTAATGTCCAAAATATTTAGTGAAAAACTCATTTTCACTAAAATTTCCAACAGGTAGTCCTTTGTGGCTGCGGTGGCGACTAGATCAACGTGTTATTGCTGCAAGAGAAGCTCCTATCGAAATTCACTATGAATCTTTGGGGACCTATTATGAGATTTATGGACACTATCTAATAGTAAGAAACTAGTTAATGGGATTAGTTTCAAAAAGTTTTGTTGGTTCGGGGTAGATATGTTATTAGATCATACCCGCGTAATTACCCGAACCCGTTTACCTACATCGAAACAAAGATATTAATATATTATAGAATCTTTTAAAATAAGTAAATGGAACGTTAAAGGTGCGAGAAACTTAAAATTAGTCAAATTATTGGATCGTTAGAAGTGCCGTCGAGGATTCTATACTTCAAGTTGGCTTTTAATTGAGTTTAAGATCACGTTATGGGTAGGGGTGTCCAAACTGCTCGGCGCTCGAAGATCGTTCGAAAAAGCTCGGAAATTTGCTCGTTCGATTCCTTGCTCGGTTAAAACCGAGCCGAGCAGCTCGGTTCGGTTTAAAAACGAACCGAGCACGAGCATAGGTACGCTCGCTCGTTCGGTTTCGATCGAATTTATTTTCATTATTATATTATATATTATATTTATTAAATATATATATTATATTTATTAAATATAATAAACATGTAACATATCCAACCCCTAGAATCCTCATATCTTCGGTTCAAAAAAAAAAAAAAAAACCCTAATCTCTATCAGCTCTTCAGTTAAAAAAAAGAGGGGTGTTTTATGGGTTTGAATTGATGTTACTGTATTAAATTTTATGTTTTGAATTCAATTTTTGATTGAAGATGTCTGGAATGACTTTAACGCCTGTTTTTGAAGTTATTTTGCATTTTAGATGTTCTTAAACATTAAACATTTGGATGACATTTTGTGTTTATTTTTGTGGGACTTTTTTTGTTTCTATTTTGTTAAATTGTTAAAGTGTGTGAGAGACATATAAGTTGGTGAATTTTGGTGAATGAATGTCTGTGTAGAAATGCTAAATAAAACTGAGCAAAAGCGAACCGAACCGAGCGGCTCGGTTCTAAACCGAACCGAGCACGAACATAAGATTTCCGCTCGATTTCCTAAATCTGAACCGAACCGAGCGGCTCGGTTTCAAACCGAGCACGAGCACGAGCAGACCTCCGTTCGGTTCGGCTCATGAACACCCCTAGTTATGGGTAATGGGTTTCCCAAAGAGTAATTCTTAACCATATAACATCATAAACGAGTAGACCCGATGGGTAATGAGTTAAGCATGTATGAGATTAGGTATGTGACACAATTTTATAATCAGGTATGAGAGTATGATTACCAAAACACCATACAAGGTCCGCTCTCATCCCCATGACATATAAGTATTAAGCATGTTTGAGATTGACATGCCTATAAGTCTATAACCATGAGTTATGCAAATTCGTGTTCACTTATCCACTTTGGCTTGCGTAGCAGATAGAATTCCCATTAAATTCATGTTTATTTCTACATGAATTATATACTTGAGTTTTTGAGATGGGGTTGGGATCCAATTAGTAAAGCTGTTTGAGTTTGGTGTTAGTGTGGTATTGCTCCTCTTAAAGTCAAGGTTCTGTAAAGACGAATTTGATGCAATTTAAGTCATTTAGAAAAAATATACTTGAGCCCATGACTTTATAGCCTAGTGGCATCTTGGGGGTGAGATAAGGCTTTGGGACCAATAGGTCCTGGGTTCGATTCCCACAAGGGGGGTTTTCCCATATTTATTGGGTTTCCTCCTGAATTGGTGTATATGCTTTATGCCTAGTGGAGATGGATATGATCGGGTGGTTCCGCTGGTGGCACGATGATACTCCAGTGGTCCGTTAGTGATCCAAATTTGCCGTTCAAAAAAAAAAAAAAAAATATACTTGAATCTCTAGTCGCGTATAACCATGCCTAAATCCCATTAAATGCATACTTATTTCCGATGTTATTCGATTCATATGTGACACTTGTATCGATATCTGATATCCTTTAAATACACTTTTATTTTAGTTTTTTTTAACGGCCAACAAAATCAATCCCAAGCACTCTCGGGGCACCAACTGGACCAGGGGCGTAGCTTAGTTGATACCCGGGGGTGCACCCCCCACCCCCCAATGTTTCGGTTAGAGATGTAAAATTTCCAATTTTTCATCGAAAAATTTTAAAATTATAAATGATCGCCCCCTCCCCCCCCCCCCCCCCCCCCAAATTATTTTGCCTAAATATTTATTCGATTCATATGTGACACTTGTATCGATATCTGATATCCTTTAAATACACTTTTATTTTAGTTTTTTTTAACGGCCAACAAAATCAATCCCAAGCACTCTCGGGGCACCCACTGGACCAGGGGCGTAGCTTAGTTGATACCCGGGGGTGCACCCCCCACCCCCCAATGTTTCGGTTAGAGATGTAAAATTTCCAATTTTTCATCGAAAAATTTTAAAATTATAAATGATCGCCCCCTCCCCCCCCAAAATTATTTTGCCTAAATATTTATATAATATATAAATTGGGTCTCCTATCATTGTCCACCAGTGCCTCACTCTACACAAAGTGAGAGTTGAATCTGCATCTCCTAATAGAAATGAAAGTCTTCCACCACTTGATCCAGAAATCATTGGCTGCTTTTATTTTAGTTACGTTTGTCTATCACATCACTTGTATTTCTCATATTTGAAAAAAAAACGGAGAGATAAGTTATGGGTTAAATATAGTTGAGATATGTATTCGATAGTTACGAAAACACTAAATATTGCGAGCGAAAATAAATGAAAAAACCAATCAAAATCAATTTTTTTTTTCTAATAAAAACTTTATTATTAGAGTAAATTACATTTTGAGTCCCTATGTTTTAGTGGTTTTAACCACTTAAATTCAAAATCAAAAGGTTTAACGCCCTGAGTCCCTAACCGCTCATTTTATAACGTTTTGGAGTCCATTTTTTAACACTTATACTTTTGATTTTGGACTCAATTGGTTAAAACCACTAAAACACAGGGACTCAAAACGTTATAAGATGAGCGGTTAGGGACTCGGAACGTTAAATTTTTTGATTTTGGACTCAAGTAGTTAAAACCACTAAAACATAAAGACTCAAAAGGTAATGTACTCTTATTATTATAATTAAACTACAACAATAAAAAAAAAGGAATTTACTCTTTAAATAATTCATCTCTCATCTCAAAATCACTCTTAGAGGGTGTTTGGGATTACGTTTTGAAGTGATTATTTGATTATTGCGTTTGTAAAACGCAAATAATCTAAAAAGGTGTTTGGATGAAAAAGTGATTATCTGCCTCCAAAACGCAGTTTTGGAGAAGCATGTACCTACATGCTTTTTCAAAACGCAGTTTTGAAAACGCAAAATCTATTTTAAAAACGCATAATTGAAAACGCAACATCAAACACCCCCTTAATAAACATTTTACACATGTGTAAATATAACAAATTTACACATGTGTAAATGACAAACTTACACACGTGTAAATTTTCTTTACTTATGAATACAGGTAAATTTAATTTCTAATATTATATCTAAAAAATAATGATAAGTGTGAAAGAAAATTTGATTTCTAATATTGTAAATTTGAATTGTTTTTTGCCAAGTTATTGCGATTTTTTCATTTGTTTTCACGGTTCTCGCAATATTTAGTGTTATTATTTAAACTCTCTTCCATATTTAATATAGCTAATTTATATTTAGACTAATCATATATTTAGTTAGTGTTTGAGTATGTATAATACATTGTTGTGGGATATTAACTTTATATTACAAACTACATAGCATTCTGTGTTTTTTTTTTTTTAATTTTTTTTTATCATAATAAGCACTTTCTAAGCATTCATTTACAACATTTTATACTATACATACGAAAAAAGACGAATAATCTTTGGTTTATGTTCAACTTGATAGTGTCAAGAAGTAGTTATAATCAAAATAAAGTGACGTTGCTAACATATATATAGCATGACACGAATGTATTGTATGCTTTACCCAAAGAAATAGGTGTTGAATGAAAACCCAAAGTAATTACTTACAAGATGTTTATACTAGTCTGTATATAAATCCCTAATAAAGTGATTATTCATATCATCCTTCAACAACTCTCCCTATCTAAAAGAAATGAATTACGCTATTACAAACAATTACTCTAGGCTACCTATGTTACATTATATTGTTAATATCAATCCCTAACTTAACAACGTTAAAACAACTTCTAAATGTTATTACCCTATTTTTTTTTCGAACGGCCGACAAAATTTTTAATCATTATAGCAAGGTGCTATACACCAAAA
Organism: Helianthus tuberosus; assembly: GCA_030545235.1. NCBI lineage: Eukaryota > Viridiplantae > Streptophyta > Magnoliopsida > Asterales > Asteraceae > Helianthus > Helianthus tuberosus. The sequence continues at coordinate 7,647,138 of CM060426.1, forward strand.
TTACAACTTTCACCGATTCATACACAAACATGCTCAATGTAAAGGTAGACAAATGGCGCACCATTATAAATATATGGTAGTTGGATTGGAGTGTTGTCAGTTTGCATTTATGGTGACAAAGTGTAATGCAAGACGTGTGGTCAGTCCCCATCATCTCTCCTCTCTTTGTACGATAAAGTTGTCAAAACGTTAAGATGAAAATAAGGGTGAGGGGCACTCCTCTAAGACTGCCCGTAGTGGGGCGTTTTTTTTAAAAAAATTCAAAAAAAACGCCGGAAAACGCCCCGGCCTCCACTACACCCGGCGTTTCCGGGCGTTATTTTCGAAAAAAAATCACTCCGGCGTGTTAATTAAAACGCTTAAATTGTGTTGGGGGCGAGATTGGACCGTTGCCAAACGGTCAAATGTATTTTTTTTTTTAATTCAAAATTTTACCCACTATATATATATCAACCCCTTTTCTCCAATTTTTTATAAAAAACCTCTTACTTTCTCTCCTACTTTCTCCTCTTTTTTTATAAAAAAAACCCACTTTCTTCTATTTTTTAAACAATCATGCAACCATTCCGACCCCCTTTTGGTGTCCCCGCAAGACCCACGAACCCGAACACAACCCAACCGCAACACCCGTATAACCTTCAAGACATGGACCCGAACTTTTATTCGTACGCGGCTTACTTGAGTGGCGCCACTCCGTTCGTGGCTCCCACCTTCGGCTATGGTCAAGCCGGCGGGTCGCAACCGTCACAACAACAAGCCGAATCCGAACCCGATGTCGATGTCGTGCCGGAGACGCAACCCGAACCGATGTCGTGGCTCGACATTTCGGAGGACGAAGAAACCGGTAACTCTTAAATTTTTTTTTTTTACTTGTTTTTTACTATTATTTTTAACCTACAACTTATATTTTTATTTTTTTTTAATTTGTAGCAAACTTTCAAACGGGCCCCGTTTTTTGGGATAGGGTTCGTGCACTCTTTTTTAGCACGTGGGGTCAAGGCGAACATCGGGACAAAGATTCAATTTCTAGCAAATGGACCGACATCAACAACAAGTCTCACGCGTTCCAAGAAGTTTACCAACGTAACTACGATAATCGCCCGAGCGGTGAAAGTGACGTCGGGGTTTTAACAAAGACTTTGGAGGAGTTCGATAGGACGAAATGCCCTTTCACGTACTATAAGTGTTGGGAGCTACTACGAAAAAGTCCAAAGTGGGCGCTAGTTAATCCAATGACGTCTAGTAGTAGACGTCGAGCTAAAAGGTCAAAAACATCATCCTCCGTTGATCCTTGCGCAAATGCGTCGCCAAAAAATTCGAGAAAAATATGGACTCTAGATCATCTTTTTTTTTTTTTTTTAACTTTATTTTTTTTTCGGTTTTTTTTTTCTGTTTTTTTTTTTCTGTTTTTTTTTCGGTTGTTTTTTTTTTATTTCAAGTAGTGTAATTTTTAATTTAAATTAATGAAGATTTTTATGTTTTAAATTAAAAAAAAAATAATTGTCAAATGATTGCATGGGCGTTATTGGAATAATGCCCCACTACACCTCTTTTGCTATAATGCCCAACGATGACTAGGATGCTACGTGTCGGATAATGCCCCATGGTGGGGGCATTATTTTTGTTCACCACTACGGGTGGTCTAAGTGGGGAGTGACCTCTCTTACCCACAGCCAATCAGCACGAGCCACGTCAACTCCCCACTTAACTCCCCCACACCCTCAATTTGATGGCGGAACTCCTCTCTTGGGGGACTTGTTTTTTTATTTTTTTAATTAAGTTGAAAAAATCAAAAAGAAAAAAATAAAATAAAATAACTTGATTGGTTGAAAATCTGGTGGGCCACCCTCTCCCTCTCTCCCTTCATGCGGTAACCTCTCGCCGAAATCCATCCCCTCCATGCGGTGAAAGATGATGGCAGCACCTCCTCCCCGCGCGGCATCTCCTCCCCGACCCCATTCACCGAGTACGCCTCGGACACCCTAATACCTAGCTCTTTGTAAATCGTGTAAAGGAGCACAAATCTAAATAAAGACCTCGCACTTTTCACCAGGTGTCATAAATACCTAATACCTTTTGTGATAAGTTAACAATGGTATTCATGTCTCACGATAAGTTGATGATATATAGCCATCAAGGGCGGTGCAAATTCAAGCTACCATATCCAAGCACTAAATTGGTTTTTTTTTTTGAAAAGAAAACTTCATTAGAAACGACACCGACCCCAAACCGGGCCGGCCAAAAAGCACTTACATAATTACAAACTCACGCCACCTATCCCAAGACAAATCTATACATTTGAATCTGGTTTTAAACCAAAGAAACCCCAAAGCTTTAACATTACTTATTACCTCTTCAACCCGAACGGATTTATTTGAAAACCTAGCTTCATTCCTAGCTCGCCAAATGCACCAGCATCCAACAATGATGATGCCTTGGAAAGCAGCTTTCGCGTTTTGGTTAAGGCCGACCCCATTGTGCAGCTCGAGGAGATCACGAACACTGAAGGCGAAAATACTCGGAACTTTGCACCATATACTGATGTGCTGCCACAACAAAGTCGCCACCCCGGCAAGCCGTGAACAAATGATCTGTAGAGTCCTCCCCTTCCGAACATAACACGCACTCTATATTAGCAATCGGGATATTCCTCTTTTGAAGCGCAACCAAAGTCGGAATACGGTCCATTTCCGCTCTCCAAGCAAAAATGGAGCATTTTTTCGGCACCCACTTGCACCAGTCCGGGACGTATCTTTCACTGTAATCCATACCAGCATGGAGAAGTTGCTTGACACCTTTTACCGAAAAAAACCCCCCCAGACTCGTCACCAACCCAGCACTAAATTGGTTGTGCAGGCTTTCTTCTTCGTCTCGTATCATATTAGTTGTGCTAATCAATTATACTATCGCTAAAGTGGCACGATATCCGTAGGAGAGGTTGTCCATCTATAAGGATAGTCATGGACAACCCATGGTGTGACCGTGTTGCACACTCCCTGCTCAATCATATTTTTATTATTAGGCCATAACCTTTTGTAAAATCTATGGATAATTGTATGGACAAATGACTAAAATCTCATGCTGTCAAACATGCAAGGATTTGTAAAACCACCAATATACAAAATTTGAATAGCTACACACAATTTCACAAGTTAACCAGGAGTTGACATACAAAGTGTTTTAACGAGTCTAACACTCATGCATATGATAGGAGTCACAAAGGTGTTCATTGAGTTCGATCAACCCCCTAGCCGATGATAATTGATTCGTTACCTAACAGTCCTCTTCTGTATGAGATCAATTGGGTTTTTAATATCTTCAAGCACCCAAACCGCAAGACCGACAGGTTTCAGGTTTGACTAACTACCCACCCATCAGTTATACAATGATAACTTTCTTTCCTTAAAAACAAAATAAAAAAGAAAACAATATAAAAGAGGTGGTGATCTGGGAGATGCAGTTGATCTAAGTATAAAGTAAATGAACTAGTATTCACAAAATTTTCCCCAGCCAATAACAATGAGCTCCTATTACAAAAAGGGTACTACTGATACACAAGGCTAATCTAACATAACAAGAGCCTGTCTGCCTGTACACATACCTCTTTATCCTCCATCTCATCATTTTATACAAAACACCCAACAATTAGCCCTCTCAACATTACTACTTTACTTCTCTTCAGTTAACCTATGCTAACATTCAGAAAACAAACTGCAGCCTGTTTCCATCATGAAACTGACCTTCATCTGCAAAATATTCACAACGGAAAATTAGCAACACGACTGTTAATTTACAAACACCACATGAACACAAATTTTTGTTCATTTAATTTAAAGAACGAACATGAACATACATTTTGTTCGTTCATTTATGCTCATGAACGTCCATTTATGTCTGTTCATTTGTGTTCGTTTATTTACATTTGTTTATGTTCGTTCATTTATGTTTGTTCATTTCAATTTAAATACATAAGTAGTTATATTTATATATATAAATACTAAACATAAAAGGAAATTTCTAACTACTTATATAAATATAACTAATTGGTAATTGGGCTTTCTATAACAAAAAAAAAATTCAATAGAATTTACTGTAATTAATCACTAATTTATGCAAAAAACTACTTTATGTTCATTTATGTTTAGTAAGTTATGTTCATTTGTGTTCATTTATGCTTCTTCAATTATGTTCATTTGTGTTGTTATTGTTTGTTAAATTGTGTTCGTTTAAGTTTGTTTGTCTATGTTCATTTACGTTTGTGAACTGTTCGTTTAGGTTTTAAACGAACACGAACATGCCCATTTTCTTAATAAACGAACATGAACAAAAAAATGTGTTCGATTGTAAGTTTATGTTCGTGTCCGGTTAAAGTTAAATGAACAAGCCTCTGTTCGTGTTCGTTCGGATCATTTACAAGCCTATGCAAAAGATAACGAGAAAACAAACGATATGAAAGGATAACAATAGAGGAAAATCAAAAGACTGCAACTGTAATGATGTGATCGCAAGAATAAAAGAGAAAACTAACCTCTAGATTGCTCTTACAAGGGAATGGAAGCCCAATCCAAAAGGTATGGCACATAACCACTTTCCCGTCAAAAATTAGCAGGTAAAGGAGGAATGTTATAAAGGTGATTGTTGCTGCTGCTGCTGCTGTATACCGACATCAACAGGATTAGGCAAATTGTCTGATGAAGACTGCCTATGAATCATAACCTGGTTCGTGGGTGGTCCAAACGGTTCACTATCTGTCCCTAAACTGCTTGTTTTAGGTGGAGACACCCGCACAGGGTTCTTAACTATAACTGCAGCTGCATTATCTACAGTGGTTTCGGTATTATTTGTTGCATCATTACAAGGTGCATTAGGCATTGTGAGAAGTGTACTTGGCTGAGATGAGGTGTTAGACATAGGTGACGACTCAGCTTGCTTGTTGGTCTGGTCAGAGGTGTTGACTTTCCGGTTAAGCAGTAACAGTTTTTGAGAAGCTGTTACTTGTTTTTGATTGACCAACTTCTGGTTTAGCGCTGGAGGACCATGATTTTGATTCTTACTATTATCAGATGAATCAGAAAATGTCTTCTGCTGGTGTGATTGACTTAAAGAGGAATGTGCTACAGACGGCTTGCTAGCCGATGAACCAGAAAAACCATTCGCAACCGAAGAATCAGTGGGATGATTCTGATGAATCATTAAATTTCCCCTTCCACCTTTCATAAGCTTAGCCTGCTGCTGCTGCTGATGTGGCGAAAACTGCTGAGACAGACGTGGTCTCTGCTGCTTCACTAATTGGTTGCCACTCGTTTGAGGGTTCCTCATTGGTGGAGAGGAAGAATGTGCAGCAGTATTTTGTGGAGATGAAACGGCAGGAAGTTGAGACTCTTGTGGTTGTACATGTGGCGGCATCATGGGACTGGATGTAGAAAACTGCTGCTGCTGTTGCAGTAAACGTTGTTGCTGAAGTTGTCTCTCTTTAGCTAGTCTCATTGCAAAAGCCGGATTCGCATGATGATTTGGAGGCCCTTGAAAATGATGAGAGTTACTGTTAAGCATATGTGGTGATTGTTGTGGAGAAATCGCGTGTGGGTATCCTTGAGTGGTCCCACTTTGTGATAATTTCTGGTCTGTGTTCTGGTTAGCCTGCAGCGATAAATAAGAACACAAACTTACTACTTACTAGATACAAACTATCACCAAAACAAGTATGTTTTGGGGATGATACGGGGGTATGCCCCTTTGACGCTGTAATTTTTTCATTGGTTTTATGTTAGTTTGCCGGGCTTGGCCCTTTATCCAAAAAAAACAACACAAATTTCTAAAGAGCTCACCCGGATCAGATGCATAGGATCACGCGGCCTCAACATCGAGTTTCCGGGCCCAGAGTGCATACCGGAAGGACTTGGTGTTGCTGAACCAGAATTCAACATAGATTGTGAATGAACCCCTGGAAAGCCTGGTCTAGCCATCTTCATATTTCTATTAACTCCACACATAACACCCATACCACTTCCAGCAGGTAATATGCGGACCCCACGATCATTTACCGAATGGGACCCAGGTGGCAAACCGGACTGCTGGGAGTTCCTTGCAGATAACATTCGATTATATTGCTGCATTCTTTGCTGGTCATCTACTGATAACGGCCCTGTTCTAGGGATCCCGTATCGTCCCTCCCTATACAGACACAACAAAAAAGAAAATATCAGAATTCGATAGCAGGTAAAACCGTAAAACTAAAATGTGAATTATCATAGGATTACCTAACAGATGGATTATGTGGAGCAGATGCAGAAGGAAGGTTACTGCCATGAACCGAACTGGATGAACCAGGTGCTGATGAGGTGGAGCCAGAACCAGAACCAGGGCCGGGAAGCATTGGTGCTACAGGACCATGGTTCAAAGCTGGTAACCCACCACTTTGTGGGCCTTGATAGCCAGCTGGAAGAGCATCTGGGCTGGGTGAGATTGTCTCAGATAGTTCAAGAGGCCTTAATGGGAAAATAAGCAAAAAGAACTTGCATTAGAGATTCGGTAACAAAGCAAAAATAGTGATGAGATGTGAATAAAACTAAAACCGACAACTCACGTAAGAACGGGTCCACCGTTGAGGTTATTTGGGCAGACTTGAGAGAGAGCAAATGCATGAGAATTATGAGGCTGCTGCACTTGTCTTGGATCATGATTATCGTTCTTTGCAGAAAAAAAAAAACAAAGAGCAAAGAAACAAATTATGTGAGTCAACTTAGAGACACAATATAATGTAAAAAGGTCCAAATACGGTTACCAACTGAATAGTACTCACATGTGTTCTTCTATAATGCTGTTTTTGACCGAGCTTAATAATTTTCTCAAAATGAGATTTGAGTGTTTCCTCTTCCATTGGTCCCTGCAACCGCTGAAATAACTGTCTTGCACTGCCCTGCATGAAAGCCACTTTTTAGCTCAATTATGGATTTTAAAATAGATAAAATATAAAACATAAAAAAGAAGTGAATATTGCCTCTGGAATGCCAGGTAGCGTAGATGGATAAGGTTGAGAAGACCCAGAATCCTCGGCACTATCGGCTCCGTCACCACTATTCATATCCATTAATATTTTGTGGCGTTCTTTGCATTCATTAGACTTTCGAAAGATGCACTGCACATGTTGTAAATTAAGATAGTCATATATATATATATATATATATATATATATATATATTACACTTTAGCAGAAAAAACCTTAGCACATAGTACTTACCTTGAACGGCAAAGTGCTGTTAATGGCATCACTTATAAGCTCCCAGTTTGGACCCATATCATGTACCAGCACAACAAGGGCCTGTAGAGATGAGAGCATTCTATATGATACCTTACAAACAACACTTATTTCTTATTCAAACATATAAAAGAGGAACTAAAAAGTTAAACCTGATCTTCAAATAACGACCATGCGCTTCCTGAACCTGATTGCCCAACAGGGGTCTGCAAATTTGATCTTTTCATCAATCCATCATGCAAAAAGAATCTAGACTATTCTAGAGAGTACTGCGAAAGAGTATCCTGTTATTTCAATATATAATACCTTAAGTGCTTTGCCTTTTCTACCATGATCACGCGCCAGTAATTTCATGAACTTATTTGGGTTGGACATATTACTCATTTGAGAAGCCACTGGAAAAGAAATTAGACCAGTCTCAGATGTAATTAGAAAAACTACGTTTAGAAATTAATTAATATTCCGGATTGCAAATGACACAAATGAGAAGTAAAGGAGCCATACCACTACTTCCATTAGAGTCAAATTGATGTGTATCCAGTCTCCTTCTAATGTGATCCTTCTGTATTCCCATGAATGTGTAATATATTAGATTTCTTATATTTTTATTTTCTATTGAAGACAATGTTGAAATTTGACCTGGTCATTCTGAAAATTGGAGTCAAGTTGCCAACGGTGCTCAAATGCGGATCCCTGCAATACCACAAGACAAAACTTAGTCGCAATTAGTAAAAATGAAAAATCCATAAAGGACTCAAGTAAACGTTTACATACAGGATGTTTCTCCTTCTTTTTCTTTTTAGGTCTATTCGAAACTTCCATAGAGTCAAACTTGAATTGCTTTTCATAGTCTCCAGCTGACTCAGCTTCCATATTGTTCGGTATTTGGGGCCCGGGCCCACCATGAAAAGTACTTTGTTCATCATGAAAGGAATTGGTATCAGCACTTGAAGCATCTGTTCTATTCAGTGTCTGTATGTAGCCAGAAACCCCTGCATTAAACGAACTTATAATCCTCTGTCTTGAAGTAGTACCAGTACGCACGCGTTTTGTTGGAACTGTAACAATTAAACTACTTCCAGATCGTTTTCCACTTAGCACAGATGGTTGATTTCCAACATTTCTTTCAGCAGATTGCATGAATGACATGTCAGCTCCCATTTCATATGATCTTGGGCCGTATAGTTTGAAGTTTTTCCTTCTTTTCTGAGCATTTTTTGTAGATTTGCTACCTTCAAATCCACCTGACAAGTAACAGGTATCTGTTTCTCCTTCATCCTCTCTGAATGCATTATCTTGAAACATTTGAAATACACATACAGTTACTTTTAATTTAATTTGTATAATTATAACATCAGGTCGATAAAACACTAATACCTGCAACAGCATCATAGCAAGATGTATCCACTTCCTCTTGCATGCTAGTGCCAGTTCTCTAAAGAGAATAAAAAATATCATTAGTAAACCTAAACCTCAATACACAAAAAGCAAACTCAGAACGTAATAAAGTACAATTACTTTGCATGTTTTTACCTCAAGCTGATGCAAGTGAGAATCAATAGCTTTCCTGTAGGCTTCAATTGCGCCAGGTGGCACTGTATAAAAGAGATTCTCCTACATTCAAGAAAACCAAAAATTAAACACATCACTACAGTTGCAGTGTACTGAACTTGATGTGTGAAGACTTTAAATGTTAGCCCGTACTTCTGTTAAGTTATCCTCCCATGAATGGTCCATGACGGCTAGATCAGAGATAACATCATAAGTCACAGGTGCCTGAGCTGCATCGTACTGAGCTCGAGAGTTATTATACTCCATGAATCTCATTGCATATCCCTGAATCCCAACTGCAGATATTTTTTCAATGCAGTTTGACTCTGCTCCCTTATGTTTCACCTGTCAAATGTAACAAGAACATTTGTAAAATATTAAATTACTCAGATATAAGAAAGATAGAACATGTGCAAACTCAAAGACCTGTATCATGTGCCAAAACTGCATGACAGCTTCTGCCATATCGTGAGAGACTTCCTTTCGCTTCTGCAGTAAACTTTGTTGTTGGAGTCTTAACCGTGAAGCAAAAGAAACTCTTCTACAAAGTTGCGCGGCTGCGGTTATTTTCCAAAGGCGCTCCTGTATAATAATATGATTTATATAGTACGGAAGAACTATACATAACAGGGTTGACTACTTGACTTTGATTTGTATCAGCAAAAACAAACCTGAGCAAAATCATTAGCCAACCATGACATTTCCTCAAGGACGAAATCCCAATGTGATTTTGGACGTCTATCCAGAGGCAAACTTCTAACAGATAACTCCGCTATCCTCTTGCGTTTTGCCTGTTCATAATAAATTTCAAATCAGCTATCGAGATTTGAGGACACTTTTATACTGCTACAATCAAATGTATTTAAGTCTGAAATACATGAATATAAAGAACCAACCTCTATAATTCGAGCCTCTTCTAAGATTGAGTCTTCATGCTCTTTGGTTGCCAATTTTAACTTGTCAGGAGAGCATGTATTTTGGTCCTTAACAGTCAATGTAGACTCCTGTAATGGGGTGTCATTAGCACCACCATCTTGAGAAATAGAATTGGGCCCCACTGGTTTTCTTTCGGTTTTTAAATCAGCGGAGCCATCCGAGCCAACTCCTTTGACCGATTCAGATTCTTTAAGACCTTCCCCTTCCTTAATAGCAGGGCCATCCTCATTGCAAATCGGGTCAATATTTAATATCTCAGCATTCTTTTCTGCATCTAAGTTATTACTTTCCAAATTTTGTTTCATTGGCAGACCATTCCCATTACAGTCATCAAAACGTTGACCGGTTTGGGTGCATGATGACTCAGAGTCCAAGACCTTTGTGGGGCCAGGTAAGCTTTTTATCTCTTCTGTATTTCCATTAGTGGGACCCTTCGAATCTGTCGTACGAACCTGATCTGTACCCTTTAAAGATTCAGGTTCAATAGAAGCCATAGTGAGTGGAGCTTCCTCACCATCAGATTTGGCTGGCAAACCATGATGATTTGCGGGGCCAAGGGTTGATTGTACAGCTGGTATGCCATCTGATTCATTTTCTAAATGACTGATAGAATTTTTTACAGCCACATTAGCATCATGTGCTAAAGCTTTAAAGTCCCTGGAAGCTTGTCGAACAGGATCGCGATTTGGGCGAGATCTAATTCTGCGTTTATATGACTTTTTAGGCAGTTCTAGAACAGCAGAATCGCCTGATTCTTTCAGCAGCATAAGATTATCTGCACTGTTCGGTTCATAGACTGAAGGAGCCCCTAATCTAGCACTACTTTCAACAGAGTCTCCATGTGGTGAAGCAGTGATTGCAAAACTACCTTTTGCTTCACTATAACCATCGGAGAATCATAATATACAAAGAAACGATTATTAAAAAAGATAATACTATAACTGATCATATCATTATACCATAGATACAGACCTTGTTACAAACTGCTCAGGATGCCGATCTTTTAGCGATGTGGACTGGAAGCTAATTGATGCTGCATTCGCTGGTTTTAAGTCTAACGGATCTCCACCCTGCAAATTGCAAGCAATTGATTATCTATTTGATGATAGCGACGATGATAGTATATAAAACATCCAATCAGCCTACTTTTTGTAGAAATTCTAATTCTCTTCTAAACGTCTCAGCAGCAGTGAATGATTGCCTAAAACAAAAAAATTGATCGATTATTATGGTCGCCTTCATTTGACATAAAAAGAGGAAGAGGTCGAAGCATAACAGTTTGCAGTATACAGAAGAGCACCACGGTTACCTAAGTTCTGCTTGAGTTTTCTCAAGATCGGATGATTGCAAACGAGATGGTGTTGAAGGAATTCCAACTCCTCTCATGGAATCAAGCTCAGCATTGACTACAAGCATAAATCTTGAAGTGCATCCAAGCATACCCACTTAAACTACCTACAGGTCTGTCGACTGTCCCTGCCATTGACTCAAAAACTAAATCATATAGTGTGTGCGTGTGTATATATATATATATAGAGAGAGAGAGAGAGAGAGAGAGAAATAAACACAAAGAGATAAAAGACATGATTAGCATAAGTAGATTATTTAATGGCATGGATAAACGAAAGCTGAGAAGAAAATAAGCAGCTGAGAAAACAACTGGCTAATAAAAAAGCGACAATGCACAAACTAAAAGCTGAGAAGAAAATAAGCAGTCTAGTAATGAAAAACATATGATAAAGTGTAACAGCAATTAGATGCTTCCAGAGCCACAGCCAAGCTGAGAAGCAGTGGACCCTAACTAATTATAAATTGATGAACAAACATGTAAACAGAACTAACATTCACTTATTTGACTACCAATGAGCCCTTCAGTATAACCAGTCTATTTCCCTGTTTAAGTAAACCAAGACACGCTGTGTTTCATATGCTTACTGAAGTAGTGCACACGAATTGTCTTCAAAAATGAACCTGAACTTTGAAGTAAGGAGCCTTAGAAAAATAGATCACATGCATCATAACCATGTTCACTAGTGGCAGGCATTTCTAGTACAGAAATATCTAGAATGTCTTATTCCCACATGTGCTAACTTTTTTAAATTACTATCAAAATCCACCAAGCTTCTCCATGTTTGAAAACCAATCTCTTAAGAAAGTGTCTATCGTCACCATTGGTCTACAAAGTTTCATATGGCGTTGTTCAGTACATGCATGGAATAGGTTTTAAAGTACTTGAAACATAGTAGAGTGAGATAACATGGCAAAGAATTAGCTATTTATAACAACCAAAGAACCATGAAGGGTAGCACCGTAGCACTCAAACATCCGACCAACATTTACCACTTGAAACTACAAGGCATAACTACTGCTATGAAGGTATAAACTATAAAGCAGCTTCTACACTTTTTTTTATTTATTTTTGAGGAATACGTTTGAACTAAAAAGTTACATATGTTTTATGGGTCATTGAATGAGAGCATACATGTATATGAGGAAGAGCCTAGATAATATTCGCAATACGTTACGCAACCTTGGTTTTCGAATAAAGGAATACATCGTACAAGGAAAAAGAGTTACAAAACTGAACCAACAAGGAAACAATCTACAACCCGATAACAATCGTTTACCATAACCGTAACATAGTTATTATTCGAATCACGAATCCAACCAACGCTATTTTCCAGTTAATCACAAGTAATCTAGGGTTTAAGTTGAGTTAAGCAAGTCAATCTGTACAACAGAGCAAATCAGCAAAACTCTAATAATTAAACCTGCCTGTACCACCAAATTGTTCAGTACAATCCACACACACATGCAACCACCATTACATTACAAACATTAACAATCTCAAAACCAATGATCCACCAACATATATCCTGAAAAAAAAAACACACTACTTCCATCCACTAAACAACACTTTGTTCAGTTTCCAGCATGCATTCAATCAAAATGCGCCAATACAGCACTGAAATTACACATTCACAGACCAACAATCAACTCTTAATAAAAGAAATTCAAACAGTTACAGTTCTAGGGTTTATACAGCATCGTCCAATTCTAGGGTTTCTGCGAGAAATACCTGAATTGCAAAGAGCACAGCAACAATCTCCACCTTAAAAACGTTTGCCCTAATATAAAATGGATAGAATTCTAAAATCAAAAACGAATTTTGCCCTAGGAGTCGAATAAATGGAATTAGGGCACCGTTTGGGAGAATTAACCCTAATGAGTCGGAAATTATGCACATATATGATACATGTGAATGTGAAGATATGTGTGTATGTAATGTTGTTCGTTCTGGTTCGTCTTCTTCAAGCTCGTGTTTCTCTCTCTAAAGGTTTCTCTCTCTATGATTTGCAAAAACTATTTCGTCGTCTCTGTGAGTAGTGGGCTGGACATGCAGACGTCGACGAGGAGGGCGTGTTTGGGCTTTTTGCTTACCTTTTTTTCTAATAGTATGAAACAAATGATGATTTTCTTTTTAAATACATGTTGCTAAAAAGTAGAATACTTAAAAATAAATGGGTTATTAGATTTTATCACCCTCAACTATTGCCTATTGGCCGCTGCCACCCCCAACTATCACTTTGACGCCCGTAACCCTCAACTTAACACTTAGTGTGTTCTGTCACCACGTCGTTAACCGATCCCTAAGTTTTGAACCTGTTACTACACTTTTTGGGGTGTCATAGGGTGTCATAGGGATCTTGGGAAGGTTTTAGGGATCTTAGAACACCCTCAAAAGTATAATAACAGGATCAAAAGTTAGTGATCTGGTGACAGAACACAATAAGTGTTAAGTTGGGGGTGACGGGAGTCAAAGTGATAGTTGGGGGTGGCAGCGGCCATTGGCCAATAGTTAAGGGTGATAAAATCCAATAACCCAAAATAAATATATAGCCAATTTAAGAGTATATAAACTTTGTCATTAAAGAAAGAATATATATAAATATATACATATATATGTTTGTTTTATTGATTAAGTGTGTAATACGATCAATGGTATATAAAAGAAAAACTTTAGCACCTATCATGATGTGTGTTATCTTTTGAACATGTTCTTCCTTTATGTTTATGGATCCAAGACTTTAAAAGTATATTTTGAATGTTTATGGCAAAAGCCAAACTTTTGTGTAAAAAATTTGTATGGCCTTCTGTTATGAATAGTTATGGAAACAACAAACCTTTTTGGAAACAACTTCGTATGATGTTATACTTGTTAGTTTCCGAACTATTTTGTTGTTTTAACTATATATACTATACTTGATATTTAATTTTTCTCTCCATAAAGGTTTTTTATATATTTTTATAATTATACATTTATAAATATTTTTTTACAAATATACATTTATAATTATTTTTTTTATTTTTATAGCAAGTAATTTGGAGGCGTGTACGTCAAAAGTTTTTCGCCGTAATGGGTCGTGGTGAATATCGTACGACCGACCCATTTTCGGGCAAGTGGACCGCAATGCGGACCAAGATTAGCAACTTCAACAACGTACACAATAATCCCGTCAACAATCATAGAAGAATAAGTGGTTCGAGCGACGTGGACATTATGACCGCCGCCCACAACAACTATAGATTGCATCATGGGCATGCGTTTACGATGATACCTTCGTGGGAGCTTTTTCGCAAATCTCCCAAGTGGCATCTTGTACCGCCGTTTGACCCAACGGCCCATAGGTCAAAACGGTCCAAATCAACATCGACTACCAAACAATCCGAATCTGATGCTCGTACTACTGTTAATCTAAATGGAGACTTCGAGGATTTTGAAGAACCGCATGAGACACGTCTTCTTCAACGCCATCGGATGGCCCGTCAAGGTTGGACGAGTTCGACAATAGACTCAATAAGCTTCTCTCGATCAAGGAAAAGGAGCAAGAACATAAAATGGAGAAACAAATCCAGAAAGATATTAATTTCTCGAGAAAGACTTTTCCAACCTACCAGTGGAAGACCGAGTCATTTTAGAGGCTCGTAAGACAAAAATCCGAGCGAAATATATGTAGTTTTTATTTTCAAGTAGTTTATTTTTTAAGTAACTTTGCATTTTTTTAAGGACTTTGTAATGTTTTATTTATTTTAATGAAATTATGTTTTTTTTTATTTTGTTAAAAATAGTTTATTTTTTTTAAGTAACTTTGCATTTTTTTAAGGACTTTGTAATGTTTTATTTATTTTAATGAAATTATGTTTTTTTTTAATAAAATTGGCATATAAATTATAAAAATAAAATATATAAATAAAAAAATAATAATTAGGTAATGATGATGGGTTTTAAACCATTGCATGCAAGTTAAAGGAAGCGGCTTTAAAGCCTATGTGACATGGCATTGAGGTGACGCTGATGTGGCGTAATAAAGCCCCTAGGGACTTTATATCACACCCTCCAGCCTTACAACGGAAGACTTATAACTAATAACTTACTAATGATCTACCGACAATTAATTTTGTGTCAAGGACAAGTATGCAAAGCTTGGCCAACCTAAGGAGGGTCTGGCCGAAACTCCCAATGAAAGGTGCAAACGTCCAATTGAAGAGGTTTTTAGGGTTGAAAAGTACTATGTTTGGGGCATGTGGTCCTAGCCAATCTTGGACCTAGGGATGGTAATGGACCAGGTTCAAGCCGGGTATTGATAATTTCTAATCCTATATCCGATTGTAAAATCATGTCCTATATATAACCCAATACCTGTCAGGTATCGGGAATATTCGCATGTATTGGGTATACCCTTTTATTTGTTAAAAAATACTTGGGATACATTTCTTTTTTTATATTATAACTAGGTTATAACCCCGTGTATTACACGAGTTGAATAAATAAATTTTATATATTAAATAATAAAACAATATATCTTTAAAAACGTTCTTTGTTGCACGAGTTGAATAAATATATTTTTATATATTAAATAATAAAAAGTTATATCTATAAATCTTTAAAACCACGTGTATTACACGAGTTGAATAAATGTAATATTGTTAATAATAAAATAATACAACTTTAAAAAACCCCATTTATTACACGGGTTGAATAAATGTAATTTTATATACCAAATAATAAAAAAATTACATCTTTAAAAATATACGTATTATATGGTTTGAATAAATTTAATTTTCTGTACTAAATAATAAAAAAAAAATATATATCTTTAAAAAACCTCGTGTATTGTACGAATTGAATAAATCTAATTTTATACATCAAATAATAAAATTACGATTTTGGCCCCCGTGGTTATATCACTTTTACCCTTTTAGCCCAAAATAGAATTTTTTAACATCTAAGCCCCCAACGTCTTTTTTTCTAACATTTTTGGCCCCTAACGTCTTTTTTAAACCCTTTTGGCCCCTAACATTTAATAGATGGGGTTAGTGTTAGGGGTCAAAAGAGTTAGAAAAGAAGACGTTGGGGGCTCATATGTTAAAAAAAAAATTGGGCTAAAAGGGTAAAAGTGATATAAGTACAGGGGCCAAAATCGAAATTTTCTCTAAACAATATTATAAATGAGAAGAAGATTAAACTAAATAATAATTATCCATAAGATATTAAACTAAATAATGTTTAATAGGAGGTTTATCTATAATTAATTAAAAAAAATTAAACTAAAATAATAATTATCTATAAGAGATGCTCTAAAATGATGACAAGTGTCTCAAAAGTGGTTTATTTTATTATATAGTATAGATTATTATATGATTTTTTTATTTATATAACAACTATTACAGAATAAAATATGACACATTACATGCACATTTATCATAAATAAACGATATCACTATAACTTTTATACATTTTATGTATATACTTCACAACATACAAAATATATAATATTATCTTAAAACTTTCAAAAGAAAAAAACTAATTTCCACATAACGAACATATTAAAATAAAGCACTAATAGATAAGGGTTAAGGGAAAATAAAAATAAATCCAGGTATATGGTTCATGTAAAGTTGTGTGTGATTTCGGATCAGCTCTTCTATCACCTAATCCCATACCTGATAAAACTTTTAAAATTAATTTCATACCAGGTCTCGTACCCACCAGACTTCAGATATACACGACCCGAATGTTCCGGGTATACTCGTTGGGCTCCGATTTTTTTACCATCCATAGCATCAACAACCCCCCCTCCCCCCGAACCTCACCTGCCCTCTCTCCCCCTCTCAAATAGGAACATCTTCTCCTCTCCAAGCAACAATGAAAACATTTTCAGAGGCCTAAAGCGAACTTAAATTTGGGGCCATTTTCAAACAAAAAATGACATACCCTCTCCCTTTACCAAGGCTTAAGATTGACTATAATAAACTAGAAAGATTCGTACTTTTAGTTTCGATTTAACACTGTTAGAATATTTATTATAAGTATCAAGTATTTGTAATGAAATACTTAGAACTCAGGCTGTGTAGTACAATAATCACTAAACTTTTTGACATAACAATTAAAACTTATAACAACCCAAAAACAAATTAAACTATCAATTTTTTAATGAGGCACTATTTTTCAAAGGCCCAAACCCTAGCTTTACCCTATATAAAACATCGCTTGACCATGTCTTCAAGGACAGTCCATAGGCGACAACTTTAGCCTTGAAAACGAGTGATGTCCTTGGTCTCTCCTTTTGCTACGCATCCTCCACATTGATATGCATGGAATGAAAAATGCTACACGTAGTGGCGGATCCAGGATTTTCCCTCAGGGGTGCAAAAAAACATGTAAAATAAGCTTCAATAAAACTTTAAACATCAAATGTCGTTAAAATTTTCTTATAAAAAAACATGTAAAACAAACTTCAATAAAATTCTAAACAATAAATGTCAATAAAATTTTCTTACAGTTGTCCTCTACGTGATTTCATCTTTTGGAAACGATTAATTCCAAAACTTCATTTGTAACACTTTCAAGTGCTTCTTTTTCTACTGCACAAACTACACAAGCATTCAGAAAATCTTCACCTTTTCGATTACGCAAATTTGTCTTTACAATCTTCACTGCTGAAAAACATCTCTCAACCGTTGCGGTTGCAACGGGTAAAACCAATGTTAGCTTTAATAACCGATACACTAAATGAAATGATATATGTTTTCTTGTTTCCATCATAACTCTAGCAAGATCGGCAATCCCACTCAAGTTAGACAACCGTTCATCTTTTCGCATGCTATCAATGTACAAGTCAAGTTGATGTGCATAAACGACTTTCTCCCGATTATCAAAATCGTATGGATAAAACTCACACAAACTCATTAACATTGATGCATCAAACTTGGAAAATGAGTCAAAAGGGTTGAAAGCCGTCATGTTTTGAAGTAATTATGTGTTAATCTCAGTAAAGCGATCACCAAACTCTTGAATTTCCATATCCACAACAGTGTTAAAAAATAAAACTTATAAAAGTGTCAATCGCAGACTTAAGGGCTAAAGAGGATGTCTCCATAACATGAACAAGACCAACAAATCTCTCTTTAACAAGTCCGTGAGCATCTACATATCGCAAAACAATTGCTATTTGTTCATTTTTTGACACGTCACTAGATTCATCAACCAATAAAGAAAAAACATCATCGCCAATTTCTTTTAAAATGAAGCTTACAACTTCTTCTTCAAAACAATTAGCTATATCTTTTTGAATACTTGGAGATAAATACTGATTATTACCTACCGCTTTTGGTAATTCACAGAGTTCCTTGTTATGAAGCATAACTAAGTCCATTATCTCCAAGAAATTTCCTTTGCAAAGAGACTTTTTGCTCTCATCATTGTCACACCCCAACCGATGGCGGAATCATCGGGGCGTGGCACTGAGCAAAACAGATTATCCAAGAGAATACATAACAACTATTAAATGACAATATATTTAATGTTATTACCCCATACTACTAACATATAAGGCAATAACAGTCATTACAGAAAGCGTGCCTCAAAAACAAATATTGTTCCGACAACTCAGATTTATTTAGCGTGTTTCTAGACTTCCTAACTGGATTCAGCAAGCATAGCATCCTATCAACCTGTCACATACGTTAAAATAAAGTCAATACATAAAATGTAAAGGTGAGTACACAAGTTTGCATAGTATATAGTAGGGAAAGCGTTTACGCATAACCAGCATGTATCACGTAACGGGTGAAGCAAGTAACTATCAAAACTATGTTCACACTTAACCACGAGACTGCGTTGTAGAGTATGCGCGACACATGTCCAACGGACACGTGAAGTAAAGAGATGTGATCCCTAGCAACCCCTGTCCACGACAGGTGCTGAGTCCAAACTATAGTACTATCCTTGCTAGAGGTGGTATAGTGTAACATTGTATAAGCATAGTAACAAGCATTCATAGATCACGTATAACATCCGGGATCGGTTAGCGTTTAAAATGTTTGCATTGTGTGTTGTTGGGTTCGAGTATACTCACAGTGAGTTCATAGTTGCTAAACACACACTGTATTGGATTGAAGGGAGCGCTTTGAGCTATCCTGAGCGGGGAAACAGAAGCATAAGCATTGAACAACGTGTAACGGAATGTCGGGTGTGATAAGTGTCGAATGGTGATTCGATCGGATGAGTTCCCATTCGATCGGATGGTCATCCGAGCGGATGTTCATCCGAACGGATGGCCGATCGAATGAAGTGTGGGTGTTTGTAAATCGTTTTGAAAATTTGAAGTTTTCGTTGAAGCGTTTAGACAATGTAAAGTATAGATGCCAAGTCATCCGGTCGGATGGTCATCCGGATGGATGGCCATTCGATCGGATGGCTATTCGATCGAGAAATTGGTAGTTTGAAGTTTGATCAAAACGTTTAAGTGTTGGAAGTTATAAAGGGGCAGACCACCTGGTCGAATGGTCATTCGATCGGATGGTCATCTGATCGGATGGCCTTTCGAGTGGGTGAACTGTTAGTTGAAAATTTGTGAAATTTTCTAAGTAAAAAGGTTTGAGTTTAACGGAGACGGCGTGATGACGTGTCAAACAACGGAAAACACACCAAGGTCCAGCTCATTCGATCCGATGGGAATCACCCCATTCGATCAGCCTCACTGTTCTTGACAAAGTTTCATGTCTGACCCATTAATCGGTCATCTCTCCGGTGGAAATCTGTTTTCAAGTCGGCTCTCAACTAGGAAATGAGTAGAGAGTCTGAATGAGTCCATATTCCATCGGTTTTCGTGTGAAAGTTGAAGAAAAGTAAAAGAAAACTGAAAATAGTTTAAAAGTGTTGAAATCTTGTTGAGATTCGAGTTAAAACGTGTGGAAATCCTTTAAATCTGAACCAATCTTGATGAGGTGATGTCACACAACAGTTTGCATAAGCAACTGAGTGAGAACCACCTTCAAGGAGTCCAAATCAGGTGATTTCGAGAAGAAAATGGGTGATTTTGATGGAGAAGAAGATGTAGAAGTTATTGGTGATGATGATTTTACAAGATTTAAAGAGAAAATCTTACCAAAGAGCCTTGAATCTTGATCAAAAGTGACTGAGAGTTTCTAGAGTGCAGGTGGTCGGATGGAGATGTCAGATCAGTGAAAGGGACATGTACGGGCACTATTTATAGGCGTGAGAGAGTGAGTAAGTCAGTGGAGAGTGCGAGGTGTCGAATGGGTGTCCGGTCGGATGGCCATCTGATCGGATGGTCATCCGGACGGATGTCCATTCGGACAGCCGTGTTGTGCGAGTTAGTTTTCTAACTTTCGTTTCGTGTGTTATGCATTGCGTTGCATTTAATCGAGTTGCGAGTAAGCGTTTGAGCGTGTAAGCGTTGCGTTGAGATAACCACATAACATTAAACAAATAATCATACAAATAACACACAAAATACAATAAATGCACAAAAGTAAATATGCGTTTCGAGTTTGCGTTGAGATTATGTTGCGTTTGCGTTTAGTCTAAAAATGCGATGTAATATGCGATAAAATGCGTTTAAATAGTAAGCGTTATAAATAGCGTTTTAGTTGCGATAACTGTATTTTGAATAAGCGTTGAAAAATAGCGTTGTAACAAGCGTTTAAAATGCGTTTGAAAACTTAGTTTAAAATGGTTAACCCTTAGCGATAATTGAAATCTCGGGAGTACAAGCAATTAAGCAAGAAATGACAGATACAAGTAATGACCCGGAAAGTCGGGTTGTTACTTCCTCCCCTACTTTAGGGAATTTCGTCCTGAAATTAAGGCGTAGGCGTAACTAAGAGATGTGGATGTTTAGCTTTCATATCACTCTCGAGTTCCCAAGTGAACTCGGCGCCGCATTTGCCTTCCCAGCGAACCTTCACTATAGGAATGCGAGAGTGTCGAAGTTTCTTGGTTTCTTGATCCATGATTTCTACTGGATTTTCCACGAAGTGTATAGTTTCGTTAACTTGCAAATCCTCGAGAGGGACATGCAGGTTTTCTTCGGCTAGGCACTTCTTGAGGTTCGAGACGTGGAAAGTCGGATGTATGTTGCTGAGTTCCTCCGGTAATTCGAGTCAGTAGGCTACTTTGCTAATTCTTTCCAGAATTTTAAAGGGTCCCACGTATCGTGGCGCTAGCTTTCCTTTCTTGCCGAATCGGATCACCCCCTTCCAAGGTGAAACCTTTAGGAGTACGTGATCACCAACTTCAAACTCAAGGGGCTTGCGGCGTTTATCAGTGTAACTCTTTTGACAACTCCGAGCTTTTAAGAGATTGCCTCGTATCTGGAGGATCTTGTCAGTCGTTTATTATAATAACTCAGGACCGGTAATTTGCGCGTCTCCGATCTCATACCATATAATAGGCGATCGCCATTTTCTTCCATATAATGCCTCAAAGGGTACCATTTGAATACTAGCGTGATAACTGTTGTTGTACGAGAATTCAACTAAAGGTAAATGCGAATCCCAATTACCACCAAAATCTATAACGCACGAATGAAGCATGTCTTCAAGGGTACGAATCGTGCGCTCAGTCTGACCGTCGGTCTGGGGATGGAAAGCAATATTGAGATTAAGGGTAGTACTGAGAACGAACTAGAATGTCTCCTAGAGATGCAAAGTAAATCGACCATCGCGGTCAGAGATGATGTCACGAGGTGTCCCATGTCGACAAATGACTTCGTCGGTATAGATTCGTGCTAATCGTTCAACCTTATAGTCTTCTCGTATCGGTAAAAAGTGCGCGGATTTCGTAAGACAATCAACGATAACCCAAATGCTATCGTGACCTAATGGCGTGCGAGGGAGTTTTGTAATGAAGTCCATAGCTATACTCTCACATTTCCACATCGGGATCTCGGGTTGTTCGAGTAAGCCTGAGAGTCGTTGGTGTTCAACCTTAACTTTCGAGCAAGTTAGGCATTTTGAAAAGGAGAAAGCGGTATCCTTCTTCATTCCTGGCCACCAATACCTGGCACGGAGGTCCTGGTACATCTTGTCGGCACCTGGATGAATGGACTATCGAGACTTGTGGGCATTGGTCAACAAAATATCTCAGAGATTATTGCGACTAGGAATCCAAATGCGATCGAGGTAGTGAAAGAGACTATTAGGTTTATTCACTAGTTGTTTTTCGGTTCCAAAAATCATTTCTTCCTTCAAAGTGCGTTCAGTAAAGCAGGCGTGTTGAGCGTCGCGAATTAAGGCTTCGAGGTCGTGTTGGGCTTGAAATTACGAACACTATGTAAATAGCTTCGTCGACTAAGAGCATCGGCAACGACGTTTGCTTTGCCTGGGTGGTAGCTAATCTCACAGTCGTAGTCGTTGAGAAGTTTAACCCATCTGGGTTGGCGCATATTCAGCTCTTTCTGGTTCAAGATGTGTTACAGGCTCTTATGGTCGGTGAAGACCGTATACTTGGTACCATAAAGGTAGTATCGCCAAATCTTTAATGCAAAAACAACTGCACCGAGTTCGAGATCGTGGGTTGTGTAGTTTTTCTCATGGACTTTGAGCTGTCGAGACGCGTACGCGATAACCTTGTCTCGTTACATAAGAACACAACCAAGACCTAGGTTAGAGGCATCGAAATAAACAACAAAATCATCGTTTCCATCGGGTAACGCGAGTACGGGAGTGTTGCAAAGCATACGCTTAAGAGTTTGAAAGGCATCCTCTTGTTCGGTTTCCCAAACGAAAGGCTTGTCTTTATGCGTTAAGGAGGTGAGAGGAACGGCGATTTTAAAGAAATCAGCGATAAATCAACGGTAATAACCCACCAATCCGAGTAAAGAACGAACTTCGAACGGGGTTTTCGGTGTAATCCAACTCTTAACTACTTCAATCTTTACAGGATCGACGTGAATACCTTGACTATTGACAATGTGACCGAGGAATTGAACCTCCTCGAGCTAAAATTCACACTTGGAGGACTTGGCGAAGAGGCAATTTCCTTGGAGAAGCTCGAGAACTAAACGTAGATGCTGCACATGTTCAATTTTCGACTTCGAGTATATAAGGATATCATCGATAAACACGATGACGAAGCGATCAAGAAAGGGTTTACACACGCGATTCATCAAATCCATGAAAACCGCGGGTGCGTTTGTAAGTCCAAAAGGCATAACAACGAATTCGTAATGGCCATAGCGAGTACGAAAAACGGTTTTAGGAATATCTTCCTCCTGGATTCGTAGTTGATGATAACCAGAGCGTAAATCAATCTTAGAGAAACATGTAGCGCCTTGTAGTTGATCAAACAAATCATCGATTCGGGGAAGAGGATAGTGATTCTTGATAGTAAGCTTATTGAGTTCCCTATAGTCGATGCACATTCGGAACGATCCATCCTTCTTTTTCACGAAAAGGACAGGTGCGCCCCATGGAGATGTGCTAGGGCGTATGAAGCCTTTATCAAGTAATTCCTGGAGTTGACTAGAAAGTTCACACATTTCGAACGGTGAGAGACGATAACAGGCTTTAGCGACAGGGTTAGCTCCAGGAATGAGGTCGATACGAAAATCAATATCACGAGTCGGGGGTAGACCGGGTAAGTCGTCAGGAAAGACACTAGGAAAATCACGAACCACAAGTACCTTTTCCATCGGCTTCGTTTCCTTCTTTGCTACTACGATGTGTGCTAAGAAAGCCATGTATTCCTTTCAGAGATACTTGCTTGCTTGAATGCACGACATAAGTTTCAATTCCTTCAAGGATACTTTGTCATAAACATAGAGTTGATCACCGTTTGAGAAAGAGAAACGAATCATCTTTTCGAAACAAACGACTTTGGCACGATTTTCACGAAGAAAATCCATGCCTACTATGATATCGAAAATACCAAGTTGCATCGGAATGAAATCGATCGGGAAAACGTGATTGTTGAGTTCAAGAGTACAATCACGAAGAACCGAACTGACGGTGACGGTTCTTCCGGTGGCAATTTCTACGTCGAACGTCGTTGGGAGATTAGCGCGTTTACGGTTTAGGAGCTTTTTGAATTCAAACGACAAAAAACAGTTATCGGCTCCAGTATCAAATAAACACGAAGCATAAATACCGTTAATGAGAAACGTACCATTGACAACGTTGTTGTTAGTTTGAGCCTGGCGGACGTTGATGTTGAAGGTTCTTCCGCGGGCTGCTTGCTGTGGTTGCTGTTGCTGTTGTTGCTGTTGCTGCCGCTGCGGTGGTTGTGGCTGCGGTTCTTGTTTCACAACGCGATTCGGGCAGACGTTAGCAAAATGATTAGGGTCACCACAAGAGTAGCAAGCTCGTGTATGAGCAGCGGGCGCAGGAGCTGCTTGGTTACCCTGAGGAGTGGGGAGTGGAGCTGGTAGTACTGGAGGAGCTTGAGCTTGTTGACATGGGCCTGAACGACAATGAGCAGTAAAGTGCCCATAAATGTTACAGTTTGCACAAAATCGAAAATTCACCCCTACAGGGTGATGGTAGGTGCGAGTATGGCAGAGAGGATGAACACCAGTATACCCACGCTTAGCAGGTGGTGCGTTGGTGTTAGGAGCTACAACTTGTCGGTTCTGGTTGTTGGGTTATACTGGGACAGCGTTGAGAGGAGCGACGGTAGTAGCGTAGTTCTTGTTGTTGTTACCCTTGCGCTTGCGATTCTGACATGAAGATTTTGAACCTTGAGGTACTGCAGTTTCAGTAGCGGGAGTAGCAGTTGCTTAATTGAGGCTCTTGGTTGAGGTTTTGAAATACCCAGCTAAGACTCGCATATCGTTGACCTCAGTTGGTATGTCTCCTCAATAGTAGCAGGTTTAGCTGCTTGAACAAAGTCAGCTACACAGTCTGGAAGAGCGCGGATATACTTCTTAATTGTTATCTCCGGTGTTGTCACTTGACCAGGACAGATGATACTGAGCTGCTTGAAGCGAGCGGTGAGACCAGCATTGTCACCTCCATCTTGTTTGATATGCCAGAATTCATTCTCCAACTTTTGAACGATGAGGAGGACAGAACTCCTTCATCATAAGCTCCCTGAGTTCCTCCCAAGAAAGACCATAAGCCGAATCATTCCCGCGCCTGTTGCGCTTAGCAGTCCACCAGTCCAGAGCCCTGGACTGAAAAACTCTAGTAGCATTAACAGTACGCATATTTTCTAGGCATCCGCTTTGCCTGAAGGTGACTTCGATTGAGTCAAACCATTGGAACATAGCACTGGGTCGGTCCTCACTAGTGAAGTTAGTAGGACTGCAGGCCTTGAATTGTTTAAAGCTAAAAAGAGTCTTCGGAGAGTCGCTCTTCGATTCGACAGACGATTTGCTGCTGTCCTCATTGATCTCTCTGACGATCTGAGGTATGACTTTAGCCATTTCCTTGGCTACGAGAGAAGTGATACGTTTGTCGGCTTTGCTCCTTTAAGCATTGCGGCGAGTGTGAGAGCCAAGGGAAGAAATTGTCTGCAGCAGACATCGTCATATGATTTAGACGAGATTCGATTATATCGGGTTTTCGGAAAGTTTAGCGTTTAACCACAATACTTATTATTATTAGGTAAAGCACAGGAACACGTCGGTACGTAAGCACATAGTCACGTAGGCACATAAACCACATAGGCACGTAAGCACATAAGCACGTAGGAGCACATAATCCACGTAAGCACATATTTTGCACGTATTCACCTATATTTTGCACGTATTCGCCTACATATTTTGCATGTATTCACCTTCTCTTCCAAAAGCGCCTTTCTCTAATTTTCGTGTAGCGCGTGCGAGTGTTGCGAGGGATAGCGAGTAGCGTTACGAGTAGTGTAGCGTACGAGAGTTTGTAGTTCGTCTGCGTTTAGTTAGCATTTGAGATTAAGAGAGTGGTGCGAGTTGTGCGCGTTTGATGAGCGGAAAAGCGTATAGTCTTCCAAAAATCGAAACATATAAATCACATAAAATCGATAACTTGTAAAATCAGCTATTACGGGCTTAGAATTGAAACAGAGCGTCCTGGGTGTTAGATATTGACTACCCAAAGTGATTCGACAATCCACAACGATCTCGAGCACGCGCTTTGGCCTAATAGACTGTGCTCTCGCCAAAATACGGCGAACGACACGCATCCTTCTCGTTACTTACGCGACTCGAGTCATTGGAATCCATAGAGACTTTGGTGAGAGTTTTGTAAAATCAAAGCAGGGAGTGGGACTAGCCGTTAAGATGCGGGTTTCACCCCTATAACAACTTCGTTCCTGAGAGTGTGGCAAAACCACGAGATAGAGATGGAGAATTTCGTCGAGATATGGATGTCACTCCTAGCTCAACGAAGATTCTCGTGCTGAGTAAAAATACGCGTAGAGTGAGTGGCTTTATCAAGAGTTCTTGGTTTTCACGCCTAATCTCGAAAAGATCACTCGATTGTGTTATGCGAGTGTTTTCGAAAACGTGTGTATTGTGTCAGCCTTAGGAAAGGCAAATGGTATTTCAACCTTAGGAAAGGTTGCTTTGTATGAAGCTGTAGTATGCGGTGTTCGCACAAAGATGTAATTTTTGCGAGTTCGAGCGAGAATATTAAGAGTGAGTTCATACGAAACCCCTACTGGGTTTGCGCGAACAGTCTGTTGGTACTTAGACTATAGACTAGGTCAATCCTAAGACACGACCTAATTCCCTATAGTTATGGCTCTGATACCAATCTGTCACACCCAAATCAATGGCGGAATCATCGGGGCGTGGCACTTAGCGAAACAAATTGTCCAAGAGAATCCATAACAACTATTAAATGACAATATATTTAACGTTAATATCCCATACTACTAACATATAAGGCAATAACAGTCATTACAGAAAGCTTGTCTAAAAAACAAATACTGTTCCGACAACTCAGATTTATTTTGCGTGTTTCTAGACTTCCTAACTGGATTCAGCAAGCATAGCATCCTATCAACCTGTCACATACGTTAAAATAAAGTCAATACATAAAATGTAAAGGTGAGTACACAAGTTTGCATAGTATATAGTAGGGAAAGCGTTTACGCATAACCAGCATGTATCACGTAACGGGCGGAGCAAGTAACTATCAAAACTATGTTCACACTTAACCATGAGACTGCGTTATAGAGTATGCGCGACACATGTCCAACGGACATGTGAAGTAAAGAGATGTGATCCCTAGCAACCCCTGTCTACGACAGGTGCTGAGTCCAAACTATAGTACTATCGTTGCTAGAGGCGGTATAGAGTAACACTGTATAAGCATAGTAACAAGCATTCATAGAAAACGTATAACATGCGGGGGCGGTTAGCGTTTAAAGTGTTTGTGTTGTGTGTTGTTGTGTTTTGATAGAGAACGTATGTAACACTCAAAGTGCGTTAAAAGAAAATGGGTTCGAGTATACTCACAGTGAGTTCGTAGTTGCTAAACACACACTGTATTGGATTGAAGGGAGCTCTTTGAGCTAGCTTGAGCGGGGAAATAGAAGCGTAAACGTTGAACAGCGTGTAACGGAATGTCGGGTGTGATAAGTGTCGAATGGTGATTCGATCGGATGAGTTCCCATTCGATCGGATGGTCATCCGAGCGGATGAGCATTCGAACGGATGGCCGATCGAATGAGGTGTGGGTGTTTGTAAATCGTTTTGAAAATTTGAAGTTTTCGTTGAAGCGTTTAGACAATGTAAAGTATAGATTCCAAGTCATCCGGTCGGTTGGTCATCCGGACGGATGGCAATTCGATCGGATGGCTATTCGATTGAGAAATTGGTAGTTTAAGTTTGATCAAAACGTTTAAGTGTTGGAAGTTATAAAGGGGCAGGCCACCTAGTCGAATGGTCATTCGATCGGATGGCCTTTCGAGTGGGTGAACTGTTAGTTGAAAATTTGTGAAATTTTCTAAGTAAAAAGGTTTGAGTTTAACGGAGACTGCGTGATGACGTGTCAAACAATGAAAAACACACCAAGGTTCAGCTCATTCGATCCGATGGGAATCACCTCATTCGATCAGCCTCACTGTTCTTGACAAAGTTTCATGTCTGACCCGTTAATCGGTCATCTCTCCGGTGGAAATCTGTTTTCAAGCCGGCTCTCAACTAGGAAATGAGTAGAGAGTCTGAATGAGTCCAGATTCCATCGGTTTTCGTGTGAAAGTTGAAGAAAAGTAGAAGAAAACTGAAAATAGTTGAAAAGTGTTGAAATCTTGTTGAGATTCGAGTTAAAACATGTGGAAATCCTTTAGATCTGAACCAATCTTGATGAGGTGATGTCACACAACAGTTTGCATAAGCAACTGAGTGAGAACCACCTTCAAGGAGTCCAAATCTGGTGATTTCGAGAAGAAAATAGGTGATTTTGATGAAGAAGATGTAGAAGTGATTGGTGATGATGATTGTACAAGATTTAAAGAGAAAATCTTACTAAAAAGCCTTGAATCTTGATCAAAAGTGACTGAGAGCGTCTAGAGTGCTGGTGGTCGGATGGAGATGTCAGATCAGTGAAAGGGACGTGTACGGGCACTATTTATAGGCGTGAGAGAGTGAGTAAGTCGGTGGAGAGTGCGAGGTGTCGAATGGGTGTCAGGTCGGATGGCCATCCGATCGGATGGTCATCCGGACGGATGTCCATCCGATCGGATGGTCATCCGGACGGATGTCCATTCGATCGGATGTCCATTCGGACAACCGTGTTGTGCGAGTTAGTTTTCCAACTTTCGTTTCGTGTGTTATGCGTTGCGTTGCGTTTAATCGAGTTGCGAGTAAGCGTTTGAGCGTGTAAGCATTGCGTTGAGATAACCACATAACATTTAACAAATAATCATACAAATAACACACAAAACACAATAAATGCACAAAAGTGAATCTGCGTTTCGAGTTTGCGTTCAGATTGCGTTGCGTTTGCGTTGCGATAGCGTTTAGTCTAAACATGCGATGTAATATGCGATAAAATGCATTTAAATAGTAAGCTTTATAAATAGCGTTTTAGGTGCGATAACTGCGTTTTGAATAAGCGTTGAAAAATAGCATTGTAACAAGCTTTTAAAATGCGTTTGAAAACATAGTTTAAAATGGTTAACCCTTAGCGATAATCGAAATCTCGGGAGTACAAGCTATTAAGCAAGAAATGACAGATACAAGTAATGACCCGGAAAGTCGGGTTGTTACAATCATGCCCACGAAATGATAATGCATTTTTCGAAAGAAGTCTACAATCATTAATTGTAGCATTCAATCTAATTCGGTTCGCTTTCTTCGTAATATCATCTTGCTTATGAAAATTAGTGGCAATAGACTGATTTTGATTTATTAAATCCTCACATTTTTAAGTGCTTTATTATTAGCACTATTGACATCACCAACATGTGTCTCAAATGTATCTATCGCCTTATTCCAAGCATGACACCCTTGTTGTGAAAATACATCACGCCCACCTTGGTTCCCAACATAATCTGCGAATAAGTAACAACACAAACAATATGCTCTACCAGCTTTTACACTGTACTCTAACCAATTACCATAATTGTGACAATTGGCACTTTTCGTGTAATTTTTGTACATTGTGAACAGTGTTTGATATTATATGGTTGTGTATTTTGAACGTATGATGTGCATGATTTCATGGCATACATTTAAAGAACTCACAAAAACATTTCATGATGCATGATACTTAGTTTTAGTGGTCGCGACTCGAAACAGTTTAGACAGTGCACAAAACTAACTAGCACACTTATCAGATAAACTAGTAAGTGCTAACAGGAGTTCAGTACTCTGACAAACAACATACTTAGGACACAGATTGAGTCCCAGAACCAAGGTTATACTAAACCTCATGTGAGAAAGTAAGGGTTTATGTTACTGCTTTCCGAGAGACAAACAAACAACAAAAAACTGCCCGAAACTAGCTATAAACAGTAAAATTCAGCATTTTATAGCTTATGTAATAATCAGAAATAACGCCATAATCTTCAGAATAACTTAAAAAGTGTTGAAAACATTATCATGACATAATAACATATTACGCCATACAAGTCACCAATGTTAATCCTTTAAGCGATCCGATAACTAAACGAACACCCGAACACCACTAGACACATCCTATGAACTAGTTAATAATAATTTGGCATCATAATACTAGTTTATGACATTAAACACCTTCTTACACATAAGAATCTCTAACACACTTAAACACCCTAACTAACCATCCTTATTCTCATCCTTTCAACACTTAACAAAATTTAAACAATTAACCCCCCTATGACCGTCCCCATGGGACTCCCCCCCCCCCCTAATTGTGTTGACTAATTTGCTTTGTGGTCAAAGATGCTTATAGAAGTCCTTTGGTTAAAATTGTGT
The DNA here is from genome assembly GCA_030545235.1 of Helianthus tuberosus. NCBI lineage: Eukaryota > Viridiplantae > Streptophyta > Magnoliopsida > Asterales > Asteraceae > Helianthus > Helianthus tuberosus. The sequence goes on from CM060426.1 coordinate 7,677,573, forward strand.
AGGGAAGTTATGATCTAATGGATAATACACCTTATTTACTTCTAATCCCCCTCATTTGCAACATTCACCAACACACACCACAACTCTCATCTCTCCCTCTCTTTTTCTCGACCGCAAGCACCCCCCCCCCCCCCATCATCACTTCCATTCAATTCCTAGCAAATCCAAGACTCATCTAAGGTGTATCAAGGCATTCTAAGAAGGTGTCAAGCATAGGAAGTTGAAGGACCTCATTAGGGAGCTATTAACCATCATCTTTGTCTCATCATCTTCATCTTGTTTCTCTAGCCACTTCCCTAGCCTTGTGCTAGTAGTAAGTGCCTTATGAACCCATTTTTCATCTTGTTTTAGTGGTTGTAACTTATGTATAACTAAGAATCTAAGAGATCTTACAAAAACCAAGAAGATGAACACTTGAACCAAACTAAAAATCATAAGAAAACAAGTTGTCTATGTTAAGTGATGAAGTTGTTTGATGATTGTTTATGTGTTTTGGTGATGAATACCACATAAATACTTGTTAGATGATGATTAAACACATGATCTAACAAGTATGTGAAAGGATCTTGAAAGATCTATGTTGAACATATGTTATGTGAAGGATGAACTTGAAAAATAATCATGTTTAAGTGTAGGATTTGATTCCTACCAAGTATGATTCTTGAAAAATCAAAGACTTGAAAGATTAAAGTTTCAAAGAATAAAGATTACTTCATGTTAAGCATGGTTTTGTTACTTGAAAATAAATGGACTTGCTACATATGTAAAAATGAAATATTTGAAGTATTTTGAACATGAAAAGTTAAAGAAAATGAATTTTTACAAAAATGGATCACAAGTTGTAAAGAAGGAATTTTTACAAAATTATTCATATTAAGAAATAAACCATGTTTTTAAGGTTAAAGGAACATGTTTAACACATAGTTAAAAGACTACAAATTTTTACAAACTTTCAAGTTTTTTTTTTTTTTGGGTAAAGAAACTTTCAAGTTCATAATTTCATGAAAATGCATTTTTATGCATATGTTAGACTTGTAAATTGTGGTGGATGAATTGTTGATGATTTTGAAAAGAAAATGATATGCTTGAAAGCATAGAAACCTTCATTTTACAAAGGAAACTATGGCGAAATTTTTATAAAATTTAAACACCTAGAAAAATATGTTTTTACAAATTCTTACAAGTAACTTTGATTAATGGTTTTAAATATGAAAATTCTCAGTATTTTTTGTATAAAAATACAAGCAATGGAGGTTTGTTTTCAAAAATAAAAATGACTAAATATATATTTAGGAAAATATATATTTAGGAATCACACAAACTATGTGCTATGTGTATATTATTTGTATTAGTTATATTAAAATTTAGGGACTTGAAATAATATACCACACAAATACAAAAAATTGTAATTTAAAAATTACAAGAATACAAATATATGTCTTGTACACAAATATTGGACATTCGGACAAATGGACATATCGGACAAATTATATAAATATTCCGGAATTAAAGTTGAATTATAACAAAACTTGGTAAACGGTATTATTCCAAACCGAACAAATGACAAAGTATGTATTTTTACAAGTAGTATAAAAATATATAATATTTTGTCAAACTTGAAACTATATTATTTTTGAGTGTATGAAAGTATTTATTTTCATAAACAACTTAAAAATATATTATTTTGATGGAAACTAACAACATATATTTTTCTAGTCTTGATCTTAAAAATAAATTATTTTTAAGATATATGTGGACATTTATATTTACCAAGTCAAAAAATATAGATATTTTCTATAAACATATCTTAAAATATATATATTTTAAGAATGCAAGAATATTGGCTATAGTGGTGCAAGAACAATATTCCGGAAAAATTAAATATATATTAAGTATGAAATACTTAATAAATATAAGAATATATGTATTCCTATACGTACAAATACATGCCAACATATACTACCAACACTTGATATGAGAATATAAAGTGAAATACTCAACATACTCATAATACAAGTATACCTATACTTGGGAATACTTACAAGTGTATAATGCTCAATAAAAGGTATTTTGGTTATGAAAACTACAAACACACGTATATGGAAACAATATATCACAACGAGTTAAAAATATATTATTTTTAACGAAACCCTTAAATGATATACATGAAATGCATGCGAATAATATAAGTTAAGATATAATATTTTAACTAATATACTAAACTTTGAATTTTATATAATTTTGAGAAATTATATAAAGGCATCATATACTAAAAGTGCAACTCAAAACATAAACAAATCCAAAACAAGTCTTAATAAGTGTTTAAGACTAAGAACCGTTACAAGACCCAAGTGTCTAACCAAACTAGCACGTTTGTAGGTTGCAAAACGAACCCAGGAAACCACATTTGAGTACGCATTTTGCACGGATGCAAAACAATGAGTTCATGTCCCCCTTTTCTTTTAACGTTTTCGGTTTACAACAATGAGTTCATATCCCCCTGATCTCGACTGGACCACTCGGTTGTGTTACGCGAGTATTTTCGAAAACGTGTGTATTGTGTTGGCCTTAGGAAAGGCTATAAGTAATTTTCCATCCTTAGGAAAGGCTCTTCGTGTGAAGTTGTAGTATGCGGTGTTCAGACAAAGTCGTAGTTTTTAACGGATTCGAACGAGAGTATCAAGTAGGCCCGTACAATCCTACTGGGTTCGTACGAGTCGGCCCGTTGGTACCTAGACTATAGACTAGGTCGTTTCTAAGACATTGACCCGGACTAGGTCAAGTCTGGCCTAATTCCCTATAGTTATGGCTCTGATACCAATCTGTCACACCCCAACCGATGGCGGAATCATCGGGGCGCGACACTAGGTGAATCAGATTGCTCAAGAGAATCCACAACAACTACATTGCGATAGTATTTAATGCGTTTATTATCCCATACTAATAAACAATTACAATCACATAAGCTGTCATGAATTTCTTGTTCTCTCAAACAATACAAATCCGACAACCGAGATTTTTGGTGTGTTTCTAGACTTCCTAGCTTGATTTGATGTAGACTGCGACTAAACCTGCAACATACGTTAAAACAATGTCAATACAAAAGTATTGGTGAGTATACAAGTTTAGATAGTGTAGCGTAAATAGTTAAAAGTGCTGCGAATTACCAAATACATAAACGAGATACCTCAACATATATACATATAAGACAAATACTACCAGCTAAGTCACTCGAGCTGCGATTGCGATTGCTATTCATCCTAACTAGACCCCGTCGGGTTCTATAGTACTATACTAGTTAAGGCGGGACCTCGCGAGTATATGTCCTAACACATATGTAACTAGCATCACGTGTAAATATGCATAACAGTTATTCGCAAGTGATAAATAGTTTAAGCATTCGATTAGTTTGATTTGATAGAAACGTATGTTACACCCAAAAATGCGATAAAAAGGGTTCGAGTATACTCACTGTCGGTGTTCAGCAAGTAAACACAACTTGGTTTGATTGAAGGGAGCGCGTCTGAGATCATCCTGATTACAGATTGATAGCGTAAGCGTCGAACAGTGTGACAAACAATGAGATGTGACTGAGCGTCGAGTGGCAACCCGATCGGATGGCTAGTCGGTCGGGTGGCAATCCGTTCGGATGGTCATCTGATCAGACGACCACTCGATTGGATTATCACCTCGTTTGGTATAGATGTGTTTGTGTATGGTGGTTTGCCTTTTGAAGTTTTCGTTGTAGCATTTCGAAAACAGAGAAGTATCTCTACCCTTCAGGTCGATCGATCAAACGGCGGATCGATCGGGTGACGATCCGATTAGTAGGACACTTAGTGAGAAAAAGTTCACAGCAGTTTGTCACTCGATAGGATTGCAATCCGATCTGGTGGCAATCCGATTGGAACTAGCTATGCATTGAACAAGTTGAAAAATTGTTTAAGTGTTAAAGTTTAAAACATCACATGGTTGGATGGTCGTTCGATCGGACGGCAATCCGATCGGACAGCAATCCGTTCGACGTTCAAAACTTTTGAAGAGTTACAATATAGTTTAAGTGTGGAACCAAGTGCAAGCCGATCAGACGGCTGTCCGGTTGGGTGGCAATCCGATCGGATGGCAATCTGATCGGACAAAAATCCGTCCCAACGACCTGATCGTCTTTGACACTTGACTGTTTTGAAAGTTTTACGGTTTTCTCGAGACGGTATAACAGCGTGCCAAACAACAGAACCCTATCAACGACCAGGTGACCCGATCGGGCAAGAATCACCCTGGTCCGGTCGGTCAGCTGTTCGAGACGACGGTTCGTGTTTAACCCGAGATCGGTTGTCTCGTAGATAGAATCCAGATCTTGAGCTGACACATCACTAAGAAAGAGTAGAAGATCAGAACGAACTCCGATTCTATCGGTTTTTAGTGCATTGAGTGTAAAGGATTTGAAAGAAGGTTAGAAAACCATCCTTCAATCCTTTTATCCATGAATATGTGTAGATCTATGCGAAAATGTTGTTTATTCTTGTGGAAATCCTTCAGATCTGAGTGGTTCTTGGTGGGATGAGGCCAACACTTGAAGTTCATAAGAACTCCATGATGACATCACCCTAGAACGCCTCAAATCCATTGATTTCATGGTTAAAAGTTAAGATTTAAAAGAGAAAATGATGAAGAAGTGCGTGTAGATCATAGAAGTACAAGATTTGAGTTGAAAACTTACAAGAATCGCGAGGAATCGAGAGAAATAGAGCCAAAAGTGCGCTGGTCGAACGAGCGCAGTCACATCACTGTTCAAGTGATGTGACAAGTGCTATTTATAGGTGAAGTGGAGTGAAAGTGAAAGAGGGCCATGGATCGGGTGGCAATCCGATCGGGTGGCACTCCGATTGGTTGGCCATCCGATCGATCAGTCACTCGATCGGTGGTCTCCGGCTAATTGTGTTTACATGTCTCGTTTTGATCGTTAAGTGTTGCGATAGTTTGGTCACACCTTTTCATACCCACATTCATATATTTAGTATAATATTAGTCACATAGGGTCGTATAAACATCCATATTTCAAAGTCGCGATACAATAACCGGGTTTCGTTTCGAATATGCGTTACTCTACGACGCATCACGGCTATTGAGGATGGTAGAATAGGTCTTCACTCAACGTCATCGTGCGCGTTAGTGTGTGTGATGCGGTGTGTTATAGTGATAAAGTATGCGTAATATGCGAAAATACTGCAAAATAGCGATGCATGCGATATAGCTATATTATGATCCAAATCTCTGGTGCTAGGCGTAACGAGTAGTAACAACGCACGAACGTGCGGGTTGTTACAGTTTCCACTGCTTTAGGAAATTTCGTCCCGAAATTAATCCACAAGAAGGGTTGCGAGGATCGATGCGAGTGGGAGTAGCGATTTAAAAGCGTCAAAAATAAGCGAGCGATCGGTTGAAATTGGACAAGCGAGAGCATTGTGATGACGCGCGATGGCAGCGAGTAAGGCGATTCGTATAACAAAGATGGCGACACATGAAAAGCATTCCAGAAGTGTTTTGAATTCTCGAAAAGTTGGTTAATTCGAAAAAGGTTTGAAGAAACTTAGTTTATGAAAAATCTTCCCACCGTGCGGCGTTAAACTGTTTCGATGTTCACACTAGCGTTATGAGTGGGGTTTTATTAGGTTACTAAAAGATTTTAGGGTGTTTAGAACTCGTTTTACGATATTTTCTCGTCACGCGGCAGTAACTTGAGTCGATTGTTACACCAACCTTACAAGATAGTCTCGTTTTGTACAAAGGTTTTGATCAAATTTTAGAAAAAGTTTTGTAAGAAAAGCTTTGTTTACACAAAGGTTTTAATAATATCGAAAAGTTTTTAAATTTAAAGTCGGCCCCGCATGGCACTTTCCCACGAAAGTTCGACAATATGGCTAAAATACTTATATATAGGAAGTACCAGTGGCGTATCCACCATGTTTTAGCCATATGGCTTCCGTCCCGTGAGACGGTGTCATGTGTGTCGACATAGTACTAATAGACTTCGATTCCCTCGGTCCAGACGATAGGTGGTCGGACCAAGTGTAAGAGAGGGATTGAGCAAACTGAGCGAGGAAGTCGTTTTCGAACTCAGTTGAGCGATACGGGCGAGTGCGAATAGCGATAAGCGGTACGCGATAATTGATAGCACAAAACAATCATAATAAGCGAAGACGACGGCGACAAGCGAAAAGCGATGAGCGGGCGATATCGACAACCGTCAAGCGATAGGCGACGATCGATGCGTTGCAAGCGATGGGAATATGCGATTTGATTAGATTAAACGACACCACAAGTTTTAACTGACATTAAGCCCCACATGGCCTTTCTCCACGAAAATCCGTTGATATGGCTAAAACACTTATATATAGGAAGTACCAGCGGCGTATCCACCATGTTTTAACCCTATCAGTTTCGTCTCGTGAAGCGAGGTCATGTGTGCTAACATAACATAGATAACATAAATACGGTAAGCGATAGCGATGGCGATAAGTGTTAAGCGATACACGATGAGCGATGGAGCAATACACAAGCGATAGAGCGACACACACGATAGAGCGATACACATGATACACATAATAAGCGATTGAACGAACACACTATAAGCGATTGAGATTGCGAGATAGATTCCAGCGATAAAGCGATTGCGAGCGTGTTGACTTACGAAAAGTCTACCGATTACACGCTTTGAGTTGCGATTGAGATTGTTACGCCTTGCGATGTAGTGTGTCGAAAATAGAATTACATAGTATACTTGGTCTAATAACGTTCAACTTGTATGGCACTTTCTTCACAAGACATTGGTTGGCATGGCGAAGCACTTATATATAGGAAGTACCAGCGGCGTATCCACCATGCTTCAACCACACGCCTCTGCCCCGTGAATTGGTGTCGCACTGTGTTGACATGGTCAAGATGCTTATATATAGGAAGTACCAGCGGCGTATCCACCACGCTTAACCATGCTTTTAACGTTATGGCATCATTGAAAGTTGTTACGATCTCCGTGCACTGATCACAGTAATCTCGTGTGTACCCGTGATTAATTTGATCCTTGCACGTTTATCGTACTTCATCTCAAGAACACATAGTAGGGGGAAAACTCATTATATAGTACATAGTGCTAGTATATAGTCCGTGCGCGAGTGCGAGAGAGTGTGAGATAAATAGAGTCCACATTGCGTCGAGAAATAGAATAAGTTCAACATGCAAAAGAAATTAAAATGTGAAGATCGTATCATTACAACATTGGAAGCATAACTAATGTTGCTGTGGAGGACTTCTACGGAGACTGCGATTGTTGCTGAAATTCCTCAAGTTTGCGGCCCCGTGCGGCAGTGCTGGGTAAGATGACCATACCAGTTGTAATTTGCGCAAAAGCGATAGTTAGCTTCTGGCGGGTGATGATACGTACACATGAGACACAGGGGATGAGTTCCATTGTAGTCACGCTTCGAGTGAACTGGAATCGCTTGAAGAGGTTCTGGTTGCGATAGGTCAGTTGTTGGGGAGTTTGGGCTCATGGTCTTTCGTTTACGGCTTGGCTGAGCTTCCTGAAACGGTTCGTTGTCGTCAGAGGATTCGTCCTAGGACTCACTTGAAGAATCGTCGGTAGGATCATCGGAGGAATCGTCAGAATAATCGATGACGATTGCTTGCTGAGCTTGTTTGATAGGATTCTTGGAGAAAGATCCGTCCAAGACTCGTTTGTCGTTGATTTCTGCGGCTAAGCGGTAGGTTTCTTCGATGGTAGCAGGTCTTGCAGCTTCAACGAAATCGCCCACACACACAGGCAAGCCGCGAATATACTTCGTGATGGCTTTTTCTAAGGTGTTGACTTGACTTGGGCAGATTATGCTAAGTTGTTTGAACCTTGCGGTGTAGCCAGTATTGTCACCTTCGACTTGCTTGATCTTCCAAAATCCGTCTTCGAGTTTCTGGACTTCGTGGGGAGGGCAGTACTCTTTCTTCATGAGCTCTTTTAGCTCATCCCAAGAGAGAGTGTAAGCTGCGGAGATCCCACGTTTGTTACATTCGGCTGTCCACCTGTCGAGTGCTCGTGATTGAAATACTCTGGTAGCGCAAGTAGTACGGAAACCATCGGGACACCCACTCTGATGAAGGGTAACTTCGATAGAATCGAACCACTGGAGTAGCTGGGAGACACCTCCTTCACCCGTGAATTCCATCGGATCACAGGCTTTGAAGTGTTTGTAGAGGAAAGCAGATTGCCGCGCTTCCGTCTTAGAGTCTTCCGAGGTTCGAGAGTTGCTGAGAGAGTGCACTTGAGCGACAATTTGAGGAATGACCTTGGCCACTTCCTTGGCCACAAGCGAGGCAATCCTCTTCTCGGCGCTTCGTTTGGCTCTTCTCTTAGCTGTTTATCTCGAGGTAGAGTTGTTGGAAGGCATCTAGACAGAGAGAGATTTGGAGTGAGATTCGATCATAATGATTTTTGTGTTTTGCGATGCGATTGAGCGTGATCAAAACTTGTAGCGAGTAATATAATAGATTTCATATAGGAGCCACATAGGAGACACAAAATTCCTAGATTCCCACACAATTGATTCGCTTGTATTTACATATATATTTGTAGTTTATGCTTACACACATACATGCCGGATAGAATGCGCGAGGATGCGATGAAGAGGGAGAGAGCGAGAGCAAAAACGAGTAATTAGACTTTAGTTTTGTTGCGAACATTCGGTTTTGTTTTAGATTGCGATGGTTGTGCGAGTCGTGCGGTTGCAAAAGCAGGGAGCGAAAATCGATAAATCGATAAAGCGTAAAGTTTTAAATTGTAAACACATAAGCGTAAATAGATTCCATAAAGCGTAAAATCTTCAAATTCATAAAATAGATAGAGTGCCTCGGGTGTTTAGGCGTCGACCGTCCAAGGTACCCCAACTATACCTAACAAGTTCGTGCACGTACGTTGCCCTAGAAGACTTATGCTTCCACTGGGATGTAGCTCATGGCATTCGTCTTCCTGGTCATTGCGTGGCTTGAGTTATTGTTATAGCCGAGTTCTTGGTGAGAGCTTTTGAAAACTATTTTATAGAGAGCGGAACGGTTTATTAAGATACGGGTTTCACCCCTGACTTAATTACTTCGCTCCTAGTTGTGGTTGTGCTCTTCGAATAAGCTCGAGAGTTTCCACTAGAATTCGAAATGGAGACTTTCGCCGAGATGTGGATGTCACTCCTAGCTCAACGGAAAGTTCTCGTGCTAGAAAAATGCGCTGAGTGAGCGATCCTATCGAGAGTTCTCGATTTTCATGCCTGATCTTGACTGGACCACTCGGTTGTGTTACGCGAGTATTTTCAAAAACATGTGTATTGTGTTGGCTTTAGGAAAGGCTAAGTAATATTCCAGCCTTAGGAAAGGCTCTTCGTGTGAAGTTGTAGTTGCGGTGTTCACACAAAGTCGTAGTTTTTAACGGATTCGAACGAGAGTATCAAGTAGGCCCGTACAATCCTACTGGGTTCGTACGAGTCGGTCCATTGGTACCTAGACTATAGACTAGGTTGTTTCTAAGACATTGACCCGGACTAGGTCAAGTCTGGCCTAATTCCATATAGTTATGGCTCTGATACCAATCTGTCACACCCCAACCGATGGCGGAATCATCGGGGCGCGGCACTAGGCGAATCAGACTGCTCAAGAGAATCCACAACAACTACAATGCGATAGTATTTAATGTGTTTATTATCCCATACTAATAAACAATTACAATCACATAAGCTGTCACGAATTTCTTGTTCTCTCAAACAATACAAATCCGACAACTGAGATTTTTGGTGTGTTTCTAGACTTCCTAGCTTGATTTGACGTAGACTGCGACTAAACCTGCAACATACGTTAAAACAATGTCAATACAAAAGTATTGGCGAGTATACAAGTTTAGATAGTGTAGCGTAAATAGTTAAAAGTGTTACGAATTACCAAATACATAAAAGAGATACCTCAACATATATGCATATAAGACAGATACTACCAGCTAAGTCACTCAAGCTGCGATTGCGATTGCGATTGCTATTCATCCTAACTAGACCCCGTCGGGTTCTATAGTACTATACTAGTTAAGGCGGGACCTCGCGAGTATATGTCCTAACACATATGTAACTAGCATCACGTGTAAATATGCATAACAGTTATTCGCAAGTGATAAATAGTTTAAACATTTGATTAGTATGATTTGATAGAAACGTATGTTACACCCAAAAATGCGATAAAAAGGGTTCGAGTATACTCACCGTCGGTGTTCAGCAAGTAAACACAACTTGGTTGGATTGAAGGGAATGCATCTGAGATCAGCTTGATTACAGATTGATAGCGTAAACGTCGAACAGTGTGACAAACGATGAGATGTGACTGAGCGTCGAATGGCAACCCGATCGGATGGCAATCCGATCGGATGGCTAGTTGGTCGGGTGGCAATCCGTTCGGATGGTCATCCGATCGGACGGCCATTCGATTGGATTGTCACCTCGTTTGGTATGTATGAGGCCAACACTTGAAGTTCATAAGAACTCCATGATGACATCACCCTCAAATGCCTCAAATCCATTGATTTAATGGTTAAAAGTTAAGATTTAAAAGAGAAAATGATGAAGAAGTGCGTGTAGATCATAGAAGTACAAGATTTGAGTTGAAAACTTACAAGAATCGCGAGGAATCGAGAGAAATAGAGCCAAAAGTGCGCTGGTCGAACGAGCGCTGTCACATCACTGTTCAAGTGATGTGACAAGTGCTATTTATAGGTGAAGTGGAGTGAAAGTGATAGAGGGCCATGGATCGGTGGCAATCCGATCGGGTGGTTGTCCGATCGGGTGGCAATCCGATCGGTTGTGTAATGACCATAAATTTAAAATCATTATTCTAGAAATAAAAGAATAATAATAATTTATAATAAACTAAACATTTATCTTATGATCCATCCTTCTGTATATCAACCAAAACTATTATTATTATTTATAAATTATCCAATAGGAAACCCTAATTAAGACACCCAAGTAATTCTGTACAAACCCTAGAATTTTCAGAATTTTCAGAATCAGGATCAGGGCCCCTAAAACTCATGGGGGGTATTTTCTAGTTATGATTATCAGCAAAATAAGCTGTCAAATTCGAATTTATCCATTATATCGATTCAGCAAGCCTAGTCCCACGCGTGGCAACCCTATAGTGCTGTGGTGTCCCTTACGGACCGTAACAATATGAGGCTTACGGTCCGTAAGCATCCTTACGGTCCGTAACATTGGGAGTCTTACGGTCCGTAAGAATGACCAAAATCGAGTATAAATAGCAGGCGTCTGGGACTTAATTCTGGGCACAAAAACGACGAAGAAACTCAAAATACACGCTGAGATATCGTCCAAATACTCTCAAAACACACACGAAATCACTAATTAGTATAGCGGAGTGCTGCTGCACAGGGTATTAACTCGATCGCTATTACGATTCATTGTCCGATCGATCAATGTACTCAATGGATGTTTAAGTGCTGCCCACATTAGGGTGATGCTTTGTCATTAGTCGTGATTCCGACCGGATGTTTGAGTGCCACCCGAATTCGGGGAATACTCTGTCCTTCGTTGTGAATCCGATGGATGTTTAAGCATAGCACTTTGTCATTCGTTGTGAGGGTTGATCTCGTGAGTTATCGTAAATGTTGTATTAAGTTACTAACCTAGTTGTGTGCATGTTATTTAAATTAGGTTAAAAGACTAATCAGTAGTCTAAACTCTGCCCGTATAAATCTGAAATATTATCATAAGGTAGCATCACTTTGGAATTATTAAGGTACGGGTCCTTACCCTCACTCCTTATTGCTTCATATTCAAATTGTTATAAACCCATTAAATTCATATATCTTTTAAAACTCCTCACGTCTTTGATTATCGATTCATTTGACAGTCCGTTGGATTCCTATTCTAATCATAACCTTGAATTTAGCTTTCATGTCATGCGATAGTATTATGTTAGTTGTACTCATTATCGCATGTTCCAATATATGTTACGTCTTGTTATGAAAAATATTTTGATAAGTTATGTGAATAAGACCATTTGTACTCTGATACCCTGAGTGTCGCTTCTCGTGGAGTGTCCCACGAGCATGTTGTTGCGGCATCGACAACATGTGCTCTTCCCGTGACGGAGAGATCAGTTCACGGCGTCTCTTAAGTACAAGTGTGGTACATATGGCTATTAGGAGGCGTATGGATCGATCCTAGGATTTAAGTTAAGGGGGTGGATAGCGGGTATGCCAACTCGCCATCTCGTGTGATAATTATGCAGGAGTAGGTACCTGTGTATTGTCACGTTTTATGTTTGGCTCATGGGTACATCCGTATGATATGATTATGAAATTACGTTACTTGTATCGTATCATTTTCGCATAAAGTTCCATCCGGATAACATTTCATATAAAGCGTTACTTGTTATTTGAGCCTATTATTCCGTACTGAGCATTTGGCTCATTCCGTAAACTTTTTGTATATACAGGTCCGCAGGTTACTTTGGGCGGGGAAAAGAGAGAAGAGTAAAGACTAGGACTAAATCTGAAGATGTTAGTTAATCAAATCGAATGTGTCCGATTATATATTATACTTAAGTTTAGTGGTCGTGTGGTTGTATCCTTGTCAAATAAATAAATGGAATTATGACTTTTGTTTATGATACTGTTATTGTGACACGTCAGCCCTTCCGGGTTGGGGTGTTACAGCTATGGTATCAGAGCAAAGGCTCTTTCCTGTAGAAAACTTGAAGATAGTAATTAAAGCCTGTGAGGAATGGGTAGATATCTATGATAGGATTCAACTTGGTCTCTTATTTTTTTTAACTCCTATGTCTATTCTTATAGATGCCTCCTCGTCGTCTGCCACGTAGGAGTACTCGTACTAACCATGTACGTAACAACACTTCTTCGAATGAGACTCCAGTTGATCCAAACGTAATTAATGCTATCAACCAGGCTGTTGCCGGGTTGCTTCCAAACCTTGTTGCTCAAACAGCTGAGGCCGTTATTCAACAAACTCGTCATCCAGAACGTAATAACACGAATCCAATCTCTGGTGAAGAAATTCGTGAGAATACCACGAACCATACTACCTATAGTATGGACATATGGATCTCTAAATTCCAAAAACAAAAGCCGAAATCCTTTAGTCACGCTACTAATCCAGTCGAAGCAAGAAATTGGATAGCTCATGTTGAAAAGATCTTCGGAGTTCTTGGAGTTCCGGAACAATACAAAGTTAGATTGGCTACCTACAAACTTGAAGATGACGCACAAACTTGGTGGGAAGGATATAAGCAAGTCAAAGGAGGGGATGATTTTGACGCTAATCTTTCATGGGTCGACTTTCGTACCATCTTTTACGACAAGTATTTTTCTACCGCTGATAAAGAAGCTTATATCAGGGAGTATGCAGTGATTCGACAGGGGAGTGATGAACCAGCCTCTGAGTTCATTACTAGATTTTCAAGATTGACTAGTATTGTAGGAGACGTTGCAGGATCAGCAGAAGCCCAGGCAGAGAAATGCAAGTGGGCAGTCAATGATCGAATTCGAAAGTCGATCATGTACATGAAATTTAAGGATATCACCAAAGTTGCTGATGCAATCAAAACTTTTGAGTTCGAGAGAAAAGAATTTTTATCTTGAACTGGGGATAATAAGAAGAGAAATAGGGAAGACGGTAAATCTTGCTCTTTGATATATGTTCATTTGTTTCTGTTTACGGTCATTCATGCTTTACCTTATGTGAATATATCCTAGTTATGATTAAGCATGTTTATGTAGGAGATATCAGTACCAATAATCACTCTTGTTATCTGTAAGTCTATGTTGATTTTCTACATGATTAAATATGTTATTAAGATACGTAGTGGAAGAACCATTAGGACATGGTAGTAAGGTAATTGACAATTATGGTCATGAACGTAATTATGAATTTCAGATACACATGTGTGTTTAGGAGATTCTTGTTATATAAGTTAGTAACTCTGCTATGAAAGTTCCATTTCCGTTACTTATGCGATATGTTATATTCTTATTTGAAAAATTTCGAGGACGAAATTTCTTTTAAGGGGGTAATAGTTGTAATGACCATAAATTTAAAATCATTATTCTAGAAATAAAAGAATAATAATAATTTATAATAAACTAAACATTTATCTTATGATCCATCCTTCTGTATATCAACCAAAACTATTATTATTATTTATAAATTATCCAATAGGAAACCCTAATTAAGACACCCAAGTAATTCTGTACAAACCCTAGAATTTTCAGAATTTTCAGAATCAGGATCAGGGCCCCTAAAACTCAGGGGGGGTATTTTCTAGTTACGATTATCCGCAAAATAAGCTGTCAAATTCGAATTTATCCATTATATCGATTCAGCAAGCCTAGTCCCACGCGTGGCAACCCTATAGTGCTGTGGTGTCCCTTACGGACCGTAACAATATGAGGCTTACGGTCCGTAAGCATCCTTACGGTCCGTAACATTGGGAGTCTTACGGTCCGTAAGAATGACCAAAATCGAGTATAAATAGCAGGCGTCTGGGACTTAATTCTGGGCACAAAAACGATGAAGAAACTCAAAATACACGCTGAGATATCGTCCAAATACTCTCAAAACACACACGAAATCACTAATTAGTATAGCGGGGTGCTGCTGCACAGGGTATTAACTCGATCGCTATTACGATTCATTGTCCGATCGATCAATGTACTCAATGGATGTTTAAGTGCTGCCCACATTAGGGTGATGCTTTGTCATTAGTCGTGATTCCGACCGGATGTTTGAGTGCCACCCGAATTCGGGGAATACTCTGTCCTTCGTTGTGAATCCGATGGATGTTTAAGCATAGCACTTTGTCATTCGTTGTGAGGGTTGATCTCGTGAGTTATCGTAAATGCTGTATTAAGTTACTAACCTAGTTGTGTGCATGTTATTTAAATTAGGTTAAAAGACTAATCAGTAGTCTAAACTCTGCCCGTATAAATCTGAAATATTATCATAAGGTAGCATCACTTTGGAATTATTAAGGTACGGATCCTTACCCTCACTCCTTATTGCTTCATATTCAAATTGTTATAAACCCATTAAATTCATATATCTTTTAAAACTCCTCACGTCTTTGATTATCGATTCATTTGACAGTCCGTTGGATTCCTATTCTAATCATAACCTTGAATTTAGCTTTCATGTCATGCGATAGTATTATGTTAGTTGTACTCATTATCGCATGTTCCAATATATGTTACGTCTTGTTATGAAAAATATTTTGATAAGTTATGTGAATAAGACCATTTGTACTCTGATACCCTGAGTGTCGCTTCTCGTGGAGTGTCCCACGAGCATGTTGTTGCGGCATCGACAACATGTGCTCCTCCCGTGACGGAGAGATCAGTTCACGGCGTCTCTTAAGTACAAGTGTGGTACATATGGCTATTAGGAGGCGTATGGATCGATCCTAGGATTTAAGTTAAGGAGGTGGATAGCGGGTATGCCAACTCGCCATCTCGTGTGATAATTATGCAGGAGTAGCTACCTGTGTATTGTCACGTTTTAAGTTTGGCTCATGGGTACATCCGTATGATATGATTATGAAATTACGTTACTTGTATCATATCATTTTCGCATAAAGTTCCATCCGGATAACATTTCATATAAAGCGTTACTTGTTATTTGAGCCTATTATTCCGTACTGAGCATTTGGCTCATTCCGTAAACTTTTTGTATATACAGGTCCGCAGGTTACTTTGGGCGGGGAAAAGAGAGAAGAGTAAAGACTAGGACTAAATCTGAAGATGTTAGTTAATCAAATCGAATGTGTCCGATTATATATTATACTTAAGTTTAGTGGTCGTGTGGTTGTATCCTTGTCAAATAAATAAATGGAATTATGACTTTTGTTTATGATACTGTTATTGTGACACGTCAGCCCTTCCGGGTTGGGGTGTTACAGGTTGGCCATCCGATCGATCAGTCACTCGATCGGTGGTCTCCGGCTAATTGTGTTTCGATGTCTCGTTTTGATTGTTAAGCATTGCGATAATTTGGTCACACCTTTTCATACCCACATTCATATATTTAGTATAATATTAGTCACATAGGGTCGTATAAACATCCATATTTCAAAGTCGCGATACAATAACCGGGTTTCGTTTCGAATATGCGTTACTCTGCGACACATCACGGCTATTGAGGAGGGTAGAATAGGTCCTCACTCAACGTCATCGTGCGCGTTAGTGTGCGTGATGCGGTGTGTTATAGTGATAAAGTATGCGTAATATGCGAAAATACTGCGAAATAGCGATGCATGCGATATAGCTATATTATGATCCGAATCTCTGGTGCTAGGCAAAACGAGTGTAATGAGTAGTAACAACGCACGAACGTGCGGGTTGTTACAGTTGTGTCCCAGTCGAGAGTGACACGACATTAAAAATCGTCTACTCGGGTTGAGTACCTCCTATGTCGTCACATATATTAATGTCCTTGCAAAACATTAATGATCAACATGTTCATAGACGCTTTACATGCCTACATACAAAACTGAACTTTCAAATGTTTTTGAGATTCATTTGATGTGCATACACATAAAACACATGAACTCGCTCAACTTTTGTTGATGTTTTCAACTTACATGTATTTTAGGAAAATAGATGGATCTTGGTGCCAGCGTTACTTTCAAGCTTTTGAGTTTCAAGTCTCGATATCATCCACTTTTGGAGGGTTTGATTCATATATCTCATCCTTGATGAGTTATAGGATGCAAAGCCTCATGAATTTAAACTTTTGTTAAACAAGTCCTTTTATGGAACTTTAAAACTTATGTTGGTTGTAACTTAAACTAAATACTTGTGATGGTTTGAAATTTGAACAACTTGTGGTTTGTAGTATTTTGAAACTTATGAATGGATGGACATCGCTTGTTTTAATCATGTAGTTGTTTATTATGATCGAATGCAATGAAAACTGATCAAGTCACACGCACACGCTTCCGCAAAAGATAGAGTGTGACAATAATCATCAAACCAAGTCTTGACGAAACGTCGCTTTTTTTCCCTATCAATTTTATTGGGAAGTTATGACCACGCGGTTGACAAGGTCAATTAAGCCAATACTTTCTGCGTATCTCATCTCTTTGATCAGGGTGATAATCCAAAATTCTTATCCTATCAGCAGGATCCCAAGGAAGCTTATCTAAATCAACCATATTAGGTCCTGAAGATGATTTTTTTCGTTTAAAAAACCTTTCCATAGACCTAACAAAGAACAATTAGACAATGTAAATTAAATGCAACAGTCAATAATAAATCAAATGGTCCTAGTTTAGTGGTTTATAGTCTTATAAATATGTATTCAACAATCAATAAACTTCAAAGAATAAAAGTTCAAACCTTTGCATTGTTCCTTATTCTTGGAAGTTTCAATCTGCCAATATGATCATTTTTTAATAACTATTCAATAATCATTCAATTAACTATATAAAAAATCAAACCTTTGATTTTGAGATGTGATGAACTTGAAAAAAACCTGCCGCCTTGCCAATTGCCGTTAGGTTGCGTCCTTGTGTTTTCTACTTTTCCACAATTCTTGTTGAACTAGTTTAATTGATTGGGCTTCACATCTATCCATTTACTAATTTGGGGCTTCAATATTAAAATGTTAATTGGATTTTGGGCTTTCTGCATTTTAAACTTTCAAAGTCAAAGGGTCCCTTTTAAAATTAGGGCTGACAAATCGTGTTTTATCGGGTTTAGCAGGTCTTTAACGACGCGTATAACACAAGTATTAAACATGAATACAACTCGTTTAGCTACTTTATATCTCATGTTTATAACACAGTTTTATGTTTTATGTACCAAGAAGAAGAAATGATGGATCCTAACCTTATAATTAGATTTATTTTTTAAAAAGTAAAAAATCACGTTGTGTACTTTTTCGATGGATCCTAACCTTATAATTAGATTTATTTTTTAAACAGTAAAAAATTGATAAAAACTAAAGAGAAATAGAGATAAACTTAATTCCATCCTTCACAATATTCAACATTACAATATATAGAGATAAACATAACCATAAACCCTAAAGCCTATAAGTAATGGGTTGGGCCTAAAATGTCTGGTTTATAACACTCCCCCTCAGACATTTAGAATTATACACAGTTTAACAACATACTTCAGGATGATGTTAAATAGGTACTTCAGGACCTGAACAAATAAACTGATACTACTGGATCAACTATGCTGCCTCATTAAAAACCTTACTATGAAAACCCAGTGGGACAAAACTTAGTTAAGGGAAAAAGAGTACAACGTGTATAATTCTCCCCTGAATTCAACAAACATCTTTCAATCTACGAAGACCGATCTTGTGTGATAGCTGCTCGAAACTGCTTCTAGGTAAAGATTTCGTGAACAGGTCAGCTAGATTTTCACTTGACTTAATCTGGCGAACATTAATTTCCCCTTCTTTTTGCAAGTCATATGTTGAGAAAATTTTTGGTGAGATGTGCTTTGTTCGATCACCCTTGATATAACCTTCTCTGACCTGAGATATGCAAGCAGCATTGTCTTCATAAATAATTGTCAGCTCCTTCTTGATCTGTTCTAATCCGCATGCTTCTTGTATGTGATCAATCATTGATCTCAACCACACGCATTCTCGGCCAGCATCATATAGTGCTATCAATTCGGCATGGTTTGATGATGTTGCTGTAAGTGTTTGCTTAGTTGACTTCCAAGAAATTGTTGTGCCACCGTATATGAATACGTAACCTGTCTGAGATTTTGCTTTGTGAGGATCTGATAGATATCCGGCATCAGCATACCCAACAAGCTGGGACTTTTGATCTCTCTGATAGAAAAGACCTAAGTCTTGTGTCCCGCAAATATACCGGAATATATGTTTTACACCATTCTAGTGTCTACGTGTTGGATTCGAACTGTATCTCGCTAGTACATGTACTGCAAATGCAATGTCAGGTCTTGTGTTATTTGCGAGATACATAAGGGCACCGATCGCGCTTAAGTACGGTACTTCTGGACCAAGTACTTCTTCGCCTTCTTCTTGAGGGCGATAAGGATCCTTGTGTGGATCTAGCGTTCGGACAACCATAGGTACGCTAAACGGATGTGCTTTATCCATATTGAAACGTACTAACATCTTCTGGATGTAGTTTGATTGATGGACAAATGTGCCATTGCACAGATACTCAAATTGTAGTCCGATACATAACTTTGTCATACCAAGATCTTTCATTTCAAATTCCTTCTTTAACAACTGAGTAGCTTTCTTTATCTCTTCAGGAGATCCGATGATGTTGATATCATCAACATAAACTGCTATTATAGTGAAATTTGAGAGTGATCTTTTTATAAAGACACATGGACTGATTACATCAGACTTGTATCCTTCCTTTTCAAGATATTCACTAAGTCGATTATACCACATACGACCAGATTGTTTGAGACCATATAAAGATCTCTGGAGCTTTATAGAACACATATCTCGAGGTGTTGATTTTAATGCTTCAGGAAATTTTAATCCTTTAGGGATTTTCATGTAGATGTCATTTTCAAGTGTCCCGTATAAGTATGCTGTGACGACATCCATTAGTCTCATATGAAGTCCTTCAGAGATTGTGAGGCCGATTAGGAAACTATGGGTTATCGCATCCACTACAGGGGAATACGTTTCCTCATAATCAACTCCTGGGATTTGGGAAAACCCTTGTGGTACAAGTCGAGCCTTATATCGCACAATCTCATTCTTTTCATTTCTCTTTATTGCAAACACCCATTTATAACCTACTGGTTTGACGTCTATGGGCGTTCGGACTACAGGTCCGAAAACATGTCGCTTTTCAAGCGAATTTAATTCGACATTTATGGCTTCTTGCCATCTTGGCCAATCATTTCTGTGCATGCACTCTTCTAAAGTTTTAGGTACGTAATCATTTTCATTGATTACATCCGTTGCTATAGCATATGCGAATATATCATCAACACGTGTTTTATTCCGGTTCCACATTGTACTATCTTGTACATAATTAATAGAGATCTCATTTTCGTTCGGTACCGGTGTTTCTTCTGAAACTTCATTTTCCTCTGGATTCATAGTTGTCTCTTCTGGGACATTTACCTCTACCGGGGTTTCACTTATAATCTTTTGTGAGTTTTCACCAACTGCGTTACTTTGCTCTTTTCGTTTCCGTGGGTTTTTGTCTTTGGAACCGATTGGTCTCCCACGCTTTCGTTGTATAGTAATCGCTTCTGGGATTACTTCAATTCGAGCAGGTGCATTTGATGCTGGTATATGTGATTTTGTCACTATATTCGTGTCTGTGAATGCATCTGGTAATTCATTCGCTATTCTTTGCAAATGTATGATCTTTTGGACTTCATATTCACATTGACCACTTCGGGGGTCGAGATTTGATAGCGATGATGCATTCCACATTATTTCTTGTGTTACCAGTCTTTCTATGTCCTTGTCTCCCCCTAGGACTGGGAACATTGTTTCATCAAAATGACAGTCAGCATACCGTGCTGTAGACATGTCTCCCGTCATTGGTTCTAAGTATTTAATAATAGACGGGGAGTTAAAACCAATATAGATACCCAGTCTTCTTTGGAGTCCCATTGCAGTACGTTGTGGTGGCGGTATTGGTACGTATACCGCACAACCAAAAATTCTAAGGTGGGACAAACTTGGTTCTCGTCCGGAGACCAGTTGCAATGGGGAGTATTCGTGATCAGCACTTGGATTTGAATTGATTAGATAGTGACTAACACACGAATTCCATATCAACTACATATGTCTCTCACTATATTTCACATTGTGCCCAACAATGGTCTCTACAAGTGCATTGTCAACGAGCAGCGTTAAACCATGTCAAAATACAACGTTCCATATTGTCGGACGAATCTCATCTTGACCATAGACACCTCTTACCATACTTCACATTGTGCCCAACAATGGTCCAAACAACTAGTTAGCACTATTGAATATTTAGCACATTATGATATCTTACGGATGACCAATATGGTCATCTCGTATGGTAGATACATATCTTTCTAGTAACTTCTAGTTACTCACCATAGTTGATTTAAGGTGATCTGTTTTGTACAATATATTCTAGTGGGCAAAACCTTTTGGTTATCTAATATGGTCTTCTGGCCATATTTGTCGTATGGAATATTTTAGATATTTGGTATCATTTCTAGGTATCATTTCTAGCCAGAGTTTCAAAATTATAACCGTTAATGAAACTTAGTAATTTTCTTAAGAATTTACTAGCATATGATACATTATTGATTATAAAACTTTGAATCTATGGGTAAGATGTTGGTGGTATTTTGGAGCATTTGATATGATGCTATATCACATGAAATAGTATCAATAAGTATCTTCTCCTCAAGATAAGAGATAAATATATATATTTTTTTACTCCTCCATCGACATTAAAAGATATCTGCATTCGCTTCAGGGAATGGGCTAGTATGGATTGATTAGAATTTATGATACACGTAGGGGCTAGTTACCTCTGCTATTTAGAAGACGTGATACGACCTTAACGTATTATGTGAAAACAGATTATTTGTATTGTTGCAAGAGAGTATGTTATGAGTGTGAGACAGAGAAGATGTCTTGTTGAACACATCAACATCATTGGTGTTTTCTCCACATTTTCAATTTGGAGGTAATCCAGAAAAAAAAAAACTTTTGGGAGGAGGACCAACTCCTGGTGGTCAAACCTATTTTTAAAGGTCTTCTATAGCGAGACATTCCATCTTTATGTTTTCATAAATAATCATCTTTCTCTAGATTATTCTCTCATAGGTAAATTTGCTAGGACCGAGGGGAGGTAGAGTGCCACAAAACTCTAGTTTGGTAAGATTTGACATCGTGTCTATAATGAAAGATATATTGGGATTTAGAATTTTCTCTTTTGTATACATTTGTTAGAACTTCCGGTTCTCGATAAGTAGAACTATACGTTCCCTTATTAATATATTCTTTTCAATCCATTAGGATGATAAAAAAAATCAAGGGAAACAATCATTTTCATCAAAAGAAGAAAATAAATAATTGGTATATATGCCCATCTATATGTATATTATTTGCATTTCAAATGTCCTTTTAGGGTTTAAATCATGTGATCCGTTCATGTGAATCTTTGATTGTTTTTAACTTTTAAGTTGCTAAACCTAAGTGTAAATGGTTTCATATTCAATAGGATTGTGGTGCGAGCTTGGTACATGCTAATATTGTCCAGATCCTTAAAGAACAAACTAGATACCCTAGTTTACAATTGTCTTTCTATACTCTTAATACAAAATGCATAGTAAAACTAATTACAACTTTTACATAAGTTGGTCATAGGAATGCAACAACTGATTACAGCTACGCGTTGTGTCCATTTTGTAATTTGTAAGTAGTGAAAGGAGCGTGCATGCAATTTGAAAATTAATAAAGTATAGCAAGTGCCCAACTTATGTAGACTGCCCAAAATGGGTCGTTAGTGGAGCAAAAAAAACAGACATATCTACCATAAGAAATATATATACCTCAGTTGTAAAAGGAATTTCAAGTAAGCTTAAAACCAAATATTACTAGAAACTAGAAAGGAGGGAATTCTATTTTCGTTATTGGTAAAGCCACTAAAGAATATATATTCTATATACCTACTAGGCTAATGCCCGCGTAATACGCGGGCTTCCACCAAAACCATATTATTTACTTTGAATACAAATGTTGTGTACAAATACATACATTGGAAGAAAAAAACAGAAAACTTATCAAATGCCGGAAATAACTTCATCTAATGCAAAAAATGAAATAACTTGAAATTGAAAACCATAACGAATGTCAAAAACCAACAAAATCATATAAAAAGTTAATATCTACCATATGAAAGGCAAAAAACATGACCTAAATGTCATATAACTAATGACTACGCCTAACGTAAGGTACAACCAGTTCAACACTCAACACCTGGTCATTTTCATCAAAAGAATAACGAACCCTGTCACGGGCGTTAATTCGAGCTGCTTTCATAAACTTCTTCCACCTGGTTAACGCGTATCGAAAACCTCCGTCGCTTTTTTTTTCACGTCTGGTACCGTTAGTAAATTGTTGTGGGGGATCTAGATGCATAAGCCTAACGGTGATATCTTTTAAACCTTCATCAAGTCTAGCCATCCGTGATACAGGATCAGGAATCCTCTGTATTGTTGTAAAAATACAATTAATAATAAATATGAAACTAAAAGAAGAATGTTTATTAAGTAACAAAAAATTGTAACACTTGTTTTTTAGCGGTTTGTAAAATGATATTAAAACTTACAAAATAACGTTCACAAGCCATACGAACAAAACGACGAACACCACCAGGTATTTGTTCATCAACTTCATTTTCAGCATCGATAGGTGCAACGTCAGCCTGCAAATTAAATATATAAAATGTATTCCATTAACATATATAAAATATATATTTAAGTACCAAAATGTAACTTACCTCATCGACATCTTCATCAGGAAAATTGATTTCAACTCCGTTTTTTCCAAAAAAATTTAAATGGAAAAAATTACCAAAAGCTTTTGTAAATAACAAAAAACAACCAGACTTCAACTGCAACTGACTGACAATTACGTCAATACCAACGGTAAAACCGACTTTACCGTCAGACGTTTCAATGGCAACGTTAAACGTTTTGTTATCTATAAGTACAGTACAGATTACATCATTTGATGAATAATCATAATTTTTTGGCAGGATACATTCAGGAATGACCTGTGGGAATGATAAAAAAGAAAAAAAAACAAATTAGTTTTAATATAAGTAAACTAATACATCAACAAATTAAGAAAAATAAAAAATAGAATTTATCTTACATAAAAATGAGATGATGGAGGGAGCAGATACGTCCAGAAAGAGCCACGACTAACCCCATCAACGAAATATGTTAATTTAAACGTAGTAGAATCTACAGGATTAAATACTACCAAACAGCCTTTGGTTAGTTGCAAATGTTCTACAACATTGGACCAACCATGAAAAAAGAATAACTTTCCTTTATCAGCGCTTAAAGAAACATTAAATTGTCGGCCATCTTCAATGTGTATAATAACATTTGTAGGGCCTTTATCTACACCCCATAGTTTGACCGCAGCGTCATCTGGAATGGACTAATAAAACAAACAATTGCAAAATTAATTATAATTACAGTGAAAATATATAAAGTATGCAATAATAATAAACTGTATTTAATACTAAGAAAATAAAAGAACAAAAATAACTTATGTAATAATTTATCATTTACCAGAATAACTTCATCTGCTACATTCATTAACCTACAGAACCAGGGTCCTCTGAAACTGATATAAAAATTTCGATATTAATAAAGTGTAACATGTTAATGTTAGTGTGAGAAAAAAAACAAAAACATGAAAAAAAAAAAACACAGATACTACATATGAAATGTAAAATATACTAACAAAATGAACAAAAAATACCTTGATGAACTTTCTGCCATATGAAATACCTACAAAAACAGGTTACATAAACAAACCACATCAGATGAATTATTAAAAAAATTATAAATAACAACATAAAAAACAATGTGAACGACATGTTATAATAACAATCCATATATAACAAACCTCATCAAAAGTATCTGTTATTCCAAAATCTATAATCAATGGAGGCAACTGATGATATAACCATTATGATACATCATAATAAAAAAAAACGTGTAGCCAAGTAATTTACACTGACAATTAAGAAAATTTAAAACCCCTTAAAATATATAATACTATTATCCTATAATCAAAAATAGATACAGTGACCTCAAAAGTTGATATATTACATAAACATGTGATATAAAAACAAAATCATAATAATTTCCATGACAATCAGAATCAGGCTTTGTATAACATAAACTTAATCAATAAATCAGACTAAAAAAATCATATAAACGGAATCATATAAAAAAAATTCATAAACAAAAAATATTCAATAACAATACGAAATCATGGTTTCCTATATACATCATAATCTGCATCAAAATCGGTTTTAGGGTTTCGCATAAACATAATATTGTATAAGAAAACCATAATCTTAAAACCCCTTAATCAACATATTTTAAAATGCCAATGGAATTTATGCTTTTGAATGACATTCACAAACTTATTAACAATTCCAATCCAATAAAAGTTATTTTACATAACTTCAAATAGAATTTAAGAAAGATATTCATAAGAATCGGATCATGGGTTTCAGGTAAACTTTATAGAATAAATATACATTATAAATAAAAAGTATTCTGAATGAAAATTGGTTTTGGGTTTTGCAGAAACAATGTATTCGTTAAGAAAACCATAATCTTAAAACGCAAAAAATGAACATATTTTTAAATACCAATTGGATTTAGGGTTAAATAAAAAAAATTAAACACATTAAATAAAAGGAGAAACACATGAATAATGATTAAAAAAGGAATTTAAGAAAAACAACTTACAGATTTGTAGAGGGATATGTGAAATTCAGAAATCGATTCAAGATAAAGTAGATGTAGATGAACACGGTGAAGAATGTAAAAACATCTATATATGTAGATCCACTGAAGAAGTTTATTCTTATATGGAAACCGAAGGTATTCTTGGAAGAAGATTGGAGTGAAGTTGAAAAGTTGTTTAGAACCACAACTACAAAGGAAGTAACTAATTTTTTTTAAAAATATAACGGCAACCTAATTATAGAAAAAATGTCTAATTACAGAAACATACTTATAATATCAAATTGATAAATTAAGCATAAAAACATTACTCTATTTATAGAAAAAAAACGTTTTTAAAAATAAATTAAATTTCATAAATTAAGTAAACTGCAATAAATATGGTCGGAACTACAAAAATCAATAAAAATCAATAAAAAT
This sequence comes from Helianthus tuberosus, assembly GCA_030545235.1. NCBI lineage: Eukaryota > Viridiplantae > Streptophyta > Magnoliopsida > Asterales > Asteraceae > Helianthus > Helianthus tuberosus. The sequence continues at coordinate 7,703,563 of CM060426.1, forward strand.
CAAAAACTTGATTTTGTTTGAAACAAAAATCAACAACAACCTCTAATCAACAAAGAACAATAACTTAACCATAACTGCAAAGGAAATAAGCAAATTTTTTAAAAAATATAACGGCAACACTGTTAATTTAATAAGAATAAGAATAAGGCATAAAGCAGACTACATATATAAAAAAACAAAAAATATCAATTAAAATCAATTAAATATATTATTAATTAAAAAAAACATAACACAAAAAACATTCAGAATATATTATTAAGTAAAAAAGTGAACAAAAAGCATAAATAAAATTATATATGATAAACATTAAAAAAATAAATAAAAGTACAAGATTTAACTAACCTCTGTTGCTTGACGAATGGTGGGATTCCGCTCGTTATGACGGAGTTAGGGATTCACATGAAAAAAAATCAACAAAAATTAGTAACTGCGATAAATATGGTCGGATCTACAGAAATCAATAAAAATCAAAAACTTTATTTTGTTTGAAACAAAAATCATATCTCCATCCATAAGTATTCATATATCCATCCAACTCTCTCTTTCTTCTCTATTCAATATCACAAAGATCCAACTCTCTCTTTCTTCTATATTCATGTTGAAGTTGCAAAACATTTATATTGTCAGACTGTCAGGCTCAGATTATGAAAAAAGATGACAACACCATGGCTGCAAGAGAGGTTGCATGAACAACTGCCATCCTACAACCTTGCCATACCATAATGCTATCTTCATTCAATTTTTACTCAAATCTACAAAATCATCATAGCCTTATGTTCAAAGGACAAGTCCAAAGCACTTTCAATTCATTTTTATTCACCTTCACAGTCAACACTAAATGATTTGCTCAAGTATTTCAAATGATTTCTCAATGTCAAACCTCACTTATTCGGACAGACGTCTGCTTAATCATAGTTTTAGTCTCAAGTGAGAAGCATCTCATCAACATCATTGACTAAATATCCCTTAGGTGACATCGATCTAATTATCATCAACCAAACATCGATTACAAAAACATCTGTCCTGATAAAAAATGAATAGATCAATTTTCAAAACTTAGCCTCAGATGAGTAAATCCTAATTGAATATTCATGTAACAACACATACAGGGTCAGTCAACACAGTTGAGATGATACAGGTTCAGGTAACAAAAAGAAACCCTCTGTTGTAGAAGCAACCAGTGATAGAGTTTTGATGGAATTTTTAAAAGGGGTCGGTGACATTGTCGAGGAGTGTAAGGAAATGCTATCACTTAGCATTTCCTGACACTCCTCGACAACATCACCGACCCCTCCATGTTTCAAGCAAAACACTCTCACTGGTTGCTTCTTCAACAGAGGGTTTCTCCTTATTACCTTGAACATGTATCATCTAAACTGTCTTTGACACATCCTTTGTGTCTTCCTCTCTTCATTAATAGCTAAAAACATGACACGTAGGCAAATAGAGGTGATCCTGTAATCTCCCTTAATAGATAGTATAGATTCTGAAAACACTACATGTAATCAAAATACACGAATTAGATCTCTAATTTCTAAAATTAAGCAAATTATTACAAAAATGTAATAAAATTATATAAAACATATCAAGGCAAAAAGGCACTAAATAGCCACATTCAGGCCTAATTCAAGATATCAGTCATTCAAAAGATTCAAAACCAACTATAGATGATTGAAGTAAAAAAATGATTTATAAGTGAATAAATTGAATGAATTAAGTGAATATATTTACAAATTTCGTTTAATTATTTTTTTCAAGTTGAAATATCAGTTGAGTAATATAAAAATATGTTACCTAAGTTAAGAAATTACTATTTTTAGAAATGGATTGACATTTCTAAAAAAATACAAATGTCAAAAAGATTAGGCACCAACTTTTTCGTATATTTAAAAGGAATGCATAAAAAACAACACAAAATGAAATACCACCCTAAATAAATTACGACATGTTACACATATTAAAAAGGTAAACTCAAACTGTAAAACAAAGAAAATTCAGGTTTTTGACCAACCAAAGAAAAATAAAAAAATGTCATATAATTTAGCATACGGTTGTTTAGTTTTTTTGGTAATATATATGTAGTTAATTTAGGATTTTTTTTTACTAAACTTAATTGTTTAAATACAAAATATTATATGTCAGCAACGATTTTAAAAAATTTATATATATAAGATTGAAAATACATATTTAATTTCCAAATTTAAATAAAAAAACGTTAATAATGTTCATTATAATAAAAAAAAACCAATTTGATATAAATAATTAATTAAAATGTATGTTAAAAAAGATTTCAATTATTTCAGTGAACAAACTTTAGTTTATTCAATGAAGATAGTACCATATTTAAAATAAAATTTCCAAGTGTAGATATTCAATGAAGATTAAGAAAACTCTAAATTGATTAAAATGGAACGGTTTTATTAAAAAATTAATTATAGTCAGTTATACAATTTAAAAAAGGAAACAAAATCATATTAAATTTTTGTTTTACGTAAATCTTTAAAAAACGGACGGTTTATTATAATAATATTTAATGTTAAAATAATAGATTTGGCACTAATCAAACAATGTACTTAAATGATGTTTAATATGATGAATACTTAACTTGATTCCTAAATTAAGATACATACAATTATGAAGCACTAATTATTTCACAAAAAGATATAATATTAACCACAAACATGTAGCAATACCAATAACATTAACGTCTACCAATATATAATCAAATATGTTCAAAGACTAAGTTATTCGGCCACACATATAAACGGCCCAAAAAAAGTGTCAGCAACATATACCATCACACATGTTTAACGTAACAACCACAACAAAAAACTACCATTAAATGTATACTAACGCCACACCTTGAAAATACTACCAAAACATACCATGTACCTTCACCAAGTCAGTTATAAAGCAACATACCTTTACTTTTAACAAATACCATATGAAACGAAGAACCGTATACCAACCGTTTGTCTCTAACAAACTCCCTCATACCGGTCACATTGAATTGCGGACAGCCTTGCGAGAACTCCTTACCAATAGATACATCCCAAGTTCGACCAGCGCTGTCCTTGATGATCAAAGCCATCTTTCGATCTAAACCATGAGTTTGAGCCCACTTCTTCTTCAAACGCTACAGATGATAATATAAATGTTAATAATACATACCATTAAAACTGCTTTTCCTACAACTAATGATTTAAACTGGATTCACTTAACATACATTAATGGTATGAAGAAGTAAATAATACAAACTTACGTAATGATTGTCAACAACAAAAGTAACCGGTACTTCGTCATCAACTCTCTCTTCAAATACAGGTGCAGCAACCGCATCAGGCACCTCATCATCAGACACTTCAATAACGGCATCACTTGGTTGTTTTTTGATAACAGAAACTTCAGGCGGGTAAGTTAGAAGGGCAGGCTTACAACAAAAAACACTCAAATCAAACGTATTACGATCAATCATTTCAAATACCAACAAATGATCATCAGTTATCGACATATCCTCCTTGATCCGACTCCAACCTGTGGTAATGTAAATGTTATGGTCTAAAATTTCCATCCGAACAACCCATTTACGATTTCCAGCAGAACGAATCAAAACCGGATTTTAAGGACAGATATTCAACATAGAGTGATGAACAAACAACCTGTTCACATACTACACAAAGAATAAAACAGTATTAGGATCAATGGTATAGCCGAAATAGAAAAAAATGAACGAACGCAAAGATAAAATAATTTAAAAACGTATAAGTTCAATTACCATGCAGTCGTCTCGGTCTTTAAAATCATTTTTAGGTTTGTAGTAGAAGTAGTTAGATGGTGCTAGAGAAATGTCTTGATAAAAGTGGAATAGGCGGAACAAAGATAAAGTTTCGTCATACTGACAAACAACCCACGAATCGTCCGGTAATTTCAAAGATGTGACAACATCAAACTAGCCATTGTAAAAAAAAAAGTCGCCTGCAAGTTTGAACACTTTGACTTGAAAGGTACTCCCATCAAGGGTCCTGATGATTGCATTTTTCTCTGGATAACCAAACTTCGTAATCCAGTCACCATACTTAGCAGGAAGTTTCTGCAAAGGAAAATATAAGTATCGTTAAATGCAATTATAATAACAGTTATCACAAAGTGTTATATTAAAACATCTTAATTTTTTTTCTTTAAATGATTATAACTTCAACACTTACCAACGATTTTCTGTCGCACTTCCACACATGCGCTGCGAATCCGTACACCATATCGCTTCCAAATTTGTTGTCTTTCACAACCCCAAATTGTATATCATAACAGGTACATGTAACAAATATAGAGTTCAAATAAGAGGCTTGAAATAGAATGTGCACTATAATAATCAAATCACAGATTTAACAATCAGATATGAAAACCCAAAACGTACTTATTCATCAATATACATTGATCAGGTATGAAGTGCTGGGATCATCTTACATATTTTCAATTACTAAGCAATTTTCTAACTATGGATCGTACGACTATATTTATCAGCAAGCTGTTGAGAAATTCAACATCAAATAGATGAATTCAGCAGATGGCAAACAACATATAACAGTAGATGAAATCAGTAATTAGAACCCTAATACACAAAAAACTTAAAACGTACAATTTATCATCAAGGTAATCTGAGGAACAGAATTGAAAAAATCAACATATTCAAATGGAAAACCCTAATACACAAAACATATATACACCAACTTAAAAATCGGGGATTATAAACCCTAACAGACCAGCAAATCCGTATAAGAAATCGATATTCAAATCACATAAACAAACAACATGATATCGGGTTTTAAAACCCTAAGAAAAAAGGAATAAGCTAATCGATCTTCAAATCATGTACAATAAATTCATACATCATCACATAACAGACAATACATCACAAATCAAAGTACAACAAAGCATTCAAACAGAATCGATCAATAAGATGATGAAGAAGTTATCGGAATCATTACCGTCGATGATGATCACTGTTGAATATTTGAAGATTGATTAAACCTCGGTTCACAGGATCGATTGAGAGCGCAGGAACCAGAATCGCCGATTAGGGTTTCGGAGTAATGATTTGAACAATTTGAGATAATGAGAGAGAGAGGGAGAGAGTATAGAAAACGTATGTGATGAATGATGAGAGATGAGAGAGAATGAGAGAGAGCGTACAAAGGAAGCCTTCTCCAATCCAGGCTTATGAGTAATGCCACTTGTCACATAATTAGACTTTTGCCACATCATTGCTTATGTGGATGCTTAGGTGGCTTGCTCCATTGGGTGACATGTGTCCCCCAATGGTTTGCTTTATTAGAGATATAGATTACTCTTTATAGTAACAAAATCCAATATTCCCAGCTTGACAAGATATTATATCTCATATTTTATTATGTAAAGAGATATATATTCGAATGAGAAAGGTAAATTAAAAGAAAGAAGAAAAATATATAATTCAACAATAATTATGAAATAGATTCTATTGTTGATTTTTTTTTAACGGTTTTCGGTTTACTCTAAAACTCAATAATTTGTAAAAAACACTTTCTACCACTTTTAAATCCAAAAATCACCATCTTAATAATTTGTGAAAAATAGTTTTTTTTTTACCACTTTTAAATCCAAAAATCACTATTGTAGGTTAATTACACTGTAAGAACACAAACGTTTATGTTTTTGAGAATTTAACCTTGGGTTTTCGTATTTTTAATAATTTAAATCAGTTATAGCCCTAGATACATAGCAAAAAAAATTATATAAAAGTTTCCTACTGTAAAAATATGATGTGTAATAAGGTTGGATCTAAAATAATGCATATATGGTCCGGTTTTAACTTTTGGATTTGTGGTTATGTTACGCGAAAATAGTCCGTTTTAACCATCTATGGTGTGTGTGCGAATTTGTGAAGTTTCATATGTTATTTTACAGATTCTAAGGTTTACATGTTCTGGAAAATAAGTATACTTATCATTATATATGCATATAAGATATCATTGGTGATTAACCCTAATTATTTTCGTGATATAAACGAAGATCACAATTGGGAGTTCTAACCTTTGACAAAGGGGATGATGTTTCTGGACGAAAATAAGCCTTGAACAAATGCCTTGTATGTGATGATAAAGAGACCAACCGAGACCAACACATACAATTATCAAACTTACAAGATTGAAAGTGTGTGTTGTAACCGATCCATGGGTGCTTCAAGTTCTTTAGAGAGTGATCTTGCATGTTTGAATGGTGTGAACTATATAGGGGTTTTTGGATCTTTTTGCATGAACGTGGATGGTTTCTGTGATTTTTGAAGAAAGACAAATAGATGTTGGCTTTTAGAAACTAGGGTTTTGTGTGGGAGCACTTCGTGCTGATAACGTGATAAAAACTAAAGAGAAATAGAGATAAACTTAATTCCATCCTTCACAATATTCAACATTACAATAACATTACAATTATAAACATAACCATAAACCCTAAAGCCTATAAGTAATGGGTTGGGCCTAAAATGTCTGGTTTATAACAAAAATCACGTTGTGTACTTTTTCAGTAAACAGGTCTAATTGTATCTTATTCAGATATCTATTGCCAGCTCTATTTAAAATAAATGATGGGGTCACAAATACATTTTAATTTAAATTCTAGGATAATTTTTTAAAATTAAGAGTATCATATATTTTTTTAACGATGCGCCTTACCACCTCCTTGAACAAACATCCATCCTCCCCTACCCACACACGGCTTTCATATCGACATGATAAAGAGTGAAAAACATCGATTGCGGAAGTTAAAGCATTAATTTTGTTTGAACTCTACACAAAAAAAAGGTTGTTATGATGCGGTCCAGTTGTCAGATGGAAACTCCATGGTCATTAGACTCAAGCCTAGACTGTGTGCACCTTTATTCCAATAAGGGGCATCAACTCTTATTGATTTTGGATTTACAAAGAAAAGGTGAACTATTTCTTTGGTAGAGTGTGAATATATAACTAAAGAAATACATTCTTACCACATCATTAATAACACTTTTCACAACAAATATTACACCATCATTCATAGATGAAGTTTCCTAAAGCTATATCCATAAATCTCAGTACCCTTTATTTGATCAAGAACTCATATGAGGCGGCCTTGAGTCACTCCTTCCTCTGCAAAGAATCAAAGACAATTTTCAGTTTAGCAGATTGTTTGCAATAAAAATACACTTTGGTTGACTTTTGACCCGTTTGACCTTGAAAACTTACCGTTTGGATTCTGGTTTTCCAACAGACGAAAGTGCATGCCGAAGCTCCTTCACATGATGACTCATTCCATTCATATTATAAGCTTTAATCATGGTTCTATACGTGATTTTATCGGGTTGACACCCTTTACTTTCCATCATTGTCAGCACCCCCTTCATTTCCGCCAAACACCCCATCATACCATAAGCATCCACTAAACAATTAAAAAAAACCGTATCAACCGTCACATCAGAACTCTCAATATATCGCAAAAGACCCTCGATTTTTTCAGCTTTTCCAGCTTGTGCATAACCCCTTACAAGTGAACAAAGCGTCACACAATTTGGCTTTATGCTCTCAGATTGCATTAACCTAAACAAAAATTCCATCTGGCCCAGATCCCCGGCCCGCCCAAATGCATCTATGACGATATTATACGTCACAAGTGTCCATGAGAAATGGTATTTCTGCATGTACTCCATAACAGCACTCATCTTTTTATAGTTTCCGGTTTTCCCGTATGAATCCAAGAGTATATTGAAGGTTTTAACATTAGGTTGAATTCCCGCACTAAGAAACTTCTCGTAGCATTTTTCCATTGTTTCTATTTGCCCACTGCCACCAAACGCTCTTAACGTTGAATTCATGGTCCATACATCGGGCTTGCATTCCCTTTGTCGGAGCATTTCCACAAGTGTTGATTCCATGTCCACAAATCTGTTGACAAAAGTTAATAACAAGAACAATAATTTGTTAGTTACACATAGCGTCGTTCAATGGGTCATTAGTTCCAACTTCCAATTATTATTTGAAGAGTAAAATGCCATTTCCGTCCCTGAGGTTTGGCCAGTTTTGCAATTTTCGTGCAAAGGTTTGTTTTTCTGCATCTGGATCCAAAAGGTTCGAAATCTTGTCATTTTCATCCGGCTCGTTAACTCCATCCATTTTTTTTCTACGTTGAGGGGTATTTTTGTCTTTTTTGTTAGCTTAAAGAGCAATTCGGTCTTTTTCACTTTGTGTACAAGCATTTCGCATAATGTACAAGTATTCAAAAAACCGAATTGCCCTTTAAGTTAACAAAAAAGACTAAAATACCCCTGACATAACAGAGAAAAACGGTGGAGTTAACAAGCCGGATGAAAATGGCAAGATTTCAAACCTTTTGGATCCATATGCGGAAAAACAAACCTTTGGACGAAAACCGCAAAACCGGCCAAACCTCATGGACGAAATGCCATTTTACTCTTATTTTTTTGGGTAAAGATTAAAAGTAATAAAACTGCCACCTTTACTTCCACATACCAACACTCCTAAAAATATATATACGAGTGGAAAAGTTACCTTTTTGCTTTCCCATATGCATCAATAAGGGTATTATAAGTAACCGTATTGGGCTTGATTCCTTGTGAGGCCATCTCCGAAAGCAAAGATTGCACTTTATCAAATTCATGAAAATGAAGACATGATTTTATAAGAATTGAATACGTGTAAACATCAGGGTGGCAGTTAGGAGTGTTCCTCATTTCGTCGAGTATTGAAAACGCTTTTCTAAACAGGCCACTTCGACTGTAAGCAGAAAGAAGAGCAGTGTAGGATTCTTGGTTCACAATACAACCTTCATCAATCATATCTTGAAATAACGAATGTGCTTTCTCGGGTTGCTTACATTTTCCGAGCATCACGATTAGCTTCACGTATATAGCAGGATAAGGCCTGTACCATGCCTGCTCACGGAGTAGTTCAAAAACCTGAAAACAGCTAGTATAAGAAGTTATAGAACAAAAAAATATATACTGTCAGAAACCTAGTAAGACATCTATGGTTTACGAAAACACAGAACACCAAATCGGTGTCACCTTGTTCCATTAATGATGTCAGTACTGATAAAATCTTTGATCATTTTATATATGTATCCTGTTTAACAACTAGAAACACTCCTACTATCGTTTGCCTGGAAAATATTATACACTTATATCAAATAAAAGATATTACAACCTTTTGGGGGACATTGCCCCCGTGTGACTATGTCCGTCACCCAAAACAGGTTTTGGGGACCAAAAATAAGAAATAATACAAGCTCTCCAACCTTTGCTAAAATGGCTAATCTACTTGGAATAAAGTTCCGAATTCTTAAGTTACAAACATATTTAAACTCAATACAAACCGGCTCATAAAGGGTTTGGGGCCAAAATACTTTGGTGTCCGAGTTCGCCCCAATCCTAAACCAATTCGGATACCCCCAACCCAAGAGAAAACCCCCATATATCTAGCATCTCAAATGTGAAATGGGTAACTAAGTACTCATTATTTCCCAAACCAAGTGAGCTTTTATACTTTTAATTGTGTCCAGTAACCAATGAGTCAACTGACCTTTTCAGATTCCTCACATTTACACAATAGAATTTTAAAATCAAACTTGAAGCACAAATGTTATCCATCCCCACCTTAAAGAAGCCTAGAACATGTCTAAAACCCCAAAAAAAATATTTTACTATACGTCTCGCCTAAGCAAGCCCCTGGCACTGGCACTAAGGCCCAAGGCTCACCCTTTGAGCCTTGAGTGTGTCTTACGCCTTTAACAACTATGCTTCACATTTACATAACAGAGTTTTGAAATCATACTTGAAGCACAAATGTTATCCATCCCCACTATTAGGCCGGAGGGTGTGGGGACGCCACCCTTGCCAACTCAACATCAATGGCGCATCCATGGTGGTGCCACCCCACACCATGGGATTTAAGGAGGGGCGCCATGGGTTGTCCGCCATGGTGGTAACGAGAAGAAGCATGTGTTCAGGTGGGGCCCACATGCATTTCATCCAATCAAATCTTTTTTTTTATTATTTTGTTTAGACTTAATTGCCATTTTCGCCCTTGAGGTTTGGGCACATTTGCCATTTTCGTCCAAAATGACAGTTTGGTATTATTTAGCCCCCCACGTTTGTCACTTTTTGCCATTTTCATCCAAATGCCTAACCTAGTTACCCAAATACCCAACCAGGTTACTTTTTACCCAATTTAGGGTATTTTTGAAATTTGAAAATGATAAGGGGGTAAATTGTAAAGTGGCCAATGCATACATACCCTTATATACACTCGTTCACAGATCATTCACCTCCCCCACCACCACGGCACCACCCCCACCCCCACTGCACCACTACCGCCACCACACCACTACCGCCACCATCCCCACCACCGCACCTCCACCGCCCCCACTACACCGCCACCACCCCCACGCCCACTAATTATAAATCCTCTCTCTCTCTAAACCTCTTCACACTCTCTCTGTGTGAGAGTTCAGCGCCACCGGCCACACCCCTTTCTTCTCCGGCGAAGGACAATGGACGCACACCCAAACTACACCCGCTTTCTTCACCGGTGGAGGGTTTTGCGGCATCGATTTCAGGCAAGACCGGGTTGATTTCAGGCAAGATCTGAAACGATTGCAGAAGAGAGAGAGAAGAGAGAGAGATGGGCCGGAGTTGTAGGTTGTGCCGTCGTTGTTCAGATCTAGAGTGAGAGATGGGGCCACCGCATACAGATTTGAAGCCATTTCCGTCGTTGTCGGAGTTGCAGGTTGTGCCGTCGTTGCCGGAGATGGTGCAGAGGAGGAGGTTGTCGGATTTGCAGATGATGAAGATGGTGCAGATTATGAAGGGATTTTCTGGTGTTTCGGAATTTGTTCTTGATTTGGGATTTTCTGGGTTTTAGATGTTCTTGAAGATGATGTTCTTGATTTTCTGGGTTTTGATGATGATGTTTGAAGATTAACGATGTCTGGGTTTTGATGATGATGTTCTTGAAGATGAACTTGATTTCTGGGTTTTGATGAACATCATAGCAAATAATCTGTAATACTTCTTATAAATGAAAATATTTATATTTCATTTGTTACAGATTATTTGAAAATATTTATATTTCATTTGTTACATAAACTTTACAGATCATTTGTTATGGTATAATCTGTAATACTTCTTGAAGATGATCTTGATTTATGGGTTTTGATGATCATATTTAAATTTCATTTGTTACATATTATTTACAAGTTACCCCCTTACCATTAACAAATTTCAAAAAATACCCCATCTGACGGTATAAACTGACTAGGTTAGGCATTTGGATGAAAATGGCAAAAAGTGACAAACGTGGGGGGCTAAATAATACCAAACTGTCATTTTGGACGAAAATGGCAAATGTGCCCAAAACCTCAGGGGCGAAAATGGCAATTAACTCTTTTGTTTAATATGGGGCTTTATCCCACACCGTGCAAGTTAAGGAGGGGGTGATAAAGCCACCTGGTTTGGCTGACGTAGATCCTACGTGGCGCTGACGTGTCCTGCCCCTAGGGGCTCCATCCCACACCCTCCAGCCTTACCATCTCAATTACTCAAATTAGGGTAAAAACTTTACACATGTCATAACTAATAACCTAAAATCTACAAAATCAGCATCAATTTCCATTGCCAGTATACCAAATTAACATAAATACAATAAAACTACGAAAACCTAAAAACAACCAGATACAAAAACTTCAAAAAACATCATCAAAATCCATAAATTAACAAACAATAACCTTAAGAGCAGACTCCCAACGCAAAGCAGTAATCCGTTCATGAAGCGCTTCAAGTACAGTTCCGGGAAACAATCTCGTGGAGCCTTTTTTCTTCTCGATCACAGCTTTCGTTGCTTCTCTTCTTAATATTACCGATATAGCCTTTTGCGATGCGATTTTTTTATTCACTCGTTCTTTTCTTTCTCTTCGTATTGTTTCATTGTCGATTGGTGGTGATTCTTGTGATATGTGATTAACATTGATGAGGTCTGTAGGGTTTTTGTTTTCCGATAGTCGCTTGAACTCCGGCGGGAAGGGGTTCACCGGCGGCCCAGGGAGGGAGACCATGGGGATGAGGATTGTTGTTAGTTGTTGCCTTTGGTGACCACTGACCAAGATGGTAAATTGTTTATGTATAATGGATGATGGGTTGGGTTGGGCTGGTTGAGAGGAGTATTGGGTCCAAGGTTTTAGTTAATTACTTGGGGGAAAGTCAAAATTAAATTTCTATTTTTTAGCTAGGGGAAATCATATTTTTATTTTGTACTGGGGGCAAAAAAACGTAAGTTTGAATTGAGGATGATATCGTAATTTTGAACCGAGGAGAAAATCGCAAATTTTAGCTGGGGGCAAAAGCATAATTTTATTTTGAACTGGGGGCAAAGACGTAATTTTAAACTGGTGTAAAATCGTAATTTTGAGCCGGGGGAAAACCAAAATTTTATTTTGAACTAGGGCGAAAACGTAATTTTAAAGTGGATATAAAATAATAAACATGTGTAAAATCGTAATTTTGAGCCGGGGGAAAAAAATTATTTTGAACTGGGGCGAAAACATAATTTTGGCTGAGGGTAAAAGCGTAATTTTTTTTACCGAGGGCGAAATCGTATTTTCGGTTTAGCTGGGTGTAAAGTCATATTTTTATTTTGAACCGGGGGTAAATCATAATTTTGAACCGAGGGTAAAATCGTAATTTTGAGGTAGGGGAAAACCATAATTTTATTTTTAGCTAGGGGCAAAAAAGTAAATTTAAACTGAGGGTGAAATTGTAATTTTGCACCGAGGGAAAAATCGTAATTTTGAGCTGGGGGCAAAAGCATAACTTTATTTTGAACTGGCGCGAAGACGTATTTTTAAACTGGGGGCAAAACCGTAATTTTAAAGCGGGTATAAAATAAAAAGCTGTGGGTAAAATCGTATTTTTTGAACCGATGGCAAAATCATAATTTTGAGCTGCTGGCAAAAGGGTTATTATATTTTTTTAGTTGGAAGAAAAGCGTAATTTTAAACTGGGGGCAAAACCGTAATTTTAAAGTGGGTATAAAATAATAAAATGGTTAGTCCAATAGAAGAGGGGCGGCCGTCCATTTCGACCAATGGCAGGAAAACACTATTCCATACCATGGTAAATGTATATGTTGAAAATATTTAATTATTTTTATATACATATATAGTTATTTTTATATGTGATATGTGGTTGAAAAACCATTGTTTAATTGTATTAAGTTTGTGTTCTTACATAAACTTTGGTTTCGAATGACCTACTTTGATATGATTTATGTTTTGTAAGTATTGTTTGTGTTTTAGTATTTGTTGAATTAAAAAAAATCCAAAAATACCATGAAAATAACGGAAAATCATTGTGAAAAAGCCCAAAAAGAAGCGTTATATGTTTTTGAATAAAAGGTGAATTTGCGCCTTATAGTGTGATGTTTATTAGTTGGTTTGTTCGTTAATAAAAATCGAATTTTCGTCACCTAAGCCCAGTGTTGCAAAAATCGCGACTAGTCGCCGACTAGTCGACGATTAATCGGTAGTCGGACCTCTACTAAGTAAATTTCCATTAATCAGACAATTAATCGCTACTCGGTCCAAGCCGGAGCAAATCGCTCCTAGTCGGCCCAAGTCGGGCAAATCGCTCCGAGTCGGCCCATAAAAAAACCTTTAAAAACTGGCCCAAATTGATTTTTTAACCCACCCTAAACCTATACTTATTGTTGCAACTTGTATTCCCCTTCAATCATCAATCATCGACAGCAAACAGGAACAAACAGATGCAGTTCGTCAATCTTCACTCTCGATCTTCACCCTCTCTGTCGATCTTCACTTTCTTTGGCGACTGTAAGTTTGATACAGAATTGAGAATACAGATTTGTGAAGTTATGCTTGTGAAGTTAGTGTAAATCTTAACTTAATTGATTGTTTTGCTTGTGAGGTTATGATTTGTGAAGTTATGATTATGAATAGTTGAATACAGAGTACTTGTAAAATTACTAAGTTGGTGTAAATACTTGTGAAATTTTTAATTGATTGTTATGCTTGTGAAATTATGAATAATTGATACAGAATACTTATGAAATTAGTGTAATTGTGTAAGTACTTTTACCTTTTTAAGTATTATATTCAAATGGATGTGTGAGTATATATACATATTTATAAAAATGATAAAATATACATATAAAATTTCCGATCCGATTAATCCCGATTAATCCTGAGTAATCCCGAGTAGTCGCTAGTCCCCACCTCACCGGCCGACTAGCGAGTTCTCCAACCTTGCCTAAGCCACTTTTAAATATCCTATTCCATACCCTTAGCCTAGCCCCGTTACAACCCGTAAAAGACCTTTTGACTTGTACTATGTTTTGTGTAAATTGGTGGAGAATGATTGAGTTGCAAACATATGCGTATATGTGTTCTAATCGGTTTGAGCGTTCACTATAAAATACTAGCGCATTATTGCTAGTTATACGTAACCGAGTGGAGAGTCCATTGTGAGGAATGTACATGGCGTGCTAGCTTTAAGGTTGGGTTAATCTTGGGTAACCATCTTATGTGTTAAAAGTGAAAAATTTTGTTTTACCGTTGAATCACTTTTAAAATGTGAATATTGTGACCTGGGTATGACATTAGACCTTGACTTGAATTTTTGCGAATGGGAAGTGTGTCCATTTCTTCGGCCCATTTGAAAGTGAAAAACATATTTGCTTTAGGGCAAGCAAAAGACAAGTGTGGGGATGTGATATGTGGTTGAAAACCCGTTGTTTAACTGTATTAAGTTTGTGTTCTTACATGAACTTGGTTTCGGATGGCCTACTTTGATATGATTTGTGTTTTGCAGGTCCAACAGAGTTTAAGGAGCTATTCGGAAGCTTTACAGAACACCGGGAAGCGATCGAGACCAACCGGGCACGCAAAACGAAGAAAAACAGAAACCATATTTGGGGATTGCGTCTGCGACGGCCTAACGCCGCGTCGCGTTGTCAGAAAATGCCCGTAAGTAGTAGAGCAAGGCATCGGAGAAAAAGCAGAGAAGCAAGCCGCGTCGCCGACGACCTAATGACCTGTCAGCGACGCCTCCTGAATGTTGGCAACGCTCGGTTTCGTTGTTTGACCAATTTTGACAAATTTGAGAGCAATAAAACAGAAGTTACGAGTTTTTGAAGAGAATATGATTATCTTGGAGCCTTTTCTTGGAGAAACATCTTCCCTAACCTCTTTCTAATCACCATTAATCATCACTTTGATCCATCACCACATCAAACCCTAATCACAGCATTCAATCCATCACCTCCACAACCTTTTCATCATCACAATCCACCAAATCCTAACCTAATCCTTCATCCATCGCATTCAAGGCTCAAGACTCAAGAATGATGTCAAAGTTTGTGTGCTTCTCATCTGGTGATCTTGTTCTATCATCCATGATAGGCTAATCTCTCGGGTCTCACTCGGTGTAGATTTTTGTAAGAATTTCTAGGGTTTCAACATTTGTGCTTAATTTGATTATGTGACAAGTTGTTTTTAAGCATTTGAATTTTATGATAATTGTCTTGCATTTGTATTGGATTCGTAAATTGTCAAGTGAAGATTAAATTTGACTTTACGAAATGTTTACGTGCAAATATGCCTTATCATAAAATAGAATTTACATGTTCTTGGTAACGAAGTGCATTGCGGTCCGTTCTTGTAACGTTGATAGCTCTTGGCACCTAAGCCACGTGACACTAAATTTGTTAATCACCAAATTCATCTTACTCAAGTTAAAACGTGTAGGAACCCTAGGTCTTGTTATTATCGAACCGGGTGTGAACCTTGTTTCAACTTATAGTTTTTAATCAAGTAATAAACTTTTGCAATCGTTTAAGTAATCTCATTAGTAATTCATAGTAGAATTGTTGGTCCAATCCGACACCCATTTTCCAAACAAACAAAGAAAAGAATTAATTCAATTTGCAAGCTTTATAAATTGTTCCATGTTTGATAATCGACCAAATTCTAACACAAACCAAAGACACTTCATGGTTCGACCCCTTGCTACCGCTAACTCTTAGTTTGAGGTAATTTGGGACTATAAGTATTATCTTTGACCGGGGCGTGACACTTCGATCAATATGTAGATATATGAAGCTTGGACTTCGTTTCATTTATTAAATGCACTCCAATTTAGGCTCAAATTTGAGCTCATTGAAACTCGACTCCTTTCGAGATTTTAGCGAGTCAATCTTAAGTAACCCACAGATGACTCATACTTGTTTCCACCCTTGATCATTGATATCGTAAGCTGTTTTTCTATTTCCTTTGCGGTTGTCCTAAATGATTTGTCAAAGTTGATTCGAGAGACATTCTATGATGCGAGGTTTTTTTTTTTTTTTTTTTTTTTTTTTTGCAGATGATATTTTGTTAGTTGCGGAGACTAAACAGAACCTACATGTAAGGTTAGAAGAGTGGTATGTAGCTTTAAAAGGAAAATGTTTAGTCTCTCTAAGACTGAATACCTTTAGTGTGAGGAGATAAATAGCAACGTAGGCCACCGCATCCAGGCAGGTTGGAGTAGGTAGAGAGTTGTCACTGAGGTATTGTGTGACAAGAGGTTACCATTTAAACTAAAGGAAATATTTTAAAGGGTTATAGTTAGACTTTCGTTAATGTATGGGACATATTGATGGACCATCAAGAAGACCTAAGTGCGAAAGATGAAGGTAGCAGAGATAAGGATACTCGGGTGGATGTGTGGGCACACGAGGTTAGACAAAATAAAAAATAAGGTTTTTAGGGAAATGTTAGGAGTGAATAGTATATCCGTATTATCAGATAAGATAAAGAAGGGGAGTTTGAGGTGGTTTGGACATGTGAAGAGAAGGTCAACGACAACGCCTGTCAGAGCTATATGAAGACCTTCTTTATTGGGGAGGGGATTAGGAGTATAGGTAGGCCTAAACTGACTTGGGAAAAGTAGATTAGGTAGGATTTGCTAGAGTTGCATCTCTCTGAGTACATAATCTACGATAGGAGTTTGTGAAGATGTAGGATTAAGGTTAATGACTTTTAAGGGGTGGGTGGGATACATATGTTTTTTTAGCTTTATTAGTGTAGAAAATTAGAGGGAGGGGTGAATATGTTTTCTTAAAATTTCTTTGTTAAACATTTGTTTTACTTGATTAATCACTTGTTATAAACCCAACAATATACTTGTAAACAACAAACAATAATATATGCAAATATTTTTAAACGTTAAGGGAAGGAATACCAAAACTGATTTATAGATGTTCGAGAAATGTTAACTAATCCTTGTACGTCCTCTCCCCAATCCTCCAATTGAAGGTTTCTCCACTAATTGTCTCCCTTAATCTAGTAGGGATACCCGTTACATAATCATCTCACTAAGCTAAAGTAGTGATCACCTTGTACAAATGTCTTACTGTCACGGCCCCCAGCCCGGTTTTACCCGTACCAGGAGCCGCGGGACAGAAACCCGTGTTAATTATTATTTTGGCAGCGGAATTTTAACAGGATCTTTTAAAACTTGAAAATACCCAATTTATTTTATTTAACAAATTTGGGGATTACACCCATAATTTACAATAAAGGTGATTTCACTGGGAAATCCCTGTTTTTACAAAAACATGCTTCTTGATTTTATTGAGCCACTTCCTCAAGCTTGTAGTGCTACACGACACTTTTTCCTGGATCACAGCAGATCACCTGAAACATGTTTTAAAAAGATTTTATCAGCAGGGAAATACTGGCGAGTCACTCAAGTTGCATAAAATGACACATTGTTATAATATACAGTATTAAGGGTGATTACATTGTTTCTATCAACCAATTACCCCAAATCGGTATTTGTCACTCGACAGTATCTGTGACTATGGTCAGATCACCCATTGGCTAACACGTTGTCCAATGGTGACGGGTATCAAGTAATGTATACAAAACCCCACATACCGGCAGTAATTGAAGATTACAAAGACTTAATCCCTATAATTATATGTCGCAACCCCCGATCCCTTATCTGTCCCGGGAACGGGCGGACGCGAACTCAGAATTTCGGTGGTATCAGTTGGTTAATTTGGCAGCGGAAATTACATCAGGACCGTAGTTAGGAAATGTTTATCAGAGTAAAACCACCATATTTAATATTAATAATCACATGGGTAAAACCCAAGTTTCATATTACAATATGTTTATAGGGATAAACCCTATTTTATTGAATTTAAAACATCGTCTTTTAGGTAACTTTTATAGCCACATTTTTCCCAAGCCTTCAGTGCTCTCCAGCTGGCTTTTTACTAATTGGCTGTCACATTGTGTTACCTTAAACACATTTTAAAAACATTTGTCAGTGGGAAATACTGGTGAGTGAATCCCAGTTTAATCAAGAAACATTTTATCAATTAAAACAGTATTGAGAGCGATCACATTGTTTATTTCTACACAATTACTCATTCAGTATTGTCAATCCTGACTTGTGGGTCATATTACACATTGGCTAACTCATTGTCCAATGGTAACGTACTGTCATCCCCGACTTACTACACGCAGTAGTAAATTTTGTATACAAAACCCCAACATACCGGCAGTAATTGAAGAACTACAAAGACTCAATCACCTCTTAATCACATTGTAAAACAATTAAGGTTTTGTAAAACATTCCAAAAAGGTTAACAAAAAGAGGATAAACTCACTTTGCTATCTTAGACTTCGCATAAGGGTTTCCTGGGAATAATCTATAATTTACACAAATGTACATAGGTTATTATCATAACCCTTTGAAAATATTAATGATATCCTCCCCGAGACGGCATTCCAACAACTACGTTGGGCAGAACCACGACAGTTGTTACGGAACCCTAAATCAATTGGGCAGCGTATCTATTACGAAACTGGGGTTATAATACTTACAACGGGGCAGAACCTTGCTAATTAGGGGGTATAATACCAGCTTTCTAAGCCTACTATTTCAGAATTTGAGATACAGAAACGTTTGTGAACGAATTGAAATGAAATCCAATGCGTTCTATTTATAGGTGCTGAATTTGGGTCTTACGCGGCCCGCGTAAAGGATAAGAGGGGCTTACGCGGCCCGCGTCGTAGCCGGGTAGGGTTTAGGTGATCCGGGTCATCGCCTAGACTCACCACGATGTCGACACGTGTCGGCCTCTGGTGTTGCTGCGTTGTTGATCTTACGCGGCCCGCGTTAGCTTAAACGAGGTCTTACGCGGCCCGCCTTAACTTAAGAAATCAACGAAGTCAGTTTTGAGCCTTGATACCGCCCGCGTGAAGGTTGAGGTGAGTCCTACGCGGCCCGCCTCAGCTTAAAAATCAGATTTTAAATTTTATTTTTAATGCTATATTGTATTACGGGCTCGGTTTTTACATACGGGGTGTATTTAAAGACATAATGGGATATTTTAAAATATACTGGGGTGTCGGAAATATTTATGAGAGTGTCGGTTTTACTGAGGGTTATTACATTATAACCTTGAAAATAAATAGGGTTTTGTAAAGCAGTTTAATAAAAAGAGAATGACTCACATTGCAGATTTAAACGGGCAGCGTTTAGCCTACTGATTTTAGCCTGGTTAACCTAATTCAAATAACAATGCACACGAAAACTAGGTCAGTAACTTAATACAACTTTTACGACAACTCACGAGATTCAAAACCTTCACGACGAATGACAAAGTATAGCCCAAATACGGGCAGTACTTAAACATCCATCGGATTGGTTTTTATCGATCGGACATTAAATCGTAGCAGTGATCGAGTTATTATGTAACAACCCTCGGTAAAACCGACACCTTCATAATATGTCTGACACTCTAGTATATTTTAGAATGTCCCAATATGTCTTATATTACACCCCGTACGTGAAAACCAAGCCCGAAATATGTTATAATATATAAAATAAATAAAAATCTGAAAACAGTAAGCTGAGGCGGGCCGCGTAGACCCACCCCAATATTTACGCGGGCGGTATCAAGGTGGATATCAGACTCCTTTGATTTCTTTAGTTGATACGGGCCGCGTAAGACCCCGTTTAAGTTAACGCGGGCCGCGAGAGATCAACGATGCGGAGACACCCTGAGCTGACACGTGTCGACATCGTGGCGGATCTACTTGGTGACCGGGACAAGCTATGCGTTGACCACATGTTGACGCGGGCCGCGTAGCCCTATGGCTACTCTTACGCGGGCCGCGTGAGAGTCGAATTCAGCAACTATAAATAGAACGCATCAGTTTTCGTTTTCCGTCGCTCATTCCTTTCATTCTCAATCATAATTTCTATAGTAGGCTTATAATCCACGGGTATTATACCCCTAATTAGTGAGGTTCTGCTCCGTTGTAAGTATTATAACCCCAGTTTCGTAATAGTTACGCTGCCCGATTGATTTAGGGTTCCGTAACAACTGTCGTGGTTCTGCCCGACGTAGTTGTTGGAATGCCGTCTCGGGGAGGGTATCATTAATATTTTCAAAGGGTTATGATGCTAACCAATGTACATTTGTATAAATTATAGATTATATTCAGGAAACCCTTACAAGAAGTCTAAAATAGCAATGTGAGTTTATCCTCTTTTTGTTAAACTTTTTGGAATGTTTACAAAACCTTAATTATTTTACAATGCAATTAAGCAGTGATTGAGTCTTTGTAGTTCTTAAATTACTGCCGGTATTATGGGGTTTTGTATACAAAATTTATTACTTGCGAGTAGTAAGTCGGAATGACAGTACGTTACCATTAGACGACGAGTTAGCCAATGTGTAATATGACCCACAAGTCAAGGATTGACAGTACTGAATGAGTAATTGAGTAGAAATAAACAATGTGATCGCTCTCAATACTGTGTTAATTGATAAAATGTTTCTTGATTAAACTGGGATTCACTCACCAGTATTTCCCGCTGACAAAATATTTTTAAAACATGTTTCAGGTAACACAATGTGAAAGCCAACTGGGAAAAAGCCAGCTCGAGAGCACTGACGGCTTGGAAAATAAGTGGCTATAAAAGTTATCTAATAAACAATGTTTTAAATTCAATAAAATAGGGTTTTGTCCCTATAAATGTATTGTAATAAGAAACTTGGGTTTTGCCCATGTGTTTGTTAATATCAATTTTGGTGGTTTTACTCTGATAAACATTTCCTAACTACGGTCCTGATGTAAATTCCGCTGCCAAATTAACGAAACCTGATACCACCACCACTGAGTTCGCGTCCGCCTGTTCCCGGGACAGATAAGGGATCGGGGGTTGCGACAGAAGGTGGTATCAGAGCCTAGCCACTGGTTTGAGCCAAAGAAGTGTTCTGCTGACACTTAAATTCTATATTTTGTGTTAGGAAATAAATTATGGAAATACGTGCATAACTGTATTTATTTGTTATGTGTTATTTGACTATTTGTTAGTTTAAAGTATGAGTGATCAAGGACCCTCAGACATGAGTCGTCAGTTATCTGAATCACCTAAGAGTGAAGGTACTTCTTCACAGCCTGCCCTTTCTGGGTATACTGCTGATCAGGAAGAAGGAGTGTTTGCTTTTAAAGCTCAGTCAGAAGAGCCATTCCCTCATAAGAAACGAGGATGGTTTAGTAAGGAAGCCTTTGCTCGTAGGAAAAGAATGCGAAAGTTGCAACAGCAAAGAGTTCTAGCAGCCGCTAAGCGAAAAACAGATGCCCATACACAGGATATGCTTAATAGAAGCCTAGCTAATTTCCATATCCTAGCCACAACTGCTGCTGACCCAAGTCTGGAACAACTAGTAGCCCCACAACCACAAAACCCAGATCAACCCATGGAGATAGAAAACCCTGAAAACCAAGTGGAGATGCATGACTTCAACCCAGAAGAAATCCCTAGGATACCTGCACCAAACCCTCTAGATCCAAATTACGACCCCTGGTGGGACGATAATAGGGACTTTGTGCAACGTTACCCTATACATGAAAACACACAGAACATAGGAACCTATACAGGTATGGACCCTTTAGATCCCTATTACCGTGATGAATATATTAGGGAGATCTTAGAGGATCCTTACCGATTTCAGGAACTTTCACCCCCATATCAGGAACCCGCACCCCAGATTCCAAACCTAGTCCGAGAACTTGCACCCCCAATGAGTGCAGAAAACGTTCAAGAACTTAGGACTTTCGGGGAGGAAATTTTAGAAAGCAGTGAGAGAATGCGTCAGGTGGGAGAGCGTCTCGTATGGAAATACGATGAGCGCAATATGGATTTTTAGATAAATCCATATCCATGAATGTGAGAATGGAGGAAATGGTAGTAGTAATAATAATATAATATAATAAAAATAAAATAAAATATGTGTGTACGGATGCATATTACTATTAGTGTAATTTTCTTTCTGTTGGTATTGTAATCTTTATTTCTGTACTAGTGTGTAATAGACGCATAGTTTATGAAAATAGAGTACAAGTCGCAATGATCGACGTTTTTGGCTAGATTACGTGTCATGTGATTAACTAGATTACCTATTATTTTCTGATATTAATATGGGGTAAATGTTTAAAAATTCAGATGTCCGATGAAGGAAATCAAGGAAATCTGAATAACGATAACCAGAGTAACATTAACGTGGTTAATGAGAATCCAAGCATCAATAACAATAACAATCAAGTGGATAATAGTGCTATCCAACACATAGTAGCACAAGGAATTATAGATGCAATGCCATTTATTCTTCAAACCGTTAAGGATGCTGATAATAAAAGTAAGCATAGCAGTAAGCGACCAATTGAACCGGAACACAGCGTGAACAATGGACCAATACTTCAAATGCCTATTCCCAAAAGAAGAAGAGCCATGCCTTATGGTTGTTCATATAAAGAATTCTGGTCTTGTAAACCAATGGAATTCTCGGGCAACGAAGGGGCCATTGCAACCTTACGCTGGATAGAGAAGACTGAGGCAGTCTTAAGGATAAGCAAGTGTGCTGAAGAAGATAAGATACTGTTTGCTTCTAATTTGTTTAAGAATGCAGCACTAGAATGGTGGAACACTATCCTCCAATCAAGAGGAAGTGATAGAACTTATAATATGGAATGGGAAGAATTTAAGGATAAGGTAGAAAGGAAATTCTGCCCACCCAATGAGAAGGAACAGATAGCAAACAAATAATCCTAAACCTTAGAATGACTGGTGTGGATAGTAAGGGATATACTAAGATATTCTTCGAATATGCTAGAATAGTACCAACCCTTGCTTCACCAGAACCAGTATTAATCTCCCGTTATATTTGGGGATTAACTGGAGAGATAAGACACGTAGTCAAGGCAGCTAGACCTCAAACCATAGAAGAAGCTGTAGAACTAGCAAATACCTTGACTGATGAATTAGTCCGTACCCGAGAAGAGGATCAAAGAAGGAACCTAACCCAAAAGCTTACACAAGAATTTCGTTCTGGAAATTTTAACCGTGGGAAAAATATAGGTTCTACCTCTACACCTTACTGTAGGAATTGCAAAAGAAAACATTCAGGAAGATGCTCCATATACTGTAACTTTTGCAAAAATATCGGGACACAAGGAAGAAGACTGCAGGAAGAAAAACAGCAGGATATGCTACAACTGCGGAGAACAAGGTCACATCAAGCCTAACTGTCCGAAATTAGCTCCAGCTACGAATAACAAGAACACTAAAAATGCTAGAGCATTTGTTCTGACTGCAGATGAAGCCAAGATGATCCCAGATGTCATAGCTGGTACGTTTTTAGTTAATGATATCTTTGCTAAAGTATTATTTGACTCTGGTGCAAACCAAAGTTTTATTAATACATCATTTTGCAAAATTTTAAATCAGTCATTAACTAAACTACCACAAGAATGCTTAGTAGAGACAGCCAATGGAGAAACCGTTAGGATTTCTGAAATCTTGCAGGGAGCAAGAATAGAAATTTTAAACCAAAAGTTTATTGCAAATCTTTATCCCATGAATCTGGCAGGATTTGATGTTGTTTTAGGAATGGATTGGTTAATAGCCAATAAAGCCAGTATTTTATGTGATCAAAAGTTAATTCAAGTAAATTCACCAAAAGGCAAAGCGATCACAATTAAAGGAGATAAACCTTCTAGGTCCACTAAACTTATCTCTGTGATGAAAACTGCAAGTTACATAAGAAAAGGTTCTATAGTGTATTTGATTTCTATAATCACTAACACTAAAGGAAAGGATTTAAAAGATATTCCAGTAGTATCTCAGTTTTCAGATGTATTTCCAGAAGAATTGCCAGGGCAACCTCCAGATAGAGAAGTTGAATTCAGAATCCATTTAATACCAGGAACAGCACCGATTGCCAAAGCACCTTACCGTTTGGCACCCGCAGAAATGCAAGAATTAAAGAAACAATTAGATGAATTGTTGGAGAAAGGATTCATACAACCAAGTTCGTCGCCATGGGGAGCGCCGATACTATTCGTTAAAAAGAAGGATGGATCAATGCGTATGTGCATTGACTACCGTGAATTAAACAAGGTTACGATTAAAAATCGGCATCCATTACCGAGAATCGATGATCTGTTTGATCAACTGCAAGGAGCTCGATTTTTCTCAAAAATCAATTTAAGGTCAGGATATCATCAATTAAAGGTACAGGAAGAGGACATTCCTAAGACCGCATTTAGAACAAGGTATGGTCATTATGAATTTACTGTCATGCCATTTGGTTTAACCAATGCCCCAGCTGCATTTATGGACATGATGAACCGAATATGTAAGCCATATTTGGATAAATTCATAATTGTCTTCATAGATGATATTCTAATTTATTCTAAGAATAAAGAAGATCATGCAAAGTATTTGCACGCACTTTTAAGTTTATTAAGAAAGGAAAAGCTTTATGCTAAATTCTCTAAGTGTGAATTTTGGTTAGAACAGGTACAATTCCTTGGACATTTAGTTAATCATGAAGGAATTCATGTGGATCCAAAAAAAATCGAGGCGATTACTAAATGGAAAGCCCCTGAATCACCAACCGAGGTTAGAAGTTTCTTAGGATTGGCTGGTTATTATAGAAGATTTATTCGAGATTTTTCAAGAATAGCCATTCCCTTAACTAAGCTAACCTGTAAATCTGTTAAGTTCGAATGGGGAGTAAAACAAGAAGAAGCCTTTAGAATTCTTAAGCAAAGATTAACCCATACACCCATACTAGCATTACCAGAAGGAACTAATGACTTTGTAGTCTATTGTGATGCTTCTAAGTTAGGTTATGGATGTGTATTGATGCAACGTCAAAAGGTTATAGCTTACGCATCTAGACAACTTAAGAATCATGAAGAGAATTATTCAACTCATGATCTAGAATTAGGAGCTATAATTTTTGCTCTTAAGATTTGGAGACATTACCTTTATGGTAGTAAGTTTACCATTTTCACTGATCATAAGAGTTCAAGGTATGTGTAACGCCCGGCTCTTTTGTACTTTCCATTTATAGAAAGTTTTGTTCGTATTTCTATTTTTGGAAACTTTGTATTCTTGTAATCGTTCCTTCTTTGTAATCGTTGTAAAACCGAGACTTGGATCATTAATAAAACTCGTATTTTGTTACAAATGGGTTATACACACTTCATATATGCTCGTATGTTCGAATTGGTGAATCAATTGGTGTTTAATTATTATTCTTGGGAACTAGGTGCTAAAATTGTAATTGATCTAAACTTATGCATAAAACGTGTTTTGAACGTGAACGACACTTGATTATGATACTCATACGCTTAATTATACTTGGAATATATTACTCATACTTGGATTCATCTTAAACTATGTTTTTGTGGCATTTATAGTCCTTAAAAGACCTAAAATCATCAAAATAACAAGTCTGGGGGCTAAATTGTAACTTTTTGAAACTTATTTCGAATAAACAAGCCCGGGCGGCCCGCGTGGACTTACCCTGATATCTTAGGCGGGCCGCATGGACCTCAGGTCTGCAGAAAACATGTGCAGTCGCGACCAGATTCATTTTTGAGCGGGATTTCTTTGTTTAAACCGAGTTTTAGCCTTAATTATCCCCCCCAAAACAACCCTAATCACTCCCCTATAAGTACCCAAGGTCCTCCAAGCACTTGGACACTTTCAACACTCTCAAATCTCTCCTAAATACTCTCAAGTTCTAGCAAGAATCTGCATTTTCGGACAGATTCATACTCTTGCACAAAAGTGAGTATAACTTGCTCATTTCTTAACGAAATTACTTGATTCTTCTTCCTACTTGCTTGGATAATCATGGGGTTTGATTCCTTGACTTCTCCTTGGAGAAATCAGACCTGGAATTGCCCTGAAATGGTCCAAGAACTTTCTGTTTTGTTCAAACTTGTTTAAACTTCATCCAACTTGTGTCTAACACATCTCACACCAATGTCCTAATGCTTACAACCTCTCTTATGGTTGGTTAAGCTTAAAAACATGGTTGAGACACTTGAAATCAGAGGATTAAACCTCATAACTTTCTGTTTTGTTAGGGTATTTTACCCACAAGTCATGTTCGAGCTTAGACCTTGATGAAGAGTGATTGTGGAACAACTTGGGTTGGTCCAACCTAAAATCCTCACATGATTTGATGATTTCTTTTAGTTTAGATTACTTACATACTTGTATTGATCCTAGTTCTTGACCCTCCTTGGTTGTCTTTACATCAAGTGAAGTGGTGAACATTCAAGGGGTTCCTAAATGGAAGCTTGTCTTCCTACCCCATACATGACATCCATGATACTAGAGGTGCCTAAATGGAGATTCAATCTTCTACCTCCTACTTGACTTATGGGACTAAATAACATATAATACTTAACCTAAATATGTATATACACTCATTCGAACCTTTAATGTTAAACTTGTGTTTATATGTTAAAGTAGTAGAATATCATCTAAGACCTAACACTCCAAGTATGATTCTAATGGGTGTATTTCCCATGAAAACATTTTAACCATATTGGTTACATAGTGTCATACAAGGGTTACTAAGTTAAAGATGATTATTTTTCGTATCATATTTTATTCTACTTTATGTTATGTTAAAACTCCAAATTCATAATCTTCCGTTAAACGCCAAACTCACACACCTATGTTTCCTCGTGTAGAAGGACTAGGTGCTCCAACTTAATCCATCCACCAAACTCGCTCGCGGGATTTCAAGTAGGAAAGCTTGCAACCACCGTGAGTATACTCGATCCCTTTTTCCCCTTTACACTTTGGGATGCAACGTGTATAATTATGCAAATACTTTTGAACTAAACATACTCAATCCTTTGAACGAAGCATGAAACTAATGTGACTTACTTGCTATTCTTGTATGCTCTATGAACGATTTGGAACGTTATATGCTCATTGACTTTGCTCGCCCACCTTAACAATTATAGCGCTATAGGATTAACGCCCCGCCTGCTATTCTATTGGGTATTGTTAAGTTACCACCCCGCTGAACGATTGGGATTAGGCTATTTTTATGAATGTGTTCTAGGGTTTGATCATATTGTACGCCAAAATTGCATACTAGTAATCACATATTATGAATCATGTTGGATTTGAGCTTTTATTCTATTATGCTATGTAAACAAACTTGTATACTCGCTCATGCTTTTGCATTGAAACTCTATTTTAATACATGTTGCAGGTTGATTATTGAAGTATGGATGAATGACGAAACAAGTTTAGGGTGGACTAGATACACACCTTAAATCTATTTATCTTTTGTTGATTTGAATTTGAACAATGTTGTATTTCCATTTTACATGTTGTATGACAATTTAGTTCCTGCAATGAAATTTGAATTTAATTAAATATTGTCACATAGTGTTATGATGTTTTGAGCAATTTGTTCGTCTCATCCCGATGTTTCCGCCATCGGTTGGGGTGTGACAGATTGGTATCAGAGCCATAACTATAGGGAATTAGGAAAATTGCCATGCTTTTGCCCTAATCTATAGTTTTAGGAATTTTGCCTCTTATGTGTTGTTTAAAACTTTTGGACTCTACCATGCATGCTTCCTAGCTACACTTCTTGTTGATTAAATTTATATGCCTTTCCTAAGGTGAATACACTTTTGTTTATTTGTATACTCTTGTAACACAAACGAGATAACTTTACCAAAATAGGCGTGAAACCCACAATTTGGTAAAC
This sequence comes from Helianthus tuberosus, assembly GCA_030545235.1. Classification (NCBI taxonomy): domain Eukaryota; kingdom Viridiplantae; phylum Streptophyta; class Magnoliopsida; order Asterales; family Asteraceae; genus Helianthus; species Helianthus tuberosus. Next base: position 7,731,759 of record CM060426.1, read on the forward strand.
GACTCTCATTCTACCTTAAACTATTTCTTTTTGCACGAAATTACACCATTAAGCTAGGAGTGAAATCCACAACTTAATGGTAATTTCCATTTCAACTCTAGTGGACCCTTGTCATAGTGGCGAAATTTTATTTTGACCCGACAAGTACCAACCACATTTAGGGTACTAAATTGTCAAGCTAGGGGTGAAACCCGCATCTCGTCGATTAAGTCCCATTCCTCGATTTTCAATCTCGCCAAAGTCTCGATTGTTTCAATCAATTAGAGATGTGTAGTAACCGGAAGGGTAAGATACCGTTAATCGCTTCTCGACGAGAGTATCTTACCTATAGGCCAAAGCACGTTTTCTCTAATTCGAAAGAACTTTCGACCCACTTTGGAATAGTCGACGTTTCTCTACCCGAAACAATCCAATGTTTTATTGAGCCTCTCTTTTATGTATCTCAATTTATATGTGATTTTATACTTGAACGTTCGTTCATTTCAAAATTTCGTTTTAATCATTTCGCACATTATCGCAATCCCAAACGCTAATAATCCCTCGTGAACAAACTAAATTTACAATGCTTTCATTTATTCATGCTATGCTATGTGAAACTCATGAACTATGCTATATGAGACATCTAAACTCTTTATATTATGTGAATCAATTCAAAACTTTTATGCTATGTGACACTTTATGCTATGTGAATCAACTTATGCAAACGATTTTTTTTCTTAAACAAACATTATGATCAAGTCTCACCTATTCGTTCTTCTGAATCTTAGATGTCTTCTCGTCACTCCAACTCGTCTAAGAAGTCAAAGTCCCGTGCTACGAAGAAGATGATGGCTTTCATGGCCGATCAATTTGCGCGCGTCGTTCCAAAGGTCATTTTCGAGATTCGAGCTTCTGAAACTCCGAACTCTTCCGTCGACTCCAAGGTCGAAATACGCAAGCCCGCTTCGTTCAGCTTCAAGCACTTTTCATCGTGCAATCCCAAGCCATTCACCGGCAATGATGGGGTGACCGCCATGCTCAAATGGTTTGATAGCATGGAGGTCACGTTCATCAACAGTGATTGCCCCAAAGAGCTCAGAACGCGTAGTGCGACTGGGGTATTCCAAGCCCGAGCTCTTGAATGGTGGACGAACGAAAGGAACATTCGTTCGAACGAACTGGCATATGCGTTGGAGTGGGAAGAAGTTAAGGCCCTAATGATGGATGAGTTTTGTCCTCCGCATGAGCAACAAAAGTTGGAGGAAGAGTTTTGGGCACTAAAGCAAGTGGGGGATGAAAACCTAGCCTACACCACCCGTTTCAAACAACTTAGCTTCATAGTTCCTCACCTCGTTATGCCCACCGACCGCAATATACGGAAATATATCAATGGGTTACCCTCTGCTATGCGCGATACGATCGAGGCTGCCAAACTCGACAATATCGAAGCTGTTTATCGTTTGGCCGCTTCCCTGAACAACAATCGCATTCGTGATAAGCAAGCCGCAAACCCCGCTTCTTTCAAGCCAGCCAACCAAATCACCCAACAGTCAAGTGGCAATAGGGGGAAGAAGCGAAAGCAATCGAACCCTGTTTGCAACGCGATTGTGCCACCCGTTAACCTAAATCCTGTTGCTCCTAATAACACCCAAAAGTCGTACACTGGGATTCATCCCAAGTGTGCCACATGTAACCGTCACCATCCCACCAATGCCAGGTGTCGTCTTTGTGCCAATTGTAACCGTTATGGACATGACACCGCCTTTTGTCGCTATCAACAACAACAAGCTCCACCAGCCCAGCACGCATAACAAGCTCCACCAGCTCAGCAAGCGCAACAAGCTCCGCCCCCTCCTCAAAACGCAAGACCCGCTAGAGCTTGTTTCAAATGTGGGGACGCTAATCATCTTCGCCCTTAATGCCCACTATGGAATCAAGAACAACTACAACCTCCTCGTGGACGCTGTTTCAATCTGAACGCGAACCAAGCGCTCAACGACAATGATGTCGTTAACGGTACGTTCCTTGTTAACCATCTTTATGCTTTGATACTATTTGATACTGGTGCGGACAAAAGCTTTGTGTCCTTAGAATTCGAATCGTTGTTAAAATGCACACGCTCTAAACTACCTAAGTCATTTTCCGTTGAAGTCGCCAATGGCAAGTCCATCTTAGTCGATTCCGTTCTTCGTGATTGTCGTCTTACTCTCAACGAACACGTTTTCCCTATCGATCTCATACCCATGCAACTGGGTAGTTTCGACGTCATCATAGGCATGGATTGGCTTCAAAAGAACCATGCTGAAATCGCTTGTCACGAGAAATACGTTCGTTTACCCCTTCCTTCTGGTGATGTTTTACACGTCTATGGAGACCGGCCTTCAAAGGGACTGAAGTTGATGTCCTGCACACAAGCGAATAAATACTTACGCAAACAGTACTTTGCCTTTTTAGCCCACGTTGTGGAAGAAAAGGGCAAGGGAAAGAGTTTAAGTGATGTTCCAGTGGTGCACAACTTCCCTGACGTTTTTCCTGAAGATTTACCTGGTCCTCCTCCACCTTGATCTGTTGACTTTCGTATTGACCTCGTACCTGGTGCGACTCCTGTTGCCAAAGCTCCTTATCGCCTTGCACCTTCTGAGATGCAAGAATTGTCCACGCAACTTCAAGAACTCCTCGATAAAGGCTTCATTCGTCCAAGTACCTCACCTTGGGGTGCACCTGTGCTCTTCGTGAAAAAGAAAGACGGCTCCTTCCGTATGTGTATCGATTATCGCGAGCTCAACAAACTCACTGTCAAAAAATCGTTACCCTCTCCCGCGTATCGACGATCTCTTTGACCAACTTCAAGGCGCTACTTGTTTCTCCAAAATCGATCTTCGTTCTAGTTATCACCAACTTCGGGTCCTCGAAGAGGACGTACCTAAAACTGCTTTTCGCACTCGCTATGGACATTACGAGTTCGTGGTTATGCCTTTTGGTTTGACCAACGCACCCGCTGTGTTCATGGATCTAATGAATCGTGTTTGTAAGCCCTATTTGGATCGTTTCGTGATCGTCTTCATTGATGATATCCTCATTTATTCTAAATCTCGAGCCGATCATGAACGTCATCTTCGCCTTATAGTCGAGCTCTTACGTATTGAACGCTTATACGCTAAGTTCTCTAAATGTGAGTTTTGGATTAAAGAAGTCCAATTCCTTGGACACGTTGTTAGTGAAAAAGGAATCCACGTCGACCCTGCAAAGATCGAGGCAGTAAAGAATTGGACCGCGCCTAAATCTCCTTCCGAAATCCGTTCATTCTTAGGATTGGCGGGTTATTACCGTCGATTCATCTCGAATTTTTCAAAAATCGCCGTTCCCCTTACTTCGTTGACCCAAAAGGAGAAACCTTTTGCTTGGGGTCCTGAGCAAGAAGAATCCTTTCAGACTCTTAAGGACTTGCTTTGCAACGCTCCTATTCTTACTCTTCCTGATGGAAATGATGATTTCGTAGTGTATTGCGATGCATCGAACCGTGGTCTTGGTTGCGTTCTCATGCAACGAGGCAAGGTCATCGCTTATGCATCTCGTCAACTCAAGATACATGAGAAAAACTATACTACCCACGACCTTGAACTTGGCGCAGTTGTTTTTGCATTGAAAATTTGGCGACACTACCTTTATGGTACTAAGTGTGAGGTTTTCACTGACCACAAGAGCCTTCAACACATTTTCGACCAAAAGGAACTGAACATGCATCAACGTCGTTGGGTGGAACTGTTAAACGACTACGACTGCGAAATCAAATACCATCCAGGTAAAGCGAATGTAGTAGCTGACGCCCTTAGTCGCAAAACTCATATGAAGGGTATTCGTTGTCTTCAACTTGTGAACGATCTTCCACGCCGCATTCGCGAAGCTCAGTACGCCTCTATTAACGAAGGTAACTTCCATGTTGAGATACGAGGCGCTAAAGAACACGATCTCGTCTCCAAGGCCGATGGTATCCTATACCTCGACAATCGTGCCTGGATCCCTTATCGCGAAGAACTTCGAGACTTCATCATGAACGAGGCACACAAATCCAAGTACTCAATTCATCCTGGTGCCGACAAGATGTATCATGATCTACGTACATCCTATTGGTGGCCTGGTATGAAGAAAGACATAGCCGTTTACGTCTCTAAGTGTCTTACGTGTTCAAAGGTCAAAGCCGAGCATCAACGACCTTCTGGTCTACTCGAACAACCCGAAATACCCGTCTGGAAATGGGATAGCATCGCGATGGACTTCATCACTAAACTCCCTCGTACATCTTCTGGTCACGATAGCATTTGGGTGATCATCGATCGTTTGACCAAGTCCGCTCAATTCATTCCTATTCGTGAAGATTTCAAGGTTGAACGACTTGCTCGCATCTATACCGATGAAGTCATACGACATCATGGTATTCCTCTCGACATCATTTCTGATCGCGATGGTTGATTTACTTCACGCCTCTGGCAAACCTTTCAGTCCGCTATGGGTACTCATTTAAATCTCAGTACGGCTTTTCATCCTCAAACAGATGGACAGACTGAACGTACTATCCAAACCCTAGAGGACATGCTCCGTTCTTGTGTCATCGACTTTGGTGGTAGTTGGGATGTGCATTTACCTTTGATCGAGTTCTCGTACAACAATAGCTACCACTCCAGTATTAAAATGGCTCCATTCGAGGCATTGTATGGTCGCAAATGCCGATCTCCTTTAAACTGGCACGAGATTGGTGACAAACATTTTACCGGCCCTGAAATCATACAAGAAGCAACAGATAAGATTCACCAAATCCGTGATAATCTGCTCAAGGCCCGAAATCGTCAAAAGGTCTATGCTGATAAGGGGCGCAAGCCGATGCAACTCAACGTTGGGGACTACGTTCTACTCAAAGTGTCTCCTTGGAAAGGAGTGGTTCGTTTTGGTAAAAAGGGAAAGCTTGCCCCTCGCTATGTTGGTCCTTTCAAGATACTCGAAAGGATTGGTGCGGTGGCTTATTGGCTCGATTTACCTCAAGAACTTAACAACGTCCATCCAACGTTTCATGTCTCAAATCTAAAGAAGTGTCACGCTGAAGAAGGACTTCAAGTCCCTCTCGAAGATCTCCAAATAAATGACACTTTGCATTTTGTGGAGAAACCCGTCGAAATTATGGATCAAGGAGTCAAGTTATTGAGGCGTAGCAAAATTCCTATCGTCAAGGTTCGATGGGAAGGTAAACGTGGCGCTGAATTCACTTGGGAACTTAAGAGCGAGATGAAGAAGAAATATCCTCATCTTTTCCCTACGTCTTCCTAAATTTCGGGACGAAATTTCCTAAAGGAGGGGAGACTGTAACGCCCGGCTCTTTTGTACTTTCCATTTATAGAAAGTTTTGTTCGTATTTCTATTTTTGGAAACTTTGTATTCTTGTAATCGTTCCTTCTTTGTAATCGTTGTAAAACCGAGACTTGGATCATTAATAAAACTCGTATTTTGTTACAAATGGGCTATACACACTTCATATATGCTCGTATGTTTGAATTGGTGAATCAATTGGTGTTTAATTATTATTCTTGGGAACTAGGTGCTAAAATTGTAATTGATCTAAACTTATGCATAAAACGTGTTTTGAACGTGAACGATACTTGATTATGATACTCATACGCTTAATTATACTTGGGATATATTACTCATACTTGGATTCATCTTAAACTATGTTTTTGTGGCATTTATAGTCCTTAAAAGACCTAAAATCATCAAAATAACAAGTCTGGGGGCTAAATTGTAACTTTTTGAAACTTATTTCGAATAAACAAGCCCGGGCGGCCCGCGTGGACTTACCCTGATATCTTAGGCGGGCCGCATGGACCTCAGGTCTGCAGAAAACATGTGCAGTCGCGACCAGATTCATTTTTGAGCGGGATTTCTTTGTTTAAACCGAGTTTTAGCCTTAATTATCCCCCCCAAAACAACCCTAATCACTCCCCTATAAGTACCCAAGGTCCTCCAAGCACTTGGACACTTTCAACACTCTCAAATCTCTCCTAAATACTCTCAAGTTCTAGCAAGAATCTGCATTTTCGGACAGATTCATACTCTTGCACAAAAGTGAGTATAACTTGCTCATTTCTTAACGAAATTACTTGATTCTTCTTCCTACTTGCTTGGATAATCATGGGGTTTGATTCCTTGACTTCTCCTTGGAGAAATCAGACCTGGAATTGCCCTGAAATGGTCCAAGAACTTTCTGTTTTGTTCAAACTTGTTTAAACTTCATCCAACTTGTGTCTAACACATCTCACACCAATGTCCTAATGCTTACAACCTCTCTTATGGTTGGTTAAGCTTAAAAACATGGTTGAGACACTTGAAATCAGAGGATTAAACCTCATAACTTTCTGTTTTGTTAGGGTATTTTACCCACAAGTCATGTTCGAGCTTAGACCTTGATGAAGAGTGATTGTGGAACAACTTGGGTTGGTCCAACCTAAAATCCTCACATGATTTGATGATTTCTTTTAGTTTAGATTACTTACATACTTGTATTGATCCTAGTTCTTGACCCTCCTTGGTTGTCTTTACATCAAGTGAAGTGGTGAACATTCAAGGGGTTCCTAAATGGAAGCTTGTCTTCCTACCCCATACATGACATCCATGATACTAGAGGTGCCTAAATGGAGATTCAATCTTCTACCTCCTACTTGACTTATGGGACTAAATAACATATAATACTTAACCTAAATATGTATATACACTCATTCGAACCTTTAATGTTAAACTTGTGTTTATATGTTAAAGTAGTAGAATATCATCTAAGACCTAACACTCCAAGTATGATTCTAATGGGTGTATTTCCCATGAAAACATTTTAACCATATTGGTTACATAGTGTCATACAAGGGTTACTAAGTTAAAGATGATTATTTTTCGTATCATATTTTATTCTACTTTATGTTATGTTAAAACTCCAAATTCATAATCTTCCGTTAAACGCCAAACTCACACACCTATGTTTCCTCGTGTAGAAGGACTAGGTGCTCCAACTTAATCCATCCACCAAACTCGCTCGCGGGATTTCAAGTAGGAAAGCTTGCAACCACCGTGAGTATACTCGATCCCTTTTTCCCCTTTACACTTTGGGATGCAACGTGTATAATTATGCAAATACTTTTGAACTAAACATACTCAATCCTTTGAACGAAGCATGAAACTAATGTGACTTACTTGCTATTCTTGTATGCTCTATGAACGATTTGGAACGTTATATGCTCATTGACTTTGCTCGCCCACCTTAACAATTATAGCGCTATAGGATTAACGCCCCGCCTGCTATTCTATTGGGTATTGTTAAGTTACCACCCCGCTGAACGATTGGGATTAGGCTATTTTTATGAATGTGTTCTAGGGTTTGATCATATTGTACGCCAAAATTGCATACTAGTAATCACATATTATGAATCATGTTGGATTTGAGCTTTTATTCTATTATGCTATGTAAACAAACTTGTATACTCGCTCATGCTTTTGCATTGAAACTCTATTTTAATACATGTTGCAGGTTGATTATTGAAGTATGGATGAATGACGAAACAAGTTTAGGGTGGACTAGATACACACCTTAAATCTATTTATCTTTTGTTGATTTGAATTTGAACAATGTTGTATTTCCATTTTACATGTTGTATGACAATTTAGTTCCTGCAATGAAATTTGAATTTAATTAAATATTGTCACATAGTGTTATGATGTTTTGAGCAATTTGTTCGTCTCATCCCGATGTTTCCGCCATCGGTTGGGGTGTGACAGATTGGTATCAGAGCCATAACTATAGGGAATTAGGAAAATTGCCATGCTTTTGCCCTAATCTATAGTTTTAGGAATTTTGCCTCTTATGTGTTGTTTAAAACTTTTGGACTCTACCATGCATGCTTCCTAGCTACACTTCTTGTTGATTAAATTTATATGCCTTTCCTAAGGTGAATACACTTTTGTTTATTTGTATACTCTTGTAACACAAACGAGATAACTTTACCAAAATAGGCGTGAAACCCACAATTTGGTAAACGACTCTCATTCTACCTTAAACTATTTCTTTTTGCACGAAATTACACCATTAAGCTAGGAGTGAAATCCACAACTTAATGGTAATTTCCATTTCAACTCTAGTGGACCCTTGTCATAGTGGCGAAATTTTATTTTGACCCGACAAGTACCAACCACATTTAGGGTACTAAATTGTCAAGCTAGGGGTGAAACCCGCATCTCGTCGATTAAGTCCCATTCCTCGATTTTCAATCTCGCCAAAGTCTCGATTGTTTCAATCAATTAGAGATGTGTAGTAACCGGAAGGGTAAGATACCGTTAATCGCTTCTCGACGAGAGTATCTTACCTATAGGCCAAAGCACGTTTTCTCTAATTCGAAAGAACTTTCGACCCACTTTGGAATAGTCGACGTTTCTCTACCCGAAACAATCCAATGTTTTATTGAGCCTCTCTTTTATGTATCTCAATTTATATGTGATTTTATACTTGAACGTTCGTTCATTTCAAAATTTCGTTTTAATCATTTCGCACATTATCGCAATCCCAAACGCTAATAATCCCTCGTGAACAAACTAAATTTACAATGCTTTCATTTATTCATGCTATGCTATGTGAAACTCATGAACTATGCTATATGAGACATCTAAACTCTTTATATTATGTGAATCAATTCAAAACTTTTATGCTATGTGACACTTTATGCTATGTGAATCAACTTATGCAAACGATTTTTTTTCTTAAACAAACATTATGATCAAGTCTCACCTATTCGTTCTTCTGAATCTTAGATGTCTTCTCGTCACTCCAACTCGTCTAAGAAGTCAAAGTCCCGTGCTACGAAGAAGATGATGGCTTTCATGGCCGATCAATTTGCGCGCGTCGTTCCAAAGGTCATTTTCGAGATTCGAGCTTCTGAAACTCCGAACTCTTCCGTCGACTCCAAGGTCGAAATACGCAAGCCCGCTTCGTTCAGCTTCAAGCACTTTTCATCGTGCAATCCCAAGCCATTCACCGGCAATGATGGGGTGACCGCCATGCTCAAATGGTTTGATAGCATGGAGGTCACGTTCATCAACAGTGATTGCCCCAAAGAGCTCAGAACGCGTAGTGCGACTGGGGTATTCCAAGCCCGAGCTCTTGAATGGTGGACGAACGAAAGGAACATTCGTTCGAACGAACTGGCATATGCGTTGGAGTGGGAAGAAGTTAAGGCCCTAATGATGGATGAGTTTTGTCCTCCGCATGAGCAACAAAAGTTGGAGGAAGAGTTTTGGGCACTAAAGCAAGTGGGGGATGAAAACCTAGCCTACACCACCCGTTTCAAACAACTTAGCTTCATAGTTCCTCACCTCGTTATGACCACCGACCGCAATATACGGAAATATATCAATGGGTTACCCTCTGCTATGCGCGATACGATCGAGGCTGCCAAACTCGACAATATCGAAGCTGTTTATCGTTTGGCCGCTTCCCTGAACAACAATCGCATTCGTGATAAGCAAGCCGCAAACCCCGCTTCTTTCAAGCCAGCCAACCAAATCACCCAACAGTCAAGTGGCAATAGGGGGAAGAAGCGAAAGCAATCGAACCCTGTTTGCAACGCGATTGTGCCACCCGTTAACCTAAATCCTGTTGCTCCTAATAACACCCAAAAGTCGTACACTGGGATTCATCCCAAGTGTGCCACATGTAACCGTCACCATCCCACCAATGCCAGGTGTCGTCTTTGTGCCAATTGTAACCGTTATGGACATGACACCGCCTTTTGTCGCTATCAACAACAACAAGCTCCACCAGCCCAGCACGCATAACAAGCTCCACCAGCTCAGCAAGCGCAACAAGCTCCGCCCCCTCCTCAAAACGCAAGACCCGCTAGAGCTTGTTTCAAATGTGGGGACGCTAATCATCTTCGCCCTTAATGCCCACTATGGAATCAAGAACAACTACAACCTCCTCGTGGACGCTGTTTCAATCTGAACGCGAACCAAGCGCTCAACGACAATGATGTCGTTAACGGTACGTTCCTTGTTAACCATCTTTATGCTTTGATACTATTTGATACTGGTGCGGACAAAAGCTTTGTGTCCTTAGAATTCGAATCGTTGTTAAAATGCACACGCTCTAAACTACCTAAGTCATTTTCCGTTGAAGTCGCCAATGGCAAGTCCATCTTAGTCGATTCCGTTCTTCGTGATTGTCGTCTTACTCTCAACGAACACGTTTTCCCTATCGATCTCATACCCATGCAACTGGGTAGTTTCGACGTCATCATAGGCATGGATTGGCTTCAAAAGAACCATGCTGAAATCGCTTGTCACGAGAAATACGTTCGTTTACCCCTTCCTTCTGGTGATGTTTTACACGTCTATGGAGACCGGCCTTCAAAGGGACTGAAGTTGATGTCCTGCACACAAGCGAATAAATACTTACGCAAACAGTACTTTGCCTTTTTAGCCCACGTTGTGGAAGAAAAGGGCAAGGGAAAGAGTTTAAGTGATGTTCCAGTGGTGCACAACTTCCCTGACGTTTTTCCTGAAGATTTACCTGGTCCTCCTCCACCTTGATCTGTTGACTTTCGTATTGACCTCGTACCTGGTGCGACTCCTGTTGCCAAAGCTCCTTATCGCCTTGCACCTTCTGAGATGCAAGAATTGTCCACGCAACTTCAAGAACTCCTCGATAAAGGCTTCATTCGTCCAAGTACCTCACCTTGGGGTGCACCTGTGCTCTTCGTGAAAAAGAAAGACGGCTCCTTCCGTATGTGTATCGATTATCGCGAGCTCAACAAACTCACTGTCAAAAAATCGTTACCCTCTCCCGCGTATCGACGATCTCTTTGACCAACTTCAAGGCGCTACTTGTTTCTCCAAAATCGATCTTCGTTCTAGTTATCACCAACTTCGGGTCCTCGAAGAGGACGTACCTAAAACTGCTTTTCGCACTCGCTATGGACATTACGAGTTCGTGGTTATGCCTTTTGGTTTGACCAACGCACCCGCTGTGTTCATGGATCTAATGAATCGTGTTTGTAAGCCCTATTTGGATCGTTTCGTGATCGTCTTCATTGATGATATCCTCATTTATTCTAAATCTCGAGCCGATCATGAACGTCATCTTCGCCTTATAGTCGAGCTCTTACGTATTGAACGCTTATACGCTAAGTTCTCTAAATGTGAGTTTTGGATTAAAGAAGTCCAATTCCTTGGACACGTTGTTAGTGAAAAAGGAATCCACGTCGACCCTGCAAAGATCGAGGCAGTAAAGAATTGGACCGCGCCTAAATCTCCTTCCGAAATCCGTTCATTCTTAGGATTGGCGGGTTATTACCGTCGATTCATCTCGAATTTTTCAAAAATCGCCGTTCCCCTTACTTCGTTGACCCAAAAGGAGAAACCTTTTGCTTGGGGTCCTGAGCAAGAAGAATCCTTTCAGACTCTTAAGGACTTGCTTTGCAACGCTCCTATTCTTACTCTTCCTGATGGAAATGATGATTTCGTAGTGTATTGCGATGCATCGAACCGTGGTCTTGGTTGCGTTCTCATGCAACGAGGCAAGGTCATCGCTTATGCATCTCGTCAACTCAAGATACATGAGAAAAACTATACTACCCACGACCTTGAACTTGGCGCAGTTGTTTTTGCATTGAAAATTTGGCGACACTACCTTTATGGTACTAAGTGTGAGGTTTTCACTGACCACAAGAGCCTTCAACACATTTTCGACCAAAAGGAACTGAACATGCATCAACGTCGTTGGGTGGAACTGTTAAACGACTACGACTGCGAAATCAAATACCATCCAGGTAAAGCGAATGTAGTAGCTGACGCCCTTAGTCGCAAAACTCATATGAAGGGTATTCGTTGTCTTCAACTTGTGAACGATCTTCCACGCCGCATTCGCGAAGCTCAGTACGCCTCTATTAACGAAGGTAACTTCCATGTTGAGATACGAGGCGCTAAAGAACACGATCTCGTCTCCAAGGCCGATGGTATCCTATACCTCGACAATCGTGCCTGGATCCCTTATCGCGAAGAACTTCGAGACTTCATCATGAACGAGGCACACAAATCCAAGTACTCAATTCATCCTGGTGCCGACAAGATGTATCATGATCTACGTACATCCTATTGGTGGCCTGGTATGAAGAAAGACATAGCCGTTTACGTCTCTAAGTGTCTTACGTGTTCAAAGGTCAAAGCCGAGCATCAACGACCTTCTGGTCTACTCGAACAACCCGAAATACCCGTCTGGAAATGGGATAGCATCGCGATGGACTTCATCACTAAACTCCCTCGTACATCTTCTGGTCACGATAGCATTTGGGTGATCATCGATCGTTTGACCAAGTCCGCTCAATTCATTCCTATTCGTGAAGATTTCAAGGTTGAACGACTTGCTCGCATCTATACCGATGAAGTCATACGACATCATGGTATTCCTCTCGACATCATTTCTGATCGCGATGGTTGATTTACTTCACGCCTCTGGCAAACCTTTCAGTCCGCTATGGGTACTCATTTAAATCTCAGTACGGCTTTTCATCCTCAAACAGATGGACAGACTGAACGTACTATCCAAACCCTAGAGGACATGCTCCGTTCTTGTGTCATCGACTTTGGTGGTAGTTGGGATGTGCATTTACCTTTGATCGAGTTCTCGTACAACAATAGCTACCACTCCAGTATTAAAATGGCTCCATTCGAGGCATTGTATGGTCGCAAATGCCGATCTCCTTTAAACTGGCACGAGATTGGTGACAAACATTTTACCGGCCCTGAAATCATACAAGAAGCAACAGATAAGATTCACCAAATCCGTGATAATCTGCTCAAGGCCCGAAATCGTCAAAAGGTCTATGCTGATAAGGGGCGCAAGCCGATGCAACTCAACGTTGGGGACTACGTTCTACTCAAAGTGTCTCCTTGGAAAGGAGTGGTTCGTTTTGGTAAAAAGGGAAAGCTTGCCCCTCGCTATGTTGGTCCTTTCAAGATACTCGAAAGGATTGGTGCGGTGGCTTATTGGCTCGATTTACCTCAAGAACTTAACAACGTCCATCCAACGTTTCATGTCTCAAATCTAAAGAAGTGTCACGCTGAAGAAGGACTTCAAGTCCCTCTCGAAGATCTCCAAATAAATGACACTTTGCATTTTGTGGAGAAACCCGTCGAAATTATGGATCAAGGAGTCAAGTTATTGAGGCGTAGCAAAATTCCTATCGTCAAGGTTCGATGGGAAGGTAAACGTGGCGCTGAATTCACTTGGGAACTTAAGAGCGAGATGAAGAAGAAATATCCTCATCTTTTCCCTACGTCTTCCTAAATTTCGGGACGAAATTTCCTAAAGGAGGGGAGACTGTAACGCCCGGCTCTTTTGTACTTTCCATTTATAGAAAGTTTTGTTCGTATTTCTATTTTTGGAAACTTTGTATTCTTGTAATCGTTCCTTCTTTGTAATCGTTGTAAAACCGAGACTTGGATCATTAATAAAACTCGTATTTTGTTACAAATGGGCTATACACACTTCATATATGCTCGTATGTTTGAATTGGTGAATCAATTGGTGTTTAATTATTATTCTTGGGAACTAGGTGCTAAAATTGTAATTGATCTAAACTTATGCATAAAACGTGTTTTGAACGTGAACGATACTTGATTATGATACTCATACGCTTAATTATACTTGGGATATATTACTCATACTTGGATTCATCTTAAACTATGTTTTTGTGGCATTTATAGTCCTTAAAAGACCTAAAATCATCAAAATAACAAGTCTGGGGGCTAAATTGTAACTTTTTGAAACTTATTTCGAATAAACAAGCCCGGGCGGCCCGTGTGGACTTACCCTGATATCTTAGGCGGGCCGCATGGACCTCAGGTCTGCAGAAAACATGTGTAATCGCGACCAGATTCATTTTTGAGCGGGATTTCTTTGTTTAAACCGAGTTTTAGCCTTAATTATCCCCCCAAAACAACCCTAATCACTCCCCTATAAGTACCCAAGGTCCTCCAAGCACTTGGACACTTTCAACACTCTCAAATCTCTCCTAAACACTCTCAAGTTCTAGCAAGAATCTGCATTTTCGGACAGATTCATACTCTTGCACAAAAGTGAGTATAACTTGCTCATTTCTTAACGAAATTACTTGATTCTTCTTCCTACTTGCTTGGATAATCATGGGGTTTGATTCCTTGACTTCTCCTTGGAGAAATCAGACCTGGAATTGCCCTGAAATGGTCTAAGAACTTTTTGTTTTGTTCAAACTTGTTTAAACTTCATCCAACTTGTGTCTAACACATCTCACACCAATGTCCTAATGCTTACAACCTCTCTTATGGTTGGTTAAGCTTAAAAACATGGTTGAGACACTTGAAATCAGAGGATTAAACCTCATAACTTTCTGTTTTGTTAGGGTATTTTACCCACAAGTCATGTTCGAGCTTAGACCTTGATGAAGAGTGATTGTGGAACAACTTGGGTTGGTCCAACCTAAAATCCTCACATGATTTGATGATTTCTTTTAGTTTAGATTACTTACATACTTGTATTGATCCTAGTTCTTGACCCTCCTTGGTTGTCTTTACATCAAGTGAAGTGGTGAACATTCAAGGGGTTCCTAAATGGAAGCTTGTCTTCCTACCCCATACATGACATCCATGATACTAGAGGTGCCTAAATGGAGATTCAATCTTCTACCTCCTACTTGACTTATGGGACTAAATAACATATAATACTTAACCTAAATATGTATATACACTCATTCGAACCTTTAATGTTAAACTTGTGTTTATATGTTAAAGTAGTAGAATATCATCTAAGACCTAACACTCCAAGTATGATTCTAATGGGTGTATTTCCCATGAAAACATTTTAACCATATTGGTTACATAGTGTCATACAAGGGTTACTAAGTTAAAGATGATTATTTTTCGTATCATATTTTATTCTACTTTATGTTATGTTAAAACTCCAAATTCATAATCTTCCGTTAAACGCCAAACTCACACACCTATGTTTCCTCGTGTAGAAGGACTAGGTGCTCCAACTTAATCCATCCACCAAACTCGCTCGCGGGATTTCAAGTAGGAAAGCTTGCAACCACCGTGAGTATACTCGATCCCTTTTTCCCCTTTACACTTTGGGATGCAACGTGTATAATTATGCAAATACTTTTGAACTAAACATACTCAATCCTTTGAACGAAGCATGAAACTAATGTGACTTACTTGCTATTCTTGTATGCTCTATGAACGATTTGGAACGTTATATGCTCATTGACTTTGCTCGCCCACCTTAACAATTATAGCGCTATAGGATTAACGCCCCGCCTGCTATTCTATTGGGTATTGTTAAGTTACCACCCCGCTGAACGATTGGGATTAGGCTATTTTTATGAATGTGTTCTAGGGTTTGATCATATTGTACGCCAAAATTGCATACTAGTAATCACATATTATGAATCATGTTGGATTTGAGCTTTTATTCTATTATGCTATGTAAACAAACTTGTATACTCGCTCATGCTTTTGCATTGAAACTCTATTTTAATACATGTTGCAGGTTGATTATTGAAGTATGGATGAATGACGAAACAAGTTTAGGGTGGACTAGATACACACCTTAAATATATTTATCTTTTGTTGATTTGAATTTGAACAATGTTGTATTTCCATTTTACATGTTGTATGACAATTTAGTTCCTGCAATGAAATTTGAATTTAATTAAATATTGTCACATAGTGTTATGATGTTTTGAGCAATTTGTTCGTCTCATCCCGATGTTTCCGCCATCGGTTGGGGTGTGACAGATTGGTATCAGAGCCATAACTATAGGGAATTAGGAAAATTGCCATGCTTTTGCCCTAATCTATAGTTTTAGGAATTTTGCCTCTTATGTGTTGTTTAAAACTTTTGGACTCTACCATGCATGCTTCCTAGCTACACTTCTTGTTGATTAAATTTATATGCCTTTCCTAAGGTGAATACACTTTTGTTTATTTGTATACTCTTGTAACACAAACGAGATAACTTTACCAAAATAGGCGTGAAACCCACAATTTGGTAAACGACTCTCATTCTACCTTAAACTATTTCTTTTTGCACGAAATTACACCATTAAGCTAGGAGTGAAATCCACAACTTAATGGTAATTTCCATTTCAACTCTAGTGGACCCTTGTCATAGTGGCGAAATTTTATTTTGACCCGACAAGTACCAACCACATTTAGGGTACTAAATTGTCAAGCTAGGGGTGAAACCCGCATCTCGTCGATTAAGTCCCATTCCTCGATTTTCAATCTCGCCAAAGTCTCGATTGTTTCAATCAATTAGAGATGTGTAGTAACCGGAAGGGTAAGATACCGTTAATCGCTTCTCGACGAGAGTATCTTACCTATAGGCCAAAGCACGTTTTCTCTAATTCGAAAGAACTTTCGACCCACTTTGGAATAGTCGACGTTTCTCTACCCGAAACAATCCAATGTTTTATTGAGCCTCTCTTTTATGTATCTCAATTTATATGTGATTTTATACTTGAACGTTCGTTCATTTCAAAATTTCGTTTTAATCATTTCGCACATTATCGCAATCCCAAACGCTAATAATCCCTCGTGAACAAACTAAATTTACAATGCTTTCATTTATTCATGCTATGCTATGTGAAACTCATGAACTATGCTATATGAGACATCTAAACTCTTTATATTATGTGAATCAATTCAAAACTTTTATGCTATGTGACACTTTATGCTATGTGAATCAACTTATGCAAACGATTTTTTTTCTTAAACAAACATTATGATCAAGTCTCACCTATTCGTTCTTCTGAATCTTAGATGTCTTCTCGTCACTCCAACTCGTCTAAGAAGTCAAAGTCCCGTGCTACGAAGAAGATGATGGCTTTCATGGCCGATCAATTTGCGCGCGTCGTTCCAAAGGTCATTTTCGAGATTCGAGCTTCTGAAACTCCGAACTCTTCCGTCGACTCCAAGGTCGAAATACGCAAGCCCGCTTCGTTCAGCTTCAAGCACTTTTCATCGTGCAATCCCAAGCCATTCACCGGCAATGATGGGGTGACCGCCATGCTCAAATGGTTTGATAGCATGGAGGTCACGTTCATCAACAGTGATTGCCCCAAAGAGCTCAGAACGCGTAGTGCGACTGGGGTATTCCAAGCCCGAGCTCTTGAATGGTGGACGAACGAAAGGAACATTCGTTCGAACGAACTGGCATATGCGTTGGAGTGGGAAGAAGTTAAGGCCCTAATGATGGATGAGTTTTGTCCTCCGCATGAGCAACAAAAGTTGGAGGAAGAGTTTTGGGCACTAAAGCAAGTGGGGGATGAAAACCTAGCCTACACCACCCGTTTCAAACAACTTAGCTTCATAGTTCCTCACCTCGTTATGACCACCGACCGCAATATACGGAAATATATCAATGGGTTACCCTCTGCTATGCGCGATACGATCGAGGCTGCCAAACTCGACAATATCGAAGCTGTTTATCGTTTGGCCGCTTCCCTGAACAACAATCGCATTCGTGATAAGCAAGCCGCAAACCCCGCTTCTTTCAAGCCAGCCAACCAAATCACCCAACAGTCAAGTGGCAATAGGGGGAAGAAGCGAAAGCAATCGAACCCTGTTTGCAACGCGATTGTGCCACCCGTTAACCTAAATCCTGTTGCTCCTAATAACACCCAAAAGTCGTACACTGGGATTCATCCCAAGTGTGCCACATGTAACCGTCACCATCCCACCAATGCCAGGTGTCGTCTTTGTGCCAATTGTAACCGTTATGGACATGACACCGCCTTTTGTCGCTATCAACAACAACAAGCTCCACCAGCCCAGCACGCATAACAAGCTCCACCAGCTCAGCAAGCGCAACAAGCTCCGCCCCCTCCTCAAAACGCAAGACCCGCTAGAGCTTGTTTCAAATGTGGGGACGCTAATCATCTTCGCCCTTAATGCCCACTATGGAATCAAGAACAACTACAACCTCCTCGTGGACGCTGTTTCAATCTGAACGCGAACCAAGCGCTCAACGACAATGATGTCGTTAACGGTACGTTCCTTGTTAACCATCTTTATGCTTTGATACTATTTGATACTGGTGCGGACAAAAGCTTTGTGTCCTTAGAATTCGAATCGTTGTTAAAATGCACACGCTCTAAACTACCTAAGTCATTTTCCGTTGAAGTCGCCAATGGCAAGTCCATCTTAGTCGATTCCGTTCTTCGTGATTGTCGTCTTACTCTCAACGAACACGTTTTCCCTATCGATCTCATACCCATGCAACTGGGTAGTTTCGACGTCATCATAGGCATGGATTGGCTTCAAAAGAACCATGCTGAAATCGCTTGTCACGAGAAATACGTTCGTTTACCCCTTCCTTCTGGTGATGTTTTACACGTCTATGGAGACCGGCCTTCAAAGGGACTGAAGTTGATGTCCTGCACACAAGCGAATAAATACTTACGCAAACAGTACTTTGCCTTTTTAGCCCACGTTGTGGAAGAAAAGGGCAAGGGAAAGAGTTTAAGTGATGTTCCAGTGGTGCACAACTTCCCTGACGTTTTTCCTGAAGATTTACCTGGTCCTCCTCCACCTTGATCTGTTGACTTTCGTATTGACCTCGTACCTGGTGCGACTCCTGTTGCCAAAGCTCCTTATCGCCTTGCACCTTCTGAGATGCAAGAATTGTCCACGCAACTTCAAGAACTCCTCGATAAAGGCTTCATTCGTCCAAGTACCTCACCTTGGGGTGCACCTGTGCTCTTCGTGAAAAAGAAAGACGGCTCCTTCCGTATGTGTATCGATTATCGCGAGCTCAACAAACTCACTGTCAAAAAATCGTTACCCTCTCCCGCGTATCGACGATCTCTTTGACCAACTTCAAGGCGCTACTTGTTTCTCCAAAATCGATCTTCGTTCTAGTTATCACCAACTTCGGGTCCTCGAAGAGGACGTACCTAAAACTGCTTTTCGCACTCGCTATGGACATTACGAGTTCGTGGTTATGCCTTTTGGTTTGACCAACGCACCCGCTGTGTTCATGGATCTAATGAATCGTGTTTGTAAGCCCTATTTGGATCGTTTCGTGATCGTCTTCATTGATGATATCCTCATTTATTCTAAATCTCGAGCCGATCATGAACGTCATCTTCGCCTTATAGTCGAGCTCTTACGTATTGAACGCTTATACGCTAAGTTCTCTAAATGTGAGTTTTGGATTAAAGAAGTCCAATTCCTTGGACACGTTGTTAGTGAAAAAGGAATCCACGTCGACCCTGCAAAGATCGAGGCAGTAAAGAATTGGACCGCGCCTAAATCTCCTTCCGAAATCCGTTCATTCTTAGGATTGGCGGGTTATTACCGTCGATTCATCTCGAATTTTTCAAAAATCGCCGTTCCCCTTACTTCGTTGACCCAAAAGGAGAAACCTTTTGCTTGGGGTCCTGAGCAAGAAGAATCCTTTCAGACTCTTAAGGACTTGCTTTGCAACGCTCCTATTCTTACTCTTCCTGATGGAAATGATGATTTCGTAGTGTATTGCGATGCATCGAACCGTGGTCTTGGTTGCGTTCTCATGCAACGAGGCAAGGTCATCGCTTATGCATCTCGTCAACTCAAGATACATGAGAAAAACTATACTACCCACGACCTTGAACTTGGCGCAGTTGTTTTTGCATTGAAAATTTGGCGACACTACCTTTATGGTACTAAGTGTGAGGTTTTCACTGACCACAAGAGCCTTCAACACATTTTCGACCAAAAGGAACTGAACATGCATCAACGTCGTTGGGTGGAACTGTTAAACGACTACGACTGCGAAATCAAATACCATCCAGGTAAAGCGAATGTAGTAGCTGACGCCCTTAGTCGCAAAACTCATATGAAGGGTATTCGTTGTCTTCAACTTGTGAACGATCTTCCACGCCGCATTCGCGAAGCTCAGTACGCCTCTATTAACGAAGGTAACTTCCATGTTGAGATACGAGGCGCTAAAGAACACGATCTCGTCTCCAAGGCCGATGGTATCCTATACCTCGACAATCGTGCCTGGATCCCTTATCGCGAAGAACTTCGAGACTTCATCATGAACGAGGCACACAATGGATTTTGTTACTAAATTACCCAAAACAAAGAAAGGAAATGATACAATCTGGGTGATTGTAGATAGGCTAACTAAGTCAGCTCATTTCCTACCAATGAAGGAAACTTTTAGTATGGAACAATTAGCTAAACTATATGTAAATAAAATTGTTTCTTTACATGGTATTCCTTTATCAATTGTTTCTGATAGAGATAGCCGATTTACCTCTCATTTTTGGTTAAGTTTCCAAAAGGCAATGGGAACCAAGTTAAAGCTAAGTACGGCTTATCATCCACAAACGGATGGACAAAGTGAAAGGACAATTCAGACAATGGAAGACATGCTTAGAGCTTGTGTAATCGATTTTGGAGGTAATTGGGACGACCACTTACCTTTAATAGAATTTTCTTATAATAATAGCTTAGCTATCACAAAAGTATCAATGTTGCACCATTCGAAGCACTTTATGGACGAAAGTGCAGAACCCCAGTCTGTTGGGCAGAAATTGGGGAAAAGCAACTATCTGGACCTGAGATAGTACAAGAAACAACCGACAAGATTGTTCAAGTCAAGGAACGACTGAAAGCAGCACGTGATAGACAGAAAAGTTATGCTGATAACAGGCGAAAACCATTGGAATTTCAAGCAGGAGATAAAGTATTATTGAAAGTCTCTCCTTGGAAAGGAATAGTAAGATTCATCAAACGGGGAAAGCTAAGTCCCAGGTATATTGGACCTTTTAAGATTATTAGAAGAATAGGACCTGTAGCCTATCAGCTACAACTGCCAGAGGAAATGGCAGGAATACATGATGTGTTTCACGTATCTAATCTCAAAAAGTGTTTAGCTGATGAATCCCTGATAGTACCTCTTAAGGATATAGAGGTAAACTAACAACTCAAGTTTGTAGAAAGGCCTCTACAGATTAAAGACAGGAAAGTCAAGAATCTCAAGCACAAGAGACTAGTTCTAGTCAAAGTGAAGTAGGACTCCAAAAGAGGACCTAAGTACACATGGGAGCTTGAATCAGAAATGAAAAGAAAGTATCCGCACTTATTCCAGTAGATCTCGAGGACGAGCTCTAAAACAAGGTGGGGAGAATGTAACAACCCTCGGTAAAACCGACACCTTCATAATATGTCTGACACTCTAGTATATTTTAGAATGTCCCAATATGTCTTATATTACACCCCGCACGTGAAAACCAAGCCCGAAATATGTTATAATATATAAAATAAATAAAAATATGAAAACAGTAAGCTGAGGCGGGCCGCGTAGACCCACCTCAACATTTACGCGGGCGGTATCAAGGTGGATAACGGACTCCTTTGATTTCTTTAGTTGATACGGGCCGCGTAAGACCCCGTTTAAGTTAACGCGGGCCGCGAGAGATCAACGATGCGGAGACACCCTGAGCTGACACGTGTCGACATCGTGGCGGATCTACTTGGTGACCGGGACAAGTTATGCGTTGACCACATGTTGACGCGGGCCGCGTAGCCCTATGGCTACTCTTACGCGGGCCGCGTGAGAGTCGAATTCAGCAACTATAAATAGAACGCATCAGTTTTCGTTTTCCGTCGCTCATTCCTTTCATTCTCAATCACAATTTCTGTAGTAGGCTTATAATCCACGGGTATTATACCCCTAATTAGCGAGGTTCTGCTCCGTTGTAAGTATTATAACCCCAACTTCGTAATAGTTACGCTGCCCGATTGATTTAGGGTTCCGTAACAACTGTCGTGGTTCTGCCCGACATAGTTGTTGGAATGCCGTCTCGGGGAGGATATCATTAATATTTTCAAAGGGTTATGATGCAAACCAATGTACATTTGTATAAATTATAGATTATATTCAGGAAACCCTTACAAGAAGTCTAAAATAGCAATGTGAGTTTATCCTCTTTTTGTTAAACTTTTTGGAATGTTTACAAAACCTTAATTATTTTACAATGCAATTAAGCAGTGATTGAGTCTTTGTAGTTCTTAAATTACTGCCGGTATTATGGGGTTTTGTATACAAAATTTATTACTTGCGAGTAGTAAGTCGGAATGACAGTACGTTACCATTGGACGACGAGTTAGCCAATGTGTAATATGACCCACAAGTCAAGGATTGACAGTACTGAATGAGTAATTGAGTAGAAATAAACAATGTGATCGCTCTCAATACTGTGTTAATTGATAAAATATTTCTTGATTAAACTGGGATTCACTCACCAGTATTTCCCACTGACAAAATATTTTTAAAACATGTTTCAGGTAACACAATGTGAAATCCAACTGGGAAAAAGCCAGCTCGAGAGCACTGACGGCTTGGAAAATAAGTGGCTATAAAAGTTATCTAATAAACAATGTTTTAAATTCAATAAAATAGGGTTTTGTCCCTATAAATGTATTGTAATAAGAAACTTGGGTTTTGCCCATGTGTTTGTTAATATCAATTTTGGTGGTTTTACTCTGATAAACATTTCCTAACTACGGTCCTGATGTAAATTCCGCTGCCAAATTAACGAAACCTGATACCACCACCACTGAGTTCGCGTCCGCCTGTTCCCGGGACAGATAAGGGATCGGGGATTGCGACATATTACCCTATTATCGCGGCAGAATTTCATGTTTGTGTGTGTTTTTGGAGTAAACAGAGGATATCTCAGTGTACGAAATGAATTTTAACGTCGAACCAACGCCAAAATGCAAGTGCCAAACCCCTGCATTTATACTGGAAAAACGGCGCCCTCGCGTGGCGCGAGGGCCTGGCGCCTGGCGCCTGGCGCGAGGGGTACCCCCCTAGCATAGGGTAGCCCCGTGTCTTACTAGCTCGGGTGAGTCGACGGTTTGACGAATTTCGCATTCTACAACAAACTGCGAAGATAATACCAATTAGGGAATACCCCCCCTGAGTTTTAGGGGCCCTGATCCTGATTCCAATAGTTCTGAAAATTTTAGGGGCCATGCAATATTACTTGGGGGTCTCAATTAGGGTTTCCTATTAGGTAAATTAACATAAGAAATAGTGTTTTTAATGAGAGTTGTTACATCCTCCCCACCTTATTAAAAATCTCGTCCTCGAGATTTACTGGAACAAGTAGGGATATTTTTCGCTTCATCTCTGATTCCAGCTCCCAAGTGTACTCAGGTCCTCTCTTTGAATCCCACTTGACTTTGACCAGTACTAGTCTTTTATGCTTGAGAAACTTGACCTTTCTGTCTTCTATCTGTAGTGGCTTCTCAACAAATTTTAACTTTTCATTTACCTCTACATCTTGCAGAGGTACTACCAGGGATTCGTCAAATAGACATTTCTTGAGGTTGGATACATGAAATACGACATGTACCCCGGCTAGCTCTTCTGGTAGCTGTAATCGATAGGCAACTGGTCCTATACGCTGGATTACTGGGAATGGTCCTACGTATCTTGGACTTAACTTTCCTTTCTTTCCGAATCGAACTACTCCTTTCCAAGGAGAAACTTTCAAGAGTACCTTGTCTCCAACTTGAAATTCTAGTGGCTTGCGTTGATTATCGGCATAACTCTTCTGGCGATCTCGAGCCGTTTTCAGTCTTTCCTTGATTTGAGTGATCTTGTCGGTGGTTTCTTGCACGATCTCGGGACCTGATAATTGGCTTTCTCCTATTTCTGCCCAACAAACTGGAGTTTTGCTTTTCGTCCATACAGTGCTTCGAATGGGGCAGCTTCAATGCTTGCATGGTAACTATTATTGTAGGAGAATTCAATTAAAGGTAAATGGTTGTCCCAGTTTCCACCGAAATCTATGACACATGCCCTGAGCATGTCTTCCAGGGTTTGGATTGTCCTTTCACTTTGTCCATCTGTTTGGGGATGGTATGCAGTGCTCAAGTTCAGTTTGGTCCCCATTGCTTCTTGAAAACTTGTCCAGAAATGTGAAGTGAAACGACTATCTCTATCTGATACAATAGAGAGTGGGACTTCATGTAAGGATACTACTTCATCTACGTATAACTTGGCTAATCTTTCCATACTGAAAGTTTCCTTCATGGGTAGAAAATGAGCTGATTTGGTTAATTGATCCACAATTACCCAAATTGCGTCATTACCTTTTCTGGTTTTGGGTAACTTAGTAACAAAATCCATTGTTATGAGTTCCCATTTCCATACAGGCATTTCTAATTGTTGGAGTAATCCTGAAGGTTTCTGGTGTTCTGCTTTAACCTGTGAACAAGTTAAACACTTAGCTACATATCTAGCTATGTCCTTTTTCATTCCTATCCACCAGAAATTATTTCTTAGATCTTGGTACATCTTATTATTTCCCGGGTGCATGGTATACCTAGATTTATGGGCTTCCTCTAAAATCTTATTTCTTAATTCTCCTTGCTTAGGTACCCAAATTCTTCTTTTATGGAATCTCCAAATTCCATCACTTCCTTGTTCTAATTCCTTTATTCGTCCTTTCATTCCTTTAGCATCATCCTTGATTGCTGCTTCCTGAATATTTTTCAATTGTTCCATTAAGTCTAATTGTAAACTTAACCTAAGAGCACGAACTCGCTTTTGCTTTTCGTGATACTTACGTCTTAAGGCATCTGCAACTACATTTGCCTTTCCTTCATGATATTGAATATCACAATCGTAGTCACTTAGAATTTCCATCCATCTTCGTTGTCTCGTGTTCAATTCTTTTTGCCCAAATATGTATTTTAAACTCTTATGATCTGTATAAACAGTAAACTTACTCCCATACAGATAGTGTCTCCAAATCTTAAGGGCAAAAATTATCGATCCTAATTCTAAGTCATGTGTCGTATAATTTTCCTCGTGCTTTTTCAATTGCCTTGAGGCATACGCAATTACCTTTTTGCGTTGCATTAACACACATCCTAATCCTAGTTTAGAAGCATCACAATAAACTTCAAAATTTTATGTCCCTTCTGGTAAGGTAAGAATTGGGGTGTTTGTTAACCTTTGTTTTAAAACCCTAAAAGCCTCTTCTTACTTAGGTCCCCATTCAAACTTAACTGTTTTATAGGTTAGCTTAGTTAATGGCACAGCTATCTTAGAGAAGTCCTTAATAAAGCGCCTATAGTATCCAGCTAATCCTAGAAAACTTCTAACTTCCGTAGCTGATTGCGGGACCTTCCATTTGGTGATCGCTTCTATCTTGGAGGGATCTACCTGAATACCTTCGTGATTTACCATGTGACCTAAAAATTGCACCTCCTGTAGCCAAAATTCACACTTCGAGAATTTGGCATAAAGCTTCTCTTTTCTTAACAAAGTTAAGAGTGCAAGCAGGTGCTGACAATGCTCGTCCTGACTTTTGGAATAAATAAGAAGACAATTACGAATTTATCCAAATATAGTTTACAGATCCTATTCATCATGTCCATAAATGCTGCAGGAGCATTTGTTAGTCCAAAGGGCATGACTGTAAACTCGTAGTGACCATACCTAGTTCTGAAAGCGGTTTTAGGTATGTCCTCTTCTTGTACCTTCAACTGATGATATCCTGAGCGCAAGTCAATCTTAGAGAAATATCTAGCCCCCTGAAGTTGATCAAAAAGATCATCGATCCTAGGTAATGGGTATCGATTCTTAATTGTAACCTTATTCAATTCCCTATAATCGATACACATTCGCATCGACCCATCTTTCTTCTTTACGAACAGTACTGGAGCTCCCCACGAGGATGAACTAGGTTGTATAAATCCTTTGTTGAGCAATTCATCTAATTGCTTTTTCAATTCTAACATTTCTGTGGGTGCTAACCGATAAGGTGCCTTGGCTATCGGTGTAGTTCCAGGAATTAAATGAATTCTAAATTCTACTTCCCTATCTGGTGGTAATCCTGGTAATTCTTCTGGGAATACATCCACGTATTCTGATACTACTGGAATTTCCTTAAGTTCCTTACCCTTAGTGCTAATGATTACCGAAATCATATACACTATTCCTTGCTTTCGTTCATAACTAGCAACTTTCATTACTGAAATGAACTTCATTGGTTTATGCGGCTTATCCCCTGTAATCATAATTACTTCTCCTGTGGGCGCACGAATTTCTATGGAATTCTTATCACATAGGATTCGAGCATGGTTGGCTACTAACCAATCCATTCCTAACACGACATCGAATCCCGCTAAATTCATGGGTAATAGGTTTGCAGAAAATTTATGACCTGAAAGTTCTATATTTTATTTTTGCAAAACCGTATCTATGTTAATAGAATTCCCGTCTGCCGTCTCTACAGTAAAAACTTGCCTAAGGTTGGTTAAGGGTAGGTTAAGAGCTTGGCAGAATGAAGTATTTATAAAACTTTGGTTTGCACCAGAGTCGAATAATACTTTCGCATAAACGTCATGAACTAAGAACATACCAGCTATTACGTCAGGAATCAGTTCAGCTTCCTGCGTGGTCAATTGAAAGGCTCTTGCGTTCTTCTTGTTAGTCCCTTCAGCAGGTTTGGCCTTGTTATCTGCTGGTTTGACCAATTTAGGGCATTCTGGTCTAAAATGCCCAGCTTCTCCACAGTTGAAACAGATCTTTGTTTTCCTTCTGCAATCTTCTTCACGATGTCCTATAGCTTTGCAGAAGTTGCAGGTTTCATTACATTTTCCAAAATGTTTCTTTTTACAGTTCCTGCAGAACGGCGGAGTGGAAGATTGCCCAGTTCCTCTTTTCTTGAAATTGCTATTATTACCCACACGAAATCCTTGGGTAATCTTCTGAGCCAATTCCTTCTTCCTGTTTTCTTCTCGCGTACGCACCAGTCCGTCAGTCAAAGTGTTGGCTAATTCCACCGCATCATCGATCGAGCGGGGTCAAGCAGGTTTGACAATATCCCGGATCTCGCTAATTAAAACCCAAATGTAGCAAGAAATAAGTACTGGTTCTGGCGAAGCCAGAGTAGGCACAATTCGAGCGTATTCAAAAAATTTCGAAGTATACCCTCGGCAGTCAACATCCACCATTCGGTGGCTCAGGAATTTATTCGCCATTTGTTCTTTTTCATATTCTGGGCAGAATTTTCTTTCCACCAGATGCTTAAATTCTTCCCAACTCATGGCATAGGCCATGTTACTTCCCTTGGCTTGTAATACCGTATTCCACCATTCTAATGCTTCTTCCTTGAAAAGGTGAGAAGCATACATGACTTTATCCTCCTCGGCACATTTACTTATTTTAATTACTGCCTCGGTTTTCTCCAACCAACGCAGTGCAGCAGTCGCCCCTTCATTGCCTGCAAATTCAACAGGTTTACAGGCAAGAAATTCCTTGTAAGTGCAACCAAGCGTTGCAGCTTTCATTCTCTTAGGAATTGGGGCTTGCATCCCATCATTATCATTATTAGTAATGTTGCCGCCTCCATTTACCCTATTACTGAAGTTGTCTTCATGAGTACGTTTGCTAGGAATAATTGGTTGAGGCTCAACTGGATTTCAGGCAGCAGTAATGATTGCTGGAATAGCATTGGCTATTCCCTGAGCAATGTTATTCTCTATATCTTGTCTATTCAGAAATTGATCTTCATGGTTTTGTGCGGATTGGTTACCCTCGTTAACTGGTTCATTACCAGCGTGTTCCATCTAGTAATTAATATATATATAAGTTATTACCATAAAATAAATAACAATCACACAATAAAATAATTGCACGTAATCATGTCAACATGTATAGCCAAAATTGTCGATTTTTCGACTTCCATATTTTATATATTACTATGCGTCCGTACACACCCGTTATCTTACAAAAGTTTTATTTTTAAGTTATTTTACAGGATTATATTTTTATTACTATTACTATTATTTTGTTATTATACAACCATAACCACACAGTCACACCATCCCCGTTAGCTGGCATCTCAGAAACGACGTTCCCTCTCGTAGTATTTCCATGATATCCTCTCTCCCACATCTCGGATTCTATTCCCGGCGTCCACCAACTCCTCGCCATAGTGGCGGAGTTCAGCCAAGTTCTCGGTGCTCATTGGTCGGTGTAGTGGAGGCTCAGGGTCAAATTGGGGGAAAAAGGTATTAGGATTATTTAAAAGATTCTGAAACTGCCAATCAGTGGTCCACCATTCTTCCGGCTCTCCTAGAGGTCGGGGGTTAACAAGGGGATCTGGAATAGCCGGTTCCAGATTAACTGGAAGTTGTGCTTCCACCGGGTAATTAAAGAGGTTTTCATCGGCAGGTCCGATGAGATCACTAAGTGCCAGTTTACGATCCAATTCCTCCCATGATGGCATTTCTTGGTCTTGCCTGGAACTTTGTCCGATTTCTATTCCCTTGCCTTTATCCTTTGGATCCTCAGTCTTTATAACTTTCCGTGTTGCTGGTTTCTTCCTACGCACACGCCTCCAGCCCACGAATCTTCTTCTCTTTTTTCGGTTTGGGTTTCTCCTGGGGTTGGGCTTGGAATACCATTGGCTCTTCAGTATCAGCCTGGTAGTCAGTGAAGGTATCGGTGGTATCCATATATGTGGTATGGATAGTAAAGTTTTGAAGTGCTTCGGATAGTTCATTCATGCTGTTAGCATACGTGAAGAAACACACAAAATTCTAAGTTAAAATTTTGTAAATTGAATTTTCACATAATCACAGAATAGCAATCAGAAAAATTAAGTATTTCTAAATACTTAATTGGCTTAAATCAGTGGCTCTGATACCACCTTTTTCTGTCACGGCCCCCGGCCCGGTTTTACCCGTACCAGGAGCCGCGGGACAGAAACCCGTGGTAATTATTATTTTGGCAGCGGAATTTTAACAGGATCTTTTAAAACTTGAAAATACCCAATTTATTTTATTTCACAAATTTGGGGATTACACCCATAATTTACAATAAAGGTGATTTCACTGGGAAATCCCTGTTTTTACAAAAACATGCTTCTTGATTTTATTGAGCCACTTCCTCAAGCTTGTAGTGCTACACGGCACTTTTTTCCTGGATATCAGCAGATCACCTGAAACATGTTTTAAAAAGATTTTATCAGCAGGGAAATAATGGCGAGTCACTCAAGTTGCACAAAACGACACATTGTTATAATATACAGTATTAAGGGTGATTACATTGTTTCTATCAACCAATTACCCCAAATCGGTATTTGTCACTCGACAGTATCTGTGACTATGGTCAGATCACCCATTGGCTAACACGTTTTCCAATGGTGACGGGTATCAAGTAATGTATACAAAACCCCACATACCGGCAGTAATTGAAGATTACAAAGACTTAATCCCTGTAATTATAACCTTGAAAATAAATAGGGTTTTGTAAAGCAGTTTAATAAAAAGAGAATGACTCACATTGCATATTTAAACGGGCAGCGTTTAGCCTACTGATTTTAGCCTGGTTAACCTAATTCAAATAACAATTCACACGAAAACTAGGTCAGTAACTTAATACAACTTTTACGACAACTCACGAGATTCAAAACCTTAACGACGAATGACAAAGTATAGCCCAAATACGGGCAGCACTTAAACATCCATCGGATTGGTTTTTATCGATCAGACATTAAATCATAACAGTGATCGAGTTATTACCCTGTTATCGCGGCAGAATTTCGTGTTTGTGTGTATTTTTGGAGTAAACAGAGGATATCTCAGTGTACGAAACGAATTTTAACGTCGAACCAACGCCAAAATGCAAGTGCCAAACCCCTGCATTTATACTGGAAAAACGGCGCCCTCGCGTGGCGCGAGGGCCTGGCGCGTGGTGCGAGGGGTACCCCCTAGCATAGGGTAGCCCCGTGTCTTACTAGCTCGGGTGAGTCGACGGTTTGACGAATTTCGCATTCTACAACAAACTGCGAAGATAATACCAATTAGGGAATACCCCCCCCCCCTGAGTTTTAGGGGCCCTGATCCTGATTCCAATTGTTCTGAAAATTTTAGGGGCCATGCAATATTACTTGGGGGGTCTCAATTAGGGTTTCCTATTGGGCAAATTAACATAAGAAATAGTGTTTTTAATGAGAGTTGTTACACTTACTTTTTCAAATGAAGTTATCGCCTTCTACGTCCCACTAACCTCAAATGGTAGTGATCACCACTCTCTCAAATCACTAAAAAAACTTAGTGATGCTCCTTAGATATTGCTCAAAACAACAATAAACATGCTCACAACTCTTCTCTTTTGCTCTTGCTTTTGATCTTGTATCTCCCTTTGTTTTGGAGTTTTAATCACAAGGAAATTAGAGAGGGATATCTCATAATGGTATTATATAGAGTTTAAAGCAAAATAAGTGAGTTAGAATGAAATTGGGTGGTTCTATTTATAAGCATAACACAAAAACACATGAATGGACAAGCAGCAGGTCCGATGGTAGATGCAATGGTCGATGGTATCGACTGTGGACCGTCATACTGTGTCTAATTTATTGTTTTGTGTTGTGTTGTGTTGTGATCGTTATGAATTGTCTCATCCACCTTTCCAACCATACTTAATGTGATTTTATCAAATTTTAGAGTCTTAATGAGATATATTTTGATATGTGGAGTTAGAAACAAGTCATGTACAAGTATGGCAAGTTTGCTTTGTGGCTTGTAATAATGCTTTCTTCTTTTAATCATTTATGGTATGTTTGTATCTTCAAGATAGATTTAAATTAGATTTCTCACCATGATTAATCATACGAATATTCAAAATTTGAAACATTTCAGTATTTGTTGTGCATAGCTCTAGTCAATGTTGTAGAAGGCGCTAGGCGCTAGTCGGGCGGTGAGGTACCGCCTAGGGATTAATTGGGATTAATAGGGATTAATCGGATTGGACTTTTTAAGTATAATTTTACAAATTTATATCTATATATAGATAACTTTATACTTTTTATTAATAAATTTACAAGTTTAGGAGATAACTTTATACTTTTTATTAATAAATTTAAAAGTTTAGGAACCATATGTAAACTAGTGAAAGATAGAGGGGGTTAAATGTTAAAATACCTAAACTTAAATGTTAAAATAGGTTTATAACTAAAATTTGGGCTTTAAACCATGGGCCCTGGTTTCAAAAATTGGGTTTTTTTGGTCAAAAAAACATGGGCCTGATTTTGACCGACTTTTACCGACTTTGACCGATTTTGACCATAACCGATTTTTTGACCGACTAGCTTAAATTTAGGCAGTAACCCACCGACTAGCGCCTAGGCGCCGATTAATCGGCCGCCTAGGCTGATTTTTGCAACATTGGCTCTAGTTACTAACCTTGAAAAAATCAATTACCATATAGAGGCAGGTAAGCGGGCAAAATTTGCAACACTTAATAATTTATTATAAAATTATTTTAGTGATTTATAAAATATATTTTAAGAAAGCATCAAGTATTTATACAATTTACATTTTATGAGTTTGTTATTTATATGAAAACCATTTTATCATATCTTCTCATTTTCCTAAGTGATTTAATTTGTCGGTTCGTCTTTGATTTTCACTTGACAAAGTCGGGTATTCATATGTTGATCATAGATTCTCATTCTCGAGTCATCATCTTTAACTTCTTCATTAGATTTTAATCATTGGTGTATTTGCACCCTAATCTTTAATGATTAATCAATCCATTCCAATTTTTCAAGTGTTATTCTTGACAACCACCGAATACTTAACTAAATTAATTTCCAATATAACTTCTAGCACTTCATTATGTAAGGCCTCTTACCCAAGGATCACACTCAAAGAACAATCACCAGGTGTGCGGAATCCACCTAGCAATCACTACCGTAGAGTATTGGCTCAAGAAACAATAGAATGAGAATGATGAAGATGATGAATGACGTCACACATAGTAGACGTCAATGCACACACAGTAGTAATGATTAGGGTTTGCTTGAGGAATAATCTTTCCACAAAAGAAATCTCCATATTTGTCATTTCACTAAGTAATATATATACAAGGAGAAGTCCTGACTACTAAAGTGAGGACATAAAGGCCCAAAGCCCAAAATAAGAAAATATAAGTCCTGACCATCTAAGCAATGCAAATTCGAACTAGGTATACAAAAATAGGGATAGGATTGGTACAGTACCCGTACCAGTACCGAATTTGAACAAAACTTGGTACCAAATACTGTACCAAATATATAGGTACGAGTACGGGTACTGGTACATGTATTTTCAGTACAGTACTCGCTTTGGTACCATTTTATTTTTATTTAGTTTTTGAGCACTTGTACGAGTACTAAATAGGTAAAATTGACATGAGTACCAATATAGTACGAGTATCAAATAGGTAAAATTGGTACGAGTACCAATACGATACGTGTACCATATAGGTAAAATCAATACGAGTACTATAAATATCATAATACGAAATAAAACATAATACAAAAAAACTTTTAAAGGTCTACATAAAATTCGGTACCAATACCCGTTTTTACCCATACCCATACTAATACTGAAAGTACTGAATACAAAAATCAATAAAACTGGGTACCGATACATGTACCAAATACCTAAAATTGGTACGGGTACAGTACAGGTACGAGTACGGGTATTTGGGAAAAAATCCCATCCCTATACAAAAACCTAAGTCCTGACTATTCCAAATATCTCTAAACTAGGTTATCACCCGGGTGCTACCCGGGTTGGAGAAAACTATTAAGATAAATATCAAGTGTATAAATAAAATAAAATACAAAGTCTCATGTTACATAAATTAGTGATACAGTGGATATACAATTTAAAGATAGTCGAGTCCCTTTGAAGATGCATATCCTTCGAGTTACCAAAACCTTTCCCGTAGTAAATTGAGTTCCCTCTACGAAAAAAACAACCAAATTATAAGTGTTAAGATATATAATATAAACTTTAGTGTCGATACTATATAATATAAACTTTGATGTCGATACTAAGCTTGCTGAGATATTGGGACAAAAACGCACCAAGTTACTTAGGTATATATAATTCTTAATACAATCACACTATTTCAATCATAAAATCAACTAAACTTTATATAATTGTTTCACATCAATCTTAAATGAATCAAATACTCTAATTGACAATATGGTTTGAAACATGTACAATCATATCTTGATAACTTGATGTATTTCGATGATCAACCTCCAACTTCAACAACTTCCCTTTGATATGTTGCTTCAAATCCCATAATTGATTACCAGTTGGACCCATTCCAAATTATCTGACCAAACTAAGTCTATGGTAAATGTGTGCTTGTAAGTGAAAAAACACATCCATTATTTGTGCTCGTTAAATCTGCACGCCACAATAAGTCTAAGATAAATATAGACCTTTTACACCCTATGGATTATTTCAAATGTAAACATACCTATGAGAATCCATCCCCACTACAAATAACACACATATATTGTAAACATACCTATGAGAATCCATCCCCACTACAAATAACTGATATTGTAAAGCTTGTTTTCGAGCCACGTGCCTGAAAACGAAGCAAAGAAATCATATTGTTAATGAATACAGACACTATTCATTAGGGCTGCAAACGAACTGAACTTTTAGCGAACAGTTCATGAACCGTTCGGCGGGAAGTTCGTTTGTGTTCGTTCGTTTAATAAATGAACGAACACGAACAAAAAATTTCGTTCGTTTAGTTAAATGAACGAACATGAACAAAGGTCGTGTTCGTTCATTTGTGTTCGTGAATGTTCGGTAACGTGTTCGTTTACGTTCGTTTGTGTTCGTTTGTTTATGTTCGTTTGTATGTTCGTGTTCGTTTGTGTACAGGAATATATATATATATATTATTTTATTACCTAACTTATATTATATTATATTGTATGGCCCAACTTATATTTTATTGGTTATTTGTTAGATATTTCATTATCACCTAAGGTCCACCAGATATACAATTGAAAGTTTGAAAGTACAAAAACCCTAAGCATGATCAGCGCCGTTCCAGATTCTGGATCCCATTTTCTCCGCCATCGACCAAGCGCCGCTCTCTCCCCCGCTCCCTTCGTCGTTCCTCTGTCAATAACCATCTTTCAACATCGTTCCCACTCATATATGTTCGTTTGTGTTTGTTTATGCTCATTAACGTTTGTTTGTGTTCGTTTGCGTCCGTGTGCGTTCATGAACGTTCGTTTGTGTTTGGTACCTAAATTAACAAACGAACACAAACGAACAAGAACAAGTTCATTTCCTTTACAAACGAACACGAACAAAAAATCTCGTTCGGTAAGTGTTCGTGAACTGTTCGTGAACACATGAAATCCTTAACAAACGAACACGAACAAGGTTGTGTTCGTGTTCGTTCGGTTCGTTTGCAGCCCTACTATTCATACATTTAATTTGTTTAGAACACTTCATAAAGTTTTATGTTTTAACTTTATGAATGTAAACTAAACTTCCACATCAGTGATTTTGTTCCCATCTTGATCATTAACATTAAAAACTATGAAAGAAAGAACTTATTAAAAACTTAAAAATACTAAAAAACTCGACTCAGGTTAGAAAAAAAGAGATTAAAAACCGAAATACATACCATCCATGAACCACCCTCCATCAGAACTTATGTATGCTTTTGTGAAGATGAAAATACGTTTACTAAGAACTTGTACAAGTTCCAAAAGTATGCCATGTCTCTTAACATTATCCACCTGTTACACCAGCACAGATTATACAACTAATAAACAACACACACTTGAACATATATCATCCATTAAAGAATCATTTACATACATAACTGATAACTCCAATGAAAATGTAGATAGAGTAGCAATTGTTTAAGTATTTATTTATAATAATACTTAAACATTACTTGTATATAAAAGATCAATAATTGGAAAAGACAAAAGTGTCCAAGGGTTTGTGTGACCCGTCCTGACGTATTTTGACCCCTTAACAAATCCTTCCGGTTCGGCCATTTTCCATATCAATGTTAAACGTATATTATCATTGAAATATTTTTTCATAGATATTGAAAAAATTTGATAATATATCTTTGTAAAGTACATTTGTATTTTTTTAGTAACATGAAACGGCTTGTCCCCTGAAAATACCATTTTAACCCTTTGGCCAAACCACCTAACCTGTGTTTGGAAATTTGAGGTGAACAGTGTAAGTACCAAATTAAAATTACAAAATGCTCGGGTGGCCACATGCACAAAACATAAAAAGTCTTACATTTGATGAATTACGTTGAATGGTAAGTGTCACAAAAGTAATACCTTGTATTATCAATAAAAAAAGATAAAATTTGTCATTCCAAAGCAGCTTAGTAGCTTTAACAAAACATCTTTCTTAAAACACATATATACCCGTTGATGCAATCTACGGTAATGCTTAGCCTCTTTTTCGGATAAGCCAAGTAAAGTAGTATCAACCATATGCAAAAACAGAACAAAAGGTCAAGAAAATGACTTTAAAATCATAAGTGTTAATTATTTACCTGATGTATACTCACCATAGCATGAAACTATTCACCTTTTGGTTTTTTTAGCAAATTAGATAACTTTACCCTTGTTATCAAAATTTAACGGTCCAATATTAGATGCTCGACTGGAAAATACAACACCCCGTTTCAGATTCGATAAATTAATAAGAAAACAAATCAGATGAAGAATATAAAGTTTTAGATTAGTAGACCTTTCACCAACCTGAAAACCCGTTTAAGAGATAAAAATGCAGCCACGAAGTTACTTAAAGTGATCCATGGCAACCTGACAACCCGTTTAACAAATAAAAAATTAAAAACATAAAAAATAAAATGCACCCGTAAGCATAAATGCAACATTACATGGTTATAAATAAGTAAACTTGCCTCACATCTTTATAAATCTATGACATTTGTGATTTAAGTTCTCCAGGAGGGTGGTCAATCTAAAAATAAGATTGGGAGGTTAAACAGGCAATGCAACTGATCCCACAATGCCATGCAACCTTACACTGGACGCAAAATCACCCTTTTTTGTTTAGTAATTTACAATCCAAACAAATGCCCTTTAACCTCTTATTATACAAAGTAAGAAATCAAAAACGCTCAATCAATATTTTAAATTAAGCCGAATGCAGAACACTTACACAGGCCTTATATGGTGTTGTTGAAGAGCAGTTCCAACATGACCCTGTTGCACCAATGCCATAATCGGTACCGGTTGCGGCTGCCTCTTTACCAGCGGTTCCTATCACCCATTTGGTGTTGGGGTCAAGACACTTGTAACTTCAGTTCAAAGCTCTTATTTTTTGTTGAGTAATTTTTCGGGTAAGTCTTTAATGAGACCCCGAAAGGTTGATGCAAATAAATTAAAGTTTGTATAAATAACAAAAAGTAATTAGAAAATAATGAAGAATCGAACTCGAGCTTGAAAAATTTCTTACAAACTCCTAACTGGTATACACCATAGTTGAAACAGTATTCGAGTCTAGCTTGACCAGTTATTGCAGAAAAAGATTAACCAAAAGTAAATATATAATGAAAGAATACCTACCTAGGCTATGCTTCTTAACCCAAGGCTTATGCACTCCTCACCAAATTGAGCACCGCAAGCATTTTGAGCCTGTCTTTCGACCGACCGACTACTGTTGTTGCTGCAAATAAAGATTTACAATTGGTTAGGGAGTTCTAATTGTATAAGAATTCCATGTGTAAAAATTAATCTAATTCAAACTTTGAAATTTCCTATTTATTTTCAAAATTTATTAAAATTCGTTGATCATAGTAAATATATCAATATATTATAGGAAAGTCATTTAGCTATCTAAATAAAAATTAAGGAAAGTTATTTAAATTATCTAAATAAAAATTAATGAAATAAACATGAACATTTAAAATTTAAATTAAAATCATTTCCAAAAATAATGGAACATGCTTTAATTACGGTAAATATATTGTAGGAAAATAACTTCTTATTTAATTGAAATCTCAAAATTTGACTTCAACAAAAGTTTAACAAAAGTTATTTTATATATAAATAATGACCGTCTTTATACATTTAAAAAGAAAATTTAGCAAAAGTTATGGAAATGAAAGAAATTCATTTTAAAAACTTACCTAAATTTTGTTAAGTTAACAAAAATATAACTATAAATTTACCATAACAATGTACACGGAAGAATGACGACTTGAAATGAACAAAAATACTCTTAAGTTTCTCTAGAAAAAAACTTACTATAAGTTTAGTCAAAAGCGTTAAAAGTTTGACTAAAATGTCAAAATTATAAATAATGAGACTATTTACTATATTTAAAAAACTTAAATTCTGGATAGATAATATTTACCATATTTAAAAAACTTAAATTCTGGATAGATAATATTTTAGAATGAAAATTATTAGTAAATTCTACCATGAAATCTGGCGACCCCGCCGGTCCATCTGCTACCATACTACGGTTGGTTTAGTTGTCGTTTCCGATGCATAATTCTTTTAAACGTTAACACCATCGCCATCGCAGCTAGATTGAATGAAATAGCTGTTGATATTCAATTTTCTTCTCCGGTACGACATCTGTCCACCACTACAACCACCACTATCGTTACTAAGACATCAAACAATACCACCATCAACGTCCGTTAGTAAGAACCCTAAAAACACACTGATACACATATATACACAAAAAACCGTACCTCAATCGTCGTGGTATAAGAGATTACTTATTATTATTTCTGCTTAATGCAATATCCAGTATTGTATGACTTATACAATGAAAGGGAAAACAAATAAACAACACCATCTATACATAATATTAATAGCAGAAATCGTCTGAAACACCAGGTCACAGAACTGAAGTTGTCCCAAAAATACATAACCAAAAAAAAAAATTATTTGATGTTACTTTAGACATATATTGGTTACCTGATGTTTGGATCCTTTCGAATGGATTTGCTTGAACCAAAGGGCAATAAGGAGATTGCAAAAATCAGATCTGGAAAAAAAATTATAAACACAGGATAATCTAAAACGACCCGAATGATACAAATCCTTAAATACGGTAGAATCGACCAATTATCTCTACAATATACAAACAAAATCTATTAGACGAACATCAAAACCTGAATAATATATCAATATTGAAATTATACCTTTGTGCAGACGACATTTGTTTGTCAGATAAGAAAACAAATCGAAGATCAACAAACCCTAGGTTATAACGAATGAAAATCAAATGAATGAACAATCAGAACGAAGATTGGATGTTAAATATTGATAGAATCATCGTGTTTAGTTGAAAGTATTTGTGATCTGACCTTGATTTGAAGCCTTGATATGAACTCCAACTTTTAAGACCAGGTTATGATTCAATCAGAGTGGAACTTGTCGGAGAATGATTAGGGTTTAATTAGAAAGTTTGTAAGAAAATAAGAAGACATATAATCAAGAATCAAGAATTGACTGATAAAAAGGAGAATCGTACCTTGTTGATTGGATTCAATTTTGAGATGGATGAGAGGGAGAAGATGCAGAAACCCTAGAGCCAGATGAAAAGTGAACTGATATTTTTGTGTATATTATGAACAAAAGATCTATTATATACGGATCCATTTTTTTGATGGGCGGGTCGGAATCAAGATATTCGGATGCCGCGATACCCGAATTAAAAAGGTGGAATTTTTTGGAGCCAAAACCAATTTCAAGAAGCCCTATGGTGATGCCACCTCATTCTCCAAGCCCTCATAACATGACACCTAAGCCCTTATTTAACATGTTTATATACATATATAGATTTGGACCATACTCACTAAGTTCTGACCAATCTTGAACTTTATATAGACTACGCAAAAGACCCTTAAACTTTGGAGAGCCTGCACTTATCACGCAAAGTGCATTTACAGACTCCCCCTTGATCAGTGCGAGATCTTTAATGCAAAACTTGAAATCTTTTCTTCGTTAACACTTGAGTACTTGGTGGCTGTTTTTCACACAGAACTGCACGACCTTGATGTATTGATCAGCTAACAGTTGATCTTCTTCAAAGGAATGCAACGGTAGTCGTCTTAGCTTCTTCAAATCTTCCATCTTGAGATGAATGATCCAGACCCACACAGCTTCTTCAAATCTTCCATTTTGAGATGAATGATCCAGACCTGAAACACTTAACACCGGATTAAGAATCTTAACCTCGGAGACACTCGGCCCAACCCCGGATCCTTAAAAAAATAAAGTCCAATACCCCGAAAACAAAAATTGAAATATTAAACAAACATCTTTTAAAAATTTGTATTTCAAAAAACATTCAGAACAATTTACGTCAAAACTTATACTTCTGGAAAAATATCACAACTTGGAACCAAATTTACCAACCACTTACAAAAATGACGAACATACCCACACACTTAGATGGATCTTGCACGACCAATTTTATAGAAAAAAGACTTATTTTAAGATTACCTAACTTGATCTTTAACCCCTTATTAAAGAATGTTAACAACCCTTAGAGTATTTTTTTCAGAATGATAACTCGCACATAGAAACAAGAAAGCAAAATCTTTTTGTTGTTTTCAGTTTTTAACTAAATTAAAACGAACTTAAACCTAAGAACGTATTTACACTAATTATATTTTTATGAAATCAGAGCAAAGGGATCTTATCGTTTTTTCTGTCAATATCCAACACAAGAAAATATATATTCAGTTTAAGCACTTAGAATGATATTAACAGTTCTAGACGTTCAACGATACTGTTGTCCACTTAAGATTTAGCACACTTTCGAACACTATTTTCGAGATATGCGGTTAAGTGTATTAATAACTGATTGTAACTATGTTTACCCACCTCAGAATATACTCCCGTATCAAGACTACTAAGCATTACATCTTACAGGTGAGTATATCTGAAAAATCTCTGTATCCGGCTAAATGCGATGCCTTGAGAGCTCAGGTTAGTGCCATCTCATAGACCGATAGATGAAGGCTAGACTTAAAAGGTGGTGTACCATCATTTGGTATCTTTTTCTGGATAATTTTGCAGCTTTTTCTATGTACCCGGTGGTAACATATAATTGCAATTTGTACATCTGGTGATGACAATTTTGAACAGATCATCCAGTGATGATTGTTGTGGCAGGAAAGAAATCCACCAAGAGGGGTTTGCGCATAAACGAAGCACTTAGCAAAGCATTATACGAGGTCTAGGCCATTGCTCACGCAATATCAGAAGACCAAGTATAATACCCAGAGATTTAACAAACATAAAGACCTAGTATCTCAAAAGTTTGGCAACCTATCAAACGAAATTACTGTACCAAGACCATATATACGAGAGATGTACCACACAAGTTATGCAGTTCATTATGTTTATATACCAAAAATAGGGATCTTATTTACGCGTAATACCTACCGAAGCAACGTATAATGAAGTTGTTACAGTTAACAGTTAATTTTATATATTATTGTAATCCCGCATCAGATACGACTAACCGATGTACTATCATTTCCCTTATATCTCAACACGACTTCATTTTATATTTTTCAAATATTTTTGTATTTTTCTTAAAATTTATCCTACAACTAAGTAAAATATTTTTGGAGTTTTTCAAATTTTGAAACACGGTAAGAACTGTACAATAAACACAAAATAAAGTTTCTATGCGAGTTTTGAAAAGTATTTTACTCGGGGTTGATCATGCCGATCATTCGGACCAGATTTTCAAATCTAGCCCGATCAAATGTCTTTGTAAACAGGTCGGCAAGATTATATAAGGTGTCTACCCTAACCACTTCTATTAAACCCTTCTCAGCACAATCGCGAATGAAATGATGCCTAACATCTATGCGCTTAGTGCGTGAGTGATTACCTGGATTGTTAGTTATGGAAATGGCAGAGTTGTTATCAATAAGAATAGGTGGTCAAGTAAAATTCAAACCGTAGTCTCTCATTTGCTGCTGAATCCACAAGACCTGAGCACAACAGCTCGATGCAGCAATGTACTCGGCCTCGCACGTGGATAAAGATACGACAACTTGCTTTTTGCATTGCCAAGAGACGAGACGGTTCCCAAGTAGTTGTGCGCCACGAGAGGTTGACTTTCTGTTCACCGGGCACCCTTCAAAGTCTGCATCAGCATATGCCATCAAATCCAGACCACCTTCAGCTGGATATCACAATCCAAGCTTAGGCATCCCTTTCAAATATCTGAAGATACGCTTGACTGCTTTCATGTGAGACTATTTCTGAGTAGATTGGTACCTAGCACACAAACAAAAGAAAAACATAATATCTGGTCGTGAAGCAATAAGATACATTAGCGAACCTATCATTGCTCGATATAGAGTCGAACCCACTTCAGGATCTTTCTCCTTATCAGTTGTAAGTTTGTGATTTGTCGGCAGAGGCGTGTCATAAGGTAAGCTATCTTCCAATCCAAATCTTTTGAGAATCTCATGGACATACTTCGTCTGATGCACGTACATCCCGGCTTTGTCTTGACTCACTTGAAGACCTAGAAAGAACGATAACTCGCCCATCATGCTCATTTCAAATTTTGACTTAATCACCACCTCAAACTCATGACACAATTCTTTATTTGAAGAACCAAAAATTATTTCATCAACGTAAATTTGCACAATCAGAAAATCTCCCCCTTTCTTCAATATGAACAATGTAGAGTCGATCGCGCCACGCGAGAAACCGTGCTCCAAGAGATGTCTTGATAAAGCCTCGTACCACACCCGAGGAGCCTGATGGAGACCGTAGAGAGCTTTGTCCAACATATAGACTTTGTTCTCAGACCATGGAGCTTAGAAACCCGGTGGTTGGGATACATACACAGTTTCATGCAATTTCCCGTAAAGGAACACGCTTTTCACATCCAACTGATAGACCTTGAAACGCATGTGTGCAGCAAAGGCTAGAAACAAACGAATGGCTTCTAGTCTTGCCACTGGTGCATAAACTTCTGCATAATTAATCCCTTCCTCTTTATTGAAGCCTTGTATAACCAACCGTGCTTTGTTTCTGACGACAACACCCTTATCGTCCTTCTTACACTTGAAAACCCACTTCGTTTGATTGCATGTTGGCCCTTCAGAAGATCGACCAAATTCCACACTTTAACTTGTCAAACTGAGCTAACTCTTCTTGCATTGCCTCACACCAAGAATTATCCTTCAGAGCCATCTGATAGTTTTCCGGCTCTATCTGAGAGATAAAACACTCATGTACGCTAAGATTGTAGATTTCTTCCTTCTTGATAGTAGAGAACAGACACTGCATCTCTGAAATGCTCCTTCGCATTTGCACTCCCGCATTTGGATTCTCAATAATATTATCAACAGGATGATAAATATTTGTTCTCGGAACTGGGATTTCCGGAGCTTGAAGATTGTTTCCCAAATTCGATTGAATCTCCCCCTCAGCATTTGCATCACTACTAGAAGCTTTAGAATTACTAGGACCAGCTTCATTGGGGATCTGCACAGCAACAACTTCATTTACGATCAAAGAATTAGCGACTGGAACATTCGAAGTCACATTAGTAGGAATACTTGTTCTCCAGCTAGCATCCACTTCATCTTTATTCACAAGATGTGTGTAGACAACCTCTGAATCTTCTTTTTAAACATCAGGAAGATCAAATGAATCAAAAAACTTATCATAATCATATCCGCTTTCAGGACCAAATTCGGACGGTGGACGATCATAACTCAAAGGAGTTATATCAAACACGATCTCCACTGTTCGCTTCTTAATGTTATAAACATGTTTGTTTGGAGTTCCATTGGCATAACCCAAAAAGAACCCAATCTCTCTAAGTTCCCCATCTTAGGAGTATCCTTGGTGCATTTGATAACACACTTGATCCTAAAAGGTTGAAAACCCAATAAGTTCGGTTTCTTGTTTTCAAGCAATTCATAACATGTTTTATCTTCTTTTTTTACCGTAAGCACATGATTTAACACATAACATGCATTGTTTACCGCCTCAGCCCAGAAGAAAATTGGTAATTTTGATTCAGAAAGCATAGTTCGGGCCGCCTCAATTAGGGTACGGTTCTTCCAATTTCCTGACATAACTCATCCATATAATGATTTTTAAATTCAGTGTCATTGTCACTTCGTATTTTCTTAATAGGTAGTGAATAATTTTTCTCAAGTTGTTTGTACAAATCTCTTAAAATTCCAGCAGTTTGGTCCTTTGTTTTTAAGAAAAATACCCACGAGTATCGTGAGAAATCGTGAGTGACAACTAGGCAATAGGACATCCCACCAATGCTAGCAACATGGATTGGGCCGAAAAGATCCATGTGAAGCAATTCAAGTGGTTTTTGGATTGAGTTAACAATTTTTGGTTTGTGAGGCTTCGTTTGATTTTTCCTTTTTCGCATGATTCACATTTGTTGTGCATATTGAAATTACGTAAAGGAACCCCCAACACTAAGTTGTTTTTCACTAAGTGGTTCATTTTTCGCAGATGGACATGACCCATTCTCCTATGCCAGAGATACGATTGATCTTCAGTCACCTTCGAAAGTAAATATGTCACTGGATAAGATGAGTTAACCAACGGGCGCATGTCCATGACATATATGGTATTCACCCTTGGAGCCCTCATAACGATCCAATCCTCAGAAACAGCAAATCCCAGATGCAAAACAAAGCAAGCTTTATCAGTGAACAACATCATGTACTTGCTATCGCAGATTTAAGAAACCGACATCAAGTTATGCTTCAGTTCTTCAACGTAGTTCACTTTATGTAGCGTAATTTTTCCATTTGACACTAAACCTTCACCGGTGATGTAACCACCTTTCTCACCGGAAAAATTAACATAACCACCATGAATTTGTTTAAAATTATTCAATAACTCTTTATTTCCTGTCATATGTCTGGAACAGCCACTATCGATATACCAAATATAGATAGCCCTCTTCAGCTGCTCCTCAATGCCTGCCATGAATGCACAAGCTTCATTTTCTACGGAGTCTTCTTCCAACCTTTTAGCTTCTGCGTCTGCATATTGCTGCATTTCGGCTGTGGAGATCTTGAACTCAAAGCATTCTCCTTTTTCTCCATCTTCTGTTTTGTTTGATTTTCAGCAGACTCTTCTTTCAGGTTTTCTTCATTCTCAGCAACATTACCCGAATCCAACTCTTCCCCAAATACTTCGGCTACA
Organism: Helianthus tuberosus; assembly: GCA_030545235.1. Classification (NCBI taxonomy): domain Eukaryota; kingdom Viridiplantae; phylum Streptophyta; class Magnoliopsida; order Asterales; family Asteraceae; genus Helianthus; species Helianthus tuberosus. The sequence continues at coordinate 7,775,888 of CM060426.1, forward strand.
ACCGCAAGTTCCTCAATGCTAGCCTCTTCGATAATCTCTTCACACACTTCTTCATTGACAATTTCAGCCATAAAGGCTTGAGAAACAATAGCTCCTGAAATTTCTTCCATAGCACAACCCCAGTCGTAAGGCTCGGTCACATTCTCTAGAGGTTGAGCCACCATGGCATTGTTTGTCGAAAGTGAAGTAGTTGCTGCATTGTTGTGAGGTCTTGAGTTGTTTCCTTGAGAGTTGCTTGCTCTGTTAGATCTTTCCATCCTTCCGACAGTCACGTGCGAAATGCCCATAGATGTTGCAGTTGTAACTTTCACCTTTGACATGTCGACTCCCATTCGAGTCTTCGTCTGACCTCCTATGAATTTCCTACCCGTCTTCAACAGAAATTTCTTCGCTCTTTGAACTAAGAGTGCCATATTGAGTTGTAGATCAAGTTCTTCCATTTCTTCTTGGTCTATCTGGTCAAAGTCCTCATCGTGACTTGATGGTTCAATGAGCTTTCCAAGACAGAAGTTCTCATAGGCAGTCATGAAGGACGCCAAAAGGCTCATGTTTTCTTCTATCAATTTTAAGCAGCTTGCATCTAACTTTGGAATGTTTAAGTTTGTCGCTTGAGATTTCTAAGCTCCACTAGAAGAGTACATTCCCTGATTGGAATTTGTTGTGCCACTTGAAACGACATTATTGCTTATAAAAGCGTGATCACTTGCAGGAACTTCATTCTTTGAATATAGGGCAACACCGGCTCCACCATTATTACCTTATCAGTCGGTTTTGAAGCTTTATATAACTGATGATCTTGGATCTTCTCGAAATCAGATGCTTGATCTTCCATATTCCAAGCATAGCCCTTCAGTTTTTGCACAGCTTCTTCCAATGAGAGTTCCTCATACAGAACACCTTCTCTAATCAATGCCATATACATATTCCATTCTCTGGGTAGACAATTTAGAAACTTCTCAACTTTCTCAAATTTAGTGTAGAGACCTTCTTGACTTCGATCAAGTTCACTCAACAGATGACAAACTCGGTTCACTGTGTCATCGAATGATTCATTCCTTAAAGCTTTAAACATAACGAATTGAGTCTTCAATCGTTCAAGACGTTGTTTCTTGTACATTGCATTTCCCTCGCAGCGTTCGATCATGCTATCCCACAACTCTTTCGAATTACTTCTCTTATGGAAAGTATGGAGTATAGATTGCGTCATAGCCATCGTTATCATCAACATTACTTTCTCTTCACAATCATAAAACTTTCTTTGGTCTTCGGTGAGAGCCAAATAAGTATCAATCGTTAAGGTTCTTACCGGTGTAGCTCCACATCCTTTAACGATACACAACCTGATCTTGATGTCTTTCGCTCTTACAAACCATTCGAAACGCTCCTTCCACTCATGAAAATCAAGCTCGTTTATCAACAAAGGAGGTTTGTCATTACTCCCTACCTCAGCATTGTGCTTAAGGTTTTACACCATTGCAGTCAGATTGTTGTTTGCCATTTTGAGAGAATTTAAAAGAAACAGAGAGAGGTTTTGAAACAAACAGAAAGTAACAGTGAGTTTTAATAGTAAGTTTGCTTTGAAAAAGTTTCTAAGTTCATGAAATCTGGAGACACAAGTGAAACTTGGAAATACAGAGTGAAAAGTCGGAGAGTATCGTAGTGTTATAACCCGGATCACAACCTGATAGAAAACACAAACTCCGACAACACACTAACTCTAAAACCCGGACAATTATGACAAAACAGAAATTCAGAATCAAATTAAAAACTCGGATGAATCAAAGACTAAGCTCGGAAATTTTGAGAAACTCGGATCCAAATAATAAATTCAGAAATTTTGAAAATCAATGTTCTGATTCTGATTTTGAAATACTGAAATTTTTGAAGTTCGGATAGTTCAAATGATCATTTTCTTTTGAGCAAATAAACTCTGAGGTATAAGAAGGACTAAACACGGATGGATTTAACTATCGAAGCTCGGATCACCTTAAAGTTTCAAAAGAAACTCGGAAGGTATGAGTTAAAGGAAACTCAGATGATTAATTTGCCATAAACTCGGAAATATGAAATGTTCTCAAAACTCGGACTCCATTAAAATCTGGAAAATCAAGCTCGTTTATCAACAAAGGAGGTTTGTCGTTACTCCCTACCTCAGCATTGTGCTTGAGGTTTTGCACCATTGCGGTCAGATTGTTGTTTGCCATTTTGAGAGAATTTAAAAGAAACAGAGAGAGGTTTTGAAACGAACAGAAAGTAACAATGAGTTTTAACAGTAAGTTTGCTTTGAAAAAGTTTCAATATTCACAAAATCTGGAGACACAAGTGAAACTTAGAAATACGGAGTGAAAAGTCGGAGAGTATCAGAGTGTTATAACACGGATCACAACCTGATAGAAAACATAAACTCTGACAACACACTAACTCTAAAACCTGGATAATTATGACAAAACAGAAATTCGGAATCAAATTAAAAACTTGGATGACTCAAAGACTAAGCTCGGAAATTTTGAGAAACTCGGATCCAAATAATAAATTCGGAAATTTTGAAAATCATTGTTCTGATTCTAATTTTTAAATACTGAAATTTTTGAAGTTCGGATAGTTCAAATGATCCTTTTCTTTTGAACAGATAAACTCTGAGGTGTAAGAAGGACTAAACAAGGATGGATTTAACTATCGAAGCTCAGATCACCATAAAGTTTCAAAAGAAACTCGGAAGGTATGAGTTAAAGGAAACTCAGATGATTAATTTGCCGTAAACTCAGAAATATGAAATGTTCTCAAAACTCGGACTCCATTAAAATCATAAACTCGGATTTTCAATGAAACATCTTAAACACCGATGAAATATTAAAGACAAATAAACTCTGAAACTTTTAAAAAGAAACTTTTAATCTGGAAATTCGAAAAGTCCGCTAAATTCGAAAAAAATAAATAGAGAATATTCTGGGAACTCCAAACAAACTTAAACTCTGAATTTCAAATTGAAAAGGTATCTTAAACTCGGATTGGGTATTTTTTGAAACTTAAAATCGGACAGGATCTCTTCTTAAGTAAAAAATTTGAAAATTCCCTTTTAAAAGAAACTTTAAACTCGGACACACCAATTTAATTAAATTCGGAACTTTTAAAAACACTATATTGGAATTTTTTAATCTGAACTTGGATTAACTACTCAAGGTAAACTCAGAATGGATTTTTGTAATAGTAAGAAGGATTCAAGTACAAAACTCGGATAGTTTAAATAAAAGAAACTCGGATCTCATTCAAATACTCAAACTCGAATCTAAGTAGAGTAAATTCGGAATCTTTTTGAGAATTTAAACCAAAACTTGGACTTTCTAGAAATAAGGAGATAAAAGCGGACACGACAATCTCGGAATTCTTCAACACCTAAACTCGGATGGTATTAAAACCCTGACCAAGGAACTTTAGAGAAAATAAAGGAAAACTCGGACAAGATTCCAAAGGTGTAAACCCTGACCTCTTAAAATGTAAACCCTAAAAGTAAATCCTAACCTTTCAAATGTTTTGAATGTAAAGCCTGACCTCTAAGTCCTGACCTCTTCAAAGAAATAAACCCTGACCTCTAAGTAAATCCGGACAAGAGGAAACCTGCTTCTGAATATCTCACAAGTGTGACTTCAGACAAGTTCAACAGTAATCCGTAAACACAAACACTGAAACAAAACTCTGAGCAAATAAAAATGGATCAAACAGGGAATCTTCAAGGCTCTGTATAACCCCAGATGAATATCTCACCTAAATCTCACCTAAAAGGCTTTATCCTAATCACAATCCATCATTCAAAATCAATAAACACAAGAATAATTGATGAAAAACACTCAAAACACAGCAAACAACACAAAAACCCAATCAAAATGTGATTTTTCTCAACTAAACCTTCAAAACCCACAGTAGTATGAGCACACTGCTCTGATACCACTTGTAAGGGCTCCTACCCAAGGATCACACTCAAAGAACAATCACCAGGTGTGCGGAATCCACCTAGCAATCACTACCGTAGAGTATTGGCTCAAGAAACAATAGAATGAGAATGATGAAGATGATGAATGACGTCACACACAGTAGCCGTCAATGCACACACAGCAGTAATGATTAGGGTTTGCTTGAGGAACAATCTTTCCATAAAAGAAATCTCTATATTTGTCATTTCACTAAGTAATATATATACAAGGAGAAGTCCTGACTACTAAAGTTAGGACATAAAGGCCCAAAGCCCAAAACAAGAAAACATAAGTCCTGACCATCTATACAATGCAAATTCGGACTATGAATACAAAAACCTAAGTCCTGACTATTCCAAATACCTCTAAATTCGGACCATACTTACTAAGTTCTGACCAATCTTGAACTTTATATAGATTACACAAAAGACCCTTAAACTTTGGAGAACCTGCACTTATCACACAAAGTGCATTTACACATCACCTCTCTTGATGTATATATTAAGTGTATAGGAACATGTATGTGGCATATGCATATTTACTAACAATAACTTAATAACACATGTTCCTAATTTCAGTTATATCAAAACTAGGAATCATATGTGTTTCTTGATTTGTTACAATTAGCACTAAACACATTGTTTCACCAACAATTTAAGCTTTAGATGGTATTTGTTTGGGATTGTCTACATGCATTTATGTTGATATCTTCTCCTTAGAAGGTATATATGTTTTATATTTTACTTTGCTATTTTTTTATCACTTCCTTTATTTTATGGTAGCTACCTGATTTCTGTATTTTAAGTATGCTGTTTGTTTTAGAGTCGAGGGTCTCTCTAGAAGCAATCTCTATCCTCAACAGTCGAGGTAGGGTTTGCCTACATCCCACCCCCAGACAATAACTTTGTTATTTGTGAGATCCGATATAGTTGTTGTTGTACTATTGACTTTTTTCTAATTAACCTTTTCTAAATTTAAATACATATAGGGGAAGGTTCATTGGGGAACACCAAAAAAGTGGGGAACAGCGGGGAACCGACTCAAACGAACTCCGATTGGACTCATTCCAGGGGCGTTGGAACCAGCTCGTCGAACCCTAACTAGGATCTCTTAACCCTAAACCCTAAATCCTAACTCCTAAACTCTAAACCCTAAAGCTAAAAAATAAGGCTAAAACCTAAGCTAAACCGTAAAATCTAAACTATAAACCCTAAAAGCTAAACCCTAAAGGCTAAACCTAAAGCTAAACCCTAAAGGCAAAACCTAAAGCTAAACCCTAAAGTTAAACCCTAAACCCTAAAGCTAAACCCTAAACCCTAAAAGCCAAACCCTAATATATTTAGGGTTTAGGGGTTATGATTTAGGGTTTAGGGTTAATATATCTTAGTTAGGGTTCGACGAGCCAGTTCCAACGCCGCTGGAATGAGTCCAATCGGAGTTCGTTTGAGTCGGTTCCCCACTGTTCCTCACTTTTTTAGTGTTCCCCAATATATATATATATACACACACTAGGGGAATGTTCATTTGAGAAGAAAATTTAATTAAGAAGAAAAAGAACAAAGGGTAATTTTGTAAAACATTAAATAATTTTTTCACTTATCTCATTTATTATCATTTTTTACTAATTAATTAGTCATAAAGACTATTATCCTCCACACTAACTTTTTTTTCCTACACAATACACACATCAAAAGTTATTCTACATATTTCAAAATTCATCCTACACGTCAAAATTTATCCTACACAACTCATAATTTATCCTACACTTTAAATTATTTTATTTTATTTTTTTGAAATATATATATTTTGAAGATAAGTTACAAATTATTTAATATAGTTAGCTATTAAAGAGGAAGACTACAAATTAATGACATATGTAGATTTACCAATGTACCCTTATATTAACATTAAATACTTATATTAAATGAAGTAAAATAAAATATTCTTATTGGTTGAAATTTCTTCTTACAAAAAATTTCTTCTCATTTGAACTCTCCACTATATATATACTAATAAAATAACTAGAGGCACTTATTAATAGTATTTAGTCCAAGAACCAACTAGAGCCCATTTAATTATAGAATTGAAGGCTGATACCAAGAGTCCATTGTCCAATAATCCAAAGTAGTTGAGTCAAAATGTCAAAATACCGAAATGTGAAGCGACAATCGATACTCAAGTGTCAACCCGCCATTCAATTCAGAAGTACATAATCCTAATTAAAACCCCACATCAACCATCATTATTCGAATTCTCCGTCGCCAAGACGCCAACTCCCTAAGGTTTTTCTTCAATTGGTTTATTCGATTTCAAACTTCTCATAGACCAAAGGTCTGCTTCAATTGATCGACGATTCATCTTTCCACCTAGATGATCTCTGTAGAACCGGTTGAGTGTTTTTTATATTCCTTGTTATTTCATAAATATATACTTATGTTCTTATTAGACGAAACCTTAGGGACGAAAAGTGCATATTACTCCAAACACTAACAACCTCATCGTCACTTTTCCATTTGTTATGCGACGCTAGATACTTGCTCGACATTCGTTCGAAAAATACTCGGATCGAAAGGCACTTGTTCGAATTTGGCTCGGTTGAAAAAACATTCGGTTCGGTTTGGTTTGTAAACGAACTGAGCACGAGCAAAGGTCTGATCGGTTCGGTTCGGCTCGTGAACAACCCTAGAGACAACATGTGGACATATTCAAGAGCTACGAAGTTTCATATTTTTCCCCTAATGAAATCCAATTACTGCAGCATACCACCACCATTTAATTGTTGAGTTTGGCCCATAAATGTATCGCAAGAGCAACCCATATTCATCTTCATTATCCACTAAGCATGGCCCACTTGAACATCGAAGTATGATGAAGCCTAGTTCGTGACATAAGAGTTTTAATCCAATACAAATTTCTTGAATGAAGATAAAAAAAAAATACACGCTAAAGACCTAGTGTCTCATACAATATATATTAAGAATTGAAGAAACATACGGGAAAACGGAAGAACTTGTTCGACGAAGCTGCATTATTACGAACGAACAAAAGACGCATAACAGAAGGCGATTTTGGATATTTAGAGATTGAGAAAGGCTTGGATCAAAGGAACTCAATTAAAGTTTAATTTGTTTCGGTTAGACTTGTTTATTTGTTTCAGTTATATTTAACTTAAATTTATAAACATGTGTGCTCAACTTGTTTATATTTGTGTTTCGTTCTTGACCATGAGCGGCTAAATTTCTTGTTGCTACCTAAATCTTGTTGAAGAAACACTAGATAAATGGTCGGAACCGAAATATCTAGGGGGTTTGAATCCGCATAAAAGGGTTAGCTCTCTCTCGGTTAATTCAGTTGCTGCCAAACTTCTTCTCCGATGATTCTGCAAAAAGGAACACCGTTAGCCTCGCCAAGGGGAGAAGAGGGTTCTCTCCTTGACCCGACTCCGGTGTGAGAATAAGTATTGGTAATGGAGAAGATAAAGTATTTGAGAAGTGAGTGTGATCTGAGTTTATACCTGAACAGTTCTCATATTTATAACCGGGAGTTTGGGAGGGAAAACCTGTTATTGAAAAGATGTCGGAAGATGCTAACGCCGTAGCGGTTATATTTTCTTCCGTTAAGTTCTTTGATCCTACGTCAAGTTGTCTCGATCCGATGTGAATGCACACGGATCGGGGTTTGATCTATGGCTGGGGGGTTGCCACGTGGAAAGTGATTAAGTGGAGATTACTCTCCAATTGCATGCCTTCGTTGTGATTTCAGGGTTGCTTGTGGTGATGACACGTGTCCAGACGGTTATAACCGTCTGGGTGGTGCACGATTGCATTTCTTTCTAGAAGATTACTGCTGTAATCTGGTGTGACACCTTGCTGTGTGGACACAGACGAATAAATCCCAAGTCTGGGTAAAATAGTATTCAAGTCTGGATATTTAGGCGGAGGTATTGAACAAAGGATTTTAATCCTTTGTTAAATGGGAGAAGGCGCAAGGATTTATGTTTTCCTTTGGGCGCGCGATTATAGATCGCTGACTTCTTCTTCCTCTTTGTAAGACCAATGCGCGGCCGCGCGAGGTCGAAAGGCTAAAAAGGCTGGTTTGTGATATGGTCTCAAATCCTTTTTATGAGGTTTTTGGGACCTTACCCATTCAAGTCCCCCCAGTCTAGTGTTGTACTTATGCAAATAAGTGGAGCACTGGACTTATGAGAGGGAAATGTTTTTTGGGCGCGAAAAGGTAAGAAAGCTTCTATGAGAAGGTTTAAAGAGGGAGAAAGATGTGAAATTTGTTAACTGTGTTTTGACGTCTGATGACGTCAACTGGCAGTAAGAGTGGTTATTATTATATATATATATATTTTTTTTTTTTTTGAGATTCGTGGTGGCGCTTGTCAGACTTCATTAATGAGGAAATGACCTTTGTTCCTGTAGCGCCGTTTGGATGTGATGTAATTCTGACGGTTAATGATGGGTAAGTTTCTCCTTTCCCGAGATTGGGTTCTTTTTATATATATTTACCTTGTCTCCTGGTTGATTCTTACCAAAAAAAGATGAAACGTTCTTACCATACCCGTCTTTTGCTGGATGTTTTTAGGGTGTATGAAGCTGCTGAAGGTCTCATGCTTCTTTCTTGTTCACCGCCATTCACTACTACTCCGGTAAAGAATCTAGTCAAACCTGTTTCTCCGGCGGTTGTTGATTCTGACTGCAGGGTTCTTCAGCATACAGATGTTACTGATGGTGCTAGCGTTGTGTTGGATGCCGATGGGTTGATGGCTCGGTTTCCGATGCTTCAAAAAGTAGGATGCCGGTTAGTGTATCAACGCCGGAAAACTCGTCGGAGTGAGCAGGTGTCTGTTGTTGACGATGATTCCGATGCTGGTTAGGTGTTTAACCTTAGGACCAGTTTTCGTCTTTGGTTAATGCTTTTTTGTAAATTTGGTACTGGATAATTTTTTGAAGATCATGGCTATGATCTTGTTAAGTGCTTGTGTTACACTTTTATGATAATGTATATTGTGATGCACTGCTATGCTTGTGAACTGTTTGTTTAAATTACAATATGTTGCATGTTTTTAATTGCTTTTGGATAGGTAAGGCGAATGAGAGATGGTATTGTGCTCATGTGTGAACGTTTGCCTAAAAGGCGCAACAGCTTGCCTTGTTTTTAGACTGTTCATGAGGTATACAATGTTTGACCATATTGTTTTCGCGCACACCAAAGAAATTACATGCAATTTGTAATAAACAGTGATATAAGTAAAAATGATGTTTGTATTGATAAGAGCGCAAGGCTTGTGATACAAGACATAATAAAGAAATACATTGCCTGTATGTTCTTTCCGCTTTTGAAGATTTGGTTCATATGTAACACCTGCGCAACTGTTGTGCGTTCCAGGTGCGGGGGACTAGGGTCTCATCGATCCTTTTTAGGGTATATGCCCCCTTGCCTAGGACCTCGTTAATGACGTATGGTCCTTCCCATCTTGGCGCTAATTTGCCCGGCTTTTCAGCGTTTGAAGCCTCATTTTCGCGCAAGACGAAATCGCCAGGGACAAAGGTGCAAACACGAACGGGCGCATTGTAATATTTTTCGAGCTTGGATTTGTACCTTGCTTCTGTTATGGCAGCGTTCTCGCGCCTCTCTTCTAGAAGATCCAAATCCATTCTTCGCTCTTGCTCGTTGTTCTATTTTTCCATGGCTATCATGTGCGGTGACGGTAAACCTATCTCGGCTGGAATGACGGCCTCAGACCCATAGACTAGACTGAACGGAGTTTCGCCGGTGCTAGTCTTTGGCATTGTTCGATGCGCCCAGAGGATGCTGGGAAGTTCGTCAACCCACCCTCTGCGCGCTGTCCCGAGTCGCGCTTTTATGCCGTCAACGATTTGTTTGTTTACACTTTCTACCTGTCCGTTCGCTTGAGGATGCGCAACGGACGCAAAGTTATGCTCGATCTTCATTTCTTTGAACCATTTTTGTAGATCTTCTGCTGCGAAATTTGTACCATTGTCGGAAATAATGCGCAATGGTAATCCAAATCTGCAAATGATATGTTCCCATATAAATTTGCGGATTACCATTGCTGTTGTTGAGGCCAAAGCTTTAGCTTCCACCCATTTTGTGAAGTAATCCACCGCGACGATGATGAATTTTACTGCGCCCGGCGCGTCAGGAAATGGGCCAACAAGATCGATGCCCCACTGTTGGAATGGCCAGGCGGAAGTAACAGGAATTAGCGGATTTTTGGGTCGGAGTGTCTTTGGTGCGTGGCGTTGACATGCCTCGCATCTTCTTAATAGATCAACTGCGTCCATGTGCATTCCTGGCCAGTAGTATCCGGCGCTCATTATTTTTGCCACGACCATGCGCGGTCCCGCGTGTATCCCGCATAATCCTTCGTGGATTTCTCTGACTAGGTATTGAGCGTCTGTTTTATCAACACAGCGTAGTAATGGGCCCATAAATGATTTTCGATAAAGGACGCCATCCGCCATTTCGTAATTTATTGCTTTGTGTTGTATTTTTCGAGCTTCTGCCTTTCCTTCCGGAAGTTTTCCGTGTTGAAGGTACAAGATAATTGGAGACATCCAGGATGGATCTCCCATTTCTATGACGCTTACTTGCTTGAGATGAATGGAAGGGTTGGATAATACCTCTATGCGTACCTCCTTTGCTAAGTGCTTAAAGCTGGTAGCAGCTAATTTGCTTAGCGCGTCAGCGTGCTTGTTCTCGCTTCTGTTTATGTGATTAACTTTGAATGTTTGAAATTGGCTGATTAACATCCGCGCTTGTTCAAGGTATAACGCCATAGCTTCCCCTTTTGCATCATAACGACCATTAACTTGTTCGGCTACTAGCTTTGAGTCAACGTTGGCTTCAAGGTTTCTTGCCCCCATTTTGAGTGCTAGACGGAGGCCTGCTAAAAATGCCTCGTATTCTGCTTCATTGTTGGTACTTTGGAAATCTAAGCGTATGGCATATGTAAGTTCGTGATCATCCGGGCTGATCAATCGGAGGCCTGCTCCTGCTCCATCATCATTGGAAGCACCATCTGTGTGTAAGGTCCAGACTCTGTCGTCGAAAACAGGTGTTGGGTTCTGGATTGCCTCACATTCTTGTATTTTATCGATAGGAACTTCAGTGGCGAAGTCTGCTAGAACTTGCCCTTTGATTGCGGGTCTTGGTCTGTAAAAAATGTTGTAACCTCCTAGCTCAATGGCCCATTTAGCTAATCTTCCCGCCACATCAGGTTTTGACAAGATTTGGCCTAAATGATAATTTGTGAGAACTGTGATGACATGGCCTGAGAAGTACCTGCGCAAGCGTCTGGACGCGTGTACTAGTGCTAGAACCAATTTTTCTATCATTGAGTAACGAGTTTCGGGGCCAGTGAGCATTTTGCTGATATAGTAGATTGGAGTTTGGATGTTTTCCCGTTCTACCATTAATACTGCGCCTACCGCTACTTCCGCGGCTGACGGATATAAAATTAACGGTTCTTTTTCTTTTGGCGCGGTCAGTGTTGGCAGCTGAATTAAACATTCTTTCATTTGCTTGAATGCTGCTTCTGCTTCAGGCGTCCATTGAAAAGGAGTTTTCTTTCCGCAGTTTCGTAGCGTACTGATAAATGGATAAGATTTTGCCGCATGATTAGCCAAGAATCTGTTCAGGGCTGCTAATCGTCCGGCGAGCCTTTGCATCTCCTTGACTGTTGCAGGTGATGGCATTAGCTGGATGGCCTGCACCTTTTCCGGATTAACCTTAAAGCCGTCTCTTGTAACTATGAAACCCAAAAATTTTCCTTCTTCCATGCCGAAGGAGCATTTTGTTGGGTTAAGTTTTAAGTTCACGCTGCGTAAGGAGTCGAACGTGCGCTGGATATTGTTGAGCATTGTCTCTTCTTCATGGCTCATGATGACGAGGTCATCCATGTATACTTCGACAGTCTTGCCAATATCTCCGCTGAAGACTGTGTCCATTAGTCGTTGATAAGTTGCGCCTGCGTTGCGCAAGCCAAACGGCATTTTCGTGTAACAGTAGATGCCTTTATCTGTGCGGAACGCGGTTTTGTCTTCGTCTTCTTGTTTCATCTGGACCTGATGATAACCTTTATAACAGTCGAGAAAGCATTTCCATCTGAATGATGCTAGAGAGTCGACTTTTTTGTCTATCTCTGGAAGCGCGTAGCAATCTTTGGGGCATGCTTTGTTCAGGTCCTTGAAATCGACGCACATTCTCCACCCGCCGCTATGTTTTTGTACCATTACTGGGTTGGCAACCCATGTATGGTATTTTACTTCGCGTAAGATTCCTGCATTGAGTAACTCTGTGACTTGCTCGTCCATTGCTTTTGCTTTTTCTTCGCTGAAGCTGCGCCTCCCTTGAGCAACGGGATCTACTGATGGCTTGATGTTTAGACAATGCTGCGCGATGTCGCGTGGAACTCCAGTCATATCTGCTGGGCACCAGGCAAATATATCTTTGTTTTTAGACAACAATTCTTTCAGTTGTATGCGTGTTGCTGGTGAAATGGCTTGTCCTAGCAGAATGGTCTGCTCTGGGTATTCGTTGTTCAGGACCCATTTCTCTGGTTCGTTTGGTGCCGAAGGTTTGACTACCTTTGCTGGTGGTTCGTCGTCTACGGACATGACTTCTTTGCTTGAATAGAGGATTGCAACTCCGGTCTCTGTCGGAAATCCACAAGCAGCATGTGGAATGGAAGTGATCATGCTAAATTCCCTTTGTGACCTTCTCCCGAGCAAGACATCATGACGTGATGTTGCTGGCATGACCATGAAATTGACTGTAACTGTTCGTGAATGTTCGCCGTCTGATAAAGTCACCGGGAAAGCGATTTGCCCTAATGGGAATACAGCTTCATTACAGAATCCAGTGAGGGGAAAATCGACTGGTTCTAGACGTGCTTTATCTTCTGAATCGAGCTGTTTAAAGCATTGTTCGTATATGATGTCCATCGAGCTTCCTGGATCTATGAACATATAGTCAGTTCGGTAATGACCGAAAATACCAGTGATAATTACTGGTCGTTCTTCCTGAGGGCCCCCAGGAACAACAGGGAACACGACTTGCTGTTCTCTCCAATGTTGATCATAGTTTCGTTTATTTGGTCTTCGTGACGGACCTCCTTGAACCGTGTGTATTTGTTTCTGATAACTGCTATATTGGCTGGATTGGATGTCCCCCCGACGTGGTGTTGGTGGATCCAATACTGTGGTATTAATTTCTTTTCCAGATCTGATGTTTGGGAAATCAGATCTGGCGATTTGAATAACAATTGTGTCTAAAGCAGCTTGGCATATGCTAAACCAATGTTCTGGAGATTCTTCTAGTTGTAAATTGTTTCCGACGTTTGGTCGAGGACCAGGTTGCCGGTGAGATGACGAATTTTCTGCCATGTGAAAAAACAGAAAACGGAATGAACTGAATCGAAACGAGATAGAAACTAGAAAAACTGAGAAAACGGTGGGCGCCAATGAAGAAACACTAGATAAATGGTCGGAACCGAAATATCTAGGGGGTTTGAATCCGCATAAAAGGGTTAGCTCTCTCTCGGTTAATTCAGTTGCTGCCGAACTTCTTCTCCGATGATTCTGCAAAAAGGAACACCGTTAGCCTCGCCAAGGGGAGAAGAGGGTTCTCTCCTTGACCCGACTCCGGTGTGAGAATAAGTATTGGTAATGGAGAAGATAAAGTATTTGAGAAGTGAGTGTGATCTGAGTTTATACCTGAACAGTTCTCATATTTATAACCGGGAGTTTGGGAGGGAAAACCTGTTATTGAAAAGATGTCGGAAGATGCTAACGCCGTAGCGGTTATATTTTCTTCCGTTAAGTTCTTTGATCCTACGTCAAGTTGTCTCGATCCGATGTGAATGCACACGGATCGGGGTTTGATCTATGGCTGGGGGGTTGCCACGTGGAAAGTGATTAAGTGGAGATTACTCTCCAATTGCATGCCTTCGTTGTGATTTCAGGGTTGCTTGTGGTGATGACACGTGTCCAGACGGTTATAACCGTCTGGGTGGTGCACGATTGCATTTCTTTCTAGAAGATTACTGCTGTAATCTGGTGTGACACCTTGCTGTGTGGACACAGACGAATAAATCCCAAGTCTGGGTAAAATAGTATTCAAGTCTGGATATTTAGGCGGAGGTATTGAACAAAGGATTTTAATCCTTTGTTAAATGGGAGAAGGCGCAAGGATTTATGTTTTCCTTTGGGCGCGCGATTATAGATCGCTGACTTCTTCTTCCTCTTTGTAAGACCAATGCGCGGCCGCGCGAGGTCGAAAGGCTAAAAAGGCTGGTTTGTGATATGGTCTCAAATCCTTTTTATGAGGTTTTTGGGACCTTACCCCTTCACTTGTAGACTTTGTGTTTTCGACTAAATCTTGCGGTTGTTGCTAAACGTAGTAAACCCTAAGAACAAATTAATAAACAATTCAGTAATTAAATATTCTAGCATCTTTGAGACTGAGAGGAGATTAGATGTCGTGTTGTCTTATTCATTAAACGAGTTAGGTGTTAATTGCACGAGAGTGAATTACACTAGGTTTTCTTGTGATTTCTAGCAAACCGTGTTAGAACCGGATTAGTGTCACCACCCCGTACATCCCTTACACTTCTTGGATGTATCGTTTTAGTGAGACTGAGAGATGATCTAGAATAGGGTACCATAACCTAGTTAGAGAGGCCGAGAAGTGATCTGACATTAACCGGTGATTTTGCACACTTTTCTTGACCCTAGATTGCGACTTGTTTGGAGAATGATCTGCCAGCCAGTTTAGGTCTTGTTTAGTGAACCTTACGATGTCGGTAACCAAAACTTAGTTATTCCATTCTGAGAGTCGTAAATGAGTTGACATGCATCTTGCCTAGGTAGCAACTTTTCCATAATCTGACCGTACTCAAATGTGATGTGGTCTATTTTCGTATTTGTTTTCTTAGTTAGTTTTATTAGTTAATAGAAATCTGAAAATCCACCCAAAATTACTAGACTAGGACTCGACAAAAGTTAAGAATCGAGAGTCGCGCCATTGTGTCCACGGATTTATACTCGGTCTTTACCGACTTGACTACATAACGACTGGTGCACTTGTCGATTGTGTTATTGAGCTAGTTTGACTTTTTAACCGGTGTTTTTAAAATATAATTAACATTTTTACACATCATTGATCCAATGGAGGAAAAATGTAGAAAATATTTTAAAGAACTAATGGCGGTTTTCACTTATGCCGCCACCCTAAACCCTTGCTTTAATTAAATGGGAACATGATCTTTGATTGAAAAAATTGCTAACGAGTTGAATTTAAACACCCTGGTTAAAGTGCAAGAGCTCGTTTAACCTATCAACTTTCAAAAATGTTAGAGATTTATTTAACAGAATATGGTACAACCTCTACACACATCCATGAGTCAATGAGAAATGCCGCTTTGGCGAAGGTTCAAGTTCTGACCTGGATTTGTACGTATATAACCAATTATGGGATGAGTCGAGTCAATTGCTGTAACAATCCCAAAATTTTTATATAAAATATATAAAAACTTATGTTATTAAAAGAATGCATAATGGGTAAGTTGACCAAATGAAAATATGAGATATTTTGGGCAAGCGTAGGAACCATTTAATAATTAAATTATAAAAATACATTATATTTAGACCTACTCTGTTTTTAATGAAACTTGGTTCAAAATGTAGATAAAAATATGCTCGTTCTAATAACATATTCAATATTTTATAAAAACGTCATATTTTAGAAGTTATACGTGCCAAATAAGTGAACCAGATAAATTAATTATAATATATATTATAACATTAAATGTGAAAAGCAAAATATTTTGAAATTACATATAATATGCACGTGTATGTGCATAATAATAAAAATAAATCAAAGAAATTAAATGTAAATATACGTTTGTTTTCTTTTGTGTATATAAAATCAAAAATAAGAAATCGATCTACATTAAATGATAGATAGCAACGTGTATATTTGAACATAATGCTATATGGATACGTGGAGTGAGGAATCTTTACACTCCAAGTTATGGAGGATGTATAAATATAGACTGTATGTCAACGAATTGTGTGCTCAGTCCCTTTTATCTCACACTACACTTCTATAAGCCATTCTTTCTTTTAATAATTCACCCATATAAACTTCAAAGCCCTGCCCTGTTTTAAGTATTTTAACCCTTGATCACTAATACCCTGTTCAAGTGACGTAGGGCCCCGTAACGTATGTCAAGGCTCTGCCTAAATTCGTTGGGGTTCTGTCTAGTGACGTAGGGATAAAGTGAAATTGGGTCACTATACTTAATGTGAGTGCACTATATATTTTATCAAATAACCCAGGAGTAATACCCAAAATATAAACACCCTCTTAACACACCTCTGACACCCTACACTTTCTAAAATACACCCCGTATGTAAAAACCGAACCCGTGATACAATATAATATTTAAATAAAATATAAAAGTTTAAATCTAGGGCTGAGGCGGGCCGCGTGAGCCGACCCCAAACCCTTACGCGGGCCGTATGAAAGCTAGAACCAGACTCCTTTGATTTCTTAAGTCAAGGCGGGCCGCGTAAACCATATATTAAGTTGACGCGGGCCGCGAGTGCCCTGAATTGTGGCGCAGCCCGGTGCCGCCACGTGTCCCAACACCCGTCAAACCTACTTAATGACTCAGCAAAGCTACGCGTTGACCCAGCATTGACGCGGGCCGCGTAAGCCTTGCCTGTTGTTCCTTACGCGGGTCGCGTGGGAACCAGTTTCAGCACCTATATAAGGATGGCATCGGATCTCATTTCAGTTCGCTCACAATTTCATTCTCAATCTCACTTTCTGAATTAGAGGCATTATAGTCGGGTATTATATCCCCCTAATTAGCGAGGTTCTGCTCCGTTGTAAGTATTATAACCCCAGTTTCGTAATAGATACGCTGCCCGATTGATTTAGGGTTCCGTAATAACTGTCGTGGTTCTGCCCGACGTAGTTATTGGAATACCGTCTCGGGGAATGTATCATTAATATTATCAAAGGGTTATTATACTAACGTGTGTACATTATTTATTTAACTAGATTATAACCAGGAAGTCACAAAGGAAAGACCTATAATAGCAATGTGAGTTATCCTCTTTTTGTTAATGTTTTTGGTAATGTTTTACCAAACCTTAAATGTTTTACTATGAAAATTAGCAGTGATTGAGTCTTTGTAGTTATTCAATTACTGCCGGTATGTTGGGGTTTTGTATACAAAATTTGTACTACTTGCGAGTAGTAAGTCGGGATGACAATGCGTTACCATTGGACAATGAGTTAGCCAATGGGTAATATGACCCACAAGTCAGGATTGATAGTACCAAATGGAGTAATTGTGTAGACATAAACAATGTGATCGCTCTCAATACTGTTCACTGTGACTTTTGATTTAAACTTGATTAAACTGGGATTCACTCACCAGTATTTCCTGCTGATAAAATGTTTTAAACACGTGTTTCAGGTAACTTAGTGTGAAGCCAATAAAAGCCAGCTGGAAAGCACTGAAGGCTTGGAAAGTGGCAATAAAGTTACCTAAAATAAAATAGATGTTTTTATTTAATAAAATTGGATTTATTCCTATGAAAATATGTGTACTGCAAACTTGGGTTTTTCCCATGTATTTGTATTTATAAAATATGGTGGTTTACTCTGATAAAATATTTCCTAACTACGGTTCTGATGAAAATTCCGCTGCAAGATTAATAAACAATGATACCACCGAAACTGGCTCGCGGCCGCCCGTTCCCGGGACCGATAGGGGGCGGGGGTTGTGACAATTGCAACGTGGTAACACTGCTAGTAGCGGACTCGAGAGGTATGGTGGTTTGAACTTTTTACAAATGATGACTCTACAAGAATTTTAAATTTTTGATTTGTTGCTTGGTGGAAAAGTAAGGAAGATCAATGTCCGATCTTAGCAACCATGGCCTGAGATTTACCAACGGTCCAAGCTTCCACGGTAGCTTCAAAAAGTGATTTTTCTATAAGTGGTAGGCTCTTATCGATAAGGAGAATTCGACTAACACAGGTGGTGGTAAAGATGTCGATTTACTTAAAAGATTACTTGGATGCGGCGTGTAACATTCGTAAAAAACGGGTGTCCGAAATCCGATCCAGACTGTAAAACCGAACCCTTTTCAATTAAACAAAAATAGGAATTTTTATATAAATTTTATTATTTGTAATAGTTTATTATTTATTTAATCGTCACGTATAGCTATATGGTTAAAACCGGACTAGATACGTTAAGCAGCTCAGTTAGTTCGATTAGAAATATATAAGATAAACATTAATCGAGACTTAGTTTGGTTAATTCATTAAAGTTATACGTTTAGGGGTAGTTCTTGTAAAGCTTGAAACTTTAAAATAAATAACTAACTAGGTTAGTTGAGGGGTTTTTATCAAGTTAGGGCGGGTTAGCTGCTTTTGTAAACTAGAGGGGTCTGGTTGCAAATAGTTAGAAGTTAGTAGAGATTTGCAGGTTCGTCTCTTTCAATTTTCAAGTGTGAGCGAAAACCCTATATCAACTTAGGATTTGCAGGTTCGTCTCTTTCAATTTCGTTTGGCTCGAATTAGGGTTCATGATCTTTGGGAGTTGGAATAAGTTTCTCAGAATGTTAAACAAACAAATAAATTAAATGACCATCTGCCAGAATCAAATCTTGACTACATCAGATGGTTAATCTGTTGTGTATGAGAAACAAGATGGCGCGGACTCCGGTTTAGGGATGGCAATGGGTCGGGTATTGGTAATCCCATACCCATACCCATACCCGGTTATAAAATCATGTCCCATACCCGACCCAATACCCGTCGGGTATTTGTCGGGTAATTACCCGTCGGGTATCGGGTATACCCGGTAGTCCGGTTCGAGTCTTGTTTTCTTTTTGTTCTAATTTTTTAGACTATTTTAAGCTTTATAAGCCGTAAAAAAATGACTGGTAATATAAAATTTAACTGTCCTAATAAGTTGGTCTAGTGATTAGTCACTTGGGTTCTCTCTTCGAGGTCTTTAAGTTCAATTACCACTAGCGTCACTTTGAAGGACATTGGTAGTGTCAATGAAGTTTAAGACTAGGCCTCTCTGGAGGTCGCTAGTTCAAAACCGAGCCGAACCGGGTTTTACCGTAGTGGGCCTTCGGGTGGCGATTTTCCCCGGAACCGGTGGTTTGGTGGCTCGGGTATGCGTCCAACTCTGACTGTTATGGAGGAGGGGATGCATTTGCTCGATTGAGGATGCTTATTGCTTATTGCTGATTTTTGTTGGCTGTTCAAAAAAAATATAAAATTTAACTTATAATATATAATTCATGTTTTGAATTAGTTAATTAGAATCTTCGGTTATATCCACTAATATATACTCAAACTCAAAGTTTTTAGTTATCTAAATAAACCTTATAATTTATGTAGATCAATTAGTAAACATCAACGATTTTAGTTACACATTTTTATGACCGTTTCTAATAATATATGTTAGTGAAACTAATACATAATTATTTGGAAGATAAACTAGTGATTTCCCTTTTGCGATTAAATCATATACACTTAGGGCTGTTTGGCAACATCTGAATGGTTAATGTCACGGCCCCCGACCCGGTTTGACCCGTTTCAGGAGCCGCGAGACAGAAATCATGCGGTATTTATTTTAATTGAGTTTAACAGCGGAAGTTTATTTAACAGGATCGTTTAAAGCTAAATTTTTCCCGATTTATTTTATTTCACAATTCGGGATAAAACCCTGATAATTTACAATATTATGTTTTTACTACAAAGTTGTGATATTACAAAACTTATTTCTTTATTTTATAATGAGCCACTATCTTAAGCTTGAAATGCTCCCCAGCACTTTTCCTGAATTACAACAGATCACCTGAAACATGTTTGAAAAAGGTTTTGTCAGCGGGAAATACTGAGTGAATCATTCTATTTACTAAAATGACACATTTGTTATAATTTACAGTATTAAGGAAAATTACAATGTTTCTGATATCAAACCAATTATCCACAGTACTTTGTCACTCGACCCATTGGCCCTTCCGTCCAATGGTGTCTGTGACTATGGTCATATCACCCCTTGGCTGCCCCAATGGTGAAGATTATCAAGTAATGTATACAAAACCCCACATACCGGCTGTAATATGGTGATTACATAAACTTAATCCCTGTAATTATAACTTTGAAATAAATAGGGTTTTGTAAAGCAATTTGATAAAAAGAGAATGACTCACATTGCTGGTTTAATACGGACAGAGTCTAGTCTATGATTTAGCCTTGTTAACCTAATTTAAATAACAATGCACACAAAACTGGGTTAGTAATCAATCCAGCAATTACGATAACTCACGAGATCAAATTCTCACAACAAATGACAAAGTGCAATACTTTATCCATCGAATTAACGATGATCCGTCAACTTAATGACGAATGACAAAGTATAATACTTTATCTGTCGAATTAACGATGATCCGTCAAATTAATGACGAACGATAAAGTATAACCCTAATGTGGGCGGCACTTAAACATTCATTGGATATATTGATCGTCGGAAAATGAATCGTAGCAGCGATTGTGCTAATACCCTGTTTTGCAGCAGAATTTCGAGACCCGGGAGTGTGATTTTAGAATAGCAGTTCGTATCTCAGTGTGTTTTGTGAATTATTTCGACGTTGTAAGTCCAGAATGCAAGTCCCACAACAACCTATTTATAGTTAAAAAATCACCCCCTCGCGCCACGCGAGGGGTTCACTTGTTTCTGTCGCGTGGCGCGACAGGACCTACTCTACCCTAGGTTAGCTTCGTGTCACAGTAGCTTAGCTGAGTTGGTTTCGTGAAATTTTAAGTTTTCGACAGCAAACTGTGTGGATTTTACCGAGTAGGGTTTACCCCCCCTGAGTTTTAGGGGTCCTGATCCTGATTCCGATTATTCTGAAAATTTTAGGGTTTGTTCAGAATCACTTGGGTTTCTCAATTAGGGTTTCCTATTGGACTAATTAATTTAATAATTATGACTTTTGATGAGAGTTGTTACATTCTCCCCACCTTAAGAAAAATCTCGTCCTCGAGATTTACTGAAATAAATGAGGATACTTTCGCTTCATTTCTGATTCCAGCTCCCAAGTGTATTCAGCTCCTCTCTTTGAATCCCATCTGACTTTGACTAAAACTAGTCGTTTGTGCTTGAGAAACTTGATCTTTCGATCCTCAATTTGAAGAGGTCTCTCAACGAATTTCAACTTTTCGTTTACCTCTATATCTTGAAGAGGTACTACCAGTGATTCATCTGATAAGCATTTCTTGAGATTGGATACATGAAATACATTATGTACTCCAGATAATTCTTCTGGTAATTGTAAACGATAAGCTACTGGTCCTATACGTTGGATCACCGGAAATGGTCCTACGTATCTTGGACTTAGCTTTCCTTTCTTACCGAATCTAACAACTCCTTTCCAAGGAGAAACTTTTAACAGTACTCTGTCTCCAACTTGGAATTCTAACGGCTTGCTTCTATTGTCTGCATAACTCTTCTGGCGATCTCGAGCCGTCTTCAGCCTTTCCTTGATTTGAGTAATCTTATCAGTTGTTTCTTGCACTATTTCAGGACCTGATAATTGACTTTCTCCTATTTCTGCCCAACAAACGGGAGTTCTGCACTTTCTTCCATACAGTGCTTCGAATGGGGCAGTTTCAATGCTTGAGTGATAACTATTGTTATAGGAGAATTCGATCAGCGGTAAATGATCATCCCAATTCCCACCAAAATCTATCACGCATGCTCGGAGCATGTCTTCAAGAGTTTGGATTGTCCTTTCACTTTGCCCGTCTGTTTGTGGATGATATGCCGTGCTTAGGTTTAGTCGAGTTCCCATAGCTTGCTGGAAACTTTTCCAGAAATGAGAAGTGAAACGACTATCTCTATCCGAAACAATGGAGAGTGGAACTCCATGTAAGGATACAATTTCATCTACATACAATTTAGCCAGTCTTTCCATGCTAAAGGTTTCTTTCATTGGTAAAAAGTGAGCTGATTTGGTTAATCGATCCACAATTACCCAAATTGCATCATTACCTTTTCTGGTTTTGGGTAACTTAGTAACAAAATCCATTGTTATAAGTTCCCATTTCCATACTGGCATTTTTAACTGTTGTAGTAGACCTGAAGGTTTCTGATGTTCTGCCTTAACTTGTGAACAAGTAAGACATTTAGAAACATAGCTGGCTATGTCCTTTTTCATTCCTATCCACCAAAAGTTCTTTCTTAAATCTTGGTACATCTTATTGTTTCCTGGGTGCATGGTATACCTAGATTTATGAGCTTCTTCTAAAATCTTAGGTCTTAAGTCTCCCTGCTTAGGTACCCAAATTCTACTTTTGTGGAATCTCCAAATTCCATCTGCTCCTTGTTCTAATTCCTTTATTCTTCCTTTCATTCCTTCAGCATCATCCTTGATTGCTGTAGTTTGAACATTCTTCAGTTGTTCCATTAAATCTATTTGTAGATTTAATCTGAGAGCACGAACCCGTCGTTGTTTCTCATAATACTTACGACTTAAGGCATCTGCAACTACATTTGCCTTTCCTTCATGATATTGAATATCACAGTCGTAGTCGCTTAAGATTTCCATCCATCTCCTTTGCCTCATGTTTAACTCTTTTTGCCCAAATATATATCTTAAACTTTTGTGGTCTGTGTAGACAGTAAATTTACTTCCGTAAAGATAATGTCTCCAAATCTTAAGGGCAAAAATTACGGCTCCTAATTCTAAATCATGAGTCGTATAGTTTTCTTCGTGCTTTTTCAATTGCCTTGATGCGTACGCAATTACCTTCTTGCGTTGCATAAGCACACATCCAAATCCTAATTTTGAAGCATCACAGTATACTTCAAAATCTTCAGTTCCTTCTGGTAAGGCTAAGATTGGAGTATGGGTTAGTTTCTGTTTCAATATTCTAAAAGCTTCTTCTTGTTTGGGTCCCCATTCAAACTTAGTGGCTTTACAGGTTAGCTTAGTTAATGGTACAGCTATCTTGGAAAAATCCTTAATAAACCGTCTATAATACCCAGCTAATCCTATAAAACTTCTTATTTCCATTGCTGTTTGTGGAACCTTCCATTTGGTAATTGCTTCTATCTTAGCAGGATCTACATGAATACCTTCATGGTTCACCATGTGTCCTAAGAATTGCACTTCTTGTAACCAAAATTCACATTTCGAGAATTTGGCATAAAGTTTTTCTTTTCTTAACAAAGTTAAGAGTGCATGAAGATGTTCACAATGCTCTGTCTGACTTTTGGAATAAATAAGTATATCGTCTATGAAGACAATTACAAATTTATCCAAGTACGGTTTACAGATCCTATTCATCATGTCCATGAATGCAGCAGGTGCATTTGTTAACCCAAAGGGCATGACTGTAAACTCGTAATGACCATACCTAGTTCTAAAAGCAGTTTTAGGTATGTCTTCTTCTTGTACCTTTAATTGATGATATCCGGAGCGTAAATCTATTTTAGAAAAATATCTAGCCCCCTGAAGTTGATCAAAAAGATCATCAATCCTAGGTAATGGGTATCGATTCTTAATTGTAACCTTATTCAATTCTCTATAATCGATACACATTCTCATTGAACCATCCTTTTTCTTTACAAACAACACTGGCGCTCCCCAAGGAGATGAGCTAGGTTGTATGAATCCTTTACTTAGTAATTCATCTAATTGCTTCTTCAGTTCCAACATTTCTGTGGGTGCTAACCGATAAGGTGCCTTGGCTATCGGTGTAGTTCCTGGAATTAAATAAATCCTAAATTCTACTTCTCTATCTGGAGGTAATCCAGGTAAATCTTCTGGAAATACATCAGGATATGCTGAGACTACTGGTATTTCCTTAAGATCTTTTCCCTTAGTGCTAATGATTACCGAAATCATATACACTATTCCTTGTTTTCGTTCATAATTAGCAACTTTCATTACTGATATGAACTTCATGGGTTTACGTGGTTTATCTCCTGTAATCCTAATTACTTCTCCGGTGGGTGATTGAATTTCTATGGAATTTTGATCACAAAGGATTCTAGCATGGTTGGCTACTAACCAATCCATTCCTAATACAACATCAAATTCAGCTAAATTCATCGGCAATAGTTTTGCAGAGAATTTATGTCCTAAAAGTTCTATGTTTCCTTCTTGCAAAACTTTATCTATTTTAACGGAATTTCCGTCTGCCGTTTCAACTGTAAAAATCTGCCTAATACTGGTTAAAGGTAAACTAAGAGCTTGACAGAATGAAGTATTTATAAAACTTTGGTTTGCACCAGAGTCAAATAATACTTTTGCGTACACGTTGTGAACTAAAAACGTACCCGCTATCACATCCGGAATGAGTTCTGCTTCTTGAGTGGTCAGCTGAAATGCCCTGACATTCTTCTTAGTAGTTCCTTCGGTCGCCTTGGGCTTGTTATCTACTGGTTTAACCAATTTAGGACATTCTGTTTTATAATGCCCTGCTTCTCCACAGTTAAAACAGATTACGGTTTTCTTTCTGCAATTTTCTTCACGGTGTCCTATACCCTTGCAAAGGTTGCAGGTTAAATTGCATTTTCCGTAATGCTTCCTTTTGCAATTTCTACAGAAAGGTGGATTTGAATATTGCCCTGTTCCTCTCTTCTTGAAATTATTACTATTACCCGCCCGAAATCCTTGGGTAATCTTCTGAGCTAGTTCCTTTTTCCTATCTTCATCTCTTGTGCGTACCAGTTCATCGGTTAGAGTGTTAGCTAATTCTACCGCATCATCAATAGTGCGAGGTCTCGCAGCTTTAACAATATTGCGGATTTCGCTAATTAGCCCCCAAATATAGCGAGAAATGAGTACCGGTTCTGGCGAAGCCAGTGTTGGTACCACTCTAGCATATTCAAAGAATGTCGAGGTATAACCGCGACAATCTACACACATCATCCGATGATTTAGAAACTTATTCGCCATCTGTTCCTTTTCATACTCGGGACAGAATTTTCTTTCCACCAAACCCTTAAATTCTTCCCAGGTCATAGCATAAGCTATTACTCTTCCTTTTGATTGTAACACAGTGTTCCACCATTCGAGTGCTCCTTCTTTGAAGAGATTTGATGAGTACATGACCTGATCATCTTTACCACATTTACTTATTGCAATAACTGCTTCGGTTTTCTCTAACCAACGCAGTGATGCAGTTGCTCCTTCATTGCCTGCAAATTCAGTGGGTTTACAAGCAAGGAATTCTTTGAAAGTGCAACCAGGTGTTGCAGTTTTCATTTTCTTGGGTAATGGAGCTTGATGTGGTTCCTTATTATGATTAACATGATTATTGCCTCCATTTACACTATTACTGAAGTTATCTTCAGTAATCTGTTTACTAGGGACAATTTGTTGCGGTTCGATTGGATTCTTTATAGCAGCTACGAATGCTGGAATAGCATTGGCTATCCCTTGAGCAACAATGTTTTCGATATCTTGCCGAGTCATATATTGATCTCCTGGATGTTGCTCAGACTGATTAACTTCATTTATAGGTTCATTACCACTGTTTGCCATCTGATAATGTATATATAAATTTTATTAGTATTTGCTAAATAACAATTACATACAAACAATCAGAAAATTTTATAATACAGATATAGTCAAAACAATCGATTTCTCGATTTCATTTTATATCTAGTATGCATCATTACTCACAAATATCTTACAGAGTTTTATTCGTTATTTACAGACTAACTTTACTATTATTATTATACAAACACCGTTTTACCATCCTACTATCTCTCGTCACTTACCGTTCTAAAAACGCATTTCCCTCTCATCGTACTTCCAGGCAATTTGTCCCCCTATTTCCCTGATTCTAGTTTCCGCATCAAACAACTCTTCACCAAAGTGGCGAAGTTCAGCCATGTTTTCATTACTCATGGGTGGATTAGGTAGGGGTTCTGGATCGAATTGTGGAAGAAAAGAGTAAGGATCGTTGACAATATTTTGGAATTGCCAATCGTTTGTCCACCATTCGTCCATTCCTATGGGTTGGGAGTGGACTATTGGGTCTGGAATTGCTGGTTCCCAATTCATAGGGATTTGGTTTTCAAGGGGATAATTAAAAATATTATTATTATTATTATTATTATTATTATTATTATTATTATTATTATTATTATTATTATTATTATTGACAGGCTGAATGGTTTCACAACTTGCCAATAGGAAATCTATCTCTTCTTGAAAGGTCCTTCCCTGGTTTTGATTGGAGCTCTCTCCGATTTCTATCTGAGTTGGTCTAGTGCCTTGCCCAACTTCCATTTCTATGTCCTTAGAGTATTCCTCAAACTGCCTTTCCATCTGCCTAGAATCTTCTTTGGCTTCAGTCTCTATCTGTATTCCTATCTCTTTAACCTCTTCCTTGTCTTTAGTTTTCATCTCCTGTAGTCTAGGACTTTTCCTGGTTACAATTTCCTGTTGTTTAGAACTCTCTCCGGTTATAATTTCTTTTTCCTTTTTCAAAGGATTGTTTATTTTGGGCAGTTTTGTGGCTGGCTTTTTCTTACGCATTTTCCTCCATTTTACATAACTTCTTTTCTTTCGTTTTGGCTTGTTCACAGGTGGAACCTTGAATTCTACCGGTTGTTCTATATCGGGAAAGTAGCTAGTATATTCTTTGGAAGCTTCGATATTCACTGGGTAAAGATTAAGGTTCTGAAAAGCTTCAGATATCCCATTCATGCTGATGTAGCATATATGCAAAATGCACAAAATACTAAGTTAAAATTTACAAATAACCTTTTAATTTATTACATACTGTGTACTAGTTGATTACAAAGATAACTGGAAAATACACTCAAAATTTTTTATTTATTTTACAGGGTTTCTAGATTATAAGGGTAAGGTGCTAAAACTTTAAAGTATTTAAAGATTTATATTTTCTGCTACTGTGGCTAGCATATATAAGTTTGACCATTTCTCATCTAGCTTATCTTCCCAAGGTGATTTATTAATTAATTCCTGGGTTTCTCGTTTAATCCTCTTTTCTCGGATTTTCTCTTTACTTTTCTTAAGAATCATCTCCCTCCTTCTAGGAGAAAGTGTTTCCTCGTAATGTGCCTTTCGCACAAATATTCCTTCTTCAGGAATTTCAGTCTGATTCGAGGATTTGGTTCGGGATGAACTTCCCTTCTCGTTGGATGATCTATCTAATTTAAGATAGATACTTGACAGCTTTTTCTTACCCATACTGTAACTAACAAATAATCAGTTAATAACACACATAATCACATAATAGTAATCAGGAAAAAATTAAGTATTTTTAAATACTTAATTAGCTTAACTCAGTGGCTCTGATACCACCTTATTTCTGTCACGGCCCCCGACCCGGTTTGACCCGTTTCAGGAGCCGCGAGACAGAAATCCTGCGGTATTTATTTTAATTGAGTTTAACAGCGGAAGTTTATTTAACAGGATCGTTTAAAGCTAAATGTTTCCCGATTTATTTTATTTCACAATTCGGGATAAAACCCTGATAATTTACAATATTATGTTTTTACTACAAAGTTGTGATATTACAAAACTTATTTCTTTATTTTATAATGAGCCACTATCTTAAGCTTGAAATGCTCCCCAGCACTTTTCCTGAATTACAACAGATCACCTGAAACATGTTTGAAAAAGGTTTTGTCAGCGGGAAATACTGAGTGAATCATTCTATTTACTAAAATGACACATTTGTTATAATTTACAGTATTAAGGAAAATTACAATGTTTCTGATATCAAACCAATTACCCACAGTACTTTGTCACTCGACCCATTGGCCCTTCCGTCCAATGGTGTCTGTGACTATGGTCATATCACCCCTTGGCTGCCCCAATGGTGAAGATTATCAAGTAATGTATACAAAACCCCACATACCGGCTGTAATATGGTGATTACATAAACTTAATCCCTGTAATTATAACTTTGAAATAAATAGGGTTTTGTAAAGCAATTTGATAAAAAGAGAATGACTCACATTGCTGGTTTAATACGGACAGAGTCTAGTCTATGATTTAGTCTTGTTAACCTAATTTAAATAACAATGCACACAAAACTGGGTTAGTAATCAATCCAGCAATTACGATAACTCACGAGATTAAATTCTCACAACAAATGACAAAGTGCAATACTTTATCCATCGAATTAACGATGATCCGTCAACTTAATGACGAATGACAAAGTATAATACTTTATCTGTCGAATTAACGATGATCCGTCAAATTAATGACGAACGATAAAGTATAACCCTAATGTGGGCGGCACTTAAACATTCATTGGATATATTGATCGTCGGAAAATGAATCGTAGCAGCGATTGTGCTAATACCCTGTTTTGCAGCAGAATTTCGAGACCCGGGAGTGTGATTTTAGAATAGCAGTTCGTATCTCAGTGTGTTTTGTGAATTATTTCGACGTTGTAAGTCCAGAATGCAAGTCCCACAACAACCTATTTATAGTTAAAAAATCACCCCCTCGCGCCACGCGAGGGGTTCACTTGTTTCTGTCGCGTAGCGCGACAGGACCTACTCTACCCTAGGTTAGCTTCGTGTCACAGTAGCTTAGCTGAGTTGGTTTCGTGAAATTTTAAGTTTTCGACAGCAAACTGTGTGGATTTTACCGAGTAGGGTTTACCCCCCCTGAGTTTTAGGGGTCCTGATCCTGATTCCGATTATTCTGAAAATTTTAGGGTTTGTTCAGAATCACTTGGGTTTCTCAATTAGGGTTTCCTATTGTTCTAATTAATTTAATAATTATGACTTTTGATGAGAGTTGTTACAGTTAAGTGCTGAACCAATAAAAGGTCTGAACCATTAAGTGCTGAACCAGTAAGATGTCTCCATTAAGAGCCAGTATAATGCTTAACCGTTCAGAGTCAAATGTCTGACAAATTCAGATTAGAGGTTTTAACAATTTAGACTTTGTATAAATCTTAACCATTCAGAGGCAAATGTCTGAACCATTCAGACATCTGCTCGTGAAACAAACAGTCTGAACCATTAAGAGACTCATTAAAAGGTAAACAAACAGCCCCTTAGTCTTTTCCATAATTATTGTATAATTAATCTATCTTGTCTAAATATTCTTTTAAAAGTCAATGTAGCAATAGTGAATCATAACACCTTAGAAAAGCATCCCAAATCAAGAACTTGAATCTCTGTCACTATTTTATCGTTTCGTTTGTTTAGACGTTGATTTATTTTTAAGATGGTTGTTATTGTTTTAGATTTCATCCAATTCCTTTTGTGCTGTAATTCTCGTGGATCGTTTCTTCGCAACCAGTGAGTATATTCGACTCTTTTTCCCTTTTATTAATTCTTTTTGGGGTGTATATCGAACTTGATTTCAAATTTATTATTTATATTGATAACATGTTATTCGATGTGTTTCTACGCGTCACTTGTTACTAAATTCCATTGTTTCTCTATACGTGTGATGTCGTGGGTGCCCGAAGGCTCCCACTCAGCAAAGCCGGGAAGCAGGAAGCTCCTGTCCAAATAGGAGAACAAGCTTAGTGGGCCAGCCCGGCCCATCACAGCCAAGCCCATTAGGGTTAGAAGTAACATGCCTATAGATAGAGGGTTCACCCTTTATTTCATTCATCCCACTTTGGCTTGGATATTCCAGCCATTTAATCTCTCTCTCTCTCTAGAATCTCACTCTCTCTCTAGAATCACATAGTCTCTCTTAAGAAAACTAAATAGTGAAGGGGTGCGGTGGTAGGGGTTTAGATGGTGGGGAGTGGTCATGCCTAGTGGAGCTTCTGTAGAGGTGGTGGTTCATTTTAGTCTCGAATGCCAATCCGGCTCGTTACGAGTTTTATTTTAGTCTCGAATGGTATGTATCTTATTAATATTTAAGAAATAGTACTGGTAAGGAGAATAACACATCCCAATAACAAAAGAGGATGAAATTCTATTCTATATATCTACAAACACAAAATCCATCTACAGTATTTATTTGCATTTGATTGGGTAAGAGTAGCGGTGAGCCACAATCAGACAACACCATCTGTAGCCCACCAGCTTTATCTATTTTACTTTAATCGCATTTTTTATTTTTATATTTATATTATTTGAGATTTATAACAAATGTTTTTTCTAGATTAGATACTTAATTGTTAAGCCTTGCTTCTCAAAACCCACTTTTTTTTTTTGTTTATAACAAGAACAATATTTTATTTGTGTTTTTGCAACTTACGTTGTTGCTTTTTACTTATTTTGTTAATAGCTTATTTTTTATTTCTCTTTTATTATTTATTACAATAACTCATTTTGATATATTTTATTTTCCTCCCACTTTTCAAATACGATGTTTCATGAAATTATGATTATACTGTTGTGACGTGTATTTTTTATCTATAAATCTTTTACGATTGTTAGCAGTAATGTATAAATAAGTGTACCACGAGCATAAGTGCCATCAAACTAACCCCACTCTTTAGGCTTTCTTTTGTATAAATTCGCGTCGTTTACGCCTTTCATTTCTCGAATGACATAATATAATAATTTAAGAATTCCCAATATACATTTGCGACACCCTTATTTTTGTCTATGTTTCTATTAAAGTTTTCCAAAATCGACGGGTCTAATATAATTTACTTTTTTTTTATTATGACGAACCAAACCAGTACCGTCCGAACAACATTAGTACCGGTATCGGGTTTATGTAATTCTCAACGTTCCTACAAGTGTGGTGACAAATAGAACCGACTCTGACAACATCGGTTCCAATAATTGATATTATCTACCCGCTACCGGTATTCCTTTTATGGTTTCAACCAATATAAAACACATATCAATATCATCTTAGACATATTTCTTTCGGTTTCTATACCAAGTGCTGGTATCGTATCGCTACTATAACGAACAACACCAATACCAATAGAGTCCCCGCCGCAACGCGCGAGAACACCTACTAGTTAGTTACATCTATAAACTAATCTAACTAATATAAATATAATAATCTATAGTAAAACAAAATCCAAAATACGTTACTCAATCTTGTTAGAAGTTTTTCCCTCCCTGTTAATCCCTCCGCCGCTCTCTCTCACCACCACCACCACTCTCACCCTCTCCCTCTCCTTCTCCTTCTCTGATAAAATATCTTTCAACAAAAGCACTGATTTCTCTGGAATGACATTAAGAGAGATTGAATTTCTTGAAACCGAGACCCCTACCCCGCTGCCGGAAGCCGCTCTGCCGAAAGCCCCTCTGCCAGAAACACCTTCGCAGACAAAAACTCGCCCTAAACGTAAGAAAGGTTACCACGGGAATCATCGGGATGATAGCCGGCGCCGCCCTCCATTTTCTTCCTCCGACTCCTCGACATCTTCGTCGGAGATCAAACTGGACCCTGTTACGGGATACCCCACAATCCATGGATCACCCTTACCCAGCCCCTCGACGTTCAAGTGAAATTGCCGTCGTCATCCTCCGACAATGCTGTTTGTCCTCTTTTTTTGTTTGTAAATGTGTAAGTGGATTTTTTTCGAGTTTGAAAATGTGTAAATAAAAGGTTTACAGTTCTTGACTTGTTCTTGACTTGATGATTCCTATTTTTCGAGTTTGAAAATGTGTAAATAAAAGGTTTACAGTTCTTGACTTATTCTTGACTTGATGATTGCTATTAGTTGTTGCAGTAACGAGTTGACGTCACCCATTTGTTCTTGATTATGGATGTCTTTGAAATGACTTTGATTCGTACCCATTTGTTCTTGATTATTGATCTTAGTTGTTGATTATTATTTTTTAGAAAAGAATTTTTTTTAAACCAAAACTATGGTTTGGAATAAAATAACCATATTTGTGCCTAATTTTCAAGCTTGGGCCTTAGAAATTACTTTTAAAGATAGTTAGGGTTTTCCATAAATCTTGATTAAAAGAACCTTTAGATAATGTACCCTCTGATTAAGAAAGATTTTTTCTTGTAATAAATTATATTGATGAATTATAAATAGGGTTAAGATATAATAGAAAGTTTATTTGGTTAGGAATAATAGAAAGTAATCTTGTCCATTTATTTACTAATCAATGGTTAAGATTAAATGGGTTAAATTGAACCAAAAAGAGGAGGCGCGGGGATTTGTGTAGTAGTCAACCAAAAGCGATAGTTTCTCTCTCCTCCAATTCCCTCCCATTTTTTTAAACGTTAATGACCGTTTCATACGACATTATTTTTTTATAAAAATTATACCATAAAAACGAGCGTTCTTTTATCTTTAAAACGAGCAAACTATTGCTATACCTTTGAAAGAAAAGTTTTCGATAACTCGGATGCGTAAAATGCAACGGACAAAAAACACAAAAAAATTATTTTTTTCTAAAACCCAATGGATTGAAAACACAAAAGAAAGTGTTTTTTCTAAAACGTAATGGATAAAAAACACAAAACAAAGTGTTCTTTCTAAAACGCAATCGATTAAAACGAGCGTTCTTTTATCTTTAAAACGAGCACACTATTGCTATACTTTTGAAAGAAAATTTTTCGATAACCCAGATGCGTAAAACGCAATGGACAAAAAACACAAAATCAATTTAAAAAAAAACGCAATGGATTAAAAACACAAAAGAAAGTGGTCTTTCTAAAACGCAATGGACAAAAAACACAAAAGAAAGTGCTTTTTCTAAATCGAAATGGATAAAAAACACAAAACAAAGTGTTCTTTCTAAAACGCAATAAATTAAAAACACAAAAGAAAATGTTCTTTCTAAACGCAATGGACAAAAAACATAAAAAATGTCTTTTTGTAAAACGCAATGGATCAAAAACACAATACAAAATGTTCTTTCTAAAATGCAATGGGCTAAAAACACAAAGAAATTTTTTTTTTAAAACGCGATGGACTAAAAACATAAGAAATGCCTTTTTTCTTAAACGTAATGGACAGAAAACACAAAAAATGTTTTTTTTTTCTAAAACGCAATGAACTTAAAACACAAATAAATGTCTTTTTCTAAAACGCAATAGACCCAAAACGCAAAGAAATATGTTGTTTCTAAAACGTAATGGAATAAAAACACAAATAAAATGTTTTTTTTTAAACGCAATGGTTAAAAACACAATAAAAGTGTGTTTTTCCTATTGTATTATAAAACGCAATGGACTAAAAAAATGTGTTTTTTAATTGTGTTATAAAACGCAAAGAAAAATCAAACATAGTTCACCTCGTGTATTTAAAGTTCAATGAAGAATTAAAAACGCAATTTAAAACGCAAAT
Organism: Helianthus tuberosus; assembly: GCA_030545235.1. Lineage (NCBI taxonomy): Eukaryota > Viridiplantae > Streptophyta > Magnoliopsida > Asterales > Asteraceae > Helianthus > Helianthus tuberosus. The sequence goes on from CM060426.1 coordinate 7,809,181, forward strand.
AATAATGCATAACATAGTCAAAAGTTCAATTATGTTGACACTAGGTTATTACCCGGGATTGCTTCCCGGGCTCGGGAAACTTAGTTATATTAATTATTATCTGTTATTAATACGAGCTCATTACATCAAGCATCTAATTGGATTCAACAACAATGTCTACAATTCACCGGATTAGATCATGAACCCATACTAGACATCAAACAAAAGCGAAACAGGACCACATGAATAACATCATTTCCATTTCTACTTCAATGCACTTACATGATCAGGTGATTTGGGATTTTGTAAAAATGTTTGTTCTTGTACCTCCTAATAACTTACAACCACCGACTATTACAACCACTGATTACATAGACACTGCTTCTATGTACTGCTGGTTCACTTTCCACTGATGCAGTCTAAGCACTGATGTTAAGCATCACTGCTTTCTTCAAAGGTGATCAGTCCTTGAATGGGCAGCACTTTAGTCTTCAATCAGAATCTTGTGATTTTGCTGAGTCTTGATTTTCTGCAATCATTCTTTGAAGGGTCTCTTTCATAATAAAATCTTCCTGAGCCTTGATTTCCTTTTCATCCATCTGTTTTTGTTTCTTTCTTTGATTTAGGGCAATGATAGAAGTATCAGAGGATGTGAACAAGTTCTTCAAAGAAAGGGCCTGCTGCTGTGGATCATCAGCTTTCTTGTCATTGTATTCAGGCTTCTTTGGAAGGCTAGGATCTGTCTCTCTCCTTTTTCTCAGCCTTTCGTAAGCCTCATCAGTGAATTGCCTTGTCCATTTTGCTATGGCTTTGGCTGTACCAACCTTTGCTGCAACCAACTCTTGCTTCTTCCTTTTATACCCCAAGGTAAGATCAGCAATTGTCTTTTTGTATTTGCTCCAATTTGGTGCTGATCTTTTCATACCTGGATTATTTTTGATTCTTTCAATTCTTTTAAGTTCAGCTTTGAGAGCAACAAGTGGCCAGTCTTGGAATTGTTCAGCTTTGGCAGGGTAAAATTTTTCACTCATGATCAATTCTATGATATCTTTTCTCAGATCCACTTGTAAATCAGCATCTGGAGGCAGGTTGGACATCTCTTTACTCAGTTCTCTTGCATAGTCTTCTAATTCTTTAACCTTGGTGAGCAAGAACTGCATTCGACATGAGATGGCATTATCACCCTGCTATTTGCATTCATATTTGGCTCTCAATTCAGCTTGCTTTTCTTTGAGTTTTAGATATTCATCCATGTTTTTAGGATCTCTAAAACCTGCAAGAGATGGGAATTTTCTCTTTGAAGGATCATCCACTGTGTAGAATTGTTTCATTTCATTCTTCACTGCATGCAGTTCTAGTGGATAGGTGGCAGCAATTGGTACAAGAGCAGCAAGATCAAATCCTTGAAGAGCTATTGGATCTTTGATTGGGTTGGCTAAGGTTGGTGGAATGAATGGTTGAGGTTTGATGACATTGTAAGGTGCAGATGAAATGGGAAAAGGTGCTGGTATGTCATCATCATGCCCCTGAAACTTTCTTTTTCTTATGTACAAATTTTTGGGAGAAGGTGTTTTTTGTTTGAGTTTTTGGAACTGAAAGGACAATGGCTTGTGAAGAAATGTTTGAAGTGATGGGTGATTGACTAACAGTCGTTGAAACAACTGGTGTCTCAACCACTGTTGTCATTACAACTGTTGATGTATCAACTGTTGTCTTCTGCTTTATGTTAGGTGATGTTTGCAATGGTGATGTACTTTGTGGTATAGTAGTGGGTTGAATGGTGGTTGATGAAATGGTGGGTATCTGACTAACAGTTGTTGAAACAACTGGTGTTTCAACCATTGTTGTCACTACAACAGTTGATGTGTCAACTGTTGTCTTCTGCTTTTTGGCAGGTGGTTTTTGTGGTGGTGATGTTGTTTTTGGTATGGCAGTGGATTGAGTATTGGTTGATGAAGTGGTGATGGCAGTTGTTGGGATAACATCTGTTGAAACCACTGAAGTACCAACAACTGTTGATACAACAGGTGTCTTAACATCTGTTGGTTTGGAGGTTTGATGAGAGGAACTTTTGGGGATTTGAGGAGTTTCTTTGGTGGTTTTGGGTTTGCTTACTTTTCTGGTAGGCTGTCTTCTTTTAAGTTTAGGAATACCCTGCTCTTCCTTAGGTTTAGAAGTACCCTGCTCTTCCTTTTCCATCAAAACTTTCTTCTCCTACTCAAACCTTTTAGACCCTTTTATTTCCATTGACTCTTTCATGTTTGCCTTTAATGCAGCAAATGCATTTTGAGTCTCATCAACCTTTTTGGAACCATCTGGCCTTGGGATTTCTACAACCAGTTTAGACATTGGATCTGGTTTAATGTATAGACCATCTTTTCCCTTTTTACCCTTCTCCCCCTTCTTGGCATCATCAAGGGTTTCAACAAAAATGATTGAAGGAAGAGCAGTGCCAGTGGTTTGAAGCAAATGAGCTTTTATGGCTTTAATATCTGCTTGAGTATCTTTGTACCTAGCTTCCATGACATTTCTAACCATTTGAAGCTGAACTTCATGCTGTTGATCTGCATACTGTCTTTGTTTGTGAAGCAGAGGTTGAAACAGATGCCATAGCTCAGCAGGGGATGGAGCAGATGTTGCAGCAGTGGGTGTAGCCTTTTGAGCTTGTAACAACTGTGGCAGTATAGATTTGATTTCTGCAACAGATGTGTCAAGTTGATCAACCCTCTCTGTCAATTCCTTGTATTTTAAACCATCACCCAAGTTAATGGGTTCATCTGATTTCCCACCGGCAGTGGTTGTATCAGCAGTTGACCTAGGAAAAGTTTCCCAAAAGTCATCAACTGATGCCCTTGTTCTCGGTACTGGGGACTTCTTTCTTCAATAGAGGTTACCATTTTAAGGTTACCAATGTATAAAGTGTTTTAGTCAAAAATTACCTAAGTAATTAAGTGATCAAATTAGTTAAATGAGGTAGTGTGCTAGAAGTATTCGTGGAAAATATGCTGGTTAAGTTGTTAACAAAAACAGTTTTCAGGATATAGCTCAGGATATCGAGCTATATCTACAATCAAACAATGAGCAAAAAAGGTAAAGGGTGACACGGGATGTACGAGGAAAGCCCTTGATCAATCTAGATTGCCAGCACAAAACCTCGGGAGCTGACAATCGCAGCTGCCTTGTTCTTCTTATTACTTCAAATATCAGGATACAGTGCAGGATATGATACGGATCAACTAAGTGTTGCAATGCGATTCGAGTACAAGAGTAAGTGTTATTGAGTGATTGCAGCTAGTAGAGAGCAAGAGTATGCGAAAAATTGTGTGTGTTCTATCTGATCCGATCATTCCTATTTATCGTAAAACGAAATTAACAAACTAGCCTATAAAACCGGGATACACCGAATATTCCCTTTGTGAACGTTGTATACCACTTTTTCCGGCCTCAACGTCCCCATTTCAACTGATTAGTCCGAGTCTTTGGGAGAACAGGTCCACTCGAATGTTGTAAGCCTGCCATGTTAATCAGCACGTGAATTAATTAGTTATTACCAGGATACTGCGTCAGGATGTTACCAATATCCTGATCCAGTATCCTGATCACAATAAAAGAAATAGAGTCAGAATATTATCCAGCATATACGAGCAGAAAACCACCCATAACATAAAGGATATACACCAGTAGACACTATTGCCTTCAAGGGAGTCTCACTAATGAAACTACTGTCCAGGTGTAAACCAATGGGTTCAACACCTGTAGTAGCTGCTCCACTTGAACTACTGACAGGAATTACTTGTAATTCCTGCAGGGTAGCCTCCTTAACTGTTGGTGGGTTAGCAATGATAGAGACACCAGACTCAGTCACTTGTTATGGTATATTCTCATTGACAGGTGATTGAGAAGAACTGATTTGTGTCTGGGCTATATCAAGTGCATCCAACAGAGGTATCATTGATAGTGGAAGTTGTGCAGTGAGGATAGGGGTAGAAAGAGAATTTACCGCGGGAGCTGGGCTGTGGAAGAGATTCAACTGAATCCATTGCTTCATAATGTGGTGTCCCTATGGATACAACCTGATCCTTTTGAGAGGATGCAGGAGGAGTTTTAGGCTCAGGTTGAGATCTTTCTTCCATCTGCTGTGAGGAAGTAGCAGCAGTGGTTTCAGGTGACTTTTGTGTTGTCATAGGTGTTACCTCTGTGATCTCATCTTCCAGAGTTACCTTTTTGGTGGGTTTGGGGGGCTTTTGGGATTTTTTCTTGGTTGTCTTTTTGGTGGGTTTTGGTGTGGGTTTCACAGCAGTGGTGGTGCTACTGTGATCACCAAGAGCAGTGGGCTCAACAGTAGGGGCCTGAGGAGCAGTTGTTGCTGCTAAATTCTGCTCAGGTACCTCTTTTTGTGTTTTTGAACATTTTGACAGCCTTGTGAATGTTTCAGAAGTTAGGCTGTTTATTTGAAAAGGATTTCCTTGGATAAGCACATGTGCATTATACTTTGAAAATTTCTTTTGTAGATAAAAACTTAAAAATCCTGGAAATAATAAAAATGATTTTTATTGACATTTTTGACCATATCATTGAAAATCTCCTGGGAATAGTTAAACTCAACTCCAGCCATTATAGCATAGCCCAGGTATTGGATTTTCAATGGGATCTCATTAAAAGCTGTAGTTTTGAAGGGGTAAGGTCCCAAAAACCTTGCTTCAGATGCTTGAGACCATACCACAACCTTGTCTTTAAGCCTTCTTCAATAGACCTTGAACGGCCGCGCACTAGTCCTACAAAAAGAACTTAGAACGAGGAAGCAATGTCCAACATCTACACGCCAAAAGGAAACTAACAAATCCTTGCGTCGATCTCCATAACAGGTAGGATAAAAATCCTACCAAACACTCCCGCATAATTAGTATCCAGACTTGGATAAAAATAACTGCTCTGTTACCACAAAAATTGATATAAAGAAGAGCCACACAGGATTACATCTGTATTCTTCTAGAAGGCTCCATCGTGCACCACCATTCGGTTATAACCGAATGGCCACGTGACATCATCCCAGGCTCCCTCAAAGTCACGATGATGGCACAGAATTGAAGAGAAATCTGCACTTGCCCACTTTCCACATGGCAACACCCCAACCGTTGATCGAGATCATGATCCGTGTGCTTACACACTCGTTAGCAATTAACAGAGGAAAAAAATAACCGCTTACGGAAAAAGCACTTTCCGTCAACTTTTTATCAACAAGTTTTCCCGCCCAAACTTTGGCTATAAATAGAAGGATAATTCAGGTATAATTCTCAAGTTACATTCACTTCACTTTGACTTCTTCTTCTTCTTCGTCAAACCTGTACTTATTCTCACGCCGGAGGGTGGTCTCGGAGAGAACCTCCATTCTCCCCATGGTGAGTCTAACGGCTGTTGTTTTGCAGTGATTGTTAGAAGAAGAGGACCATTCACCCATGAATCGAACGAGAAGATTTAACCTCTTTTATGCAGATTCAAACCCCCTGGTTCAGTTGATTCCGGTCAATTAAACCAGTGTTTCTTCATTGGCGCCCACCGATTTCTCAGTTTTATTCATTTCTTCTCGTTTCAATTCACTTTTTCATCTCCGTTTTTCAAATGGAAGAAACCCCGACGAACCGTCAAACTGGCCCTCAGCCAAATTTCATACATAATACCCAAGTTGAAGGGATTGTGGAAGAGGCTTTGGATGATAACAAAGTCCAGTACAACGAGAGTCATCCGAATGACCCTGTTACTCCAGGAATACCACCCGAGATCCCGATAAGTTCAATTCTACCTCTCGGTGAAACTCCTATCTCATGGTATGTCAGATCCCAAGGAGCAATAGATGATGTATATGCACAACTCTGTGCACAAACTGCCCCTCCCACTCAGTCACGAAGACCTGCATCTCGTACGCGACCATCATCTGCACCTCGTGCCTCACATCATGAAGCACCATCACGGGTCCATGTGGAAGACACAGAAGTTTACTCCAGGTCACCTATAAGGTATGAGTCTACTCATTCTGAAAATAGACGAATGGAATATCATGATGAATCTCATTCCCATCGAAGGCAGTCGATACATTCTCGGTTGGGCCCGCGTTCTTACCAGAAACGGGACACCTACACCGATGAATACGACAGAACATACCAAGAGGGAGATAACACGAGTGTGTTTAGCCGATTACAGAAGGATCACAAAAGTTATAAGCCGCGCGCGGTTTATAATCCAGATGAAGAGCACAATTTCAACTTAATCTACCGCCCAGCGGAGGCTGCAGAAAATTCAAAGTTTATCAGTGAGATCGCTTTAGCTCCCTTGGAAAAAGCGAAGTTGCCGTCGAATGTATGGAAATTTAATGGCATGACAGATCTGGACAATCATCTTCGAGTGTTCACTAGCGCCGGTCTGGTAGGAGGATGGACCTTGCCAATGTGGTGCCATCTATTCATCAAAACTCTCACAGGGGTTGCACGATTGTGGTTCGATAACCTACCTGGCGGGAAGATAACATCTTGGGTAGATCTGAGAGAAAAATTCCTCGTTCATTTTAGCCAACAGCGAAGGTATGTGAGAGACACGGCGGACGTGATGAATATTTGGAGGCGTGACAACGAGAGCTTAGAAGATTTCATCACACGCTACAACAAGGAGGTGCTTGAGATCGGAGATGTCCATGAACACTTGATTAGAGCGCAGTTTAAGTATGCTGTCCGCTGCGACGACATGATCAAGGTTCTATCCGGGACAGAAGGGCTACCGAAGAGCTGGGAGAAGCTGATGGCGGCAGCCAAAGTATACGCCCAGACAGAGAAAAATCTCAGCACTAACAGACCACCACCACCGCACAGTCACCCACAAGATATGAGCGCAAGCAGTGGGAAAAAGTTCAAAAAGAGTTGGCGCGACTCAAATTCTGGAACCTAGTCATCCGAAGATGCGCGAGCCACCATAAAGAAGCTCGCCGCGCAAAGGGAGACAAAGCAAGAAAATAGAGAGCGGCAATGGACCCCCCTAACAAAAACTCCGGCGGAGGTGCTCAGCACAGAAGACTATCAGTTTAAAACCCCTCCGCCAATGAAGAATAAGAGGGGTCAAGATCCAAATCAATGTTGTGACTATCACAAAGATAATGGTCACACTACAAACAACCGCATCTCCCTCCGCACCGAGATTGAAAAAGCGCTGAAAAGTGGCGAGCTCACCCACTTATTGCAGAACGTGCGAAAAGAGATAAAACAAATTACTCGCGGCGATGAAGGCCCGAGTAAGAAGGCAAAGAACTAAGTAGTGGAAGAAGCAAGTAGCATACAATAGTCTCTTCACATGTTGGTCAAGTTCTTTAGCTTACCAACCCATGGCGTAGAACTATAGTATGAGTAAGTTAAGTTTCACTTAATTATCCTAAATAAACGACTTTGTATCATGGCCTCTGCGCCCTATCATGAATCAAAAGCAAAGTTCTATTATTTCTGTGTTTATTACAAAATGCATGCAATTCTTTTTGGTAAGCGCAAAAACATTATGGTAAGTATAACACAAGTCTCATGAGCGGTCAGCAATCATACACATCGCGCAAGGCCCAGCCTTACGCTCACACATGAGCTTTATACCACCTTTATTCGCCTTACCTAACCAAAGCAATTGTACTCATGCAAAATATTGTAAGTCAAACACACATCATACTAGTTACTGGCGCACCGCACGCCTTAACTAAAAACTACAAACATGCACGGCAGTGTATCAACCAAAGTTACTTGCGCAAACAGCGCACTAACAAACTGGGATCCACGTCCCAAAAACATACAGTTAATTGTTCACATAAAGAAACAAAAACCTAAGCTCGGTCTTCGTCCTCATCTTCTTCTCTGACTGTGAAGATCTCCTTCAACTGCGCCACATGGTTGTCAGACTGCAACGCGACATTAATAAGATCCATAACTGGGAGCTGTAAATTGTTAAATTGCGTCTTCGCAGCAGCGAGGGCAGCCTCAGTATTAACACCATGGGTAGCTGACTTCCTAGTGTCCCAATCAACTTTTAAAGCGTTAAGCACATGGTGAGAACACTCCGCATACCCATGGGCATAACCATCATTCCGCGCAGCAACCAACAGATGTGCAACCGTTTTATCTAGTTCTTCGGAATTAAGAACTGATTCAGCAACCTGTACACAACAGGAAAAAACAAAGTAAGAAGAAGCGCAAAACATCTCCAAAAAGATATCAGAGATAAAGATAAACTTACACTTGCAATCCCATGCTCTTTCAACCACATCATATCACTCTTCAACGGTTCAAGCTCACTCTCCGCCGTTGCTCGCGCCGTTTCAGAGTTCTCCAACTTCTCTTCTATTTCGGTAAGACGGCGGGAAGTATTAGCCTGTTTTGACCGTTAAAGATTTAAATCTTTCTTGGCAACTTCAACCTCCGCTTTAAGTTGTTCCTGCTCAGATAGTAAAGCAATAAATTCTTCTATCTCCTTATCTCTAAGAGCAAGAGTAGCACAGGTATGTACCTCTCGTTGTTCACTTCTCTCCCTATGAGAACGCGCTTCATCCCGCCCGGCTTCAGCATCAGCTTTTTCTTTCTTCAATTTTTCAATCTCCGCATCTTGTTTTTTCAACTTCTCAACTTCAGCTTTAAGATTGTTGATAACATTGCGGAGACCCATCTTCTCAGCATTATCTTTCTCACAAATCTCTTTCGAATTTTTGCGCTCCTTGGAAAGAAGGGCAGCCTCGGCTTCTGCTTTTCTCTTCCACCCCGCAACCGACCATTCTTCAGTTTTTCGATCATTCTCAAATTTGGCCTGATCAGCTTCTAATTTAGCCCTCAGCAGGACAGCTCGGGCTTCATCCTCAGCAGCTTTCTTCTTGGATGCCTTAAAAGCAGCCCACCCCTTATGCATATTATGCCATTCACGCACTATACGGTGCATAGTGGATGTTTAGCTAGCAGCCTCTTCAAGATAGGCATGATAAGTCTGCTCATGAGGACGCCCCTTTGGAACTTAATCTCCCCAGGAGGAAAGGTTCCTTGCAACCACTCTCGGCATACATGCCTATCAGAGAAAGTGTCACCTTTTTCAACTTCCACACCGGCGCATGAACTTCATCGGCCTGTTTCTCCGAATAGCATCTGTAGTAATAATCCCCCACAGTTTCATCCGGGCGGATAGGAGAATTTTCATCAGCTTGAATAAAAGAACCCTGGGTCCCACCAGGATTCTTCTCGACATTCTCAGGAACAGAACCAAAGGCCGCGGAAGGAGAACTTGTTATAGGAATTTCTTGAGCAGATTTTCCTTTCTCTAAATCTCGCACAACAAATACAGGAGATTGTGGTTGCCCAGCATCAACATCCGCAGCCTCCGGGCTATTAACTTTCTCCGAGTTCACAACAACATCAGCAGGTTTTTCAACCTCAGGGTTTCCTGCCCCAGCAGTCTTCTCCGCCTCATTATCAGCAGCTGCAGTACTCTCTAAGTGCTCGTTAACAGGGGCACGAGGAGGAGAGGGCGGAAGCTCCTCACTAACCACAGGTGATGGCTCCGCGTGAACTGGAGAACTTGGCTTTTCTGCAGGAGCAAAAATATATAAATTACAAACATTCAATGCGCATAAATGTAAACAAAACGAAACACCTACCAAGAACAGATTTCGCAATAAAGGCATCAAGATTGCCTCTTCTGGTGGTTTTCTTCTTCTGAACCTTCTTGGCAGGCTGACCTTCAGCCTCAGCATCAGTTTGTTTCCTCTTTCCCGCTTTCTTCCTCAACAAATGCTCCGGACTTGACTCTAAGTCAATAGGGTCCTCAGGATTCGACGGAGGGATATCAGCAGTATCCCTAGGTTCCAACTTAGGTCTCCTCACAACTGCAGGTGCAAGACCCTCCAATGAATCAGATACCACCACATAATCACACCAGGAGTCAGAGGAATGGCGCATACCTTTCGTCTCCCCTCTCAAATTTTTAGCTTTGGAAGATTGAGCTCTATCCGCATCACTCTTTTTTGGCACTGTAGCAACAGTGGGCGCACATCTTTTCTTCTCAGGGCCTATGCCCAGGTTAGTCAACTCACCTACTCAAACAGGAATACCGCAATCTTACCCTCGCGCAAAGAATGATACAGCAATATAAAAATAAAGATATACTTACCAACGCCACTCGAAGGTTGCGCGGTCAAGTCTTCATCGCGCGGGAAAACAAAATTCCTGGCAATGCGATAATACCAGAGCTCTTCATCAGGTTTTTTGGGAACAGTAGCCATCTTCCCACCTTCTCTCTCAAAAGCAACAACATACAAAGAAACGACTACAAAAGAGGGAAACGAAGACAAATTCAAAAAAAAAAAAAAAAAACAACACAAGGCAAGAAAGGGAAGCAAACAGGAAAAACCCCAAATCTTACCTTTATCACCTTCCATGTACACCGGTTTGTCCTCTCTATTCATCCGCCAACAAAGGCTCATAGCAGCACCACCTAGGGCTTTTTCCGGCAAAGCAATCAAAGGAACATCCTTCAGATCTTGGTACCAATTTCCCGAATGAGGAGTTTATATCGTCTCTGTTGCAGCCTCCTCTTTACCCCTAAATACCATTTTCATCGGAATCACTCTGACCTTAATAAAAAAGAATTTCTGTTTCCAGTCGTGAAAGGATTTGGGGGGCTGTAACAAAATCTTCTTGGCAGAAGCCCGTTGCATAAAAGAGTAGAATCCTTGAGAACAGTGCATCTGATGGAACACCCGAAACCGAGTAACCGACGGTTCAATATGCATCGTACGGCAAACAAACTCAAAATGGCGAACCCTAGCCATCCCAATAGGATGCATTTGGGAGATATGCAACTTATAATAAGCAAGAATGTCAAGAAAAAACTTTGTCACAGGCAACCAAAAATTGCCTAGAGAGAAGAAATCCCAGAACAAAGTAATATATCTGGCCAGGGCATCCGCCGCCGTTTGACCCTCTTCAGGGTATCGAGCGTCCCAACTTTCCAGAAATCTAAAGTTCCGAATCAAACCATCAAAGGTTTCCCTAGACCACTTCAATGGTGGAAGTTCGACAGCCATTTCTTCAGTAGAATCTTTGTGATGGTCCCCGGTTGACATAGAAAGGGAAATTACATGAAACCGACAAGGAAGACGAAGAAGAAAGGATTTTTCAAAAAGGTAATGATTGACGAGAATAAACAATTGAAAGATTTATATACCCACTGCCATAAATAACCTAGATAGCTGCAACAACACCTTTTTCAGGGATGGCACGGTTATCCAAGCATCAGGGGCAAGTGGGAATAAGCAATAACGCGAGTTCACGTGCGCGTGAGAGACACGATTAGCAATGTACAACTGACAGGGACAGCCTGTCACACGTCAGCAGTCATCACTGTACCTTTTCACCTGCCAAAGTCAAGATTTTCAAAATCAGAATCATGAAGGTTCTCTCCTTTTGCGCCAAAAACTCTACCTCAAAAAAGCACCCATCTCTCATAGTCCAGTGCTCCACTTATTTGCATAAGAGCAACACTAGACTGAGGGGACTTGAAGGGGTAAGGTCCCAAAAACATTACTTCAGATGCTTAAGACCATACCACAACCTCGTCTTTAAGCCTTCTTCAATAAACCTTGCGCGGCCACGCATTGGTCCTACAAAAAGAACTTAGAACGAGGAAGTAATGTTCAACATCTACGCGCCAAAAGGAAACTAACAAATCCTTGCGCCGATCTCCATAACAGGTAGGATAAAAATCCTACCAAACATTCCCGCATAATTAGTATCCAGACTTGGATAAAAATAACTGCTCTGTTACCACAAAAATTGATATAAAGAAGAGCCACACAGGATTACAGCTGTATTCTTCTAGAAGGCTCCATCGTGCACCACCATTCGGTTATAACCGAATGGCCACGTGGCATCATCCCAGGCTCCCTCAAAGTCACGATGATGGCACGGAATTGAAGAGAAATCTTCACTTGCCCACTTTCCACGTGGCAACACCCCAACCGTTGTTCGAGATCACGATCCGTGTGCTTACACACTCGTTAGCGATTAATGGAGGAAAAAAATAACTGCTTACGGAAAAAGCACTTTCCGTCAACTTTTCATCAATAGGTTTTCCCGCCCAAACTTCGGCTATAAATAGAAGGATAATTCAGGTATAATTCTCAAGTTACATTCACTTCACTTTGACTTCTTTTTCTTTATCAAACCTGTACTTATTCTCACGCCAGAGGGTGGTCACGGAGAGAACCTCCATTCTCCCCGTGGCGAGTCTAATGGCTGTTGTTTTGCAGTGATTGTTAGAAGAAGAGGACCGTTCACCCATGAATCAAACGAGAAGATTTAACCCCTTTTATACAGATTCAAACCCCCTGGTTCAGTTGATTCCGGTCAATTAAACCAGTGTTTCTTCAGGTTTTATTTGACACACACATGAGGAGGGTATGAAATAAAAATCTCATGGCAGGTGGAAAACTGCCCTTTTGCAAAGTATCTTTTTTTATTTCGTCCTCATGCCCTCTCTCAATGAAATCAGTTTGATAATCAACTTTTGGGAAAGAATCTTTACCTGTGAGATCGTTGATTTCAAAAACCTCTTAAATGGTTTGAGGTGTGATGGTAACCGGAATTCCCCTTATTAATGAAGTAATAGCGAAGGGCTTTTTGTCCTTAGATTCAAGCTTTGCATTTTTCCAAAACTCTCGTTGGGTATCCAGGTAGATGGGTGCATTACATGTCAACAAAGTTTTGTACTTTGAAGACGAGAGTGCATCAATTATGGAGTGAAAGGTTGTGTTTTGACTTGGTTTCTCAAGTATACACATGTAGTTACGGGGAGTTTTGAATGGGAGAGCCATGGTGAATCGAAGGTGGTTTAGAACGAATGAAGAAGATGAGTGAATTGAGGGAATTTGATGGTAACTGCTTTTGAAAGAAATTTTGAATTCGATTCAAAAGCGAAAACCCTGTTTGGGGTTTTGATCAGGGTTTTATAAGGGTAAAAAGTGAATGCTGACGTGGCAGCGATTACAAAGATCTGACGGCTAAGTACTGACCACGTGACAACCTCCGATGAATAATGGAGGACAGTTGTTTAGGAAACCACTGATGATCAATATCAGTGGTTTACAGTGGTGAAAATGAAAACAGTGGGTGATTTTTAACTATCAGTGGATAGCCAGCAATGATTGAAACACTGATTCTGGTCAGTCAGTGGTCAACATGAATAATGTAGAAACAGAGGTTGTCTTTCAGTAGTGGATAACTTTTAATAATCAGATGTTTGAACCAACACAGTGGTTGTAACAGACTTTTAAGGATTAATGAAAACTATCATTTTCAACTATTTTCAAAAGTGTTAAAATATGAGAAGACTTAAACAGATATTGGAGCTTAAACAGATGTTTCGCCTTATATATCAGTTGTTTGGACTTAAACAGATGTTTGACCTTAAACAGATGTTTGGCCATAAACAGATGTTTGGCCATAAACAAATGTTTGGCCTTAAATAAATGTTTGACCTTAAACAGATGTTTGCCCATAAATAGATGTTTAATAGGCCTCACCAGTGATTAGGTACATCTGTGCTTGTCTTTAACAGGGCTTTGACTTCAACAGTAGATAGGCCTCATCAGTCTTTAAGTCCATCAGTCTTTATAAGAAGCAGTGGATAGTTATAACAGTTCTTAGCATAATCAGCTGTTATAACCACTCCAAAACCCTTAGAGAGGAAACAAGTGTCGGTCTACATGGTAAATGAAGAGGTTAATTGTAATTATGATAATCTGCTTTTGTTCTTTGAGCTTTGAAAATTTGTCCCTTGGGTTTCTTGGTATTTAATTTTACAATTTTCCCATAAAAGTTGGGGTTTGAAAAGGTTTTTGCATTTAAAGACTGCTGTTTTGAGATATACACTAATATGTTTATATTAAATCTACACGTTTTGATTGATTAAGTATATAAACTCATAGCCACTTCACCTATTTTTCATCACGTTTTCCTACGAAGATATCATACTTTCAGCAAAGTCGAGTAATATAGTTTATTGAAATGGCGTCATTCACTTCTGTAATAGATGATTTAAAGCAGCATTTTGTCAGGCAAATCGAGGAACAGGTGTATCAAGATAGGGCTACTCTTCAAGAGCTGAAGAGATGTTTTAATGGATTGCAAATTGGCATGTTCACGAGACAGCAGGTTTCCAGAGATCTTATGCGGATGCCTTCAACTTCCGTTCGTGAGCTTTGTGTTGTCAGTAATATAGAGTGCGGTGATAGAGATATGGAGTTCATGGCGATGCTGAAGGACATACATCGAGAGGTTCAGCAATCGATGGAGTTGAAGCTAAAGTTTCTTAATTCTTACGGTTATTGTTAGATTTAAAAGTTTAGTTGTTCAGTATGTTATGTAATTATTGGACTTTTAATGTCATGAATAAATTTTAATCTTATGAATCTATGTTGCGTTTGTAGGAAAAAAAGAAAGAGAACGTCAATTTTAAATTTCCAATTCCATATTTTGAATTTCAAAAGTTATTGATATTATCAATAATTACTGATTTGATTTGAAAGAAATTGTCATCATGACTTTTCTAATTTTTATTTTAACTTTAATTAAGAGAAAATAACCGTCAATTTGAAATTCCCATTTTTCATATTTCAATGTCCAAAGATAAAAAAATTAGCATTAATTACTGATTTGATATGCAAGAAATTGTCATCAACAATTTTTTTATTTTTTATTTTAACTTTATTTTTATCACCAAAACAATGTTGGAGGAACTTTTATCTCATTGGAATGTAACGATTAGATAAAATGGTAATTTCATTGTAATTCTAGTTTTCATTTGATAATTTCATTCTATCATTAATTAACCACATCAACAATAAAAATGTGAGCAGTGGCTGTTTTTTAGGGAAACCACTGATGGTCAATATCAGTGGATGTCAACAACAAAAATGTGAGTAGTTGCTGTTTTTAAACTATCAGTGGATAGCCAACAGTGATTGAAACACTAACGTTTGGTCAATCAGTGGTCAACATGAAGAATGAAGAAACAGAGGTTGTCTTTCAGCAGTGGATAACTTTTAAACACTGATGTGATAAATACTGTTACATATAAACACTGAAGTGATATGACATCTAACAACCTAACAGAGTATAAAACACTGATGTGATAAATACTGTTCCATATAAACACTGTTAACATAAACAAAGGTAGAATATCAGGCCTTAGGTACATAAGTGCTTGTCTTTAACAGGGCTTTGTCTTCAACAGTGGATAGGTCTCATCAGTCTTTATAAGGAGCAGTGGTTTGTTATAACAGTCCTTAGCATGATCAGCTGTTATAACCACTCCATAACCCTTTTAGAGGAAGCAAGTGTCCGTCTATTCAATTGAGATGAGTCATTGCATTACATCCCTATTGAAAAACAGAATCCATAAATTTAGGGAAAATGGGTTTGAAAGATGATAACCCAACAGTGGAGGATCTCAATCTTCATCTCCGATAAATTCAGGGGTATTCTCAAATAATGGTTCCTAGATATTTGAAGACCGACAAAGACCGACAAATGTCCACAGTGCTGCTTCTTTGAACATTTGTCGGTCTTCAAACATCTAGGAAGCATTATTTGAAAATAACCCTAAATTTATCGAAGTTGTAGAATGAGATCCTCAACTATTGGGTCATCATCTTTCAACCCCATTTTTCCTAAATTTATCAATTCTGTTTTTCAGACCTCCCAAAGCCACCTATCCCCCTCCAAAGAGATCGAGACAGCTTGAAGCATAACCTGGACTTGCTGTAATTCCACCAAGTGAGTATTTAATCCCAATATACCAACTCAATACAAATAACAAATATTTGGTGTCCTACAACGGTAAATAACTCAGGAAACAGATTTGAAACCATAAATATGGATTATAGAGATCTATGAATGAAACATGGGTGAATAAACCAACAAAACAGATTGTGAAAAACAAAAACTACACACATATCAAAATCAGTCTACTCGTAATCACATGGTACACCAATGCAAGCATCTGAATAAACAATAACAAATCAAAGACAATTTACCGATACTTACTGAAACCATAACTGGTCAGATTTAAGTGCGGCTCTTAACTACATTCTGTAGAATTTGTTCATCTAACAAATACTCAAAGAACAAAGAAACAAACCAAAAAACATTCTGTAGAATCTGTACATCTAACAAATAATTAGAATGGCCATTTTTACCTTATTTCACAAATTTCATAATATGAAAATAAGTAAAACATAGAAAAAATGAAACCAAACAACTGATATTTGTCGTTCGAATCTTTGAGTTGGTCGTCATAGTCCTACAACCTTTCAATGTCGTTGGAATCGGTCGGTGATGTCAGCAGCCTAACTAACAAACAACAGCAAACAACAATAGCAAGTCACCAATCAATCAAGCTCAAAATCATATAGAAGCCCAAAAATAAAACAAACCCTAACCTAAAACTCAAAATGGAAAAATGAAAAAATATATTCATAACTAACCCTAAACCTCAAATCCATTACAACATAACCATTAAATCGACCTCAAAATCATACAGAAGTCCAAAAATAAAATCAAAATTGGATAAGTGAACATCAAAATTGAACAGCAAACCTGACCAAAAATTAACCAAGAGAACTGCAGGACGCAGAGCCGACAACCTCCGACCATCTCCGTCATCAAGTTCCCAGTGGAACCCTAGCCAAAGCACAACCATAGGTAAAGACGCATGAAGATCGAATGAGTGAACAATGAAAACAAAGATTGACACTTATAGAACGGAAGTTATTGATAATCTAACCTTGATTCGGAGCGTTGATCTGAACATCGATCGGAATATAGCAGAGCGAGAGAGAAAGTGGGGAAGCCCTAAATGAGTAAATGAGTAAATGAGAGATGAGATAGATAAAAGAGGGGAGTGGTATTGTTAGGCGGGAAAAGGGAAAAAAGGTAGCCCTCGTCTACTGACACGTGGCCCAAATAACTTTCATTTATTATATATAATAGATTTTGTTTTCTTATCCAAACTACAAACCAATTTCACATATAAAAGTATCTGGCAATATAAACAAAACAAAATATATTATGCATTGTGATTTCAAATTAAAAAAAAAAAACAAAATGTCAAACAAACAATGTTAGGTCCGATTTGTACTCGATCTGATTGATGTACACGTAGATGAACCAATCTTGATCAAAGTGCGGAATCCTTTGGATCAAGTAATAGAAGTACGACAAAGTATTCAACGTTTAAACACGGTCTGAACTTTCTATAATGATGATATGAAAGTACTAGTGCCAGTAGAAGATCAGACTAGACAGAGAGAGTTAAGAGTTCTCCAAAGCTGCAAAAGTTCTAAATGACATACCCTGATGGGGTATTTATAGACAACTTCAGGAGCATGGATAGTGCTGACCGATTGGACGACACTGTTGTCCGATCGGATGGCCCATCCGATCGGACGACATAAGGTCAAACCTAGGTCAACACTTTGACAAACCGATCCCGTATCCTGAGTTGTCATACTACGTACACACATAATCATAATTGTTTATCAAAGACATGTACAAAACAAGACTCTATACTGACGGAAGCTACAGACGCATACACTAACAGACTCCCCCTCGGATGTAGCTGTAGTTCCTTCCAGCATAGTCTTTAATCTTTCCTGTTACGCCTTCGTTCTCTGGCTCTCTGTCTTCTCTTTTCGGCTCTTTCTTCTAACATTCTTCTCCTTATGAGCCTTCCTTCCTCGATCCACCATTTTCTGTAAACCGGATCACCATCACGCTTCCGATCCCATTTGGGAATCTTGTTTTCCTCTTTCTTGATTGGCGTTTGATCTGTTGGAATCGATTTTCCCACCTTGCGCTTGCCAAGCTCAGCTGCCCTTCCAGAAATAGCCTTTGATCTTTGTTCTCGTTTGTACTTTTTCAGAAACTCATCAATCTCAAGATTTATCCAATTCGTCTTCCAATATCTTCCTGAGTTGATGTCTTGGGCAAAACACACATCCACGACCGTTTGATACTGCAACGCTTGTTCTTTGTCTCTCTGGCTCATCAGGTATATAGGTAGAGTCTTCTTCATCCGATGCTTTCTGCTTCTTTGTAGGCTTTTTCTTTAACTGTGCCTTGCCTCTACCAAGTGTTGTTGGGTCGAGTTCTGACTCTGACTCAGTAGCTTCTGAATCATCTTCACTTGAATCATCTTGAACTTCACCTTCAGGTTTTGTAGCTTTGTCACCTTCAGCTTGAGCACTTGATCCTTGATCTTTCTGAGCAGCACCTGCAGCTTCATTGAGCTGAATGAATTGTTCCAATGTAACCTTTGTTAGATCAATTGTATCTTGTGGAATACTTGAGGGATCTATCATTGTTTCATCCACCAATCTTTGCTGTGGCTCTACAGAAGGCCCTGCAAAACAAGCATATACAACATCATTAGAGACATTTGACAATTTTAAGATTCTAACTGCCTTATGACTCCCCCTTTCACTATACCCTTTACTACAATCTTCGGTGTTGATTTCTTTTGAATTGGAACTGTAGGGGTTGTCTTCGACGTTCTTTTCCTTTTTCTGTCTCTCTCAAACCACCATCTGGTTTTCTTTTCAACCAACAAACTCATCTTCTCATCCTCGTTATCATAATCACTCTTTTCATGTCTCCATTTATCATCCTCTGGAGCAATATATGCTGGCCTGCTGATTTTACATATCATTCCCTTAACTCTTTCATCAGTTCCTTTGGTCAGTCTAGTGATGGTATCAGTTGTCATGTTTCTCAGACTCAAAATATCACTATTATTCTTTGGAATATCCTTGAACTGATCATCAATCATCATCATGATGAATCGTGGATACATGATATATTTTTCACTTCCAGCTTTGATATTTTCTTTCATGTATTCAAAAATTACTTGTGAAACATTGTAAGGTCTATTCAGTACCAAACATGCGATTGTGTTCATGATGTAATCAGATGCTTCATCATATGCTCCTTTCCTATGAGATAGAGCATGTATCACACAGTGAATCATAAACCTGTAAGCACTAGAGAACATCGTTTTTATCATCCTTCCATTGATATGCCCCGTGAATCCCATTCTGCACCATAAACCTTTTGCTAGACGTTCGGGAATGATGGTCGGATCATTGTCACTTTCACCTAAGTCTAAGACTCATCTAAGATCCTCAACAATAAACTTCATCTCCAAATCCACATCATTTCCATTCTCACCCTTTTTCCTTACAGCAGAATAGATCGATTTATCAGATTCTTCATATCTTGCTGAGTTCCAGAAAGTTCTCACATGAGATTCATAAACAACGGTTTTATCAGTTAAATCTTTCCCAATTCTGCTCTCTCTTAAGAACTTAGCTATCTCTTCAACCACAGTATTCTCTGTGTTTGTTGAATCTAACAAACAATAGACATTGTGACCCTTGTCCCAGTCCTTTCCTTTTCCCTGCAAAAATATTTATTTTAAATCATTTTGCACAAGGTTCAGGACAAAAAGAGAGATAATGAAAATTTTTGAAAAAATTCAAAAAAATTTCTAACACTTGGGATACTCTCTATGTGATAGAACTGATGGATCGGATGGCTGTCCGATCGAATGACATTGCTGTCCGATCGGATGGCCTATCTTGTGCAATGAAGAAAGTCAAAGAGTTTTGATTTATAGTGGCTGTTCGTTCAGATTGCACAAGCTGTCCGAACGACTTGCCACTTTGCACAGATTTCAAGACATGATAAGAAGGCTGTCCGAACTGATGGCATTGCTGTCCGAACGAATTGCCACTTCAGATGAAGGATTTTGACATATACTGGCTGTCCGATCGGATGACATTGCTGTCCGAACGGATTGCCAATAAGAAAGCACAAATTTCAACAAAGTGTTGTGAATAAGATGGTTGTCCGCACAAATTGCAAGGCTGTCCGAACGGATTGCAAGGCTGTCCGAGCGGATTGCCACCCTATTCATGGTATGAATAGTGACAAAATGAAAAGGAACAAACTATCAAAGAATCAAACAATTTTATCACTTAAGGTACAGATTCCTAGGCACCAACACTTGAAAATTTTTCAACAACAACATGTATAGAATACGGTGGTCTTCCGATCGGACTGCTGTCCGAACGGTCAGCACCTCGTTCAAAGAACAGTCAAGAACACTTCAAAAATTTCCTAAGTCTAATCAACAAATTGAACACAGATCCATGTAGAGAATCTCATCGCGATCAGAACCCTATGTTCATTGTGTTCTAATTCGGCCTATTCTAAGCTTAATTTAACATTTAAAGCACCGACTGCCGATATGTTCTAATCAATAGATCTACTCATTTAAACATGTTATTTCATAAATTAAGCCGGTAAATCTGTAGATCTAACCCTCGTGAACAAAACCTAGTGTTCAAATTTCATCAAAACATCATGAATCTTCCTAGATCTAGCTTTTAAGGCTCCAAACAGTCACGTTATTACGAACAGGTAATAATAATCAAGTTTAATCAGATTTGAGCATGAAAAACATACCTTTGCCATTATGAACGATGAGCAAACCAACGATCTAATGTATTTGTGCAAAGAGATAATGAGAATCAAAGATCAGATGAAAAAGTGAGAAAGAGGATAGGTCGGTCGGTCGATCGAACAAGTAAAAGTTTGACTAACCCATTGACCCTCTTATTTATAGTGTGAAAGAAACGGAGTGCTGTCCGATCGAACAGCTGTTCGATCGGGTTGTTGCTCGAGCCAAGTACACTTTTCATTTGTTTGACCTTTTGACCGTTTGACTTTTTGATTGTTTTTATCAGTTTCAAGAATCCACTTAAGTATCCAGGTCCAAGTTAATGACCCTGGGTACTTAATTTGCCTACCAAGTCCAACTTAATGACCTTGGTTGACCCTAAGCAAAACACACTGACATTTTGTTTATTTCAAACATTTTTCTGAAAATTACAAGTTTTAACTTAATGAACTTGCTTTGACTTTTCATTTTCACAGGTTTAACATGATAAGCTCCCAACTCATCTGTTCAGCTCAGAAACTTCCTGCATCTGCCTCAAACAACGAGTCTGAAGATCAGCTTTCCGTTTTGGTTTATCGATAAAACAAAGCAGAAATGTAAAATCTTTTTGGGATTTTAAGAAAGTTTCTAAACTTAGAAAGTTATGAAATCTTTTTAGGTTTTGAATGTTAAACATAAATGAAATGCAGTAAATGTAAACTATTTACAAACATATTTTTGGTGAGCGTGTTAGGAAATCATATCAGCTACCGACAAGCTACAAGTACCGTTAAGCTTTGATTTCATACTCAGAATTAAACAATTCGCTTAGATTGCCGATATGCTAATCCACTTAAGTTTTCACACAAATTTCAATCTGTTCAGGATACGAATTTAGTGTTTTAAGATCTTAACTTATACGCATGTACCACCTCAGAATATACTCCCGTATCCAGACTACTATATTCAGTCTTACAGGTGTAAATGCGAGGCCATGAGAGCTCAGGCTAGAACTTCCGTTCAATCAGAGAGATGATGGCTCGACTTTAGGTGGGTCCCCTTTTGGGATCTTCTTTTCAACAGCACATGATTAGCATTTTTCAATGTTTCATCTTTTTTTATGCTGAGGGTGGGCTTTAAGAATAAAGTAGTGCAGAGTATTATACAAGGACTAGGCTATTGCTCCCGCAAAATCAGAAGTCCTAGTATAACACCCCAGATATCATCACGTACAAAGACCTAGTATGTCAGAAATAGAGTCTTTCAAACAGGATTTCAGGGGTTACCTATATATCCGAGAGATGTTCCCCACATAAAAGCAAGTTGTGATTTAGGTTTATATCCTGAACAAACTTACTAAATGTGTAAAAACCTATCGGCATATCATCAGTGAGACTGCTTAATGCTTTAAAACTTTACATTTCTTTAGCATACTGCAACTGTCTAGTTGATGTACTATCATTTTCCCTTTTTACGCAAGCTCTTTTTCGGTTTTCTAATGTTTTTGGGTTTTTGAAATTTTTATTGTTTTTGTATTTTCTGAAAATATAACCTATCTCCCCCTAAATACCAAAACAGCTAAAAAATCGACAAACCATTGCAGATTGCTTTTCAACATCATCTACAGTGGTATCTTCACCTACGCCAATGATCCCCTCCGCAACCGACAAAAGCTTCATACCGTTAAGTTAAAAAAGATTTTGAAAACGAGTTTTGTCAAACGCTTTGGTATGTAAGTCAGCTTTTTGTTCATCGGTGTGGATTTTTTCTATTCGTGTCAACTTCTTTTCGAAACAGTCTCGAATGAAGTGATGACGAATTTCAATGTGTTTTGTTTTAGCGTGATGAACATGATTTTTTGTTATGTTTATAGCCGCCTCATTATCAACAAAGATAGGGGAGTTAAGAAATTGCAAACCGTAGTCTCGCATCTGTTGCTGGATCCACAGGATCTGAGAGCAGCAGCTGCTAGCAGATACATATTCGGCTTCACATGTGGATAAAGCGACAGAGGTCTGCTTCTTACATTGCCAGGTGACCAATCATGGTCTGAAGAACTGGCATCCCACTGTTGTTGACTTAGCGTTCACTTTGCAGCATCCGAAATCGGAATCAGAATATCCCTCGAGCGTGAAATCGCCTTCTTTTGGATACCACAACCCCAGTGATGGAGTTCCTTTCAGGTAGCGTAATATCCTTTTCACAATTATCATATGCGAGGCTCTGGGGCTTGACTGAAACCGTGCTGCGAGGCAGGTTGGATACATAATATCCGGCCTTGATGCCGTCAAATACATTAACGATCCGATCATGGAGCGATACAGCGTTTCATTCACCTTCTCTCCGGTGAGATCAGGGTTTATCCCATGGTTCGTCGCTAACGGGGTGGACATTGGTGACATTCCTGACATCCCGTATTTCTCCAGAACATCATGAACATACTTTGTCTGATGTATGAGTGTTCCCTCGGGCAGTTGATCAACATGAAGCCCCAAGAAGAACTTCATCTCATCCATTGATGACATTTCAAACTTCTGCTTCATAACTTTTTCAAAATCTTTGCAGAGTTGTTCATTTGTTGACCCGAAAATTATGTCATCCACATAGATTTGGACTATCAGAAGATGGCCGTCGACTTCTTTTGTGAACAGAGTGGCGTCTACCTTTCCTCGGATGAAGTTGTTGGCTAACAGATGTTGAGACATGGCCTCATACCAGGCCCTCGGGGCCTGATGTAAGCCGTATAACGCCTTATCCAAGAGATAATCTTTATCTTTGTGGATTGGGTCGGTGAAGCCCGGTGGCTGTCCGACATAACCCTCCTCTTTCACCTTGCCATAGAGAAATCCCGACTTCACATCTAGCTGAAACACTTTAAATCCTTTCCAAGATGCAAATGCTAGGAAGATTCTGATTGCTTCAAGTCTAGCAACCGGAGCATACACTTCAGTGAAATCTATCCCCTCCTGCTGACTGAAACCTTGGACTACGAGTCGAGATTTGTTGCGAAAAATAACCCCTCGATCATCCCTCTTGCACTTAAACACCCACTTGGTGTTAATCTTCTTATGACTATCAGGCAAGTCCACCAGTTTCTAGACACCCAACTTCTCAAACTGACTTAGCTCCTCCTGCATAGCGTTAACCCAGGAATCTTTAGTTAGTGCTTCCTTGTACGTTCGCGGCTCAATCTGCAAAATGAAACAACTAAGTGAAAACTCTATTTGTAAAGGAGCAACTAGAATAAAAATAAGTAAGGCCTTGGTCAATTTGTTGTCTGGTGCGGACGCCTGATTGCAACTCTCCAATAATTAACTCTTCTGGATGGTATGAAAGAGTTCTTGGCATCACCTCGCCTGGAACATCTACCTCACTTTCCAAATTCGTAATCTTCTGGTTTGCGACTTGTTCACTGACAGGAATAGTCTGATCTTGAGACTGGATTTGCTCCCCCTCAGACTCTGAATTACCACGATCGAATGTTGGCCTTTCATCAGATTCTGAACTATCATTGATTCTCGTCTGATTGATAGGATCTTGTTCACGTTCTGAAGATGTCGGAGTTTGCATAATATCATCATTCTCTCCAGCATTGCTTGGACCCGCTTCATCATCGTTCGAAGCTTGTCGTTGACATCTATAAGGTTCTGCTAGGAATATTTCTTGTGATGCTTCATATTCTCTTAGAATATCCAACTCGTCAAAGAACTCTGGTTCTTCCTCTATGTCGAATGAATCCCACAGAGTATCATAATTGAAGCGCCATGAGTCAGCGGGTTTCTGAGGTGGCATCGTATATCCTTGATACTCAACATTATGTGCTTCGATGATCCGCTTCAAGCTTGGAACAAAGTCTCTTTTCAATGGGCTTGCATATCCCACAAATATACCTTCAATGCTCTTTGGGCCAAATTTACCAAAAGGTTCTAGAACTGTGCAGGGAGACCCGAACGGTTCCAAATACTTCAGGTTAGGTTTGCGGAGGTTAATGAGCTCGAAACATGTCTTGTTGAACTTCTTCACCGTAAGAACCCGGTTGAGCGTATAGCAAGTGGCTGACACTGCTTCTGCCCAGAAATTGACAGGTAGTTTTGAATCAGCAAGCATTGTCCTGGCCGTTTCGATCAGCGTCCTATTCTTTCTTTCTGCTACTCCATTTTGCTGTGGAGTATAAGGTGCGCTGAATTCTTGCAGTATACCTCTTTCATCACAATATTCTTCCATTTTGTTATTCTTAGACTCTGTACTGTTGTCACTTCTTATTCTTCTGATTCGAGTTCGGTACAAGTTTTCAATCTTTCTGAACATTGTCATCAAACTCTCAAATGTTTCATCTTTTGTCTTCAGAAACGTTACCCACGAAAATCTCAAATAGTCGTCTGTCACAACTAAGCAGTAGAGATCACCAGTTATGCTTTTAACATTCACAGGACCAAAAAGATCCATGTGAAGTCTCTCTAACGGCCTCGAGACTGAATTCATCTTCTTTCCAGGGTGAGATTTCTTTCGCTGTTTACCTTTGATACAACTAATGCACTCCCCCTCAAGATAAAAACCTTTCAGATGAACACCATTTACTAAGTCGTTGTGTACCAGGTAGTTCATTTTTCACAGATGAATGTGGCCCATCTTTAGATGCCATAGTTGTGACTCCTTTTCAGTGGCTCTTGACATGTAGCAGTGAGCCTGACCCGTGGTAGTAGTTGCTACACTCATGTCCAACACGTACAGATCGTCGACTCTTGGTGCCCTCATGATGACCCACTCTTCGGGGACAACAAACACCGGCTTCAATATCACATATTCTTTGTCTGTGAAGTGCGTCGAATACATACGATCACATATCCGAGAAATGCTCAGAAGATTGTTTTCCAGCTCGGCGATGTAATTCACTCTTTCAAACGTGACAATACCATTTGATAAAGTTCCCTCACCAACTATACGACCACCTTGATTGCCTGCAAATCCCACATATCCTCCATTAAACCCACGAACATCATACAGTAGGGTTTTCTTCCCCGTCATGTGTCGAGAAGCTCCACTATCCATTATCCAACGTGAGATGGATCTCGGAAGCTCCTGCACATTTCAAAAACATTTAGTGAGATTTTGAAGCAACCCAAGCCTCTTTCGACTCAGGTAGCTTGACATTGAGAATTGTGGTTTTGGTGTACAATGGCGGGAAATTTTTGTCATTCATCTTTAAACTTTCTTCAGTCCCAACCTCAACCTCTTTGTATAAGAAAAATTCGTTTTTTTGAGGTTGACCAGATGGTTGGTCTTTCTTCGGAACATACTTCTTCCCTGGTGGGGCAGAAGTTTGTTTCTCAAGTTTCTCATAGTAATCCAAAGGAACATTCATCTTTACCGGTGTGGTAGAAGATAATTGTTTTGCAGACTCTAAAACCTTTGGTTTAGGAGAACTTGCTTTCTTTTCAACAGATTTTGGCTTCCATGCTTGTTGAGATGACGCAAGCCGCTTATAAAATTTGTCATTTTTAGTTACCAACTTCTTTACGGGTTCGGTTTTCTTAACTGACTCTTTTGCAGATTCAGTTTTAACTTTGGCATTTTCCTTCTTTAAAAACTTTTTCTCAACAAACATTGGAGTTTTTCCCTTTACATCGTCTTTTCTCTTTAGATTCTCGACAACCACTGACTTAGGCTTCGAGTTGGTGCACTTTCGTGCAATGTGTCCAACTTGATTGCATTTGAAGCATGTTCGGGTGTCAACTACCCAACTTGTGCCTTTTGTCTGAGGTTGCGAGGCTTTCTTTTGAAAGAATTCTTCATTGGTTTTCGAAAAAATCTCAGATTCTTGCTCGGAGTGTGAACTCGAGATTTTCAAAAACACCTTTTTCTCAACAAATTTCTTGTTTTGAAAGTTCTTTCTTTGATTTTTCTTACCACCCGGATAACCACCCGACCATTTGTTTTGGTTGTTGTTAAAAAAACGTGGCGGTACTACAGGTTTTTTGTAGTAAGACTTGTCTTTTTCAAAGTTTAATTGCCTTTCTGAACGTTTCAAACCTTCGATTTCACAAACATCAATCTCAACCAGTTTAAACACATTTTTCAATTTGTCGATATTCACATTCTCTAATGGAAACTCAAGATCCGAATACAACTTATCCGAACCTGACATCTTGTACATCACAAGAGTAGGTTTTTCACTTAAGTTGTTTTTGGATATTGATTTCAGAATGTAATTATTCAAAAAGCATTCTTCGTCCTCAGTTGAATCACTATCAGATTTTAAAACATTTTCAACTACATTACTTCAGACTGAACACTGTCTTCATCAGATGATGAAGTGAATGTGATGTCAATTGTTTCTGGAAGTTTGATTTCATTTGTTTCATCATCGTTAACCAACCCAGATTTTTTCTTTGAAAAATTATTCAACACTGGCGGTGGAACTTGATGATACCCAACCCCAGTTCCATCAGAATATACATCTTCGCCAGCTTTATTCTTCCCAATGGGTTTGGGAACTATGTGTTGAAGAATAAAACTTGCGGAGTTGTAACTGTTGAGTTTCAGATTGATTTGTTCATTTTCAATCTTAGCTTCCTGAAACTGAAGCTTCAGATTAGCAATCTCATCCAACTGTTGGTTGATTTTCTTTTCTTTCGACTGAAGTATTCCTGACAGTTGAAGGTTTTCTTTGGTTGTTTTACCGTTACGCTCATCAGAATATTTTATCGTCCTTTTTAGCTTCTCATGATTTTCAGAAAGTTGACGATTTTCATGAATTAACTTTTCATTTTCTTTCCTAAATTGTTCTACTTCAATTTTATCTTTTTCAAGTTTATCAGTTAATTCTTTGATTCGATCATTTGAAGCTTTTACCAATTTATCACGACTTAAGATTTGATTTTCAACTTCTCTGACTCTATCAGTCAGTTCTTCAGTCTTCTTACCACTGAGATATGCATGTGTACTACAAACCTTGCAGTTTTTCATGCAATTTTTGCAGTCGCTTTCAATTTTGGCTTTATCAGTCTTACCTGTCCCATTTGTTGAATCATTAGAACTGACCTTGCTCTTTCACTCAGTTCCAGATTTAGAATCTACCTCTAACTCTTTTGCTGTGAGCACCTTGTCTGCCATTTTCTTTAGATTTTCTGCAGTAATCTCTTTGGTCGTGTCGATTATCCCATCATCGACCTTTTTCGACTGTAGCTCCTTTTCTTTCTCCTTTTCTTCAGCTTCTCTTGCCCACATTCTCTGTCTTGCTTCTTCTGCTATTTGTTCTATGAGGGTTTCAACACTGATTGATGATGGTTCAACAACTATGTTCCCTTTAGGATCCAAATAGCATTCCCGAGTAGCATCCCATCTTTTTGCACTCTTTGCCTCTTTCCATGTTCGATAAATTTTATCTTTCATGTTTTGGGCTAACATCTTCCTAGAACGATATTTCTCTTCTTCAGTTCAGTTATCTTTGAAAGGAACAATTTTTGCCATGAAGGCATAACCCACTGCATCTTCTTCTGGTAACAGATCACTCCAATCAAATCCCTCATCATCATGGATAACAGCTAATGCTCTCGACTTTTCTTTGGAATTTGCTTCAATTTCCTTTATTCTGGGTGGTTCTTCTTTGTTCCGGTGATAAATGGCCCTTTCATAATAGTCGTCATGAAATGGATTGGCCATTTTATCTGCAGCTGCATTTCGACATTCTCGTTTAAAGTGCCCCTTTTGCTTGCACTTAAAACATGTAACCTTCGATTTATCAAAACCCAATTTCGTTGAAGGTCCTCCAATGGAATGTCTACCGGTTATTTCCATGAACGTCTGTGCCCTCCGAACAACACTCGCCATACAACATCTAATGTCAATCAACTCCATCTCTTCGGGGTCGATTTGATCATAGTCTTCTTTGGTGAGGTTGGTGTTTCCGATCTTTCCAGCACTAGGCACTCGTAGGACTCTAAGATCGAAGCAAGAAACACCTTCGCTGAAGTTTTGTGCATTGTTGAGGTTTACAGCAATATTGCACTGGAACATGTTTTTCGGAACAGATTGTTGCTGTTGACCTTGAGCAGAAGAAGACGATCCTCCATGATATCCACCGCTTGGAGTAGAACTGTTGTTTTGATTTTCTTGATTTTGCATGCTTGAATTTTCTGCTAAGAACGCAGTCTTTGGTGACATAGTTTTTGGAATCATGCTTCCCCGATAATATAGATCAACATTTTGTTGATACGGGGTGCTGTTGACTTTGTTTGTCTTTCTAATCTCCAACTCGTGACTTTCCAACCTTTCGATTAACAAATCAACTGTCAGATCAATCGACTTCACTGTGTTCTTCAACATTAGTGCAAAATATTGCCAATCTTTCTCATCAGGTAGTGAATCCATCAGCTTATCGACCAATTCTTCTTGTGTAAATGTAATCCCATACCTTACAAGTTCCATTTTTAAGTGACAAAATCTCTCTATCATTTTCGACACCGATTCATTTTTCATACAACCAAACAGATCAAATTCTTTTTTCAACAATTTTTTCTTGTTCTTAACAATTTCAGCTCCACCCACACACTTCATCTTTAATTTCTCCCATAAATCTCTGGAATCTTTGTAATCAATTAACGATATAATATCATCCCTCACAGATTGATGAAGTAAAGCAATGCATTTCTGTTCTGCAATGAAAGTTTCTTGTTCAGTGTCGGTTAAATTTTCATAGTCAGTTCTTTCGAGGTCAAAACCATTTCTCAAACTCTTCCAACTTTGGTAGGCGAATGCCTTCAGCCATTCCTTGAACCTACTTGCCCATCTATAGTATTCTTCTATGACCATCAACTTGGGTGGTTTATTGTAGGTGCCATAAACGTTATCAACGCTCAGAGAGTCAGCAATGGCTTTCTTAGGATTTGGGTTTGGTGTTGTTGTGTCCGTGTTGTCTGACGTGTTCCCCCCTGTGTTACTGGTGTAAGCAAATACATCACTAAAATGGTTTAGAAAGTCGTCCCCCATTTTAGAGTACCTGAAACAATTTACAAACACTTAGATAAATTTTTGTGATTTTTGAAACTTTTACACTGGTGCACTTGAATCGGATGGCTGTCCGATCGAGTGTCACAATCAGGTATCAAGTGGTGTACACAAATCAGAATGCAACTCGAATGAGTGGTTGTCCGAACGAGTAGTTGTCCGAACGAGTAGCAAACAGACTTTTCAACCCTTCACCGATCGGATGACTGTCCGATCGAGTGGTAGGATGACGTAAGCACCAAGTATAACAACAATGCTGTTCGATCGACCTGCTGTTCGATCGGGTAGCACTGATGAAGTCAGCAACAAGGTTTCTCAAAACAATCTAATCTAAGTCGTTCATACAGCTGTTCGCACGAATTGATGATGTCAGCAAATCTATAAATAGCTAAGCCAAGTCGTCCGTACAGCTGTTCGAACGGATAGAAGACATCAGCATGCAAGAACAGTTCTTCATAGTTTTTGAAGATTTTGATCTGGTTTTTGTAGGAATTTTGATATGAAATTTTGAAGGATTATACCATGATTGATTGCGAATCGAATGATAATAAATTCGTCAAATTTTAACCGTAGATTCACGTTCAATTTTAGGTTTTTTTGATTTTACTGTATGAAAGTGAAAAATTCAGAAAGAAGTGAGTAGAAAGTAAGAGAATCTGTCAAATTTCTGACGAAATTTGACTCTGATCAGCAAGAAGAAGCTTGAATTCCGGTGAATTCATTGTCGTAGATCACGATTCAGTCTCCTGGACGCTCTGATACCACTTGTTAGGTCCGGTTTGTACTGGATCTGATTGATGCACACGTAGATGAACCGATCTTGATCAAAGTGCGGAATCCTTTGGATCAAGTAACAGAAGTACGACAAAGTATTCAACGTTTAAACACGGTCTGAACTTTCTATAATGATGAGATGAAAGTACAAGTGCCAGTAGAAGATCAGACTAGACAGAGAGAGCTAAGAGTTCTCCAAAGTTGCAAAAGTTCTAAATGACATACCCTGATGGGGTATTTATAGACAACTTCAGGAGCATGGATAGTGCTGACCGATCGGACGACACTGCTGTCCGATCGGATGGCCCATCCAATCGGATGACATAAGGTCAAACCTAGGTCAACACTTTGACAAACCGATCCCGTATCCTGAGTTGTCATACTACATACATACATAATCATAATTGTTTATCAAAAACATATACAAAACAAGACTCTATACTGACGGAAGCTACAGACGCATACACTAACAAATAAACATATTGAAACAACTTATTGATCTCAGAGAACGGCGAACAAACAACTTTTCATGCATTTTGATTTTTTGTATCTTTCTTATTACTGTACGTTGCGTTTTATCCTTACGTCCAATTTGAAACAAAAAACACAATAAAAATAAAAGATTTAATTACTGTTTTCATCCCTGTGGTTTGTCAAAAATCACTATTTCAGTCCATTAGTTTAAAAATTGCGATTTTAGTCCTCGTGGTTTCACTTTCGTAACCATTTCAATCCATTCATTCTGTTAGTACAGGGACTGAAATGGTTACGAGGTGGACTTAAAGGGTTACGAAAGTGAAATCACAGGGACTGAAATCGCAATTTTTAAACTAATGGACTGAAATAGTGATTTTTGACAAACTAAAGGGACGAAACAAGTAAATAACTCAAAATAAAATCTTTAATTTTATTGCAATCCTTTATTCCAATTATAGTATTATTCTGTTAAAACGCAATATATCCTCTAAAAGCAAAAGGACACAACAAACCCAACATAAAACACAATACAACCATAAAACGCAATAAAAATAAACGCACCGTCGCCGGAAGCCAGTTGCCACCATCAAATATCCTTGCTTCTTGTCACAAAAATAAACCCACCGTCGGAGCTCCTCACAAGTCCGTCGTCGTCAACCAAAGTCACCATCTTTCGGAACTCCGGCGTTCTCCGTTGTACACATATAACGACCGTCGAGGAGATTGCATGGCGTGTTTAACATTGTTGTGAAAAGGAATGTCCATCGTGTATTGTCGAGATCTGATAGAGAAAAGTAGAATGGTGAATGGTGCTTTCAGGCGGCGTGGTGTTGCTTGAGATGGTGCAGGTGGTTGTTGTCAGAGGTTGGGGTGGGTAAATCATAAGTTGGCAATGATATGCGGTGGTCAAGGGTGGTTGTGCAACGACGGTGGTGCTACCAGATGGTAGAGAACAGTGGCGGAGCTTGACCAAAAGTTCCGAGGGGGCGTAAAGTCAGGTAATCCAATTTATGTATTGTATAAATATTTTGGTAAAATAATTGGGGGGACAATCCTATATAATTTTAAATTTTTCGGACAAAAAATAGAAAATTTTACACTTCTAACAGAAACATTCGGGGGGTGGGTGCACCCCCACTTTACACTATCCTCCGCTAATGGTAGAGTGTCACACCCCGATATCTCCACATATTACCGGTGGGCCCGGTGGGGAGTATCGTGACGTGGTTGATATCATCATAGTCAATATACACAATATAATAGCACAGCGGAAGGCTTGGTAGATAATTACTATTACAAACCATAGTGTCCGAGTGTCCAAATAAAAGAATATACAGACTGGTTATAGTAGAGATCCACAGGCGGATCATAAAACAAAATACAAGAAAACTGAAATAACAGACTTCAGGCATCTAAGGATTTGCAAGATCCTCTTATTTGACACCAAGTAGCTCCAGCCTAATTTCGAGAGGTACCTGTCACTTAGTCGTTGGAAAATACGTCAGTTTTCACTGGTAAATACAATTAACCGACTCATTTAAAAAGAGTTTATGAAAATTTATTTACACGCACAAGGCACAAAACCATTTATAACTTGGGACAATCTTTAATAAAATCTTGTATACAGTTTTACATGTTTGTCATACATATGGGACCGGTTTGGAAGCCGGTCATGATTAACCGACTCACCACTATAAAACCCACAAAGGAGTTATCCCCAACATGTGGATTATTTAGCATTTGCTTCTGTCAGGTGTATACCTACACCCCGTGCATAGGTCGTGGTCATTTACAAATGAAATGAGCCAAGGATATCCAGGACACGGTCGTATTAACCCCCAATGTTTATGTTATCAAACAAAACAGATTAAAACGGGTTATGCAAATTTATTAATCACAAGCCGATTAAATGATTTCATACCCGACCAAGCGGTATTATTATACTACCGTATCCCAAGCCCGTATAAGGGAAAATAAGTTAAAAGTATTTACCTAAGCTAGATGTGTAAGGATGTAACTCAGCCGTATGTTTCCTAAATCCTTATGTAAATACCTTCTACCGAAGCTACTCAATCTGTATGGAATGTTTATTAACCTATTAGGATACTAACGGGTCTCTATTTAAGTCAAAGACTTAGACCGGTTAGTTTGAAAGATATTTTACGGTTCGAAACTCTAGATTAAGCGGAGACCGGAATAGAATGTGATTTAGACCCGAAAAGTTTGGATACTTGTATAATATGGGTAAACTAAACACATTCTGGATTTTGAAGATTTAATGATAAGGTTAAACCCATTTCGGCTAATTTATGTAAACTAGTTACATAAACCGAACCGAACGCATAATTGCTTATCGGGTAGCCAAATGAATTATATACAGGTCTCATATGTTATTATGCTTAAAATATGTTAATACATCAGTAGGATGTTAACATATATGCCCAAAAAGTATTTAAAACCAATTTAAGTCCCGTAAGGGCATTTTGGTCATTTTAATATTTATAAAAGAGATTTAATAGTAAACTGGGGTTCTGGGCTAAAACATTCAGTAAAAATATTTAGTTTATCAAGTTACATCAGTAAGATATCATACATATGTGAGGGTTACCAATTATGGCCAAACTATGCACCGTAGGGGCATTTTGGTCATTTCACATATGTTTTAAAGACAAAATTTGAAATCTGAGTTCAAGACTTATTCTTACTGTTAAAATATTAAAATTCATTAATAAAATCAGTAGGTATCAAGTCTTAGGTAAATATGGTTTTAAACCATACTATGCGCCTAATTTGCGTAAAAGTCGATAATTGACGATATTTGAGGTGTTTATGGAAATCTGAGATTTGATCAGCCTTTAAGGTTTAAAATATTTTATTTAGCATATAACATCAGTAGGAAAAGGTTTGGCATGTCAATCATGTGTAAATCTCATTTTATGAATGAAAAGGGTATTATCGTCATTTATCGAATTATACGAGAACTCAATGATATGATCGGTTTATAATATGACCAAAAATTCCAAAAATCTCTAAAAATAATATCAAAACAGTAGGTAATGGGTTTGATGCCAAAAAATTGGGTTTAAATATGATTTATGCTAAAAATGTAATTTAATTAACAAAAAGTTTTGTTTTACGATATCTTGCATAACTTTATTTTGAGACCAGAAACTGATGTCAAATTTATTTGACATACTTATATATCAGTAATAAATCTCGTTTATATAACATAAGGGCATAACGGGCATTTATAAGCATAATAACAGAAATTAGCATATAATTCAGAATACTAATGACCAGGTAATATAACCTCAGAGGGTTATACTAAAATATAATGTGGTCCTAATGGAAGCTTAAAACATAGAAGAATTAAGCTTAATCGGGTCAGAACTGAAAGTCAAAGCAAAAGTCAAGCTTTTGCGACTTTCGTTTGCGAACCGACCCTAAACTCAGAATTGTCGGGTTGAACATACTTAGACATGTTCTAATAATAATTACCAAGTTATTAGAGTGATAAAATATAATTTATAACCTCTGCATTATTAGTTTTGATTATTATTTGAAATTCTGACCAGTTTGACTTTTTAATTAAATAGTTTGACCTGACAATTAACTAAGCAAACGAGATAATTAGGAGGTGCCCTTTTAAGGGACTAACACCTACCTAATTATGGTCACATAGGCATATTCGCCTCGAACAATGGCTGGACCATTTGAGTTTAAACCGAG
This sequence comes from Helianthus tuberosus, assembly GCA_030545235.1. Classification (NCBI taxonomy): domain Eukaryota; kingdom Viridiplantae; phylum Streptophyta; class Magnoliopsida; order Asterales; family Asteraceae; genus Helianthus; species Helianthus tuberosus. The sequence goes on from CM060426.1 coordinate 7,843,705, forward strand.
AGTCAAAGCTATTTTACGTAACTTTGACTTTTTGGTTTTTAATTAAGAAAACTGAACTAAAGAGGGGACTCAGACACTTACAAAGGGTCCTAGCAATCTTTTCTACTAGAATGAGCTTCCTTTTTTATCAGGAACCTCCAGAATGCTCAAGAAATACTTGAACTAGAGAGATGAGAGTGAAAAGTTTGAATGTGCAAGTGAAATGGCTGCACAATTGGACCTATTTATAGTGAATGGAGATCCCTTATGATCATCACAGGTGTTTAGGGAAGTATTCAGATGTCTCCAGGTGTCCATAGTGGTATTAGAAACCATCAAACAGCCATAGAATTCGTTTAAACTTGTTTGGAGCTCAAGAAAGAAGACAAACCTGCAGATGCCATGCACAATCTGTCGAAACGGGCCCGTCGCGTCGTGCCACGGTGAACAGGGAGGGTGGTCGCGCGACGCTAGCCCTCCAAACAACTTTCAAAAGTTGTCACAATTGGTCCCTGCACCTTTGTAAGCTTTATAACTTTCATTTTAGGCACTTCTAGCCCTTGTAGTTAGTTTGTAGATGATATAGGGAGTATAACCAAACACCGTTAGGTCCGGTTTCATTAAACGATCACCGAAAACATAAGTTTTGCCTTGTTGACGCTTTTAACCCTAATTCTTGGGAATTTGCGTAAACAACACATAACGATCTCGAAACATCGTGAATTTGTTATCACTTATTCTTAGGAGTATAATCGAACATTACAAAGCCCCGGGTTCATTAAAAGGCCACTCAGAGGTAAGAATTAACATGTTGACACGTTTAACCCATGTATCTTGTAAACTTTCGTTTACTTTCACAAACGGCTTCTTATATCCGAATAATTACTCGTTTAAGAATATATTCATCGTGTGTGGTCATTCAGAGGCACAAGTTTGGCATGTTGATACTTTTAGTCCCTTCGCATACATAATTTCAGTGTTTTACAACTTTAGTCCTTCAAACCCAATCTTTCATATGATTAGGGTTTAGGACACGTGTCTTCACATAATTGGACACGTTTTTACGAGGTGTTACATCCTCACCCCCTTAAAAGAAATCTTAACCCTGAGATTTACTGAAACAAGTGAGGGTACTTTTGTCGCAGAGTGGACTCAACCTCCCACGTATATTCTGGGCCTCTACGGGCATCCCATTTAACTTTCACTATAGGCACGTGCTTCATTCGAAGCTTTTTAACCTGTCAATCCTCGATCGATATAGGTCTTTCAAAAAACCTCGGGCTTTCATCTATCTGTACGTCTTTATGAGACATTGCTAGCGATTCATCAGCTAGACATTTCTTTAAATTACAGATGTGGAACACATTATGAATTCCACTAAGCACCTCAGGCAAGTTTAGCTTATAAGCTACACTGCCGACACATTCGATGATCTTGAATGGTCCAATATACCTTGGGCTTAGCTTGCCCTTCTTACCAAAATGCATCACACCTTTCCAGGGTGACACTTTCAGTAAGACTTTGTCGCCTATTTCAAACTTTAGTGGTTTTCGCTTCTTATCTGCATAACTTTTCTGCCTATCCCTGGTAGCTTTTAGGCGATCACGAATTTGGACAATCTTGTCCGTGGTTTCAAGGACTATATCAGGTTCTGCATTTCCTTCCATACAATGCCTCAAAAGGCGCAGCCTGAATGCTAGTATGGTAACTATTATTATATGAGAACTCAATTAAAGGTAGGTGGTCATCCCAGCTACCACCCAAATCAATAACACATGTACGAAGCATGTCTTCTAAAGTTTGAATTGTACGCTCACTTTGTCCATCCGTTTGAGGATGGTAAGTAGTACTAAAATTCAAACGAGTGCCCAATGATTGTTGGAAGCTTTTCCAAAAGTGAGAGGTGTATCTAGTATCTCTATCGGATATAATAGATACTGGCACTCCGTGGAGAGATACAATCTTTTCCACATATAACTGAGCTAGCTTGTCGGAGCTATGACTCTCCTTGATGGGTAAGAAATGTGCTGACTTAGTAAGTCTATCAACTATGACCCATATAGTATCATTCCCATGCCTTGTTTTAGGTAACTTGGTTATAAAATCCATGGTTACCATTTCCCACTTCCATGTGGGAAGTTCTGGCAGTTGTAGCAAACCTGATGGCTTTTGATGTTCAGCCTTAATCTGAGTACATGTCAGAAAGTTAGCTACATCTGTGGCTATAGATTTCTTCAAACCTATCCACCAATAATCGGCTTTCAAATCTTTATACATTTTGTCACCTCCAGGGTGAACTGAGTATTTGGAGTTATGAGCCTCCTGGAGGATTACATCTCTAAGTCCTCCATGGATAGGAACCCAGATTCTACCATTAAATCTGAGGATTCCATCCTTGCCAGGTAATAACTGATCAGCTGTTACGCCTAACTTTTCACTTGGAACGTTAGTTTCCAATGCAGCTTCCTTTTGAGCAGCTAACAGCCTTTCATTCAAGCTATTCTTAAGTTCAATGCTTTTGGCATTAATCCTAATAGGTTTGACTCTTTCCTTTCGGCTTAGAGCATCAGCGACTACATTCGCTTTGCCAAGATGGTAACGAATTTTGCAATCATAATCATTTAGAGTTTCCATCCAACGGCGTTGCCTCATATTAAGATCCTTTTGGTTGAATAAGTGTTGGAGACTTTTGTGATCCGAATATATCACACATTTAGTTCCATATAGATAATGTCTCCACAACTTTAGTGCAAATACTACGGCACCCAACTCCAAATCATGGGTGGTGTAATTCTTTTCATGCACTTTTAGTTGTCGTGATGCATAGGCAATCACCTTGCCTCTCTGCATAAGCACACAACCCATACCGGTGTGTGAAGCATCACAGTACACAACAAATTCTTCTATCCCTTCAGGCAATGTCAATACAGGAGCATTGCTCAATTTCTGCTTAAGAATCTCAAAAGACTCTTGTTGTTTAGGACCCCAACCGAACTTTACATTCTTACGGGTCAGAGTAGTCAATGGTGCAGCTATTCTTGAGAAGTTCTCTATGAATCTTCTATAATAACTAGCTAATCCCAGAAAGCTGCGAATCTCTGTCGGTGTCTTAGGCGCTTCCCAGTTCATGATTTCCTCTTTTTTAGCGGGATCCACTTGGATACCACGCTCGCTCACAACATGTCCAAGAAATTGGACTTCGCGAAGCCAGAACTCACACTTGGAGAATTTAGCATACAACTTCTCCTGTCGTAGCAATCCTAAGATACATCGAAGGTGTTTCTCGTGATCAACTTGACTATAAGAATAAATAAGTATGTCGTCTATAAAGACAATGACAAACTTATGTAAGTATGGCTTGCAGACTCGATTCATGAGGTCCATGAATACTACGGGTGCGTTAGTGAGCCCGGAAGGCATCACTAAGAACTCGTGGTGGCCATACCTAGTTCTAAACGCTGTCTTAGGTACATCTTCAGTTCTAACTTTGAGTTGATGATACCCAGATCTCAAATCGATCTTCGAGAAGAAGCTTGCCCCTTGGAGTTGGTCGAACAAGTCATCGATCCTGGGTAATAGATAACGATTCTTGATCGTTACCTTGTTTAGCTCATGGTAATCAATGCATAGACGCATTGAACCATCCTTCTTTTTCACAAACAATATAGGAGCTCCCCAAGGCGAAGAGCTGGGTTGTATGAAACCCTTTTCCAATAAATCATCCAAATGAGTCCTTAGCTCTTTCATTTCTGTAGGCGCTAGACGGTAAGGAGCTCGTGCAATTGGTGTTGATCCAGGCAGAATGTCTATCCTGAATTCGACTTGCCTCTCTGGAGGTAATCTAGGTAATTCATCAGGAAAGACATCAGGATATTCAGAAATAATTGGGATATCTTCGATCTTGGGTTTCGGGTCATTGACAGTCACTTGTGCCATGTAGATGACACATCCGTTCTTCAGACACTTCGAGGCTTTAAGTATAGACACATTATCGGGCAAACCATATTGTGTGTCTCCATGAATGGTGACCAATTCACCAGATGGGGTTTTAATGTTAACTAGTTTCTTATCGCAGGCTATTTGGGCTTGGTTATGCGATAACCAATCCATGCCTAAAACTACATCAAACCCAGCCAATTTCATTGGCAAAAGAGATAGCGGGATAGAATGATTCTTAATGGATATAAAGTATCCATCAAGAAGAGTTGAAGCGGTTTCTAAGGTACCATCTGCGAGCTCTACCTCATATTTTATGTCTCGAGTTTTAATAGGCAGATTCAGTAATTTACTAAACTTATGGTCTACAAAAGACTTATCAGCACCTGAATCAAATAAAACTCTAGCATAAATATCATTAATGAGGAAGGTACCTAGACATTGTCATCATTCACCGCCTCCCTTGCGTTCAACTGAAAAACCCTTGCATTGGTTTTCTTTGTCTCATGAGGCTTCTTTGCATTTTTAGGGCAGTTAGTCTTGATATGCCCTTTTTCATTGCAACCATAACAGGTTGCATCCTTCATATTTCGGCACTACAGAGTTTTGTGCCCTTTCTTTTTGCAAATTCCGCAAGGCTTGGCTTGCGGATCCTGGTTGCACTTTCCAAAGTGCCTCTTATCACAAGTTTTACACCTGGGCTTGTCACCAGACTGCCCTTTCTTGAAACCAGAGTTTCCTTTCTTCTTTTTGTTCGAATGGTGGGACTGGTCATCCTCCCTCTTTCTTTTCTCCTCCTCGGTGATTTTCTTTGACTTACTCCTTACAACATCGAGAGTAAGTGACAAAGATAGATCTACAGCAGATCTATAAGTAGCAGGCTTAGAAGCCTTGACATTTCCCTTAATCTCAGGGGCTAATCCACCTATAAAATGCGCAATGCGTTTGGGTTCTGGGGTGACCAGATAGGGGACGACATCGAGTTAAAACTGGTCACATAAGACCTGCAATCCAAATCCTTCATCACCAGAGTGATGAAGTCAGTCTCTACCCTTTCCACTTCATGCTGAGGACAGTAAGTGTCCTTCATAAGATCAACAAATTGATTCCAGGAAGGGTTATACAGAGGAACCTTTCCTGTGGACCGCACCAAGGCTTTCCACCAAGTTAAGGCATCGCCTTTGAAGGACTGTGACACAAACTTAACGACGTCCTCCTTAGCACACCCACTAATATCAATCACAGTTTCCATTTCATCCAACCACTTCATACAATCGATAGCTTCCTTCTCTCCCGTGAAATCTCTTGGTTTACAAGAGATGAAATATTTGTAAGTACAACTCTTGTTGTACTTGGGAGCCTGATTAACGATAACCTGTCTCTGAGGTTCACTCTTTTGATTGGATGAGTGTCGGGAATCATCCTTTTTCAATGTATGCGAACGCGATAGGGACTTTGTATGAGTTTTAGACCGAACATTACTCGGTTCCTTGAACATTTTGTCCACAGCTTGAGCAACTGCTGTGTCAATCATTGCTTGTAATTCAGCACCAGTAACATTTATTCTGGTATCATTATTGTTTCCTTCTACCGGATGACTGTTAACTTTGTCGGAGCCAGCCATGCTTTGAATACTAAAATCAAACAATAATGATTTATTTAGATTATATAATGAATCATTGTATTTGATGATTAAATGGTCATGGTATTAATAAACCATATAGACCATGAGTCAAAATCTATTTGATCATGATTTGCCTAGGCTACATACGAACCATTATTGGCAATCTAGTAGGATTTAATCCTTTACATCTATTAGACAGGGGACACAAGTCACAACTGCCATTGTCTTAAAGACATTTTCATATAGCATAAAGGCACGTCTCGAAGGACACATAGTTGGCACAAAATGCCTTGTCACTAGGACAATTCAAGTATTATTAATGATCTCTTGGATCGGTGATTTCAAGGGTTGAACCTAGTTCATCGCCTTTTTGTACAAGAAGTTATAAAATATAACAATCTTTGTCAAAATCACTCATTAGCCCGAAGGCAGAACATCTCAAATGGATGTTCTTTTAAGACATTATTCTTGATGTTAGTAGCCATGATTCACATTGATCATATAGGCCATAAGGGTGGCTTGGAAAAATCCAAGTACTTTTGGAAGCTAGTGTGGTCTCTCAAGTCACACTGCTAAGAGTGTTAACATGTTTTAAGATATTAACAGAGAATCATTGTCTGTAAAAGGTTATACCATCATAGCCATTAATATTTTGGCTAGGTTATACCTTTAAGAACTTCTTTTGAAATTTCTTTGGCAGATCAATTTAGAATTGAAATGATAATTGCAAAATGATGTAATAAAGTACATATATAAAAATTCCAAAAGAAATTCTATTAAATACTAAGCGAGTACAAGAAATGCCCTAAACGGGTCTTGAAATAAACAAAATGTCCACGCAGGGACTACAGAAAAGAAATAAGTCCATGCAGGGACTAAATACAGAAATAAAATGTCCATGCAGGGACTTAATTGAAATTACAATACAAAATAAAATAAAACAAACTTCTACTTCTTCTTGCCCTTTATGAAGTTCGCGAGACCTTTAAGAAATTTGTTGTGCTTTTTATCACGTTTCTCCGCTTTTTGTTCAACCTCATCCAACCTCTGTAGGATTTGCTGTGTTTGAATTTGTGGAGGTGGAGGTTGCTGCTGGTAAGGAGGGTATTGATACCCTTGCACAAGATACCCAGTTGGGTATACTGGAGGAAATGGTGAGGGATAAAGTGCATTAAATTGAGCTGCCTTAAGATATGGATCTTGGGCAGGGGCTTGATATCCATAATCCATAGGAGTTGGATATTCAAACGGGTTATACCCAGATGAAGCTGGGTAAGTTGGTATTGAGTTTTCATAACCCACTGGCGGTGGCGGTGGTGCAAAAGTAACTGGCGGGGGATCATTTTCCGGCACCGCATGAGAAGGTCCACCCATTTGTGGATCTTCGGGGATTGGAGGGTATATGCTTGAAGCTTGTGGGGAACTAGATCTTGGTCCCCCTCGCACGGACATCCGTGCATTCCTCCTTCGCCTTGGTGGCTCAGGAGGTGGTTGTGGTGGTTGTTGAGGTGGTTCCTCAACGGGCAATGGCGGTGGAGTAACCGACTGAAGATACGGTTCCTCCAATGGAGGTTGTGGAGGAGAGTTGTGAAAAGAAGGGGTAAATTCCCATTGGTACGTGTTCCACCTTTCGGCCCATGAATCGGGGCCTTGATATGGCGATCCTTCATAAGGAGAACCGCTGGAAATACTGATGGGAAGAGTTGGTGTCCCAGTTGGTGGCATCTCTAGATCTGGATCATTGTCCATCTCCATATCTTGGGAGAAATGGTCCTCGGGTCCTAAAGGATTATAATCTAGTGGTTCATTGATATAATCATTTGGGTTAAATTGGCCCGGGGAATAATTTTGGTGTGAATCAGAATGGTGAAATGAATGGGAGTGTAGAGAATGATATGAATGATGTGAATGGTGAGAATGTTGGGGCTCATTTTGAATAGGCGGGATGGTGAAGAACTTAACAAGACTGAGTGTCTCGCAGGCTCGAATGAGTGTCTCCAATTGTCTCGTGAATTGGAGCTGGTAAAAGACGCTGATGGCGTGCGTTTGCGTGAGGGTCCAGCATTGCTAGATGGTCCTCCCCTCATAGGACCTTTTCCTTTTCCTCCACGGCCTCTAAGTCTTAGCGACATAATGATTAGTAAACCTGTCAAAACAAGTAAAACAAAATATAAATGACAAAAGGAAAATTAAGAATAATCATAGGGCATTTGCCTAGACTCGGAAGTCTAAGGAATGTGCTTATTGTGTCATTGAGATTAGACACAAAAGGCTAGTGTTTAATTCACTCAATGTTGGCTCTCATACCAACCTGTCACACCCCGATATTTCCACATATTACCGGTGGGCCCGGTGGGGAGTATCGTGACGTAGTTGATATCATCATTGTCAATATACACAATATAATAGCACAACGGAAGGCTTGGTAGATAATTACTATTACAAACCATAGTGTTCGAGTGTCCAAATAAAAGAATATACAGACTGGTAGTAATAGAGATCCACAGGCGGATCATAAAATAAAATACAAGAAAACTGAAATAACAGACTTCAGGCATCTAAGGATTTGCAAGATCCTCTTATTTGACACAAAGTAGCTCCAGCCTAATTTCGAGAGGTACCTGTCACTTAGTCTTTGGAAAATACGTCAGTTTTCACTGGTAAATACAATTAACCGACTCATTTAAAAAGAGTTTATGAAAATTGATTTAGGCGCACAAGGCACAAAACCATTTATAACTTGGGACAATCTTTAATAAAATATTGTATACAGTTTTACATGTTTGTCATACATATGGGGCCGGTTTGGAAGCCGGTCATAATTAACCGACTCACCACTATAAAACCCACAAAGGAGTTATCCCCAACATGTGGGTTATTTAGCATTTGCATCTGTCAGGTGTATGCTTACACCCGTGCATAGGTCATGGCCATTTACAAATGAAATGAGCTAAGGATATCCAGGACACGGTCGTATTAACCCCCAATGTTTATGTTATCAAACAAAACAGATTAAAACGGGTTATGCAAATTTATTAATCACAATCCAATTAAATGATTTCATACCTGACCAAGCGGTATTATTATAATACCGTATCCCAAGCCCGTATAAGGGAAAATAAGTTAAAAGTATTTACCTGAGCTAGTTGTGTAAGGATGTAACTCAGCCGTATGTTTCCTAAAGCCTTATGTAAATACCTTCTACCGAAGCTACTCAATCTGTATGGAAGGTTTATTAACCTATTAGGATACTAACGGGTCTCTATTTAAGTCAAAGACTTAGACCGGTTAGTTTGAAAGATACTTTATGGTTCGAAACGCTAGATTAAGCGGAGACCGGAATAGAATGTGATTTAGACCTGACAAGTTTGGATACTTGTATAATATGGGTAAACTAAACACATTCTTTGAAGATTTAATGATAAGGTTAAACTCATTTCGGCTAATTTATGTAAACTAGTTACATAAACCAAACCGAACGCATAATTTCTTAACGGGAAACCAAATGAATTATATACAGGTCTCATATATTATTATGCTTAAAATAGGTTAATACATCAGTAGGATGTTAACATATATGCCCAAAAAGTATTTAAAACCAATTTAAGTCCCGTAAGGGCATTTTGGTCATTTTAATATTTATAAAAGAGATTTAATAGTAAACTGAGATTCTGGTCTAAAACATTCAGTAAAAATATTTATTTTATCAAGTTACATCAGTAAGATATCATACATATGTGAGGGTTACCAATTATGGCCAAACTATGCACCGTAGGGGCATTTTGGTCATTTCACATATGTTTTAAAGACAAAATTTGAAATCTGAGTTCAAGACTTATACTTATTGTTAAAATATTAAAATTCATTAATAAAATCAGCAGGTATCAAGTCTTTGGCGTTAAATATGGTTTTAAACCATACTATGCGCTTAATTTGCTTAAAAGTCGCTAATTGACGATATTTGAGGTGTTTATGGAAATCTGAGATTTTGATCAGCCTTTAAGGTCTAAAATATTTTATTTAGCATATAACATCAGTAGGAAAAGGTTTGGCATGTTAATCATGTGTAAATCTCATTTTATGAATGAAAAGGGTATTATCGTCATTTATCAAATTATACGAGAACTCAATGATATGGTCAGTTTTTAATCTGACCAAAAATTCCAAAAATCTCTAAAAATAATATTAAAACAATAGGTAATGGGTTTGGTGCCAAAAAAATGGGTTTAAATATGATTTATGCTAAAAATGTAATTTAATTAGCAACAAGTTTCGTTTTACGATATCTTGCATAACTTTAGTTTGAGACCAGAAACTGATGTCAAATTTATTTGACATACTTATATATCAGTAATAAAGCTTTTTATCCTCTCACATTTTCAAAAATCTCGTTTATATAACATAAGGGCATAACGGGCATTTATAAGCATAATAACGGAAATTAGCATATAATTCAGAATACTAATGACCAGGTAATATAACCTCATAGGGTTATACTACAATATAATATGGTCCTAATGGAAGCTTAAAACATAGAAGAATTAAGCTTAATCGGGTCAGAACTGAAAGTCAAAGCAAAAGTCAAGCTTTTGCGACTTTCGGTTGCGAACCAACCCTAAACTCAGAATTGTCGGGTTGAACATGCTTAGACATGTTCTAATAATAATTACCAAGTTATTAGAGTGATAAAATATAATTTATAACCTCTGCATTATTAGTTTTGATTATTGTTTCAAATTCTGACCAGTTTGACTTTTTAATTTAATAGCTTGACCCGACAATTAACTAAGCAAACGAGATAACTAGGAGGAGTTCTTTTAAGGGATTAACACCTACCTAATTATGGTCACATAGCCATATTCGCCTCGAACAATGGTTGGACCATTTGAGTTTAAACCGAGAGTCAAAGCTATTTTACGTAACTTTGACTTTTCGGTTTTTTATTAAGAAAACTGAACTAAAGAGGGGACTAAGACACTTACAAAGGGTCCTAGCAATCTTTTCTACTAGAATGAGCCTCCTTTTTTATCAGGAACCTCCAGAATGCTCAAGAAATACTTGAACTAGAGAGATGAGAGTGAAAAGTTTGAATGTGCAAGTGAAATGGCTGCACAATTGGACCTATTTATAGTGAATGGAGATCCCTTATGATCATCACAGGTGTTTAGGGAAGTATTCAGATGCCTCCAGGTGTCCATAGTGGTATTAGAAACCATCAAACAGCCATAGAATTCGTTTAAACTTGTTTGGAGCTCAAGAAAGAAGACAAACCTGCAGATGCCATGCACAATCTGTCGAAACAGGCCCGTCGCGTCGCGCCACAGTGAACAGGGGGGGTCGCGCGACGCTAGCCCTCCAAACAACTTTCAGAAGTTGTCATAATTGGTCCCTGCAACTTTGTAAGCTTTATAACTTTCATTTTAGGAACTTCTAGCCCTTGTAGTTAGTTTGTAGATGATCTAGGGAGTATAACCAAACACCGTTAGGTCCAGTTTCATTAAACGATCACCGAAAACATAAGTTTCGCCTTGTTGACGCTTTTAACCCTAATTCTTGGGAATTTGCGTAAACAACACATAACGATCTCGAAACCTCGTGAATTTGTTATCACTTATTCTTAGGAGTATAATCGAACATTACGAAGCCCCGAGTTCGTTAAAAGGCCACTCAGAGGTAAGAATTAACATGTTGACACGTTTAACCCCTGTATCTTGTAAACTTTCATTTACTTTCACAAACGGCTTCTTATATCCGAATAATTACTCATTTAAGAATATATTCATCGTGTGTGGTCATTCAGAGGCGCAAGTTTGGCATGTTGACACTTTTGGTCCCTTCGCATACATAATTTCATCGTTTTACAACTTTAGTCCTTCAAACTTAATCTTTCATATGATTAGTGTTATGGATCATTTTCTGAGTATACATATCCTGGCTAATATCCCGCTTTTAATTGTTTGTTTGTGACCAGGATGCTGGACGGGGATATTGCTAACATCTTGGGCGATATCCTGAGTTTGAGTGAATTAAACACGTGCAGGTTAATGGCTGTAAGTTACTAACGGTCACCAGGACTTCTTCTCCTCAAGACTCGGACGTGTTTGTTATGAAGAAGCCGTTGAACCCGAAAGACTTGGTCCTCAACGTTCAAGTGGGAATATTCGCTGGATCCCGGAAGTATAGGATAGTTAGTTACATTATCTTTACTATAAATAGATGGGGGCGGATCAGTTTAAGGCACACAATTTACACTTACACTCTCGAACACTTTCACTCTCTAGCTCATTGCAAACACCACACTTGTATTCAAATTTCATTGTAATACATAGTCGATCCGCACCACATCCTGCACTGTATCCTGACGTTTGAAGTAATAAGAAGAACAAGGCAGCTGCGATTGTCAGCTCCCGAGGTTTTATGCCGGCGATCTAGATTGATCAAGGGCTTTCCTCGTACATCTCGCGTCGTTTACTTTACTTTGGCTCATAGTTTGATCATAGATACAGCTCAATATCCTGAGCCGTATCCTGAATACTGATTTTCTAAATAACTTAACAAGTATATTTTCAATACACTTTCTAGCACACTACCTCACTTAACTAATTTGATCACTAAATTGCTTAGGTAATTTTTGACCAAAACAATTTGGCGCCCACCGTGGGGCAAGTGGTGCTCTCTTTACTAAATTTTTTTGTCAAATCGCTAATCGGTTTTCTATTCTCAAAACTTTTTGCCACATTGTCCATAATGGCCTCAAGATCAAACATGAGTTCCTCTACTGTGTCTGCTATGACTTCTGCTACTACTGGTTCGGTGCTTCCACCACCTCCTCCAAGGATGCCAGCCTCTTCACGACCTCAGGATATTATCCCTACTCGCAGTGTTCAGGAATCTGCTCCCGTTCTAGCTTCTAATAATGAAATTCTTACTTTATTTGGAAGTGTGCAGGAACAAATGAGGCAGCAACAGGAAACAAACCAAATGCTTTTGAGGGAAATACAACTCCTGAAGTCTGGCTCGAGCAGATCTGCTGAGGATAATGTCACTCCATTACATCCCAGAACGTTGAACTTTAGTTCAGCTGTGTACACTGAGGATAACAGGGGGAATATTGTGCCCAACCTTCCTCAGAATCATACTCCTGAAATACCCTCCTCGGTTAGGATGTCAACCATGAGGAGCTCCGAATATGCTTCAGGATATGGGCAAAATCCTCCAACGGGTAACGTGTCAAATAATAATAATACTCATGCTACTAACAATAGTGGATCTTTGCAGGATACAGGTGTAACATCAGCACTTACTAGGGAACTTCAGAAGTTGAAGGATATGATATCTAGTGTACCTGGGGTGGTCCAGCCGATCCCGGAAGTGTCCCAAGACAGCCACAAGATATCTCGTTTTGCATATCCTATCTGTGATGCTGAGATCCCAAAGAGATTTCAAACCCCCAACATGAAGCTTTACGACGGAACTACGGATCCTGAAGAGCATATTGCTCAGTATAGGGAAAGAATGGAGATTAACCCTATCCCTCCGGAGCTCAAGGAAGCATGCTTGTGCAAGGGATTTGGTTCTACTCTAACAGGATCAGCCTTAAAATGGCTGCTAAACGTTCCTCCTCACTCAATTACTTCGTTTGCTCATTTGGTTAATTTATTTAACAGTCAATTTTCTTGCAGTCGGAGTTTTGAGAAACTAACCAGTGATCTTTACAGGATAACTCAAGGGCCTCAGGAATCCTTGAGGGATTATGTGAACAAATTCAGTCGAGAATCCTTGGATATCCCACATCTTGATGTTGCAACAGCTGTGCAAGCTTTTAAGATGGGATTACAAAAGGATTCTCAGTTTTATCAGGATCTTGTAATGAATCCCTGCAGGAATCTCGACGAAGCTCGTAACAGGGCTTTGAGATATATCCGTCTGGAAGATGATAGGAAGATGCAAGAAAGGATGAACTCATCTAACACTTATGAGTCAACTAACAGGAAGTCAGAATCCTCATTCAAGTCATATCGGCCTAAGCCATATGGTAGAAATGAAAACAAGAGAGTGAATGCTGTCGAAGATGAGGATCCCGAAGAGTATCCTGAGTTGTCTGAATATTGCTTTTCTGTTAACATTCCTGAATTGATGTATGTCATGCAGGGTCTAGGAGACAAGGCTAGGTGGCCTCGAAAGAATCAACAAAAGGCTGACTGGAAAGATAAGTCAAAATGGTGTGCTTTCCACGAAGATTTCGGACATGTAACTGAGGATTGCATTGCTCTAAGGAAAGAAATAAGCTATCTTCTAAGCAAGGGATATCTGAAAGATCTCTTAGGAAGAAAGAAGAATAAGGGTCAGGATACTGAGAAGGATCCTGAGCGAGCAGCATCACCTCCCGCGGATGCCAAAATAATCAACTTCATTTCGGGAGGATCCGACATTTGTGGGACTTCGTATTCGGCAGCAAAGAGACATGCAAAGGAAGCTAAGGCCGAAAGGGGAGACAAACCTGTCAGGATGACTACCCTCACAACTGACAAAGTGATCACTTTTGATGCTGATGACAGGGATACTGTCCAGGATCCTCACCATGATGCTCTGGTAATAACGTTATATGTGGCTAACCATTTTGTACGCAGGATATTGGTTGATAATGGCAGCTCCGTCAACATAATCCAACTAGAAACTCTGAAGAGAATGAATGTATCTCCAATGGATATCACTTCGAAGTCTACCGTGCTTGTTGGGTTCAGTGGAGAGGCTAGAAACACAGTGGGAGAGATAAAGTTGCCAGTATACGTTGAAGGAGTCAACTCGATACAACGTTTCTGTGTGATGGATTCTCTATCCTGCTATAACATCATACTGGGAAGACCGTGGATTCACGATATGAAGGCTGTGCCATCAACATATCACCAATGCATCAAGATACCTACCCCTTGGGGAGTTGTCAAAGTTGATAGTGATCAGCAGGAGGCGAAAGAATGCTACTCATCCTCGATGAAATCCTCAACCAAACCTAGTGCAGCATAGCAATTAAAGACGTGGGCCCATGATATCGTGGAGGATCCGGAGCAGGATGTGAAGAAAATTATCCTGGACCAGGATAATCCTGATATTTCGGTGCTCGTAGGGACCAATATCCCTCAGGATATTGAAGAACAATTAATTAACTTTTTGAAATGCAGGATGTCAACGTTTACATGGAAGCATGAGGATATGACAGGCATATCCAAAGACATTATCACTCACAAGCTTGGAATTGATAAATCATTTAAGCCTGTTCAGCAAAAAAGAAGGAAGTTTGCTCCTGAGCGGAACATGATTATCCAGGAGGAAGTTGAAAGATTATTAAAGTCTAGGATGATCAGAGAGGTTAAGTTCCCAAGGTGGCTAGCAAATGTGGTTGTAGTACAGAAGAAAAATGGGAAATGGAGAGTTTGTGTAGATTACACAGACTTGAACAAAGCTTGTCCTAAAGACCCATTTCCTCTTCCCCACATTGATGCAATGGTAGATGCCACTGCCGGGCATGAAATGCTGACCTTCATGGACGCATCCTCAGGATTTCAACAGATCCAAATGGAGCCTTCTGACCAGGAGGATACTGCCTTCATGACACCAACATGTATTTATTGTTATACAGCTATGCCTTTTGGTTTGAAAAATGCAGGTGCAACATACCAAAGATTGGTAAACATGATGTTCAAAGACAAACTGGGGGACACCATGGAGGTATATATCGATGATATGGTGGTGAAATCTAAAAAGGCTGAGGATCACCTCCAGGATATCAAGGGAGCATTTGATATCCTGGATCGATATAACATGAAGCTGAATCCTGCTAAATGCCATTTCGGGGTGGGGGCAGGAAAGTTTCTTGGATATATGGTGACGAAAAGGGGGATAGAAGCAAGCCCAGAGCAGATTAAAGCTATCCTGGATATAAAATCACCCTCAAATATGAAGGACGTACAAAGATTGACAGGCCGAGTAGCAGCTTTAAACAGGTTTATCTCAAGATCCTCAGAGAAATGCAAAGATTTTTATGATATCCTGAAGAAGAACAAAAGATTCGAATGGGGGGAGAAGCATGAAGCAGCACTGCAGGATTTGAAACGATATCTCTCAACCGCACCTCTATTGATGAAGCCTGAAAATGGTGAACCACTATCCCTGTACCTTGATGTATCAGGGAATGCTGTAAGTGCCGTTCTTATAAAAAACTATGAAGGTCAGCAATATCCTGTTTATTATGTTAGTAAAAGTTTGTTAGATGCTGAAACTAGGTATTCTCATTTATAAAAATTAATATTAGCTCTAGTCATGGCATCGACAAAGCTTAGACATTATTTCGAGACACATAGGATACATGTTAAAACAAATTATCCTGTCAAAAATGTGCTTAGGAAACCAGAGATGTCAGGCAGGATGGCCAAGTGGTCAGTAAAGTTAAGTGCTTATGATTTAGTATATGAACCTAGAAATGCCATAAAGTCTCAAGCTTTAGCTGACTTTGTGGCTGATTTCAGTAGTGATATTCAGGATGAGGTAGACCTAGAAGTTCAACAGTTAGGAGAATCCTCAGGATCCTGGACATTATATACTGATGGTGCATCTAATGTAAGAGGAGTAGGATTAGGAATACTACTAAAATCGCCACAGGGGGACATATTACCCCAGGCTATTAGGTGTGAATTTCCTGCTACTAATAATGAGGCAGAATATGAAGCTTTAATTGCAGGATTAGAATTGGCTAAGAGTATGAGTATCAAAAATTTGCAAGTATATGTTGACTCTTTGTTAATTACTAACCATTTTAATGGATCCTATGCAGTTAAGGGTGAGAAATTAATCGAATATCTCGATATTCTCAAAAAATTAGCAGGATATTTCGATGTTTTTATACTTGAACAGGTACCAAGGGAGGATAATGCTGAAGCGGATGCCTTAGCAAATTTGGGATCATCGATCAGGATACCTGAAGGGACCCAAATACCAATATTACATGTTTTATATCCTGCAACGAATCCTCAGGGTAAAGAAGTAGCGGGTATTCAGGATCCTGGAGCAGAGCATCCTGAAGAGGATCCTAAATCCTGGACGGCTCCAATCATGAGATATCTCAAAGAAGGACACATCCCTGGAAATGAAAATCCTAAGGCATTTAGGATGAAGGTATCATGATTCACTATTATAAATAATATTTTATACAGGAAATCTCTTGCAGGACCGTATTTGAGGTGCTTGGAGGATCCTGAAGCCAAAGAAGTACTTCAGGATATACATGAAGGGGATTGTGGCAACCATACTGGGGGCAGGTCGTTATTCTCAAAAGCATTAAGGACATGATATTATTGGCCAACAATGAGAAAAGATGCCGCAGAATATGCTCAAAGATGTGACGCATGTCAAAGACATAGTAACATACTGCATCAACCTGCTGAACCATTATATCCTATTGTTTCCCCTTGGCCATTTATGAAGTGGGGTATGGATATAGTGGGAAAGCTACCAAAAGCTCCGGGAGGAAAAGTCTTTATGCTAGCAATGACGGATTATTTCTCTAAGTGGGTTGAAGCCGAAGCATTTGTTCAAGTTAGAGACCAAGAAGTGGTATCCTTCATAAAGAGGAATATCCTGACCAGATTCGGAATACCAGCCGGGATAATCTGTGACAATGGTTCTCAGTTTATAAGCAAGAGAACTACCGACTTTTGCAAGAGTTGGGGAATCAAAATGATAACATCTACTCCAGTACATCCTCAAGCGAATGGACAAGCAGAATCCTCAAATAAGATAATTGTCAATAACTTAAAGAAAAGGCTCGGAGCCAAAAAAGGGAGATGGGCAGAAGAATTACCCTTTGTTTTGTGGGCTGATAGGACAACGGTAAAGAATGCAACAGGCCAAACCCCATTTTCCTTGGTATTTGGAGCAGAAGCAATGATTCCAACGGAAATGACAATACCTACTGCAAGATCTACCCTAAGTGATCCTGAGCAGAATCCTGGCTCCTTGAGTCAGGATTTAGACACTATAGATGAGAAGAGAGATGCGGCTAGGCTAAGGATGGCAGCATATCAACAGAGAATATCCTGGGCATATAACAAGAATATTAGGACCAGAAGATTTAAGGTTGGAGATTGGGTGTTAAGAAAGGCTTTTCAGAATACTACTAATCCTGCTGATGGCAAGTTAGCTCCAAAATGGGAAGGACCATACGAAGTTGAATCAGAAGCAGGGAAAGGAGCATACAGACTCAAGAATATGGAGGGGGATATGCTACCGAGATCTTGGAATGCTATACACCTTAAGCTCTATTTCAAGTGAGTTTAGAATTTAATTTCTAACTCAGGATGGTATGAATTCTACCTTTTTTAAATATGTTTGGTTTAATTTGTTCTTTGTAACCCAATACTGACTTAAGCATCGGAGGGGTGTTAGCCAAGCTAACACCCACCTTAGTTTACAATTGTTTTGCAGGATATGTTTCAGGATATAGCTCCAGGATATGTACTCAGGATAACTCGAAAGATTAGAGGATTGGCCCCCTCTCTCACGTTTAAGGGATACTGATCCCTTCACAGGTTTAAAGGTATTCACCTTTCTTCCGAATTGGGTTTAAACACCCCGCCTGGAGCGCAAGTTATTCAGGGATAGTTCAAGGTGGCGGGACCAGTCCATGTAAAAGTGGCTGACAATTTCGTTACTGTTGGCTATATCCTGAATCCTAAAGGTATATGAGGATTGATCACCCTCTCTCACGAAAGGGTATTTTCATACTCTCTAAGGTTTAAAGGTTTTCACCTTTCTAAGTCTTGGAGTTTATACACTCCCGCCTGTAGCGCATGAAAATTTGGGATTTTCCCCAGGATAGAAGGGATTTATCTCCAGAACATCCTTGGGTTTTGCCCTTGGGACGTAAAAAATTGCCTATACAATGGAAACTGACATTCTGAAGATTTCTAAAGTATTTGAAGACATCGTACACAGGGGACATTCCTACCAAGGTGGTGATGTAAAGCTAAAAGGATGAGGCTCGGAACTAATGCACTAAGTACCTCGCACAGGGGACATCTTCATTGGAAGAGTTGCAAAGGGATTGAGGCTTGGTAATAAGGTTATATACTACTCCGGGTATGATCTTTCCTTTGTAAACATCGTCTAAGTTTTTAGTAACATTATGTTTTATAAAAGGTTAAGTATCCTGATATATTCTCAAAGTCCTTTTCAGGATATTTGATTAAGGTGTTTGAAACTAGTATTAGTTTGGGACTTTGATCATTTAAGTATTATCGAAAACTGGTTTTGGAAAAATAGATTGTTTTTCAAAAATTTTCTACAAAGTTGAACGAGCATTTGGGAGTCCTATCTAATAAAAAAGTTTTTGTAACATATTGCTGAGCATATTGATCAGGATATAACAATTTTTTGCAAAGCTAAGATTTATACTTAGGAAAAACGGAAGGTAACGGCAAGAAAAATATAAAAAAAATGAAATTATTCTTGAAGCAATCAATACTGGTTGATAACCGAAGGTTTCATCCTGAAACCCAGGATCCATCCACCTTCGGCTATCAAATTGTTTCGACACAGAAATAAAAATTGTTCATAAAAACCTAAAATTGTTCAAACGATTTAAGATAAATAAGCTATAGGGGGTAGTGCCTTCTTCGTCCATAGTAACTTCTGCAGCATCCGTCTTGGGATCCGCCTCAGTATCCTTCTCAGCATCGGTTGTTTTTTCAACTGCTTTGGAAGATTCTTCGACAGCTGATTTGAAAGAAATGCCGCCGATGTTCTTTAGCTTGGTCTCCCAGGCACCAATATCCCAAGAAGGGCATTCGAAGCCTAATGATTTGGCTTCGTGGGCCATCTTCAACCTGGCTTGGAGGAGAGAAATAACGACGGAACTCTTGAGGCTTTCCCGGTAGCTGACCATATCCCATTCGTATTGCACGTGGGCAGCTTCAAGATCGGTCTGGGCTTGAAGAGCAGCTTTGTTGAGAGCAGTTTGGTGTTCTTGAGTCATGGCTTTAAATTTCTGCTCATAATGACGAGATTTGGCGGCTGCAATCATGCCTTGGTCGGAGATTGTGATTTCAGCTTCCTTTAGCTTGCTTTCAAGCGTCTTGTTGAGCTTGCAGGATTCTTGATATAGGTTAACCAAACGCTCAAGGCCCTACAAAGGTAAGAGGACAGGTATTAATATTGGTAAATCTTTGAAAATAATGTAAGCCGCAGGATGTAATATGAGAAAACTAACCTGGTTGAGAAAGGAAGTCATAAACCCGCTGACTTCAATGAACCCGTGTTTCTCATAAGGAAATGTGTCAGAGATAACAGGGGAATCAGGCTCTTTCCTTTTCCGGGAACTAGAACTCCGGGGCTTGGTAGCCGGTGAAGGTTTGGGGATAATGATAGCTTTGGAGCTGCTGGGTTTGGATGTGGCTGTGGTCTTGGGGCTAGGTTCTTTCTTGACATGGATCTGATCAGAGTAACTGTCCAGTTCGTCGAGGTCAAAGACTTCAGGGATCTTGGCCGGTGCTGCATAAAGGGAAAAGTTTTACTCTTCATTTTATTATTATACTGTTTTGACTAATTATTTTGAAAGTAATCCTTACCAGACATTTCGGATGACGAGTATTGACTGGAACTCGGGACGTGTGTGGTGAAAGTCCTGTCTATTGTAGGTAACTGGTAAACAGTATTGATCCTCTCCTCTGACTCGGCGGTAGGGGGAGCGACTTCCTTGAAGTTCACTGCATAAAGATCGAAAAGAAGGATATTAATAGAAGATAAGAATTAAATGGTCTATGAGAATATTTATAACCCTACCGGTGGTTAACCACTCCACCGGAAGGTTGGCACCCTCAGCAATGGAGTCTCGTTTGACAAAGAAAAATTTGCGTTGCCATCCGTCTTCGTTTTTGGTGGCTTTGAGAATCAGGGGTTTGCTGGAGGTCGAGAAAAGCAAAAATCGGCTAGAGCCATGAAATCGGAGGCGATAAGCAATAGGCAAATCCTCGATGCGGAGGTCGGAACAATGGAGGTTTTTGATTTGGTTAAGTACAATTAGTACTCTCCAAACCATGGGCATGGTTTGAGCAAAAGAGATGCCGGTAATTTGAAAGAATTGCATCATGAATTCAGGAAAAGGGTATCGAAGACCTAGTGAAAAAGGATATGCTGGAAAACAAACCCATTCGGTGGAAGAAACATCCGATCGGATTGACCGATCGAATGGTCTGAAGACCGTGTTATCAGGGAAAGCGCCGGAGGCTCTTAAAGCTGCAATGTCTGCGTTGTCAAAAGCACAGATCTCCTTTTCGGGATTTTTAAGGAGATTCTGCTGGGTGAAGGTCTCGGCATCCATTGCAAGTAAGGCGATGTGAATTGATAGAAAGTAAATCAGAAATGGAGAATTACCTGAAGGTTCTATTGAAGATATCTGCTTTTCAAACGAGAAAAGAGAAGATATAGGGGCATTGTGGATCTCCATTGAGCAAAAAACGCGTTGGAAGTTACTATGTGATCTTGACCGTCGCTTCGTTTTAAATGCCTTGAGTTATGGGATAAGATTTTTGAAATATATCCGTTGGATTGGTATACCAACCGATATATTTGGGGACAATTGTTATGGATCATTTTCTGAGTATACATATCCTGGCTAATATCCCGCTTTTAATTGTTTGTTTGTGACCAGGATGCTGGACGGGGATATTGCTAACATCTTGGGCGATATCCTGAGTTTGAGTGAATTAAACACGTGCAGGTTAATGGCTGTAAGTTACTAACGGTGACCAGGACTTCTTCTCCTCAAGACTCGGACGTGTTTGTTATGAAGAAGTCGTTGAACCCGAAAGACTTGGTCCTCAACGTTCAAGTGGGAATATTCGCTGGATCCCGGAAGTATAGGATAGTTAGTTACATTATCTTTACTATAAATAGATGGGGGCGGATCAGTTTAAGGCACACAATTTACACTTACACTCTCGAACACTTTCACTCTCTAGCTCATTGCAAACACCACACTTGTATTCAAATTTCATTGTAACACATAGTCGATCCGCACCACATCCTGCACTGTATCCTGACGTTTGAAGTAATAAGAAGAACAAGGCAGCTGCGATTGTCAGCTCCCGAGGTTTTATGCCGGCGATCTAGATTGATCAAGGGCTTTCCTCGTACATCTCGCGTCGTTTACTTTACTTTTGCTCATAGTTTGATCATAGATACAGCTCAATATCCTGAGCCGTATCCTGAATACTGATTTTCTAAATAACTTAACAAGTATATTTTCAATACACTTTCTAGCACACTACCTCACTTAACTAATTTGATCACTAAATTGCTTAGGTAATTTTTGACCAAAACAATTAGGGTTTAGGACACGTGTCTTCACATAATTGGACACGTTTTTACGAGGTGTTACATAGAGAAAGAAGACGGTGAGATGGAGTTCTAGAGAGAGAAAGACTGGATCATTTTCGGGTTCTAGAGAGAAATATTGGTGTGCAGGAGGATGGTGGGTGCTAGGTGGTATTGATGGAGGTTGGACCAAAATACCCTTCCCACTAGTATTTCTACTTTGCCACGTGGATGGCTAAGATTACTTCCTATCCTTCCTAGCAAGATTAAACTTCCTATTTGATTTTTACTCTATAAATCAAATAACATAATAAATGAATATAAGTGATTATCAATAAAAACTAGTGAATTTATCCCGCGCTTCCCGGCGAAAATTTGCTCGATATCTATTTTTCTGTTACGGTATAGACAATCGCTATAGTCGTCGAAAGAGAAAACTTTACATCAATCGGAAACACTGAAAACAAATATTGACATCGGTACTGATGTTGTTTAGTAATATCAGTTTGGTTGGTTTGCATTCCATGTTTATTTTTACTCAACATTGAGATATAAATTTTATTGAAAACATATATTGTGTCGTTATCGTACCAAACCAAAACCAACTGAACAACATCTGTATCGGTACCAATGTTTATTTTTATTATTTGTGCTTTTGTTAAACTAACATCGTATCACTATCATACATGACTAAACCGAAAAATGTCGATATTGGTATGTATTCATTTTTATGGTTTCTTGTTTGATAACGGATATAGTACCGCTACCTTAGTGAAGTTAACCGAAACAGAACGAACAACAATGGTTTCGGTACTGGTATTTATTTTTATTGTCTTTTCTTTCGTTAAACTAACACTGTCCCGCTACGCTACCGTACCGAATAACACCAGTACCGGTACATGTATTCATTTTTATGATTTCAGGTTTAGAGAAGTTTTAATTTCTACAACTTTGTATGCGACGATAAATGAATACCAATACCAATACCGTGACAATCTAAACCGATCAATACCGTTTGAACAATATCGGTGCCGGTATCAGTGTTTGTTTTTATCATTTTTGATCGATGTAAAACATTTGTTGATTTCTATACCAAGTGCATATATCGGACCTCTACTGTAATGAAGCAAACCGTACTGATCCAATGCCTATGGTAACGTACTGTCACAACGTCGCGGGCAAATAACTTAGAATATATAACGCAGGTTAGTAATAATAAATAAAATTGTTATGTACTATTCATCAGCACTTTTAATTCATATGTACAATGATTTAAACCTATAAATAAAATGCAATATAATGACAACATTGTTTAGTAAGTATAGGCAATAGACATTAGAAGATTTAGTCAAGTATAGGAAATAGAAATTAGAAGAGTGGGGTTACTGTGTATTACAAAAATAGTACATCGGGAGGTTATCCGTAGTGGGGCGCAAGCAGGAGGGGGAGGAGAGGCATAGCGCCCATAGCGTCACCCTACACCAATATAGGGGGCGCTATGAGGGTGTTATTTAGAAGCCCCGTGATGTGCATAGCGGCGCGAGAGGGAGGAGAATTCAAAAAATTGACCGTTACAAACGGGCATATTTAATTAAAAAAAATTCCTATTAATCTACATAAATATATATCATTCATCTTTCTTTTATTCATTTCAAACACAATCTAATTCATCAAAATTACTCCCACATTCTTATAAAAAACAATGGGTTCTCCATCAGAAGATTCGTTCACCAATATTTACCGAAGATTTTTTTCACCCGAATAAATCACGGACGAGGAAGAAGCGGTTACGCGTGCATGTGGTCTCGTGATACAAGCCATGGAACACGTTGGCCGTTCTCCTCCACGCCCCATTTTGAGATGCAGCTTTATCTTGAGAGACCGTGAAGCCGCAAACGAGCGTTTGCTGAAAGACTATTTTGACCCCACACCGGTTCACGGACCCAATGTTTTTAGACGGCGTTTTAGGATGAGCCAAAGGTTATTTTTGCGCATTAATGACGATTTGGAAGCTAAGTATGACTACTTTAAGCAAAGAATGGACGCGGGAGGATATCTAGGCTTCACCTCAATTCAAAAGGTAACTTCCGCTTTACACATACTAGCCTACGGGAACACGTACGATATCAACGACAAGTACTTGAAGATGGGGGAGAAAACAACACGAGATTGCGTGGAACAATTCTGCTTTGGTATTTTTATATACTTATTTTTATTTTATAGTACGTCACTAGTAAAACTTTTATATTAAATTTTATGTATTTAATTATATTTTAGGTATATGCCAATTATATGGAAAACATTATTTAAGAAATCCCACTTGGAACGACCTTCAACAAATATACGAGGTGCATTTAGAAAACATTCTTTCAAAAGTATAGCAATAGTGTGCTCGTTTTTAAAGATAAAAGAACGCTCGTTTTTATGGTGCAATTTTTATAAAAAAAATAATGTCGTATGAAAGAGTTATTAACGTTTAAAAAACGGGGGGAATTGGAGTAGAGAGAAACTATTGCTTTTGGTTGACTAGAATATCCCTACACAAATCCACACGCCTCATCTTTTTGGACAAGATTACTTTCTATTATTCCTACCCAAATAAACTTTCTATTATATCCTAACCCTATTTATAATTCATCACTATAATTTATTATTAGAAAAAATCTTTCTTATTCAGAGAGTACATTATCTATGTTCTTTTAATCAAGATTTATGGAAACCCCTAACTATCTTTAAACGAAGGCCCAAGTTTAAAAATTAGGCACAAATATGGTTATTTTATTCTAAACCATAGTTTTGGTTTAAAAAAAATTCTTTTCTCAAAAATAATAATCAACAACTAAGATCAATAATCAAGAACAAATGGGTACGAATCAAAATCATTTCAAAGACATCCATAGTCAAGAACACATGGGTGACGTCAACTGGTTACTACAACAATTAATAGCAATCATCAAGTCAAGAACAAGTCAAGAGCTGTAAACCTTTTATTTACACATTTTCAAACTCGAAAAAATAGCAATCATCAAGTCAAGAACTGTAAACCTTTTATTTACACATTTTCAAACTCGAAAAAATCTACTTACACATTTACAAACAAAAAAAGAGGACAAACAGCATTGTCGGAGGATGACGACGGCAATTTCACTTCGACGACGACGGAGGAGGTGGTGGTGGGCCGATGGTGAACGCCGAGGGGCTGGGTAAGGGTGATCCATCGATTGTGGGGTATCCCGTAACAGGGTCCAGTTCGATCTCCGACGAAGATGTCGAGGAGTCGGAGGAAGAAAAGGGAAGCCACTACATCTCCGGTGGAGATGGAAGGCGGGGCCGGCGGCAGCGCCGGCTATCATCCCGATGATTCTCGGGGTAACCTTTCTTGCGTTTAGGGCGAGTTTTTGTCTGCAGAGGTGTTTTCGGCAGAGGGGCTTCCGGCAGAGCGGCTTCCGGCAGGGGGTAGGGGTCTCGGTTTCAAGAAATTCAATCTCTCTTAATGTCATTCCCGAGAAATCAGTGCTTTTGTTGAAAGACATTTTATCAGAGAGCGTGAGGGTGGTGGTGGTGGTGAGAGAGAGCGGCAGAGGGATTAACAGGGATGGAAAATCTTCTAACAAAGATTAACTAACGTATTTTGGATTTTGTTTTACTATAGATTATTATATTTATATTTGATTAGTTTATAGATGTAACTAACTAGTAGGAGTTCTCGCGCGTTGCGGCGGGGACTCTATTGGTATTGGTGTTGTTCGTTATAGTAGCGATACGATACGAACACTTGGTATAGAAACAGAAATAAATATGTCTAAGATGATATCGATGTTTTATATTGGTCGAAACCATAAAAGGAATACCGGTAGCGGGTCGGATAATATAAATTATTGGAACAAATGTTGTCAGAGTCGGTTCTATTTGTCACCACACTTGGCGGAACGTTGAGAATTACATACACCCGATATCGGTACTAATGTTGTTCGGATGGTATTGGTTTGGTTCGTCATAATAAAAAAATGTAAATTATATTAGACCCGTCGATTTTGGAAAGCTTTAATAGAAACATAGACAAAAATAAGGGCGTCGCAAATGTATATTGGGAATTCTTAAATTATTATATTATGTCATTAGAGAAACGAAAGGCGTAAACGACGCGAATTTATACAAAAGAAAACCTAAAGAGTGGGGTAAGTTTGATAGCACTTATGCTCGTGGTACAATTATTTATACATCACTACTAACAATCGTAAAAGATTTATAGATAAAAAAAAATACACGTCACAACAGTATACTCATAATTACATAAAACATCGTATTTGAAAAGTGGGAGGAAAATAAAATACATCAAAATGAGTTATTGTAATAAATAATAAAAGAAAAATAAAAAAATAAGCCATTAACAAAATAAGTAAAAAGCAACAACGTAAGTTGCAAACAGTTATAATTAAAACAAAAATAAAATACCCCTGTAAAAACACAAATAAAATATTGTTCTTGTTATAAAAGAAAAAAAGAAAAAAAGTGGATTCTGAGAAGCAAGGCTTAACAATTAAGTACCAACCAACTAATCTGGAAAAAAACATTTGTTATATATCTCAAAGAATATAAATATAAAAATAAAAAATACGATTAAAGTAAGATAGATAAATGTCACGGAGTAACTTCTGACTCGCGTATAGCGACTTAGACTTGATCTAAGTTAAGCTTTTGTGCCCAACGATGATAAGGTTTTGTGGGAATCAAGTGATGATTGCAAATGTTGCTTTCAAAGAAACAACTTAGTATTGATTATAAGAGAGTTTACGAGAGTGGGTTACACGTACAAGTATACAACTTGCTATGATGTTGGGTGATCTCCAAATGAGACCTTCACTACATATTTATACTAGTGGCTAAGTATTCTAGATCATTCATGATCTAGAATATTATAAGTATAAACCATACATAAATATCTTTGATATTTTAGAGTTGATTTCTAGATCTATCTTACAAAATATCTAGCATTTCCAAGAGTTTTCATGGTGATTCTAGAGGGTTCTTAATTGGCTGAAACTTTGAGCAGAATTATGTAGCCCTTTCTAAACCTTCCCGATCTCCTTCAAGGATGATCTAGAGTCTTCAGATGGTGCCAAGATGTTCCAGCAACTTGTAGGCTGTTCTGGAAACTTCAGGGCAGCCCTAGATGCATCTTTAGTGTTCCAGAATGTGACAACTGGCACAAAACCGGTGATTTCCGTACTATTTTAATATTATTTATTGTTATGGGTGATTTTCTGCTCATATCTCCCGACTGATATTCTGACTTTGTTTGTTTTATTGTGACCAGGATACTGAATCAGGATATTGGTAACATCCTGGTATGATATCCTGGTAGTAACTAATTAACCCACGTGCAGATTGAAAGGTGCAAGTCTCTAACGTTCAAGTGGACTTCTTCTCCTCAAGACTCGGGCAAATCACTTAGATTATGGACGTTGAAGCCGGAAGACGTGGACTACAACGTTCACATATGGAATATTCGTTGAATCCCGGAATAATAGGATAGTTAGTTGGTTTCTTTTACTATAAAAAGGATTGATCGGATCAGATTAGGGCACACAATCTCTCGTACACTCTTTTTCTCTAGCTGTAAACACTCACAACACACTTACATTTGTATTCGAATTGCATTGTAACACTTAGTTGATCCGCATCATATCCTGCACTGTATCCTGACATTTGAAGCAATAAGAAGAACAAGGCAGCTGCGATTGTCAGCTCCCGAGGTTTTGTGCCGGCGATCTAGATTGATCAAGGGCTTTCCTCGTATATCCCGTGTCACCTTTTACATTCTTGCTCATCGTTTGATCATAGATACAGCTCAATATCCTGAGCCGTATCCTGAAAACTGTTTTTGCAAACAACTTAATTAACGTATTTTTAAACACATTCTCTTAGCACACTACCTCACTTAACTAATTTGATCACTTAATTGCTTCGGTAATTTTTGACCAAAACATTTATTATCTGCAATTATGTGCTTAAATGTCAACATTGTCTGATTACATGCTATACATGGGAATTCATGCATGTTTTATACTTCAAAAATTGCTTTATGCATTACTTTAAGCATTGCGTCAGAAAGACTAGTAAACTCACCGGTAAGACACACTCTGTTAGCATTTCTGCAGAAAGCAATTAGACAATAGAATTAGGGCCTAGGAATAGGTCCAGCATCTAAAATAGATTAAAACCCAAGTATGGATACAAGGGTTAACATATAAACTTTCCGGAAGCTAAACTATGCACTAAAAAGCACCCGAAACTCACTTTAAATGCAGAATTCTGCATAAATCAGCAATAATTCAGCTATAATCAGCTTTTTAACACTAAAATATCATGCAGAATTTATGTTTTATTGTCCAGAATAACTTACAAAGTGTTGGGAATTGAAACTGCCACAAAAGGGGCTTCATACTTAGTGAAACTGCGCAATTTAGCACTTTAACGAACCGTAACGAAATGAACAACCGGACGCTACCTGGAACATCAAAATTTGACTAGAAGTAATGTTTTTATGATATTAAACTAGTATTGGTGCTAGAACACCGTAAAAATCATAAAAACACCAAAACGCACTTAAACTAACTTAAACACTCTCGTTTGCACTTTAAACCCCTAACTTCCAAAATTTTACACCCCTGATGTGCGGTCAAGTGTTATATATATTAGGTGTATATTTTAAGCCCCTTTAACACTTTTTTAGCCAAGTTTTAAATTTATAAAACACGATATTTACTAACACTAGACACACATATGGGCAAGTGCACCCATCGTGAGCATAGTATAGTGTTGGTAAGATACCGAGGCCGTCCAAGGACACAAGAGCTTTTAGTACCGGTTTATCCTCAACGTCTAATCAAAATAAAAAGTTTAGAAAAATGTTTTAAACTAAGAAATAAATAAAAACTAACTAAAATGCTGAAAATAAAAATAAAAATAAAAAGAAAAACAGATAGACAAGATGAATCACTTGGTTCCGACTCGTATCTAGTATAACCTTTGATTATTTCCGCACTTTTGCACATATTTAAGAGATTATCTTAGTTATTGTAGTAGGCCCCTCTTTTGAAGGTGACGTTACCCTCACCCCAGTAGTTTGAGTCAGCAAGGATACAATCCTAAAATGGTGGATTATTGAAAGATAATTAATTAAGTTATTAATGCAAATTATGGTAGGCCCCTCTTTTGGAGGTGACGATACCCTCGACTAAGTAGTCTGAGTCAGCAGGGATACAGTCCTAAATAGCCGGGTTATAGTATTAATAGTAGTTAACTTATGAGGGGATCAAAGAGTTTGGACCCCCGCCATCCAATACCGTGAAGCATTGAAGGAGGTCCTACTAAATTTGACCCAGGTCCATTGCAGGACCTCTAAACGCTGAACAATGACAAGACCTTTACCAAACCGTTCCCTTAACCCCCGACCAGGTAGCCAACATACCTCCATATAGACCGTGGAGATATGAATGGTGAAAATATTTTATTTTATATAGACAGTAAAATAATGCCAAGACACCACGGACAAACGATAAGGAAAGATCACCTTCAACATAAGTAACTAGTTATTAAAGTCATTAATACAAAACCAAATAAAAAGTGCAAAAGATTAGAAATAAAAAGTATTATACTAGACACTTTGTCTTCACCAAGTGATGTAAGAGACTTAGGCAAACATGGCCTTGAT